>OZ030028.1:6617500-7230000 GCA_964023405.1 Apodemus agrarius
CTAGCATGGCGTCTATCTCCTGCATGTGCTGTGGAGATGACTATGTAGGTATTTTATGTCGATACAGGTGGAGCTCCCAGACACCTGCCGGGTCTGTGATTGGCACTGTGGGCATGCTGTCTGATCTTAGTGTTGGCTTAGTGTTGACCTAGATGTGTGTCCTTCACCCTAGAATGACTACCAGCTATGGGTAGTGTCGTGGGTTCCATCTTCTTCCCTTGTTTTCCACCCTGGCTTGAGGCTGGAGTAGCCTAGGGAGACTTTTAGAAGCACTGGTGCCTGGCATTCCTGCTCGAACACACATATATCGTCTGGGGCAGGCTAACAGTTCAAAGTGATTTCAATACTAGTTGCTGTTGAGACTCTCTGGTGTAACCCTCCCACCCCTCTTAATAGGTAGAGCAGCTGGGTCTTAAAGAAGGGCTTGACTTGCTTCAATGCTCAAGGTACAAGCCCTGCCGGCAGGCATCTGGGTTCCATCTCCTGGGAAGTTAGTTCTGTTTCCCAACATTCCTCCCACGGCTTGAATGGTTTCATCGATTGGACGCAGCAGCGAGGCTGCACGTATCTCCCGATCACCAGAAGCGGGAGCATTGGAGGCGTGCTGTCTCTGCTCCTATTTGGGCAGCTGCCAATCTGGTAAGGAAAGAAGGCATCTGAGAAGCAGGGTTTCTTTTTTTTCTCTGCAGCCAGGACAGCTGGCACTAGAGGGGAAATGGGGGGGAAATAAGGGGGTGAGGGGGTGTGGGGCATCTGCCCAGGCCAATCACAAGATAAAGAAACAAGCAGATTCCTGGTGATTGGGAGTCTGGGCGGACGATCCAAAGGTGAAGGCCTGTCCGTGAGTCACCGCAGAGAGCGACGACATTAGTCACAGGAACAGACTCCTAAAAAACACAGTTTCTGACAAGTCACCTGATGGGAGCTATTGGGGGAGTGGGGTGGTCTAGCTGTGTAAGGATGGGGTCCACACACTCGGGGATAAAAAAAAATAAAAGAAATGCTCCTGGAACTCTCAGATCTGGACCCAGATGCCCACTAGCTATGTGAGCTTGCCCCTGGGGCCTTAACTCTATTTTCTGTCAAATGGAGCACTCCAAAAGTGACGTGCCAGTGTGGGCAAAGGGCGTGTGACCGTCAAGTCATCCATGGGTATTAGTCACTAGAGAACGTCAGAAGAGGACATTGGGTACAGCGTCACAACCGACGTATTTAGGAAGAATGAAATCAGTGTGGGGTTGGGAGGGGGTGGCAGGCGGGTGACCACGGACTTACCCAAGGCAGGTTACCCCATCCTCAGGATTCCCAAGGCGGGTTTTCATTGGACGAGAGACAGGATGAGTGAAGAGAATAATTGGTTCTGTGTGTGTGACTCGTGTGTGTGTGTGTGTGTGTGTGTGTGTCTGACTCTGTGCGTGTGTAACTGAGTGTGTGACTCTGTGTGTTACTCTAAGTGAGTCTCTCTAAGAGAGACTGTGTTTATGTGTGTGACTGTGTGTATGTGAGACTGTGTTTGTGTGTATGACTGTGTGTGTGACTCTATGTGTGACTCTCTATGTGTGACTGAGTGTGTGTGTGTGAGAGAAAGTAGTAGTTGTTGTTGTGACTTACATGATACTTGAAAAGCATGATGCTACAAACATTTTAAATATAAGACTTTTAGCCTGAAATGCAGGTCCCCTTGAGAACTGGAGAACTGGACAGCACTGGGCTGAGATTCTTGCTTGGAAATGTGTGTATTGTGCCCTCCATATCCCCAGAGCTGACCCCACCCACTCCCACCTATCCCTTGAGTGCTTTCAACCTGTCCTGGAGGGGAAGAGATGTGAAATTTTGTCCTGGGACTATTTCCAGAAAACCCCAGTGTTCCAAGATGACTCTGTTAGGCTGATCCCTGGACGCCCTCTATCCCACTTCAGACTCTTTTGCTTGTTAGCATTAACTGAATGTTATCCCTACTTTCATGTATTTAAGGAACTGACTATTGAATTTTGTTCCCATAGAAGCCCAAGGAGGTAGCTGCTGCTAACTTAACTCTACAGATCAGCAAACCAATCACCTACAGCTGCGACCCTTGTCCAGAGCTACACAGGCGGCAGTAGAACGGTCCTAGATGTTTAGGATCTAAAATCTTTGTCAGACCACGAAGGAAGAGGTTAGATGTGCACAAACTCTGGAGCTATAGAGAACAGCCCCAGCAACCTGGGGTTCTGAGTCCGTTTGCTTGAATTTCCTCGATTCTGGAGACTGTGGCTCTTGCGGGAGGAGCTTTGATTCTCTAAGCTTCAGTTTCTGTTAGGAAGAAAATCTAATGTTGGGATTGCAGCAAAGACTTAGATAAGGTGTACGGTGAGATGGTTTGGAGTAGGTTTCCTGAGGAAATACATAGAAGCTGCTACCCTCTGTGTACCACGGGTATCCCAAACCCAGGCAAGGTAGATGACGCAATTGATAAGGCACCTGCTTCACAGATGTGTTCCCCAGAACCCGTGTGAAAAGGCTGGGCATGGTGCCCCACACCTGTAACCTTAGCATTGCCAGAGGTGGAGGCAGGCTAATTCTGGAGGCACACTGGCCATCAGGCTGGTGAGATACTCTGTCTCAGAAAAGCAATTGGATGACACCTGAAGTTATCCCTTTAGCCTCTGCACATGTGTGAAAACACACTGTGCTGGTTTGTATAAGCTCATCCCAGGGAGTGGCACTATTAGAAGGTGCAGCCTTGTTGGAGGAAGTGTGTCACTGTGGGGACGGCTTGGAGATCTTCCTCCTAGATGCCTGAGGATGCCCAGTCTGTTCCAGGCTTCCTTTGGATAAAGATGTAGAATCCTCAGCTCCTCCTGCACCACGCCTGGATGCTGCTATGCTTCTGCCTTGGTGACAGTGGACTGAACCTCTGAACCTGTAAGCCAGCCCCGAGTAAATGTCATTTATAAGACTTGGCTTGATCATGGTGTCTGTTCACAGCAGTAAAACACACACACACACACACACACACACACACTTGAACAAATGCGCTGAGCCATGTGGATCAATTTGTGACACACCACAGGTAGGCCCTAAGAGCTCCCAAACACCCCCGTCTTCCTTCTCTAAACATCCCATACACAGAAAACCCTGGGACGTGTATGAGAAGAGCTTAGCACAGACCTTAACTAGAACAAAGGTGTGAATCCTACAGGCTGAAAACCGGGAAACCCTCGGGAAGGTTATGTCGGGCTGTGGTCACTGTAATGCTGAGACAGGCTCCCAGGATGCCAGGGGACACAGTATGTGTCTCTAGTGAAGATATTCTGGGCATATGCTGCATGGTCAGTCTGAGTAGGGATAGCTGAGAGTGTTCCACTTTGGGATTTTTCCAGATGGGAGTCCTAGCCCCCACTGTAGAGAATTGTCTTTGAGGTATGTGTGGGCAGAATCGGCTAGGTCCTTGGCCAATGGCCACTGGAGGGAATAGCTTAGCCTTGGAGAAAAGGGAGGAGTCCTCACAGCTTAGGTCCCCGTAGAAAGGTTCCACCGAGGAACAAGGGACACGTAGCCAGGCAGATGCCAGTTCTAGGAGCTGGGAGTGACAGTCCTCTTCCACAGGCCTCAGCCCCTCCCATCTGAAAAGTAGCAATAGGACCTTTGTCGCCAGCTCATCAGAATAATTGTAGAAGATATGGCCTGACAATGGACCGTGATTAGATCCAGGGCAGGGCAGAACCACTTTGCTTTCCCCCAGCAGGGAAACTGGACTTGAGAGTTTAAATTGGATGCAGAAGCCTTGGAGTCAGGCTCTGGGATTATCATCACTTTGGTGCATCCTGTATCCCAGCTGTTCCTACTTTGCCATGCAGGAAATTCCAAGCCCTCCATCCCTTTGCTTCCTTCCTTGGTTAACGTCCGGCAGCCTCGCTGTCTATTATAACGCTAAGTGTGGGACCCCAAGGCCTGGAGTCTGCACTTAGACCTGTGACCACCCTCCCCCGGTGAGTTCAGATTGGTAAGTAAAGATAGCCAATAGCTAGGCAGAAGACACAGAGGTGGGGTTGAGGTTTCTCCAGGGTTGGAGGAAGAACCACAGGGGAGAAGGTGCAGCAGGAGGAGGGAGAAGCCACGTGGGTGAGGAGTTCAGAAAACACAGGCCTGTGGGCTGGCAGATTGGAGTTAAGAGAGCGGCCCAGATAAATCATAGTAATAACTTGGGCTTATCGATAGGAAAGTAGATCCTAATAGTGTAGAGAGTAGATATCTGCCCAGCTTTTGTGCTGCTTAAGGCTTATTGTAAATAGAAAGATAGTGTGTGTCTTTTATCCCGGAACTAAATGGTCTAAGGTGGGGTAGAAACCTCAGGCTGGGATTAAAAAGTTACAACATCCGCAATATCCACCAGGATGGAGTTCACTGCACCAGAGCAGAACTCTCTCCCATGCCCTCCCCAGAACATACTGGCCAAGTCCATTGGGTTTCCAAGATAAAACTGAGACCCCAAACCCACTCCTTTTATCCCCAAAGGCAAGAGAACCACAAAAGAATCCCATTGCTTTCTCTTTGGCTCGGCTTGTTAACACACAGACGAAATTTCTTGTGGCCAGGGAAAAAAGAATTCTCTCTCGGTGTTTCAGTTGTGACTTTTTAATAGAAGTTGGTTCGAGTACAGGCATTTGAGTTCCTCAATTAATTTCCATCTAAATGAGTTTTTTTTTTTCCAGAGAGAACTAGTGCTTTAGATCCATTTGGACTTAATTTGTATGACAGAAGCCTCTGTTTCTGTGGTTCCAATTCATCTGGTAAGTCTAGCACTCATTACCTGGGTGATAATTCCCCACCACAGACAGCAGCACCCAGAGCTGAGAGGTGGATGGGTTTCTAATAGCAACTCATCAGGAGAGCTGGTCCCCCTCACTTCCCAGTACCACTCAATAAATAGGAAATAATAAATTATTAAGTAAGCCATGTTCCGAGGTCAGGCTCACATCATGGTATCTACAGTGCAAAATTGACAACCGCCGAGAATAAGAAAAGAACAAAACCACAAAATCAAAACAGATGAATCATGAATGAAACAAAACAAACCAAAAGCTAAAAGTAAAAAAAACCAAAAACAACAACAAAACAAAACAAAACAAAACAAAACAAATAAAAACCAAATATGCAAACAGAAATAAAGGTTAAGTACAGAGGGATGGTGACCATGGTGTCACTCTCATTGGCTCATCGGTGCAGAACGGAGAAGGTGTAGTTTTCTTTAAAGTGTTGTCCAATGATGTTGCGTTTGGCCAGAGTGTCTCTGGTAGGCTGCCCAGCGGAAGGGGGCAGGGGTCATACATATATCACCAAATACAATTTTCTACTCAGTGGAGGGAAAACCAGGGTGGGACACAGACACCCGTGAGACTGTTCAGAATATTCGCAGAAGAAGGTGAGAGGAGGGGACTCTAGCACAGGACTGAGGGTGTGGCCCTCTATAGAATCTTTGTCTAATGTGCATGAGGTCTTGGGTTCCATCCTCAGTTCCACGGAAAAAGAAAAATGCAGCAGCAAAACAAAACAAACAAAAAAACAAAACAAAACAAAAACCCAAACCAAACAAAAACAAAACAAATCCTAAAAAACAACAACAAAATAAACCAGAGTTGGAAGTCAGCCTAGAGAAAGACAAAACTCACTGTTTTCTTCAACCTTTGGTAGCATCCCAGATCCGTACTTCTTCAAACACTTTTGGGAAAGAGACTGGATGGGAGAAATGTAGGGATGGGGGGTGGGGGTGGCTCTCTGAGACTGAGACCCAAATTCCTTTCCAACATCTCCATTTTGTTCTGCTCCTGAAAAAGCCGAGTCACGCCCCTAGGAGGTCTCAAGGAGAGCCTGGAATGTTTCACCATGGGTGGATGTGAATGGTCTTTGCTGGCAACTCCGGGTTAGTTTGTGTTCTCAGAGGAATTCAGATGCTATTTTTTTGTTCCTTCTCAAGAACAGGACCCTCCTTGCAGCATTTCAAGATTCTTCTCCTCCCTGAGTCTCCGGGACACCTATTGTGTTTATTGACTCTCTCTCTCAGGCATCAGGCCAATGCCTGGAATTATTTGTCAACTACTCCACATCACTAGGTGGAAACACTGACTCACAACAAAGTAACAATTAGACCCATTTCACTCCTGTAGAGCTTGCCGCCTGCAGCAGGAGGTCCAGGGGCTTTGGCCACTGTGTTGCTTAGCCTCAGGCTAGATGCTCTACCCATTTTGGGTGTTGGTGGTTGAACTAAGCTATCCCCCCTGAATAGCCTATGGACAGAGAGTGCTAGCCAGCCGCTGTTCAAACACAGCTACAACCCACTTTCAGCTGGTGTTATTCCCTAGAAGCGGAAAGTAACGAGGGTACAGTGAGTAGATACACCTGAGTATAATGGTTCTACTTAACCAAGGTTATCCGTGTCCCAGAAAGAGTTCTATGTTTGCTTGGAAAGAGAAGCAGTGTAGAGGAGAAAGGAAATGGGGGATGAGAGATGATGGAGGAGGGAGGGGAGGAAGAGGAAGGAGAAGAGGCAGGCGAGAGATGGAGGAGGAGGGGGAGAGGAGGAAGAGGAGGAAGGAGAGGGAGACACAGAAGAGCAGTGTATCCTAGCCTTAGAGGCAACCTTCTGAAAACTGTTCCCAAGGGGGAAAATATCCCCTTGCTTGGATTAAAGCATGGCAGCCACGTTGATGAGAAGAGCCAGGGATGTGCTGGTGAACGCACAACTGGACCAGGCAATCTGGCACCCGCAAGGCTGCAGAGAATGACTTCTGAAAGGGCAAGAGCTCTCTGTAGCCAGAAGGCTGAAAGTCACGGCCAGTTGGTTAGGAAGCCTGGACTGAGAAAGGTCTCTATGTCTTAGATCCCAGCGTGAGCTGAGCTTAGAAGTGACCTTTTTTTTTGGGGGGGGGCGGCATCTGGCTGTCCTTCCACTGCCTTTTATTGTCTAGTTTCAGAAGTAGCTTGGCGCTGTCCCTAATGGAACAGCTGCTGATAACAGCAAAAGGAGGTTTGATTTGGGCTGTGGGTCCCCCCCAGCCCTCCCCCCCAGGATGGCCCCCTGCCCTCTTCTTAGAACAGTGTTTGTCAACTGTGGACAAAGCGGGACAGCTTTCTGATCACAAAACCTAGGAGGGAAGGAGAAGCAGGTAGGGGTAATTTACACGAAACCAACCAGTTTTGCTCATAGGAAGGAATAGATCCCTTCCACGAATATTGAGATGAGCAGATGTCTTCTTCCTTGGCTTAGCCCCTCCCTACCATTCTCTCCCGGGGGATGTGCGAGCATCAGTCAAACATCATCAGAATGATACTTTGTCTCCAAGTATCAAACTATTCTTATCCACATGGTTCCCCAAACACGAGGGAACAGCTCTATCATGTGCGCCACGGGACAGTCTGGCCAAGACACGGCACTTCTGACACTAGGCAGTCATTCAAGGAGTTCTCCGCAGCTCTTTTAAATTTGTGTAGCTTTACATGCTAATGTCAGGCTCCAAACCTGAATTGAGAATCAGGAGCTCTGTGGCTGACTTCATCTTTCTCATACCTCCGTGATAGCGGTGGTGCAGCAGGTGTATATGGGGTGGAGGCCCAGACCCATATCTCACTGGCATCAAGCTAGCCTTGGGACTAGCACATTTCTGGGTCAGTCCCAGGATATTTAGGGCTTAGAGCATTCATGAAAAAGACCAAGATGCCTCTGGCCCCCTCCCACTGCAGCCATAGCAACAGGATTTAAATAAAAAAAAAAAGTACACAAATAATTTAGAAGATCCCACCAAGTACACGAATGACCACGTATCGAGGTACACAATCTCTCCGAATAAATACATAAATAAATAATTAAATACTGCTATCGGCGAGGGAAGAGAGCTCGTCACATAAATAATAAATAAATAAAAATAAATAGATCTAATAAATAAAAGGTTTGCCAGGAGGACCCAGGCAAAATGATCCCCCTAGGGTGGTTTGAGTGAAGATAGTCTGTGTCTTCTGGACAGGCTCTCCTGCCTTCATAAGCTGTCCTGCTGAGGAGGGTTTGGTGGCTCCTGGAAGCCGTTGTCTCCGTGAAAAAGATGAGGCTTGGTTGACTTGGGTGGCATCCTGGGTGGGGTCGAGGGTTATTTACAGTTGCTGCACATGCCCTCCTGGGGCACCTACTCCTGTGCCAGGCACCTGCCATCTGCCCCTCCCCCCCCGCCCGTGGTGTCAGCATAGGCATCCGTGAGTTTCAGTGGGTGGAGTTTCCGTCTGGGCCAGAAGCCATGATGTGGCCACTGATACTCCTCCTCTCTTGATGGATGAAGAACTTCCCTGGTGCTCACTAGATACCCCGCACCCGGGAAACCATGATGGGCTGGGAAAGATTGGCATGGGGAGATCACTGCTTTAATAATGGGAATCCCGCCCCCACTCCCGCCCTCAGATGGTTTCCTTGAGGCAAGGAGACTGAGTAGGGCTGTCTTGTCTTTGCAACTATCCAAAGCTGGGAGAGAAGTGCTTTCTCTGTGTGCTCTGGCTCTGTTCAACTGTCCTCATCACAAACGTGATACCCACAAGGCTCAGGAAAGCCAGACAGCTGGTGAGGGGGATGCCCAGGGCTTTATTTTAAGGAATATCTCTCTTGCCTGCTTGTTCCCAGTATCTTCTGCAGACAAAGCAGCTGGTGGCAGTTATGTATTAGAGGGCAGCTTACCCTTGCTGGCCAGCCCTGGGCAGGAGGGTACTTCTTATACCCTTCCCAAGTGTGGTACTTCACTAAGTTTGATGGGGCTTCCCTAAGCTGATGGCAAACTCAGAAGCTAGCAGGAGCCCGAGACAGAGACAGAGGGACTGTGTAAGTCCCTCTGTCACGGGCTCTCTGTATCTGAGTCTTTCCCCTACAACACTGATTTACAATGCAGTGTCCTGTCTTGGTGAAATTCCTGAGAGGCAAGGGGACTGGTCTTTGTGTAGGACAGCAGATGCCAGGCTGCCCCCGGGGAAGAATCCAGGGTGTGGCAGACTGGGCAATGTGGAGGGGGGGCTGGCAGACGCCAACTGGAGGGCAAGGGCAGACTGGCTGGCGCTGGGGCTGGCTGCTGGCCACAGCACTGGGAATGCTCAGCAGATGGTCCCGTGGAATCAAATTTGTGCCAGCTCCCGGGGATGAGGCAAATTTGGGAAGTAGGGCTGTAGCCCAAGGTATGCTGACTGTTCCACTGTCTCCTTATTATCCCTGGGGTGTCACAGGGTCCTGGGTAAGGGCCTCCACAGAGCTGAAACCTGCTGGGGTACCTGCCTTGACCATGCTGGCATAGTAGGAGAGCAGATGACCTGACTCTTCGCAGCTGTAGAGAGCTCATTTCCAAGCTTCCCTGAAACCTACCACCAAAGACGCTAACATCTCTACCTTCCCCTGCTCGCATCTGACCTCTCTAACAGGACCCAGGAGCTGGAAGGTAAAAGCTCCGAGCTCTTATCTTGAATTTAAACCGCCCTTGGTCTCCTCTTTTCCCAGCACTGGTTCCAAACTGTGCAGCCGTGAGACAGGATGAAGGGGGAAGGAAGGGGTGGTGGTGCAGGAGGGACGGATTAGCCCTCGCCTCTAGGAGATATCCTGTAAGCAGTCAGTGACTGGAACGGAGTCGTCTGTCTTCACATGTCTTGGTCAGGCCCAAACTTTTGAGTCACAGATCATAGCTTTCCACAGGTGGCCCTCTCCATCCGCTCAGGCGAGCCTCAAGATGGTGCTGGTAGAGAGGCTCCTAGCAGCTTGGCAAAGGAATAGAAGTCCCTGTATCCCATGCCACCATCCCAGGAAAGCATGGAGGACAGGAGCCAGGAGCACTTAATATCTGTCACCCGGGAGATGGTCTGAAGGGCAGGTAGTAAATGAGACTGCAGAGTACAGAGGGGTCCTCCCGGCAGACAGCAGGCTCGATGGAGGGCCTTCCCTTAGCGCCTCGTGCTGGCATAGCTTTCTGCTGAGCTGTAGCTCAGGCTCCGGTTCCGACTGCGGCTCCTGGAGCCCAGGCTGAGGCTGCGGGAGCTGGAGCTGCGGCTGGTCCGCGTCCTGCTCCGGGTCTGGCTCCGGCTGCTGCGGCTCCGACTGGGACTCCTGCTCCTGGAGTAACTGCGGCTAGTGGAGCGGCTGCTGCCGCTGCTGCCGCTGCTGCTGCTGTACCAGGAGGAGGCGCTGCTGAGGCTGCTGGAGGAGGAGGGGCTGGGTCGGTAGTAGGGGATGGGGCGTTTGCGGGCACTGGAGAGACCAGAGATAGGAAGCATGAGGTTCAATCAGCTCTCAGGGAGCCCCGGTGTTGTTAAGGGGAAAACAATATCCTTCTATCCCCCCAGTCTCTTAATGAGAAAAAGCAAACCAGAAAAAACCCCAACAAAACAAAACAAACAAAAGCCACCTTCCCCCCTCAATCCCCCCACCCCCGCCAACCCCACCCCCAGTAGTTCTCAGACCAAAGTAAAGGCCTAGCTTAATCCTGCTGTATCTTGCTGTATCCTGCTGGGCAGTGGTGTTGCATGCCTTTAATCCCAGCACTTGGGAGGCAGAGGCAGGCAGATGGATTTCTGAGTTTGAGGCTAGCCTGGTCTACAGAGTGAGTTCCAGGACAGCCAGGGCTACACAGAGAAACCCTGTCTGGGGAAAAAAAAAAAGAAGAAAGAAGAAAGAAGAAAGAGGAGGAGGAGGGGGGAGGGGAAGGGGAAGAAGGAGGAGGAGGAGGAGGAGGAGGAGGAGGAGAAGAGAAAGAAAAAGAAAAAAAAATCCTGCCGTATCCTGAAAAAGGGATAATGCCACTTAAAAAAAATCAACAAATCAAATCAGGTTTGGGGTTCAGAGTTCCCAACTAGCAACAGTGTCTGCCTTGCTTGCCACTTTAATTGAAGTTTTGCTTTGCTAGTTTTACTTTTACTAGAACCTTCTATTCCTAGTAGGTTCTGTTTCTAGGCGGGAGAGGCTAGTTTCCCACTTACTGTAGTATATCGTTTCTTTTTCAAAACAAGTGCATGGTGTGTGTGTGTGTGTGTGTGTGTGTGTGTAAGGGGCGGGAGTGCTGTGAGAAAGAACGTACTGATTTTTAAGAAAATGAACTACATCCTTGATCAGTTAGCCAGCAGCATCGGTGACAATCCTCCAAGATGCCCATGGACGCCCAAATGTTGGGAAGAGAGCACTGTGGGCTCTCTGAGCAGGCAACTCCATCCATCACCCTGGGTCCCCTATTTTTATTCTGCCTCCTGGTCCTCTCCAGGAAGGATACAGTGTACTTCCAGGATACCTGCTGGTCTCTGGGATGAGTGGAGATGTCTAGAAAGATAACCCTGTTTGGGGGGAGGGGGCAGCCTCCAGCCAATCCAGCTTTCAAAGCCTGAGAAATTCAATTCCTCTCATAGCCTTTGCCTGCTCTCTCTGCCAACTGCACTTCTCCTCAGAGACCTTACTGTCACAGGTCACACTTCCACCGCTTCCGACCACTGAGTCAATAATGATAGAACACAGTGTGTCCCAGGTCTAAATTTACAAAGCGAGGTCACCTCTTCTTGTTCCCTTTCATCTCCTGCACGTGACACTCTTGGGAGTTATATCTTGTTTTGTGGGCAAAATTCAGCCTAAGGAGAAGAAAAGGCTCTAGCCCTCGCGGCTTTCTCTCCCCCTCCCCCCCCAGAACTGGGTCTTAACTCAAAAGTTTACTCGCCAGAGTACCATTTAAGCAACCTTGGAAATCCCAGGAATATTATTTGCATTCTCTGAACTTGGTTAAAGATGCGATCACGAATAGTTTAATTCTAACCTGGTATTCTAGGGTATAGGACCAAGGCCAGGCTGTACCACCAAGCCAATGCCCTGCCCTGTGGGAACGCACACCCACTAGTAGGCTACCCACTATTCCTCAAATTGGCACATTGTCTTCCCTCCAGTCTCTAGGACAAGCCGGGTCCACATGCTATCGGGGTCCCTGCCCCACTGCAAGTCTAGCTTGATAAGATTCCATACTAGGGAAGGCTTTGAACCAATTATCATCATTTTAGGGGTTGGAAGGGGGGGCATTCTGGACCCCTGAGTCCTTAAATCGTTTCAGGGAGGCAAAAGAAGACTTAGTCAGGCCATCGTCCGTATGGACTTGACAGTGGGGAGTCTGGAAGAAGGTAATGCCCGCTCTTGGGTCTCACCTGGTTATCCTCCGGGCCTCCAGGTGGCTTGGGGAGTCTCTCCGGCGCTTCCTCATGGGCGAGTAGGACCGTCGCCTCCTGCGTGCACGTTCTCGGGGCTGTGGTTCCTTCTCACCATACTTTGGGTCTCGTTCCCTGAAGGGGTACAGCAGCGGGTGGGCGCAGGGCGGGGAGGGGGGAAGGTGTTACTAGGTAACTAGGGCTGGAGTGGCTTTTCTACAGGTGCACGCTGAATGAGACTCTTAGCTGTGTTCACTGAGGCTAGCCTTTGCCAGGGGTCCCAGATACGACAGGGAAGGGAAGGTGACTCACTCTGGGAAGCATCTGCTTCTGTGAGCACCATGGGCTGAGCTGGGCATGAGACAGAGTGGCGGCCTCTGTGCCTGCGCGCGCACTTGCACATGTGCGCGCTTGCGTGCGTGCGCCCCTTAGCAGAGGCACAAATATTAGTGGGCGAGGAGGACCATATCAGAAGGCCCCAGGGTGGGCAAGAGTCGGGGTTGTGAATACAGGGGCAAGAGGATGCAGCGAGTCAAGCAAGGAAAGCGAGCACCCGGATGTGAAAGGATAGTAGAATAAAGGGCATATTGAGCCCTTGTTGCTACTCTTGATTGGACAAAAAGGATTGCAAGAATTCCTGTCCCTACTTTTGCAGGGTTAGGGCTTGGACAGGGCTTGGGATATTGGTAGAGAAAGGGCAGGTCAAAGGGATATGGCTCAGGAAGTTGGGGGTGGGGGCGGGATCCGCCCTGGGTGGGGGTGATACCTGCTGGGGCTGTAGCGGGAGTAGCTGGGACTTCGACGAGACCTGGAGCTTCTGCTAGGTGGGCTCCTCTTGCCAGACTTGGACGAATAGCTGGGGGAGCGAGAGTAGGACCTGGGGAGGACAGAAGAGCCCCTAAGGAGCTTGCGGCCTGTTAGGGCTGGGCCAATGGCTAAGGCTCTGGGCACCCGGTCCCTAGGTGGCGCTCTTTGTCTTTGCTCAGGTCTCATAAAGGAACCTGTCCCTTAACTAGAGAATGAAATCTCCTCCTTTTTGAGTGATTGATAATAATATGGACAACACCCTGTTATTTAGTGAATGCTTATTGCCCTGGCCACTTTTTATCTGTGGGATCTTGGGTAGGTAATTCCACTACTCTCGGCTTCTGTTTTGTCATCTGCAAAATGGAGCCATAGTACCAACCCTTCAAAGTTGGTTGTAAATCTAAATTAGAATAAATCAGTTCTCTGTCTGTCTATATCTCTGTCTCTGTCTCTGTCTCTGTCTCTGTCTCTGTCTCTGTCTCTCTCTCTCTCTCTCTAATTAGCCAATACACTGGGAATATTATATGACTGTTATACATTTTATTATGTGCATGCCAGACGTTGAACTGAAAATGCATGCGTCTCACTTATTATTAATTTCATATTATGGATGGAGAAACAAAACCACAGAGAGGTGATGTAATTTGATCAGGGTCACACAGCTAGTCGACACACGAATCCAAGATTTTCTGGCTGCAAAATGCTTTTGCCTTCGGCAGATTACGGTAGCCCCTCATCTCCTGTCCATGGCCTTGCTTTTCCTGTGGCTTCATGAATGGTTTGGGAAAAAAATAAAGAAGTGGAGAATTCTAGAAACAAGTAATTCACAAGTTTTACATTTCAGAGCATTCTGAGGTGCATGGTTAGAAAATAGAGAGTTTCTTTGTGCAGAGTATCCACAGTGTGTGGACGACTTGCCTGTTACTAAGTAGCCTTCTTGTGGTCAGATCTACCATCACTGCATTGTTTGTGTGCCAGCAATCGCTACTGACATGCTTGCCCTAAGAAGAGAGGATAAGCATCCCTCATTCAAGAAAAGATTGGATGCAGAGGGTACTGAGACTGTGGTAAGGACTGAGGTCTCCAGGTAACTGAAGGAGAGCAGAACTCATGTTAATTTGGCTATGATAACCTTGAACTGAAAACATTCCCGCTGGGCGGTGGTGGCGCACGCCTGTAATCCCAGCGCTCTGGGAGGCAGAGGCAGGCGGATCTCTGAGTTCGAGGCCAGCCTGGTCTACAGAGTGAGTTCCAGGATAGCCAGGGCTATACGGAGAAACCCTGTCTCGAAAAAACCAAATCCAAAAAAAACCAAAAAAACAAAAAAACATTCCCATCCTTAGTGTTACGAAAGGAGATGGATAATGTCATTATGGGGGTTGGCACTGATCCAGGAGTTGGCTCCAGGCGTCTGTCCATTGAGAATAAGGACTGTATCTCCTGTGGACAGGCAAGGAAGAGCAGTCCTTCATGATGCATCTCAGCTACTCATTCCGTGGTCCAAGCTCTACCTCTCTCACAACTGACCGTCCCACTCTTAGGGAACATTACAGAGGAAGGAACGACTCATTCCTATCAAGTATGGTGGTGCCCTCCCCCCACCCCCCGGAAAAGTGTTCTGCGGGTTTGCTCTTTGCACACACACACACACATTGAGAAATCCTACAGAAAAAAAAATTTCAAGTGCCAGTTTTGAAATAACCAAGGTAGCAACTGCCTTGTGATTATATAGTTGTTGAAGAGGGACAGCCAGCTAGCTTGCTGTCTGGGAGTTTCTGTTTGCAGAGGGAAGCTGGGATCAAGGAGGCATGGGGGTTGTATTTGATGGGATGTTCCAGTTCCTGAGATCTTGTGTCTGTCTGTTCCATGACATAGTTATTTCATATAAGCTAACCAAGCAATACCAATGACTGCTGAAATTGGGGGTGAGAATATAAAACCAGCTGTAGTTCTCTGTCTCTCTGTTTCTTTGTCTCTGTCTCTGTCTGTCTGTCTGTCTGTCTGTCTGTCTGTCTCTCTCCCTTCCCTTGTCACTACCATGTGTACAAGCAGATAGTCTTTCTGGTTGACAACAGAGTGCAGAGACAACTAATCACTGGATGACTTTCAATCCCCAGCCCCCCAGCCAACCCACCATCTGGTCAAAAAAAAACACACAAGGGGGCTGACAACCAAGCCAGCCTGCTGGAGCCAGCCTGCTGAGCCCAGCACAAATCGCTAATCCACAGAGTTACAGCAACTAAGTAAACACATTTTTATTTGAAGGATGGTGTTGGTTCCTTTTTCAAGCAGAGTTAATTGATGCTTAACTCCTCCCCATGCCAAGGGAAACAATAACAAGGAATGTTCCTTGGGGTCTAAGTGCTTCCGCCCCTGGGAGGAGCCACGGGGCTGAGCCAAGCATTCGTATTCTTTTTATTTGCCACAGAAAGAAGCAGGATCTCAGAGACCTTGGCTTAAACAAGGCTGTCAGTAGTAATGGCTGGAGCAGCTATTCAAAGTCAAGTCCTTCTCCATGGTGTGTGTGTTGGGAGAGGGAGGTCGGGTTGGGCATCTCTAGTTACCAAAACTCCCTGCCGAAGAATCAAACACCAAAGACACACTCACCTTTTTTCAGAGGAGGTGGACCTGCTCCGGGTGTATCTGGGGGACGCTCTGTGGTTTGGGGACCTGGATGAGGGACTGGAGGATCGAGAGCTGGTGTAGGAGGAGCTACGGGAGCACTCTTTGATAGGGGAGCTCCGGGCTGTGGATGGGACCAAACTAGACTTCTTCACCTCTGCACACTGGAGACATGGAGACTGAAATCCTCTGCAGGAAGAAAGACATCTGTCATCACCCTGCCGCCCTTACTCTGCCTGACCCTGACCTAACGCGCCCTCCTCCACATCTGCCCAGGCCACAGTTTCCTCTGTTCTTCCACTCTGCCTCCTTTCAGTGACCAACGACCTCCCAGGTGTCAGAATTCAGAAGAGCAGAGATAGCGAAGCCCTCACAAGTAGATGAATATTTAGTACAATTCAGTCTCCCCCAGGTAAGGGAGACATACCATGACCCCGTGGCTGATTCAGAGCGTCCCAGGCAGCCCTCCTGGGCACAGTGTTAATTGACATAAAATGTGTGGTGAGAGATTCCCCCACTCCCTTGCCCTGGTCCAGTCATTCTGCTTGCATGAATGAGAAAGCCCTGGCTGGGTGCTCCTGGGTTTTTTTTTTTTTTTTTTTTTTTTAGCACCTCTCTAACACTTTGTAATCTCCCCAAGATAAAGGAACAGGCCTTGGGGTCAGGGCCTTGAGAAGAGAACTGTAACTGACCAGCGTTAAAGACAGAGTAAAAGAGTTAATCATATCACCAGAGGTGCTTTCTATTTAGGAGCTTTTGTGTTTCAGAGAGTGATACACATTTCAATACAGAGAAGGCATGATATGATTACAATAAATGAACCAGTGTGAATATAGTTGTTGTTGTGGTGGTTGTTGTTGTTGTTTTTAAATCAAGAAAGTGACCCGTGATTAGCTTAAGTTTGGGCAACTTTGACATAGCCCATTTTTCAGATGGAGAGACTGAGAGACCCCCCCAAAACAGATAGACAGAGGCTTGTTCATAATCAGACAAGGGGTAGGGGGCTTTGCCTTACAGTCTCTCTTGCCTAGGGATGTATGTATCAGACTCCGGCCAAGGTCCTCACTCGGGCATGTTCATTTCAAGATGAACAAGAGTCAAGTTCAAGAGTCAACTTCAGATCGCATTGATAGAGCTTTCTAGATTCGTGGTGACCTCTGTTCACCTCTTGTCTTGGCTCTTGACCCTAACAGGCTATTCCCTCCTGAGCAAAAATGTCCTCTTCTGTCCCTTGTCTCCAGATCTTAGCACAGTGTTGTCCTTGTCCTTGTCACCTAGCCATTCCTCTACATGTGGTTCTGGTTTGACCTGACCCTGTCTTCTCTGAAAAGCCTTTTAGGACATTCTCTCTCTACTGCCAGTCTGGGTTGAGGGTCCCCTTTGTGTTGCAATGGTTACTTCTGCTTAGACCTCCTCCCATTTCTATACGACTCCTCAGGTCATATAATTCCATGTGACTTTTGCCCTGGATATTGAGCTCTTTGGAGAAAGGGCGTGTGCTCCTCTGTGATACCCTCCACACACAGCTTGTCAAGTGTCTGTGTCTCGGATTCTTCACAATCATCGTTTCATTTAATCCCCTCAATAGCTGCAGAGCTGGCCCTCCTTTTACGGCCGATTTCCTGAGGCAGCTACAAAGGACTGGTGACTCGCTCAAGGTCACTCACAGTTCCAAACCTGGATCTGTCTGGCAGCCCAGCCACACGCCCATCACCACTCCAGTCCCTTTCCCTCCGTGTCTGTGCTGCCCTTGAGTTCCAGCTCATATCTCTTCCACTTAGCCCATATTTATTGAGCCCTTTGTCCAGAGCTGGCAGGGCATAAATACCCATGATTTCACCATCATTTACATTCCGCCGCGAAAGGCTGCTTCTAAATTATTTAATTGGGCTGTCCATGTATATCAAAATTAAGCAGGTAATGGCTATATATCTCATGGACTTGGAATCTAGTTTTAGAGAGGGGTCTGCATTTGAATGCCGCTACTGTTGCTTATTAACTGAATTTAAGTCTGCGGGTCTGTGCCTCAATTTCACTACCGCTTCACAAAAAGGTTATATCAGTGATATAGACATAAAGTTGTGGAGACACTAACAGGACCTGAGGAAAGCTGGTCATGGGAAGCATTTTTAACAGTGTCTAGCATGTTATCCGGCTCAATAAATGTTAATGGCTCTACTGGCTGGTTTTGTGTGTCAACTTGACACAGGCTGGAGTTATCACAGAGAAAGGACCTTCAGTTGGGGAAGTGCCTCCATGAGATCCAGCTGTGGGGCATTTTCTCAATTAGTGATCAAGGGGGGGAGGGCCCCTTGTGGATGGTGCCATCCCTGGGCTGGAATTCTTGGGTTCTATAAGAGAGCAGGCTGAGCAAGCCAGGGGAAGCAAGCTAGTAAGAAACATCCCTCCATGGCCTCGGCATCAGCTCCTGCTTCCTGACCTGCTTGAGTTCCAGTCCTGACTTCCTTTGGTGATGAACAGCTGTGTGGAAGTGTAAGCTGAATAAACCCTTTCCTCCCCAACTTGCTTCTTGGTCATGATGTTTGCCCAGGAATAGAAACCCAGACTAAGACAATGGCTTTTAAATTAATCGATACTAATATCGTAGCATGTGGCCATCATGTGGAGGTTTTGACCACTTAGAACAAAGGTGGGCTTGGAGCCCCATCTGGAGGAGAGCCCCGGTGCTTCTCTGGGTAGAGTGTGCTAGCCGACTTTCCCCACTCAGGTATCTGCCTAGGAAATTGAAAACTCAGGACAGGGGCCCATCATTTTTACCAAGCCCAGTGCTGTCGTAAGGGTGTGCCTGGTAAGACGCTGAGGCATCACATCGGCAACTGAATGGATGGCTTAGACTAACAATTACTCCTGTGAGAGCACACGGGGTGCTTAACGCTGTGATTCACTTACTTTTTTTCTCTTCATGTGCCTGTGCACGTGTACAATATGTGCACACATGTGTAATATGTGTACATGTGTGCAAGGATATAGGTGTGTGTGTTTGTGTGAGTGTTTGTGTATGTGTGTGTGTGTGTGTGTGTGTGTGTGCGTGCTAGCTGATGCCAGAGATCATTCTGCAGTAACTCCCCTTTCTTCTCTGAGGCAGGGTCTCTCGGTTAAATCCAGAGCTGACTGATAAGGCAGTTTACCAGGCAGCCTGCTCCGGGGAACCCTTAGGTCTGCCTCCTGAGGATAAAAGACAGGCCTTTGAGCCCACCTGGCATTTATACTGCTTGCTTGGCTAGTGTTTTAAGCCATCGAACTATCGCCCCAGTCGCCATTTGCTGTGATTGCTTGAGCGACAGAGCCGTCGGTGAAGAGGGGATGGCCCTGTCGCTTGGCTTCTGAACAAACGCGAAAGCTGCCTCTTCTGAAGGAAAACTGCAGGCAGCAGGCACAGCTCCCAACAAAAAAGGCCCCCGCCTAAACGTCACAGTGACAGCGAGGTGTGTGGTCGTGAATAAATTCTATTTTGGAGCGTGTTAAATTTCAGCCTGGCTTCCAGGGCCTCATCCCCTGTACCCAACATCCCTCATCAAAGGGGTGCACGTGTTAGGACTGAAGAGCCAGCACCTTACATCAGCATCCAAAGCCTACACTAGCCCTTGGAGTTATACATCCTATGACTTGGGGCAAATCCCTGGTTGGTAACTCATCATGACTGTATTGTGTGTTATAGTTTCATGGCCCTAAAGATGTCATGTTCCAACAGTCATCTCCCACTCCCCCCAACCATGCAAAACAATATTTCATATGAAAAATTCCATATTTTCCACAATTTCACATAACTGGAGTCGTGCATGCCTGTGTGTGTATGTATGTGTGTGTGTGTGTGTGTGTGTGCTTAAATGTGTGCGCGCGCACCTGTGCATGTGTTGGTGCTTAAATGTTTCTTTTGTATAAACTAATAACATATTCTTCTCTCTCTCTTTTTTTTTTTTGAACAAATAATGTTCCAGAGTCCAAGGGGGCTGGAGAGATGGTTTGATGGTTGAGAGCACTGGCTGCTCTTTCTGGAGGACTGGAGTTCAATTCCCAGCAACCACAGGAGAGTTCACAACTGTCTGTGACTCCCATTCCAGGGGATCCAATACCCTCTTGCAGATACATGTAGGCAAAAAAAAAAAAAAAAAAAAAAAAAAAAAAAAAAAAAAACCCAATTATAATTAATAAATCCATTATTAAAAAAGAATTAAAACATATCCTAGAGTCTGGATATACCACAGCTTATTCTCAAAAGACTTGGTTGCCTCCAACTTTTAGAAATACGAATAAAATTATTATAATCATATATACGCAGGGGGTTTTTTTGGTGCGAATATGGTTTTAATTTATTCTGGTCAGTATTATGGTATGTTTTTAACTAACAGTGACTCAAATGAAGTTAATGTGTGTGTGTATGTGTGTGTGTGTGTGTGTACACGAGCGCTTGTGTGTGCTATATACATATCGCATATATGTATGCTAATTTGAATGGAATGCCCTGTCTCCTGCAAATAAAGACTCCTGGAAAGAAAAGGGCACCATAAGGAGACAATGAAATGTTGTCCCTAAGACGGGGACCCGCCCACCCTCAAATACACTGACCTTGACTCACTGCTCCTGCAGGTAGGAGAGACATTCTCCAAGACAGCCTCCTTGTTCTGAGGGGAGGAGGTGGTGAAGGAGTTCCCTGAATCGGAGGTGTTGCCACAGTTGAGGTCCCGACTCTTGCTTAGATCCCCACCGGGACTCCCCTTCTCCTGGCCCCGAGACCTAGCCAAGCTGGTTTGCGTAGAGGGCGGTGAGGACGTGTCATTGCCCGAGTCGTACTCCTGCGAGCGCCCTCGGGAGGCGGCGAGCGGGCTGGCCGATTTGCTAAAGAAGTCAGCCGCGGACCCCGACCCAGAGATCTGAAAGCAAAAAGACCCGTCGGACACTGCTGAGCTCCCGGGCTGTGTGTCAGTAACCTAGAATGTTAACCGTCATGAGTCACTGTAACGAAAGCAAAGAGAGAGGGGAGAGAAGAGACGCCAAAAAACAAAAGCACAAATTCCTGAAAGAATTCCACAGAAATAGGAAATCTCTAGATCTTTTTGTTTTGTTTCGATTTTTTTTTAAAACCCCCTGCTAGAAGAACTGGAAGATTTAGGAGTCATGCAGGGAAACGGCATGCGATTCAGAGTAAACGAAAGAAAAAAGGAAATGATACAAAAATGTAGTCTTCATTAAACTCAAACAAAAGAGACAAATTAATAGAAAGGGGGAGGGCTGTAGACACCCTTAACCTCAAACAATAATCAAAAGAAAGGGGAACGGGGAAGAAAAAAGAAGGGGCTATGGGCCTCAAAAATTATATCTTGGAAATTGAAAAAAAAAAAAACCGCAAAAGGCCAAGGTTTAAATTTCAACCAAAATCCTCAGCTAACTCTTGTCTCTGCCTCTGTCTCTTAAAAGTTGCCTGAATAAAATCCTGAAGAAATGTCACATGGGTCAAAGAAATAAAGATGAGGGTTGGTGTCTTTGTCTTTCTTTTTTTTTTCTTTCTTTTTCTTTCTCTCGTTCTTTCTTTAAAAAAAAAGTCACGGTCACAAACTGACGGTTCGGCAGTTTCCAACTAAAGGAGTCAAGAGAGGGAGGGACAAAATAAATGTAAAGTCCATATAGTCTGACTGAAAACAAACAAACAAAAAAAATAGTAATAATAACCATTTAAAAAAAAAGAAAAAGAAAAGTCTCTACAGGCATTTGTGCGCGTCCTTCTCCCTCGTAGGAGGCGGCTAAGCATCCTGAGTGGCTTCTAATAAAGTCTCTCATGTCTTCGCGGATTACATCCACTTACCAAGCAAGGACTCCTCCTTTAGTAGGAAAGGTGTAAGAGAAAGGGAAGAGCGGGCAACGTGAGTCCATCATCAGAGTCGTAAATGACAAGAAAAAACACACACCTTCCTGCACAACGTTAACCTTCGCCCTGACCTCCGGGTTTGGGGCGCTCAGGGCTTTGAGCGGGTGGTTAGCTCATATACCTCGCCACTCCCTTCCTGCCCAGGTTGGATTGGGGGAAAACCTATGGCTGCTTGGGTACCAGAAGCTACTATAGAGACCTGCCCGTTATTTCTAGAGGACACCAGAAAGGGAACTCGTAATCGTGATGGGGGATTTAGAAGGGCGCATCAGGGATCGCTTGGAAGAGAGACCTCGGGGTCCCGCTTGGGGACCGGCCTAGGAAGACTGAGGCCTTAGGAGGCGGTGAGCTCTTGGGAAGGGAATTCTATGCTGAGAATATGTTTTGTCTTCAACATGCAGGTCAGGCTGTGGCTGAGAGGACGCGGTGAGTTTGCTTCTGGCTCCTGGCCGTTGTACTATGTTTGGTTGCTGTGGGCAAGATGTATCCTTGGACTTGACTTTGCTAGTGATATAGCTCTATGAGGAGAGAAATCTGCGGGCGCTCCCTGGAAACCTCTCTGGGGCTCCTGGGATTCCAGAACTCTCTGTTTAAATGGCCCCCGAGCCTCCTCCTCCTCCTTTGGAGGTTATTTCTCCTCCACAGTTCTGTCTTCCCAGAAGAAACTGTGCCTCAGGTGGATCAATCCGGGCAGAATCTGCATGATAATGTCACGGTGTCCAAGTGCCCTCCTGGGGCTTGTCACACTGTTAGATAGTGACTGAGATGGGACGCCTGTGACCTTGGAGGCGGATTGTCTCTCACTGCCATTCTAGTGCAGAGAGACCCTGAGACTTTGCATCCAAAGGTGACTTTCACATCACCTTGAAGACATATTTGCTAACATTCTTATTAGGGCTTTGTTACTTTATTTATGAGCATTTAGACATCTCGACTAGTATAGATGTCCTATTGTCTGGCCCTGGGCCTTACGTAGTACTTTCCTATTTTTTTTTTTTTAATTACTTTCCCCCAACTTTATCCCTTGTCTCGAAGACCTGCTGGAGAAGGGCCACTGGAGCTTTCCTAAGAAACCACTTCTGCCTTGAGGGGAGATGTGCATACCTGGAACTGATAATCACAGAGAGAACCCCAACAGTTTGAAATTCTAGGTCCTGGGGCTAGGAGGTAGGGCTTTCTTTCTCTCAGAAGGCTTTGCGGATGGGCAAGGTAATGGTCTAGCCTTGGTAAAACCTATAGGTACAGTGCAGCCCTGCCTTAAACACATCATGTTCACCTGGCTAGCTTTGCCTTGAAGGTGAGACCTCAAAATCAGGTGGCCGGGTAGAGTTTTCTGAAGCGAGACCTCTTTTTAATAGAATGTACGGGCCCTGTTCCCATTCCGATCCTTTTAGATCGGATGTCACTTCTTTCCCACTTCTGGTGTCCAATGGTTCCAGGACCATTCCCTTTCTCACCTCTACCGGGAATGGAAAACCACCATGTCAGGAGTCAGATCTGAGCTTTCAGGCTGGAGTTTGTTTGATTCAGGGAAAGGATCAAGGGATTTTTTTTTTAAATCTGAAGTGAATAGTGGGGTTACCAGCGTATCAGAAAGGAAGTCAAGCTTGGGGCGCTCAGTGCTTTGAGCGAGTGGATAGCTCATACCTCTCCACTCCCTTGGAGGGAACAAGGCTGAGTTCAACGGCAGGCACCTGGGAGTTCAGAGTTCTCTGGTATCTTTTGGCTTGCTCCCAGGGCGCATCTAGACCATTTTTTTCCCCTTTCAAGTACTTTCCCCTGGTATTGACTACAATCTAGAAGTGTTTTATTTTCCTGATGTGCTATGGTTCTCTGTGAGGAAAGATGTCGAGAACGAAAATCTCTCTAGGCTGGTGCACGCATGTAGAAGGGGGACCTTACCTTCTGCGCATGCTCAGCCCCCAAACCCGAGCCCACAGGGACGTTTGCAGAGTGTCTCTCCCTGACCATGACATAATACACATATGGCTTTTGTGTTTGACCTGACAGCATTACATAGACTAATAATGCTTTTCATCACCAGGAAGTAGAGATGAGTGCTTTCATTGGGCAAGAGCGCCAGCGTACAGACATACTGGCCCCTCCCACTTGTCAAACAGTCCTATTCCTTTGGTTGACGTGAATTACAGCGTTCTTTACAGATCTCCTTCACCTACTTCATTAAACCAACCAGAGATCCTCATCTATCACTGGTCCATGCTTCTCCCAATAGCCTCCCACTGTCCAGGCTGAGTAGTGTGTTTTCTAGGTTTTGCTAACACAAGCCACATCCCCATCCCCAGGTCATTTGCACATCCTGTTCCCTCTGGAGGGGATCCTCGTCGTCCCTTCTCTCCCACCCATCACCTTCTCTGATCACTTAGGCCAAGCCAGTACAACACTCCGTAATTAATCAATTCAGTCTTTCAACCATCTGCTAGCGCCAGATGAAATGTCTAGTTACTCAGAAGGCCTAGGGACTTATTCGACTGTTGGTCTCTTTTTCCGCTTGTTGAGAACGCGGACAGTGCCTGGTGCCCTGTTGTACAGCGGGACCCTCTAGCGCCTGCCTCGGGGTGGCTGGCTGCTCAGCAAATTATGTTAAATAATCTAAGCTCCTCCGACGGTCCCTTGGGAGCCCCAGGCACTCAGTCTTTGGTAGAGGTGCCTGTGTGACCAAGCAATGGTGAAATCTGCTCAGAATTACCAGCTTTAGAGAACTGATCTCTATCATAATAAAAGCAGCTCCATAGAAGTCCAGGGGTTTAAAGCCAACGCGAGGCTGCATGTGTTAAGCCAGAGAGAACCTTCGGGGCCAAGGATTAAGTCTGGACTAGGTGTTTCTCTTCTCCTGATTCCTCCCTGACGCAGGGCTGCAGGAGAAGCGTGGAGGCGTTCCTTCCAGGACCTTCCCACCTGCGCATGCGCTGCTGCTCTCTGGTGAGGACTTTGAGGCATATAGAGCCTTCGGCAGGAGACAAGCTACTATGGCCCCTGTCAGTCTCTTGCTTGTTCTGTTACTTTGGTCTTTTAAATATTTATTTATTTATTTATTTATTTATTTATTTATTTATTTATTTAATGTATACGAGTACACTGTAGCTGTCTTCAGACACACCAGAAGAGGGCACTGGATCCCATTACAGATGGTTGTGAACCACCATGTAGTTGCTGGGATTTGAACTCAGGACCTCTGGAAGAGAGCTGCCAGTGCTCTTCACTGCTGAGCCATCTCTCCAGCCCTGTGCTGCTACCTTGAAAGGTCAGGTCAGAAGAGGCATGGAGCCTGGAAACTTGTATACAAACGGTTGTCTAGCTTCCATTTTGGCTAAGTCCCTGAGGCTAAGGAAAGATTTAAAGTCATCTCTTTGAGCCAGACAACAAGTCAGAAACTGCTATCCCAGTCTCTGGACGTAAAGCAGGCCCGCTTACCTCTCTATCGAGGGCTTCGTGAGTGGAGGCTCAGTGGGGTCTCCTTTCTCATTTGTTTCTTATGACATTGCCTACATCACCAAATGCCCCATTAGAGGATATTGTGGCAGGGAGAAAGGGGCCATCTGAAGACATTTCTATTCTTGGTTCACAGGGACACTGCTCCGTTTTTACGTCTGTAGGTCTTGGTGGACTGTACACTTCCAGGTAGGAGGAATACTTTAATAAATCTGCCACTGGGGACATCTGTGCCCTTTAAGAACCGCGCCCCACCCCCCAGCCCCAGAATCCATCTTTTCAGAGTGCTCAGTTCACTCTGGGAGACGAGGGCTTGAAGTCACAGTGGGAGCAGCCAAAGGCAGAGCTAGTGCTGGGGTGGGAGCGGGTGGCACCGGAGACTGCAGGTTGTGATGAGTGACCACGGAGGCGTCTGTCTTCTGGCCTCTGGCCTCTCATCTCTGAACCTCGCCATAACCAGAGTATTCCCCCATGCCACTCAAGATGCAAGCACCCCCTGCTCCATAGGGTCCATGATCGGATGGACCCTAATTTTGCATTGCTGGCACATGGTTGAGCTAATAGACCCCTTAAAGCCCATCTTTGACGAGCTCTTTGAGGGCTAATGGTTTATTCTGAAAGATGAAAGAAAACGTTGTAGGGAAGATAGAAAGAGAATTGGATGATCAAGAGTCTGTAAAAGGTCTATGGTTCATACACAGTGGGCAGGTGGAGCCCACCCCTAAGGAGGACTTTGGGAATATGAGTAGAATATATATCACAGACTTAACATTAACCCAAGAGGGAGTGGGCTGGGGACGTACACGCACCTACCGTTCAATACTCATGGGAAAGACTGTCCCTAAGGGATGCCAATTCCCTTCTGTTCAGACTGCCACACAGGCAGGCAAAGTGGGCCCTGGCAACCAGAGGATTCCATCTGGAAGCTGCGAGTCCGCTGTGTGCCCTGAATCAGGGAGGAGGAGGGGTATGTGTGGACCGTGTTTGCTTCGATGTATCAAATTGATCATGGAGATGGGTCAGATCCACTTGCATTGTGACACAGCTAGGCCCACTTAGTGTGTTTGAAAATAAATGTGAGTGGATTTCCAATGTATGCTGAGCAGCGAGGGTTTACACAGCAACCCCACTTCTGGTTTTTATTGGACAATTAGATCTGGGCCCATATTCCCCGGAAATACTTGGTTTTAGAGCAATTGCCACAGTGTACTGGGTCTTCGGGATTCCACTTATACCAGTGGTGGGGCCCTTGAGATATGTGAGACCTTCTGCTCTAAAAGTTCAAAAGTCTCAGAAGAAAGATGTACACCACACACCTGTTCGTGTCTCCTTTCTCCCTTTTCGAGCTAGGACATATAGCATGCCTGTCTCGCATCTCAACCCTTTAAACCCTTGCTGGACTGCTGCCAATCAAAGGGACCAGTAGACCAGAGGCACTAAGCCACAATCAGACTCTGCAGTGACTCTGGGTCCTACGAGGTAACCTCAGCTACTCCTTTATTGCTACTATTTGTGTAAATGTACGTGCTGCCAAAACTCAGAGGTCAGCAGCGGGACTCTATCCTCCATCACTTTCCGACTTAGTCAGGAGGCAGGGTCTCCCACTGGACCGAGAGCATCAGTGTAGCTACAGTGACGGAGCCGCAAGCCCACGGGATCCTCTTGTCGCTACCTCCCCAGTGCTGGGGTCACAGGAAGGTGATGTCACACCCGGCTTTGCACGTGGGCACTGGCTATCAAACTCGGACCCTCACGCCTGCATGGCAGGCACTGTACCAACTGAACCACCTCCCCAGCCCTCACCTGTTAACGTTGTTATCAGGACGAATTGCTTTTCATGAATTCACAGCCACTGCAGGGAGACGCTAACTCATGTCTCCCCTTTATCCTTCCATCAGTCCTGATGACATAAACGCTCCAAATTCTTTCCTTTCTTTCAGCTTAGGAGTCATGAGCTCACTTCATCTCCATATTTCTTGACACACTAGATGTTAACACTTGGGGGTTTTCTAATAATTAATTAAATCCCCTCACCAGGAGCTCCAGCTCCCCCTAGTTTCTCTGGGAATACCTCAGCCCTCCAGGGGAGCCTGCAGAGTTATTTATTGTTTTGTTTCAAATCATTATTTAATCAAGAATGGAGAGGGGGAAAAGGCAACCTCTCACTTACACTTCAAAATTTAATTTCGGCTGAATTCCGAGATCAAGAGGCAGCTCGGTCTAATAGGTTACAAAAATACAATCAAGAAGAGAATTTCAATTAAACTGAACAAGTCCATTTACAGGGCTTCAAATGGCCCCATGGAGAGCGGCAGCTATAAATTCCTTCTTGCTTCCCTGACATATGGGGAGCTGGGAAATCTCACATGCTCCAAGGCAGAGCACGCGGCTCGAAGGTCCTGTTCATTCCTTAAGACACCGATCCCTTTGTTGCTCTAAGACAGCAGGGCTGTTTTCCTCCGTGACATCCCTCTTTCTTTGACACTAATTAAGAATGCAGCAAAAGAATAGACTTGGTGACCTGACGAGGTTCATCTGGGAAGCAGGGGAGGCGGAGAGGAGGCTGGATGGGAAGAGACTGATTTCCTGAGGATAAAGAGAAGATAGAGCTGCTAGGAAACACCGAGGCACCTCCAGGCCCTGCAGTGCCTGTGACATTGGGTAGGGGGAGGTAGCTAGAACAGAGGTTCCCCTTCCCCTGCAGGAATACCCTGAAAGGAATGGCCACTCCCAGCTCCCCCTTTCTCAGAAGCCTCACCCAAGGTGTCCCTGTCTACCAGCTCCATATAAACTTGGCTGGATAATTTTTCACTCCCCCCAGCTCAGGTCCAAAGGAATAAAAGTAAGCACAATAAATGAGTTTTGCATCAAGGTAAATTCCATTCAGTTTAAAGATGCATCTTATTCGCCAAGGTAATGTGATTGTCTACCTCTTCTGGTGGTGATATGTCTCTAGGCTGATAAAAAGAAAAAAAAAAGATGATTGTTTCTTTTTTTTTCTTATACATCAGAGACTATGCTGTGCCATTTCTCATCCCCAAGTCCCCAAGTGTCACCTCCCTGTTCCGGACTGTTGCCTCTCCACTGCGGTGAAGAACGTGGCTGCTAAGGCTTCCTTTTCTACAGTGCGAAAGGTATGTTTCCGTCTCACCTTTCCCTAAAGGCTGCTGCCAGGTGACCAGTGGCCTTCTGAGGCCAGAGGACATTGCTGGGCTTACTGGGAGCGAGCCATTAAAAAGCTTCCGTGAAAATAAATCGTGTTAGCAGCTACCACCTGTGTGACGTCAGAGTCCAAGCCTTGACATGAGTTTTCGTACAACAGATGCCTGGCCCATGACAGGACAGCATAGCTGCTGTTGTTGCTCTGTTATTGCTATTTATGTATGTGTGTGCATGTTCATGGCATCATCAATCTCCACCTTATTAGTTAATTGATTAATTTTTTTTTAAGATAGGGTCTCTCAATGAAGCTGGAGTCTAGCAGGTTAGCTAGACTGTCTTGAAAGAAGCCCCCACTGACCCTATTGTTTCTTCCTCTTCCCCATGTTCTGGGCTCACAGGGGGTGACCCCCTTGTGGTCACACCATTGTGCTTGGCTTTTATGTGGGTGCTGGAGATCCAAACCTAGGTTTGGGGTAACTGATTGAGCTGCCTCTCCTGACCTTGCTGCATATTTGAATAAGTGAGTAAACACCTTGTCTCACACCACCATCATATCGATCGTGCAAATAAGTTAAGATAATTATGTCAAAGTACAGGTGACATTTACACGGATAAGCACACGGTTCCCCTGCTCAGACTCTCAGACTTCAGTTTCTACAGTGAAGAGATTGCTGCTCTGGACCACAGCATCCTTATTCTATAGTGGACATGCCGTGTCTGTTGAAGAGCTGTAACAAAACCACGAGGCAGTGTCACATGTTGGCCATCTACGCTAGCATCTAGTACATAGTAGGTCCTTAGAGAGCATTAGTTAGTGGTGTCATTCAAGATGTTACAGGAAGACGAGGTCAGGGACTCCAGAATGCTGATCTGCCCCAGAGTCTACATTTTGACCACAGACACTCTTTACAAAGCACACGAAGCTGTCTTCATCTGTTGGCCTCTGTGTAACCCGTGGCCTATAAGTGATATAGGACTGCCTTTGGCCCTGGTTACAGTACAAGGATGGAAGAGGTGGCTTGGCTTCTCCCTGGTTTGGATTAAGTCCCTTTCCCAGATCCCCTCTGCAGTTATGAGAGGCTTGATGGAGAATGACCACACAACAGAAATAGAAAGGCCTCCACGAAGCATTCAGGGCCATCGGCATCCCCACTGTCCTGTCTACCCTCTGCTGATATCACAGCTTCTAATGTACAGCATCTGGTCTCTGCTGTCTCTCTTCCCTCCCAGTTGTGTCACCTTCCTAGATCATGGTGCTCCCAGAGCCTCAGTTTCTCCATCTGCAAAATGGGGATGATGGTGATGCATACCTTTAAGAAACGGGGTGGGGGTGGGGGGATAACTTTGCAATTTATGTGGTGGTACCTGCCACTTAATGTTATTCTGTTTCCTTCTCTACGTGAGTCATTTCAAATCAGCACATCCCACCCCATCCTTCAGTGCCCAGCTCAAATAACCTCTTATCATAAATCCCCCTCAGACATCAAGACAAGAAGTGTAACACCTCCATGGCAGAGTGTGCTTGCTCCCCAGCTGCCGAGAGTGATGCTGTGAACAGTCACCAACTGCTTGAGTGTTAAGTATACCCCATTAGAAGGCAGGCTTGACACTGAAAGGGATTAGCTATTGTATTGCAGGGTCAGGGGAGCGTAGAGAAAGTGTCGGGGGAGGGATAATTGGCTGGCAGGGGATGGGGGGAGGCAGCGAGATAACCTATTTACCAATCCGCGTGCACTCATTTGACTGTTCTAACAAGCACAGGAAGGAATAGTGCTCACAGCTACAATCCTGCTCTAATTAAAGCACTGACCGCTGGGTCCTTGAGATGCTCCGTGACCAAGCAAGAGAGCCTCTCGTCACCTTTAACCAACCAGGAGCCAGTTCAGAGTCGAGGCCTTCATTTGCACAGGCATAGATGCAAAGAATTTCCTTCCATGCACCTGCTCTTGGCTATTTTTTTTCCGAGACAGGGTTTCTCTGTGTAGTCCTGACTGTCCTGGAACTCACTCTGTAGACCAGGCTGGCGTTGAACTCAGAAATCTGCCTGCCTCTGCCTCCCAAGTGTTGGGATTAAAGGTGTGCGCCACCACCGCCCGGCTGCTCTTGGCTATTTTAAAAAGAGCCCTGCATATGGAACATTGAGGGTGGGGCAGGGAGGCTCTTAGTGCTTATAGAACTTCCATTTTCCTTCTCATTGGTCCTGCTCATAGTTTCCATTCTCTACCTGCCCCAACCCCAACACCTTTTCCTGTCAGTCAATCTGCCTCATCTCAACTCCTGCCCTTAGTCATGTTTGATTCTTTCCTCGTCACCGCATGTGTTCTCTCTTAGCAGACACAGACTTTCTTCCCCACCCATCAGCTGTCCAGAGCAAAAACCGAGCCTAACCCTTTATAGATGCTCGGCAGACATGGACAGACTTGAAGGAATAGTTGGTAGGTGATTCCATGTAAATAGCCCTGCTGTTCTATCTAATGGAGAAAGATCTTGATGCGGGAACTCTTGGGACACCTGGGATGTACCTGGCCTCTTCTCTCATTTCTGCCTTTGTAATGGAGAAGACAAAAGGGCCAAGCACAGAGGGAACATGGAATTAGGTTTTTGGAGTGTATTTAAAACTTCCAGGAGCCAGACAACCTCAAATGGGGTGAGTGAAGCCATATTGGATCTAACCAGTATTTATGATAGAAAGGGAATCCTGTGGGAGGCAGGATTTTGACTTTTGTTCCAGTTTACCAGTTGGCTTACCCAAGCTGGGAAGTGTACTTTTGTTATTACTATGTCCTCTGATAATGCCTCTACAACCCTTGCGGTTGTACCTGTGGTATTGTTGGTGCCACCAACAAGCATCGTATAGCATTTGCCTCTCACCAACTGCATTCTAAAATGTTTACTCACAGCTAATCACGGTGACCCCATGACAGGCTTATGAAATAGGTCTCACTAGTTGTCAAGTTTTTTTTTTTTTTCAGAATTTGAGGACACAGAGACACAGAGAGGTAATGTGACTAGCTCAAAGTTCCACAGCAGGAATTTAGAATATTATCCAAGTTTTGTCCCTGGACCAAGCACATATATATGTGCATGTATGCATGCATGCATTTGTGTGTGTGTGTGTGTATGTGTGTGTGTGTGTGTGTGTGTGTGTGTGTATGGTTGTACAATCATAATGCCCTGTTTTATTTTTTAACAATTCCACCTTGCTAAAACCATCATTAGTTTCTTATGCTTCTCCATTTTTTTTGTCTTTCACAACCAAGTTGTGGGAAAGAGGTGAGCTCTTAAGGCCTCTTCCTTGCATATAAAGATGAAGCCTGGAATTTGATTCAGGGGTTGGACTCCTGGGGATATGGAGGCTCCTGGGGGACATGGAGAGTTCTGGGGTTCATGGAGCATTATACTTCACAGACACCAAGAGACTGTGCTCTAGAAAAGAAACAGTGAAGAGCTAGTCTGGTAGCATCACTGCTAAGTGAGGAAAGATAGTTTACAGCAGCATCTTCACACATATGAGCTTCTTAGGAAACCATTCCAGATAGGTGAGAAAGTATACGTCTGGTTTCACCACTGGCACATTGTAGCTAAGGTCTGGGGCTACTAGGTAGGCTACTACTGCAGGCACAAGCACATGGGAGACTCAGATGCCATAGCTCACTTGGGAACATTTTTTTTTTTTGTCTCTTGCTGCTCATCATTCAAGTTTACTTATACTTTTTCTATAAGTGAAATCATCACACCCATTTCCCAGCCGAGAAGGCTGAGACTTGTGGAAGCTGGTGGGTTAGTTGATTATAAAGACTCAGAGCTTGGCTGCTGTAGTTGTCTTCAACCATGTAGTTGCAGCACATGAGACTTAGGGCATTGAGAGGCAAGAGAGCGCTGGTGGGGACTTGACACCTGCATGTTCTGAGTAGTCACAGACAGCTTGAAAAGGAGGTACTTAGGCAGAGTACTGCCAGCCATACAGAAGATTAAGTAAAATTAGACCCAGTGACACAAGGTACCTTGATGTGAAGAAGAGTTTCCCAGAATGCACTGCAAATACCTATTGTATCCACCAGGCGACACTGTTGCTTATTATCAACTCCTAACCCTGATCTTCCCACAAGCACCCCTGAACTCCTCCTTGCTTCCACCTCTGCCTTTTTAAGGGGAGCACCTCCTTGAACATCCAAGTTCTCATGGACCTGGAAGGCAGACACCTTCGTGCTGCTGGCTACAATCTTGTGCTATGTCAAGGCTGACTCTCATCCTGTTTTTCTCTGTGTCCTGTTGGAGTATGCAAAAGGCCTTCTCACATACTTCCTCTTACCAAAGAGATCCAATGGCCTCAAATGGAATCAGTTTACCCAGTGAGAAAACTGAGGTGATAAAGCTTGCCCAAAGCAGCTAGGATGAAGCCGGGTCTTAATTTCAGATCCAACCCACACCAAGTGTTTGCAGTCACACCGATTACTTCCTGTTGACTGGAGGGAGGAGGGTCTTACGCCTGGGTCATTGCTGGCTCACTAAGTTAGATTCAGCATTGTCTCACTCTGTGACTTTGCCCCGGTCCCTAACCTCTCTGAATGTTGATGTTTCCGCCCCATCTGTGGGAGGGATGAGTGATAGCAGCTTAGCTCTCCACACCCGAGATTCTCTGTGTGGACACGTAAGAAGACGCAGGTCAAGTGCTGCAAGCTCACACTACCAGGAGGAATCAGATTCCAGCTGTTGTTGGCCGATGCTGCTGGCCAGCTGGCATGAGAAATGGAGCTGGGAAATAAAAGCCATAGTGTCTTTCCAATGTCAAAGGCCCCTTTCTCCTGCCCGACCCTAAGTAACCTATGTGCATCTCACACATGTCACCCAGAGACCAGTATCTGTGTTTCAACACCCATCCTGAAATACGCATCTAGGTGTTTTAGTTTTCCTTCCTCTGCCTCCCGAGTCCCCAAGCCAAGCACTGTCAAAGGCTATCGAATGATCATTTATTTGGCGAGTCAATAACAAGAGCTGGAGCCAGGGGGGAATTTTACCCAAAACTGAATTAAAAGGTATCACACACTGCCCTGAACTTGGACCTCCACCACCCACAAGAGTCATGACAAGGCTGGCAGAGGGGCTGTGGGCAATACTTACTACACCCCTGGCTGACAGGAAGCCGAGCCTCTGGATGGGCTGGCCTTGCAGGTGGCTGGACCGGGCCTCTGGGCTGACCTTGCAGTGGTTCTTGGAGCAGCGGCGGGAGTGCATTCGGCGGGATTTCCGCCCTTCCTCAGGAGACCGACCTCGGTGCCTGAGGATCAAAAGAGAGATACCTGAAGGCATTTTGAAGTGAGTATAGTGGAAATACAGTTGGTCGGGCAACCAACACATCATCAGAGAGTGTCAAGAATATGCCTCCCGCTGGGCAGTGGTGGCACACGCCTTTAATCCCAGCACTCGGGAGGCAGAGGCAGGTGGATTTCTGAGTTCGAGGCCAGCCTGGTCTACAGAGTGAGTTCCAGGACATCCAGGGCTATACAGAGAAACCCTGTCTCTGTATAAAACAAAAAACAAAACAAAACAAGAATATGCTTCTGTATGCTTGTATAATTTTGTCCCTGGGCGTGTCTGTGTAAGAATGTCTCCTGTTTGCCTTTGGACCAAGATGTAGAACTCTCAGCTCCTTCTGCACCATGCCTGCCAGGATGCTGCCCTGTTCCCACCTTGATGATAATGGACTGAACCTCTGAACCTGTAAGCCAGCCCCAATATGATGTTGTCCTTTATAAGAGTTGCCTTGGTCATGGTGTCTGTTCACAGCAGTAAAAACCGAACTAAGATAGAGTTAGGGGTTAGGCTTAGATATAGGCTTAGGGGTTAGGATTAGGGTTAGACTAGCATTAGGATTAGAGTTAGGGGTTAGGGGTTAAGGTTAGGGTTAAGAGCTACTCAGTGTGGGACAGAGGTTGTATCAAGCATCCATGTGGCTGGAGGATGAGGGGCAGGGACAAAGGGGTTACCTGCTCTCGCAGCTGGGGGAGCGCAGTTCTGAACTCTGGGACCTTGAGGGGCCACGGTGATGTCTATGTCGGTGAGACTTCCGGCTTCGAGATCTTGCGGTGAGAGGAGAGAGAGGTGGGGGGGGTGAGACATTGATTTTGATCTTGTAATACATAATGCCTTTGTCATTTTGTGATTCCCCATACCACTTGCCACCCACTCCAATGCTCTATGACAAGTCAGTGACACCTTTTATAGTCGGGGTGAGGGAGAGTCCCAGCTTCTTAGAGAATTCCTACCCAAGAGAAGTCTAAGTGGATCCCAAAGGGACACACCTCCCAGCTTCTCCGCCCCAGCCTCCTGCTGGCATCTGCCCATCCACGCTGAGCACAGGGAAGCAGAAAAGGGCCTTTGTGAAGATGTGGGTGATGATTAACATGAGACTTGTCCTCCTGCTACAAGCTGACCTGGTACAAATGGCCATCCCAGGCAGGGCGTCTCCCTGTCTCTTCTCAGGGTCTGGATCTGCATCTCACTCAGTTCCAAAGGCTATCCAGGTTCTAGCAAAATACTGATCTATGTATGGCCCGGGCTGAAGCAAAAGGGTCTGTTGAGCTTCCAGCCTTCTGCCTGCTGGATCCTTGGATGTTTCAAGGACATGGAGAAACTAGTATAGACTCTTTAATGTAAAATATCCCTATCTTACAGAGGCATTCCTTTAAAACAAAAAGATAACTTGCACCCACACGAAACACGTTTGTTTGCAGAGTTTACTGGGCCTTTCAGCTGCCAGCTTGTGACCTTTGACTCTGCACATGAGCTCCAGGCCCCTAGAATGGAGTCAGGGGCCCCCGTCAACACGGGTGGCCACCATGAGCATCCACAGTCACCACCCCACCATTAACAGCAGGCTCACCCTGCCTCACTTCAACCACTCCCAAAGATGGGTCTCAATCTGCCTGAGGATGAACAAGGAAATCAGGTGCGGTAGCTCACACCTGAATCCTAGTACTTGGAAAGCAGAGGCAGGGGGGTCATGAGTTAGAGGCTGCCTTTGTAGGACTGAGAAAGGCAGCCTGGTTCCTGGTTGAGCTAAGGTTGGAAACCCTGGTGACCCCGAGGGACAGCAGGTGTTTTGCCTGGTCCCCAGACACTATGCTCCTGACACGAGGCCACAGCCCTGCATAGATCTGTGACAATCAGTCATGTAAGGGCAATGCCCCAAACCCCTCCACAGGTAGAGGACACGACCTGTGGTCATGTAGCCTCAGGATAGATCTCCATTTTAATGAGGTACCTAAAGGCCTGGGGGCTTAGCCAATAAACTCTCCTTCCAAGACACTCCTCCCTGCAAAAAAGTATTTAACTTCAGGTCTGCCCCTGAGAAGTGGGGTATGGTTTTATTCATCTACTTTCCACCATGACAATAAATGTCCTAAAACCATGTGCCTCTTTTCATCGGTATCTACCATGGGGAGCAATGGAACAGGCCTTTGCCTAAAGAGCCAACCGTCTAATCTCCCGTAGAAGGCGTCTCAGCGCTCCCGGCCATGACCTTCACCAAGTCAAGCTGCCCACCAAACAAGTCAAGGACTCTATCCTCGCAGGATCCAGCTGTAACTCCCTCCTTTCCCCTTCAGCCCAGGGCTAGATCCAGCCCATGAGCCCCAACTCCATTCTCAGCTCTTTTATGACTCCTAGGGGCACCTGGGTGCCCAAGAGCCTGAGAACTAGATGGCCCTAGCTTCATCGAAGTCGTGGGGAACCCTGAGCCAGCTCTGGCTCTCCCTGGCTCTCCCTGGGACCTCAGACTGTGCTCCTCACCCCCCCCCCCGCCCCCACAGAGCGGTGTCCCGCAGCAGCTTCCCATAGTCCGACACCTGCCTGGTGCCAGCGTGGGGTAAACACAGTCAAAATTTCCTCGACCTGTATCCACGAGGAGGAGTGGGAGCCCTGTGGCGGAGCAGACCCGGGACACCTTCCCCCACCCACCTCCCCCTTATCCCTACAGCCTTGAACTAGATAGTTCAAGGTTTGCCTGGGCTCCATAGCTAGACCCTCCCTACAAAACAATTAAGACAACACAAAATGAAGGACATGTGGAATCGGTGACTTAGGAATCTGCTTGTTTATCTCAGCAAAAGACCTGGGTTATTTGGCTACAACTATCGGGCGACATTATTTCCCTGTTTTAAACCTCCCCCCAATGCCTTTATGCTTGCTCTGTCCAGACTCTGCTCTCGATCCCCTAACTCCTGCAGGCGCTGGCCCTGCCCTTGTTTTCCATCTGACTTAGCCATTAAACGCACTCTACACTGACCTGCCAGACTCAAGCTACAATGGACATGTAACTCGGTTTTCTGGCTCTAGAGACCTTCTGGACGAAGATGACAGTGACCTCAGGTCACCCATATCTCACACATCCTTCAATCCCAGGCATTACATTCTAAGCATTCCCCACCACCCCCTCCATGGTACATGAGGACACTGATTCCAGAGAGTTGAAACTATGTTTCTAGCATGCAGCCTAGGATCCCCTTCTGCAAGAGTTGAAACCATGTTTCTAGCACACAGCCTCTCTCTCTAGCAGGAAGTCACCCTCGCCATCAAACCCCATTCTCCCATGGTGTCCCCACCGTGTGTCCCAAGTTTGCATCTCTCACTACTCTTCCATGCCATCGTCCTGTGCCCACTGTCATGTGCCAGGACCTCGCTAAGGCAAGTGGGAAGAAAGGAAGCCAACTCTCCATCAACTTGGTGAGAGAACAGCCCATTGCTTCCTGGAAGCCCCTGGGATCCTCCCTCTCTGGTCTACCCCGTGTGCCTTGTCTAGCTTTTTGATGATGAACTATCAGGAACTGCTGGGGCTCCTCTAGCTTTTCACACCCGAGAGGGTGACAACCTCAGTGCCGCCATTATCCCTCCCAATCCCTCTTGAGGTTGTCCTGCTCCCCAAGAACATGTGGTGTGTGCCGAGAGTGAGAACCTCAGAGCCAAACTCTTGGGTCACAACACACTCAGGCCACCAGCTCCAATGACTCTGTTTCTTCGTCCTCATAGTGGGGTGGTAATAGGGTCTATTTCAGGGATGGCAGGCGGAGCCATGCCTTTAATGTTTCTCTTGATGACTTCATGTAAACGAATTGGCCAATGGGGAGGTCCTTCCCTGATCTTACTGGAGTCTCTCCTCTTTCCTTCTGGAGCGCGGTCCGTGTCTCTGTGGTTCTGACTGAAATGTCCTCCTCTGTGATGACCTTGAATGAAGGGAGCCTTTGAGGCAGCCACGCTGTGCGCCCTCCCCCTGTGCCCTGCCTCTTCCTCTCACCCTCCTCAGAAGCTGTCTCCTTTCATTCCGCCCTCTTTGATCCTCTCTCTTTAGATGCTTCTTGGCGGGAGATAAAATATTAGTTGATTGGAAAACACATTGCACTAACACTTACAGGGTGTAACCAAATTTACTTTTAATTTGATGGGGAGCTGAACTCCACAGGCAGTACTGGCTGATTTGAATTTCTACTACCAGCTATAAACTGTGAAACAGCTGGGCCTGAGACTTGGGACTCACAGGGAGCATTGTACTGTAAGCCAGAGTATGTAAACCAGAGTCAGAGTATTGGCGTACACACACACACACACACACACACACACACACCACAATCCAAGCACACACTACACAGACCTGAGCACAGGTAAAGACTGCCAAACACACAACAACCTACACAGAATACACAGACATGCAGTGTTCATGCAGAGTGAGCAGTTCATACACATGGACCCACACGGTACCTACACGAATGCTGTTTGCCACCATGCTCATACACACAGGCACACAAAGACATTCATGTGCACCCAGCTAGATCCCATGCACACATGCACTATGTGACATGCACTGTGCATACCATGGGCACAGAAGTTTGCACTGGGTAAAAATATATATAGACATTTGTAAATGATGTGCACACTACGTTTATATAAGCTACATACAAATAGAAACATGGTATACATACATGTTACACATATGATGAGCACATCAGACATGAACACATACACTGCACATCCCAAGCACACATGCACACACCCACATGTCCTATGCAGTCTGTCTCTCCATGCATACCCCAACCCTTGCACAAAGCCCTCTCCCTCTCTTCTTCCTTTTTCCTTCCTCCCTCTCGGCCACCATCCCTTCCCTCCCTGTCCCTGTTTATCATGTGGCTAACAGTCCAGCTGAGGAGAGGCCAGGCCTCTGCTTCCTCAAACCGCACAGGGTGTATGTCTGGGTACTCACTGTTTTTTGTGCCTCTTCTCTTCCCGTCTTTTGCTTTTAGGGCTACAGGAACTAAATGAGAAACGGGCCAGTTAATTGAATGATAAAAAATAAATTAAAGCACTGAGCGCAGCACAGGATTAAACACAGGCAGGTTTGTTGAGACGCTAGCATCTTCACCAAGTAAGTTAGGCTAGGGCTCCTGGCTCACACCACTGTGCTGAGAACGGGGCGGGCGCCAGAGGAGGCTGAATTCACTCTGGTGGGCTAATCCCAGTGATGGCTGTGAAGGTCACAGTGGTAGCACCTGCCATGCTGAGGTCTTAGCATGCATCAGATCTGTGCTAACTCTCTGTTGTGAACAATCTCGCTCTACTGTTCCCACCGCCTATAGGTGGAGGCACAGCTTGTAAGAAGAGCCCATTTTAGAGATGTAGAATATAGATGTCTGATGGGCTGAGACACTTGGGCAAGATCTCACAGCTGAGCTGGAGTGTGGCCCAGACCATGGTCTTCTCCGACTGCTGGGCAATCGGGTTATGAGGGAATAGAATGACACAGAGATAGGCAAAGACAGGTGGGGTTTGGTAGAGTAAGAAACACTGTGCCCATGAATACTCAAGTACCAGAGCCCCTGGGTGTGGACAGAATGAGACAAGCCAGGATTCCAGTGTACACCAGCCTGGGAGGGTGAGCGTGCTAGCTCAAGCCAGACTGCCTTTACACGTTCACCATACCCCACTGCTGCTTACTGAGGTCTGGGAATGGGGGTGTGAGCATTAATTTCATCTAGTGGTACCACCCCAAACTTGAGTCTTGCCTCTGCTGCTCACATGACATCGGACAAGCAACTCCATCGCTTGCTTCAACTAGGGCTGCGTGGCTGACTGGATGCTACTCACTGGCAACCGAGGACATTATTAATGACCGTTTACTTTTTAGTGAATGGCTTTGCTGCCTCCAAACTACTCTGGATGCGGCTATTGTTACGGAAGCAGCACACCTGTTGCCTGTATACATTCCCTCTCTGACAGATGTGGCTTTGAATTTTGGCTGCGGTCCTAGCCTCTTTTGTCTTAGTCTCAGTTTCTCCATCTGTCAAATGGGAACCATAAGTATGCCCATCACTCTACAATGTAAGAACGTTACGATGGATGGATAATGGGGTTTGTGTCTCCTAAGGGCCCTGACTTCCAGTGTTTGGGTAGAGCTTGGTCCAGGAGCAATACAGAAGCCCATGGAAGTTCAGAGCTGGCTACAAATGATCTGGAAAATCAACATGGGTTCTTATTGCTGAAGGAACAGAGCCCCAGGGAAACACAGTGATGGAGGCTGGGGGATCAGCCCGGCAGCTACCCAGAGCCCACAGAGCTCAGAAGGCTGAGCGTGCAACCAGAAGCAGCAAGAGTCTTACCTGTGTCTCCTTTTCTTGGAGAAAGACCTGATTCAAAGGAAACAGAGGGCAGAGGAAAGACAGAAGGAAGGGAGGAGGGGGAAGCAGTGGGAGGAGGGGGAAGCAGTGGGAGGAGGAGGAAGCAGTGGGAGGAGGGAGAAGTAGTGGGAGGAGGGAGAAGCAGTGGGAGGAGAGAATAAACACAGGTGAGTGGATATCTCTTCCAGGGTAGGACTTTGCTTAGTGTGATGGGGTCTGCGGGACTCAGGGCTCCTTGCCAAACCTCCTCCCCATCAGATTTTGACGAACATGAAGACCCCCCCCTTGGAAATGCTCCCTTACATACCAAGCCTTAATGCTCACTCAATGCTCATAAAAAAATTTCCAGCAAGCTTCTCCAGGCTGAAGTTGGACCAGGAGGGCGTGGGAAAGTGTGCAGTGCTCCCCAGTCCTCCCACCCTTCTCCTTAATTGAAGATTTCCCCTCTTCCTTATTCTAGTTTTCCTCTTCCTATTGCTCCTCCTCCCCTCCCTCCTTCTCCTCTCCCCTCCACCCCCTGCTCCTTCCCCTCCTCCTCTCCCTTCTCCCTCTGCTCATTCCCCCTCTTCTCCCTCCTCCCTGTGCTTCTCTCCCTTCCCCTTCCTCCTTCCCCTCCTCCTTCCTCTCCCCCTCCTCCTGCTCCTTCCCTTCTCCCTCCCCCTTCTTCTCCTCTCTCTCCCTCCTCCTCCTGCTCCTCACCCTCTCCCTCAAAACTCACTGTCTGGTCACTTCTGTGTTTCTCCCCCCCTCCACCCCCTCCCCTTCCCCTGCCCTCCCTATAGCAGTCTGCAGCAGGCTCTGTATCCAGCAGCTCATCCTTAGTGGGGTGCAGGCCTCTTTACCCAATAGTCACCATTGACCCACTGGTTGGAAACAGTTTGAGAGCAGAAGCTGGATTTTGCTCACTGTTTTGTTTCTGGGTCTCAGAATCTTGAGTGTTAATCGAGGTCAAAGTGAAGTGTTTAGAAAGGTCTCAAACTCTGACATCAAGGAAAGGAAAGACTCCATGGTCTCCCATGCTCGCGACTACCTCCAAAAGCATCAACAGTCATGAACCGAACATATCACGAACACAAACTCGGAGAAGATGGGCTGGGGAGGGAGGCGCCCCAGAGGGGGCTTCAGGGTGGGCCAGGGTACTCATTCTTATTTCTCCCCACCCTCCTCTCTCTCCAGAGTCTCACTAAATTGATCAGGCTGGCCTTGAACTTGTGGCCTTCTTGCCTTGGCCTCATAAGTGGCTGGAGTACAGGCCTTGAGTGAGAAGCCACCTGGCTTTCAGGATCCAGGTGTGGGAAAGTCCCCGACACTGGCACCAGCTGCTCAGCCCAGGCAGGTGACAAGCGTCTGTCTACACTCAAGGGTGTGCCCTTGCCTTAGCTCAGGGTCTGCGTTGGGAATGGCGTATGACTCTAAATTAACCACATGTCACCAATTACCCACAATCTCAGCTTAACTGGAGACTATGGACGGGTGGTCGATGCAGCCAGTGGGACCAAACCGAGTTTGAGGATATTCTAGCAACACGGGGTGAGATGTGGCCAGACCTCTGGACTGAAAAAGACTGATTTTGTGCCATTTTGAAGATGAGGAAAACCAAAATGACCTCTGATAACTGCACACAATTTAACCATATAAGGGTATCAGAGATACGGATAAACTACACAAAATCACAGGCGTTAATCCATAAAATCAACAGCCAACTGCAAAGGCTCAGACCACGTGTAGAGGTTCCTCTGAGCCAGCTGGTGGCAGTCCATGGGAAGGAGATCCTTGACCATGGCTTTCTTTGCAGAAGAAATGTACCATGGAAATTTTGTATTGCAAAATTTCTCAATTATAACACGTTGGCTGGAGCCATTGGCTTTGCTGGCTCCTGGTCTTTTTATCCTCTGTAAACATACATGTGCATTTGACTCCGTGTGTGTGTGTGTGTGTGTGTGTGTGTGTGTGCACGCGCGCGCGCGCATGTGCTTGCATGCATGAACAAACTCAAGTATGTTTAAGTATGTATGTGCATGCACATGTGTGTCTGTGTGCACACACATTCGAGTGTGTTTAAGTATGTGTGTGCATGTGTGCATACACGTGTCTCTGTGTGTGTACATATGCTCAAGTGTGTTTAAGTATGTATATGCATGTGTGCATGCATATGTGTGTGCATACACACTTGAGTGTGTTTAAGTATGCATGTGCATGTGTGCGTGCACATATGTATGTATGTCTATGTGTGTGTGTACATGTACGAGTATGTTTAAGTATGTGTGTGCATATGTGCATGTGTGTGTGTGCGCGCGTGTGTGTGTGTGTGTGTGTGTGTGTGTGTGTGTATGTAGAGTAAACACCGGGACTGAGAGTCCAAATCCCATGATTCCCCCTCTTCCCCACCCTGGCTGTCCTGTTCTTCAACAAGACCCTACCTCTAGGATACAACTGGACTTTGAAATAATGACCAAGACATCATCTGCTTCTGACTTGGCCTGTCATGTGGTAGAACTGGGGCAGAATGCACCGCCCGCCCCCAAGGACCAGGACGCAGGAGGAACTGCCTGGGCTCCCTCGGTGCTCCATTCCTCACTCCCAGCCTCTCCTCCAGGCCTGGCTGGTCCCCAAAGCCTCCCGAGTCCTTCCGACCGGCTCTGCTTTCTCGTCCTAGCTAGCTTTGATGGATCTCTGTTCCTCCTCACAGCTGACACTGAAGACAAAGATCAAACACGGATGAAGGGAGTCTGCTGCCGCGAGGACCTGAGGTTCTTCTGGCGACCTTTGGGCCCCTGACCCCTGCCACACCTAGGACTTCCCTGTCTACAGAGGAGGAAGGGCAGACAGTACCTGTGTCGCTTATGTTTCTTGGAGCTTTTCTTCTTCTTCTTCTTGACTGGCGATGGGCTGTAGGACGGGGACCTGCGGGGAGGGAGACAGGCTGCCATAGGTCCCTTCTCCATGGGGACATAATACCTTGGCTTTGGGGGGAACCATATACAGGACCAGCCCCCATGTTGATAGTAGCTTGCATTTGTGTTGGATATTATGTGCCCTACACTTAAGTAGGTATAATTGCTATTCTCCCTTTTCAGGTAAAAAAAAAAAGTGTGTGTGTGTGTGGGGGGGGATTCAGAGAGGTAAAGTGACCTGCCCAAAGACACACAGCCCAGACAGGGATGGTCTGAGACTCAAAGAGTTCTCTCTGTTCCCGAGGTTTGTTCATTATAACAGCATTGGCCTATGGCTATCCTCTTAGCTAAATATAAAGAGCTTTCTTGGTCTCATCTCTGGCTTTCCTAAAAACCTCTGCCTCTTCTGTATTCCATGGTCTGCTCTATGCTCTCTCTTGGGTAAGCTCCCTGATGTCATAGCATGGGTGACACCACCAAGGCGCACCTGGGAAACAGTTACCCTTCCTGGGGCCCTGGTGCTGACTCAGTCTGACCCACCAGCTCAGGTCCTTGTCTCTAGCAGGCTAGCGAGAGGCTAAAGCTCAGGGCCAGTACCAACCTCTCTAAGAGGGTAGCGGGCTGCCTGGCAGACCGCCGGGAGTGGTGGGGACTGAGAGAGCAAGCAGCAGCCTCTCAGAGGGGGCTTGTGAGAGAGCAGCCCCAGCTTTCCACAGCACCCCCTTTCCCATAGAAGATTCCAGAAGTCCATATTTTCGTATCAAATAACCCCAAATTTCAAAGAGCTAAATCTATTTCTTTAAAATAATAAAATAATAATAAAAATAAAAACAGGGCTGGAGAGATGGCTCAGCGGTTAAGAGCACTGGCTGCTCCTCCAGAGGCCCTGAGTTCGAATCCCGGCAACCACACGATGGCTCACAACCATCCGTAATGAGATCTGATGTCCTCTTCTGGAGTGTTTGAAGACAACTGCAGTATACTTACATATAATGAATAAATCTTTTAAAAATAATAATAAAAGAATAAAACAATAAGACCTGGCAGGCTGAACAAAAGTATCAGCGAGGAGAAATGGTTGAGAGACTCAATACCTAGGGAAGTGCATCTGGGGGAATAATTGGGGAGCCCCACGCATGCGCTGTTTCCTCCTCTCCGGTCTGCTGCACACTTTGAAAATCGGGAAACTCGATTCACCCCAGTCCATTCCCTACCTTACAATGGTTGGGACACCTGATGTCACCTGTCACCGCACTCTCCCTGAGCCCTATCTGGGTCTATCCTTAAGCCAAACAGGTGATAGAGAAACCCCCTGCAAACCCAGAACCCAGGCCCCAGCGGTCCAGCATTGCTCTCTGCTGCCCCCTGCAGGCGTCTATAAACACCGCCCCGGAGATCTGGCGTGACCCTTGCTCCCCTGCAGCCAGAATTCTACACAGGGTTGTACTGGATGTCGATGAGGGAATATGGAAATATTTTTTAAAAAAATAAAAACGTATTAAAGGACTTGTGTCTACCAAGACATTCACAAGGCCTAAAAGAGCCACGAGCTGGTAGTGATGTGAAATGCTAACCGCAGGTCAAGAGAGGATCCTAGGAATCAAGTCCGTGGCAGATTCTGTCATGCCAAACTAGGAGCCTTAATCTTTCTCATCTCTGAAATGGGTATAATATTTCCCTTGTGGAGCAAGGCCAGGAACGAAAGGAAGGTCATACCAAGGTGCTCGGCACAAGCCCCTGCACACCATAATGCTTCAGCCGCCCCAGTTCAACATCCACGGTAATAACCGCTTATTAATCGGTCATACGTGATTGCTAAACACTGTGTCAGCTGCCTCCATATTTTCCTCTTTTGTGATGCAGGCTCTCACTTTGTAGCTCAGGCTGACCTAGAATGCACCAAGTAACTCTGGCTGGCTTCAAACACACAGCAATCCTCCTGCCTCAGACTCCCAAGGGCTATGACAGATATGAGCCACCATACCCAGAGACCTTTCTCTTCTAATTCTCACAAATCCCAAGAGGTTGGCATAACTAATATCATTTTAACAAGAGGGGGGGGGAGGAGAGAAAGAGGCCACAGAAAGGTGAAGCCTGCGGTCACATGGGCAGCTAAGAGGCCAAGATGGGATTTGAACCCAAGGTGGAGTTGCAGATGGACTGATTACTCCTTTTCTGCCTCTTCTTCTGTCCGAGTTTTTAAAGTCTCATCTCTCTTCAGGACCCTTACCTCCTCCTCTTTTTCCTGGTTGATTTCTTCTTTTTCTTTTTCCCCCTGGAGGAAGGTGGTGGTGTCGGGTCTCTGTCTTGAGAGGCACTGTGAGAAAGGACAAGCCTAGCATAAGAGAGTCTGTTGGCTCCAGGGCTGTCACAGCCAGAGAAAGGGAAAGGGCCCAGCTCCTCGGAGAGTCAAGGACCATGGTGAACATCTAATTGTCACCTCGTGGCCGATTCGGTCACACCTCAGATTAAATGTCTCAAAGACTTAATGCACGCCTAATGAGACAGACACTGTAGTTACCCAAACACCAATTGATTATTTAAAACAAGGTTTATAGAGGTTAACTGCCCCTTAATAGATTTATTATTGAATTTGCAAATGGCTCACCTCGGTAAATAAATCACTTTAAAAATAATGAGTTGGCAGTCCAGCCCACTCCCTTCCCATCCGCCCCGTCTACGCTTCCCGCTGTAAATTTCAGGAGGCAGAAACTGTGTTTAGTGGACTCGGATTATTAGAAGTGTATTTGCTCAGGTCTAATGTAACAAGATACATATCTTACATCGCTTCGCAGAACCTCAAAACCCTCCGCTCTTCAGGAATAATTATTTCCCGTTCAATTAAATTCCAACGCACAGGCTGCAGTTAAATGAAGTCAAGTTATCTCCTTTTTATAATTGGGGCAGGCTCCCGGGATTAAAAGAAGAAGAAGAAAAAAAAAAAAGAACACTATCCTATTGCAAAGAGAGATGGTCTCGGATTGAAACTGCTTGAGAACAGAAGAGTGGGAACCCAGTTCAGCTTTATTGGATCAGCTAGCATTATTCTTATTCTTATTATCCGGTAGCAACAAAACCAACACTGGTGTGTTTATGTATCTTGTATTTAGAAGCCAGTGCATTTAGGTCAGAGGGCAACTTTGGATTTTGTGCATTAGACATCACCACCATTCTGTTTCTTTCTTTGTTTGTTTGTTTGTTTTCATGAATTTTTTCTTCCTTTTTTTTTCTTTTTTCTTTCTGAGACGGGATCTCATTTTATGAGACCTGGCTGTCCTAAAACTTGCTATATAAACCATGCTGGCCCTGACTACACAAAGCTCTAGGCACCTCTGCCTCCAACGTCCTAGTAATACAGTCTAGGGGTCTTTATCCGGTTTGTTTTCCCTGCCAATTAAATTGCTGAAAGGCAGGGCAAACCTCAAGTACAAGAGATGGCAGTGGAGACATTGCCTCGTCTACAGACAGCAGCAGACAGAATCAGTGGTTGAGGACGGGCAGAGAAACACGCTCTACAAAGCCATCATCACTGTTTCTCTGAGACGGGATTTTTCATTGGCCTGAGCTCACCAAGTAGGGGAGGCTGGCTGTCAAATGACAGAGACCTCCTGTCCCCAATTCCCCAGTGCTGGGTCACAGTGTGGGTCACTGCACCTCATTCTTTGGTTTCTTAAGCCCAGCTCCTAGGACTTTGGTCTTTTCTTTTTCTTTCTGTCTTTCTTTTGGTTTTTCGAGACAGGGTTTCTCTGTGTAGCCCTGGCTGCCCTGGAACTCACTCTGTAGACCAGGCTGGCTTCGAACTCAGAAATCCGCCTGCCTCTGCCTCCCAAGTGCTGAGATTAAAGGCGTGCGCCACCACTGCCCAGTCTTAAGACTTATAAGGCAACTTATCTGTTGACAAAGCCCTTCTCTGTGAGACCAGTGTGATTCTTATCATTTCATTTCACAGGTGAGGATAATGGGCTCTGGAGAATCGAACTCACTTACCAGTGGCCACACAGCCAGGAATCGTTTAAGTTGGGATTTGAACCTGTGTGCTTCCTGCTCTGAGAGCGGCCTCAAAAAACAAAACAAAAAGCAAAAACAAAACAAAAAGCAAAAACAAAAACAAAACAAAACAAAACAAAACCAAAAAAGAACCCAGCTACCTTCTAGAGTCGTTTGTGCAGACAGTCAGATGGCAATGGCCCAACTCATTAAACATTCTAAAACTCTGTCATATTTAATTCCATTTGAAGAATCTAGATTATCAGGGTTGGCAGGAGGAATGGTAAGGAATTGGAATGTATGTTAAAGCCCCTGGCCCACCAATAAATGCACACACACACACACACACACACACACACACACACACGAGAGCCATCGCACCTACATCTATAAAGCACAAAGCACAATAGACTATCCAGTGAGTGAACGGGCTGCTCTTAGAGGCACAGTGGGCTGCTTCCAGCTTTCTTTTCCCGAAGAGTACTTGACTCACAGCAAGAACCCGAACATTTGCCAGATAACCAAGTGGTGGGCGAAGAAGAGCCCTGGCCGCGTGCTGAGCCGTGTCTCGTCTCAGGAGAGCACATCTCAGTGCAGCTGCTGCTGGGAATTTGGGGGGTGGCGTGGGGGAGTTTAAAAGTGTGTCAATAACAAAAGTGTGTGTGATCCTATTGTTAGGACCAAGAGCTCTGGCATTTTAGAATCCTGAAGTCTAAGAGGCAAGGGATCTGAGTTTAAAATCATAGGACACTCTTGAGAAGTCTGTCCATTTAGTAGACCTGAGATCTGTGAGGCGATTATAATTAACCAGTCACTCCATGTCCTAACGCTGTAACGAATGAGATCTATGTTTCTCCATCTCTTCCCCATACCCTTGTTCTATGAAACGCGTCACGGACTAGTAGGGACACACAAAGTGGTCAGCCCTATGTGCAGGGAGGGGCTGGGTCTACAGTGCTTGTACACACTGGGAGTTCCAGGAATGACAGTCAAGCACAGTGGTCAGTGACACAGCTGCTACAGGTGAAGACAGTCAGCCCAAGTGGCTAAGTGTGTAGTGGTCGAACCCACACTGTGAAGGGGCCAGGATACAAGAGTACCGTGGCCAGGGGCACACACGCTGTGGAGGAGGCAGAGGATGAATCTGCAGAGGTTCAGCACACATGGATGGAAGATAAGAACTCAGTCACGGGGCTGGAGTGATGGCTCAGGGATTAAGAGCACCGACTGCTGTTCTGAAGGTCCTGAGTTCAAATCCCAGCAACCACATGGTGGCTCACAACCATCTGTAACAAGATCTGATGCCCTCTTCTGGAGTGTCTGAAGACAGATACAGTGCACTCACATTTAATCAATCAATCAATCAATCAATCAATCAATCAATCAATCTTTAAAAAAAAAAAAGAGCACTGACTGCTCTTCCAGAGGTCCTGAGTTCAATTCCCAGCAACCACATGGTGGCTCACAGCCATCTGTAATGGGATCTGACGCCCTCTTCTGGTGTGCCTGAAGACAGCTACAGCGTACTCATATACATAAAATAAATATATAATTCTTTGGGGGAAAAACACTCAATTATATGCATTGTTTTGAAATGTGCATTGGCTAAGGAGGTGTTAACTGTAGCTCCAGGTATTGTGGCCGAATCTGCAGAGATCAAAGGTAAGAAAAATAGCATAAGAGGCGGGGATTAAACCAGGTATCTATCAGGTACTCAGTATCTATCAGGTACTCAGCAGTGCAGAGCAGGTACCACAAGGCCTGACCTGTTCCGATCCTTGCCTCAGAAGGAGATGATCATTCACAGCTGTCTACGGTATGGACCAGAGCTCAAAAATGTAATCCACATTGAACAAAGAAAACCAACCTTCCTGATGTGTGCTTGCAGTCATGACACTGGATGCAATGAATGGATATCTGGGGCTTGCTGGGCAGTCAGCCTAACTGGTGAGCACTGGGTACCTGTGGGAGACCCTGTCATGGAAAACAAGCCTGTCCCAGCCTGTCCCAGCCTGGCACTGAGTATGTTGACAGGTAAGGGAATTGTGTGACAGTCACAGGCCACATAACATTGCTCCAATTGATGAGATAGTAGTCCTGTTAGATGATGATGGAGCTGAAAAACTCCTAGTGAGGGAGTGTGTGTGTGTGTGTGTGTGTGTGTGCGCGCGTGTGCATGTGTGTGTGTGTGGTGCTGAAGGGGGCAAGCCACTGTGTTTTCAGTCAGATAAGACACAGAACAAACAGTTATCTGCTGATCCCAATGCTTGGTCATGCCGACAAAGGGCCGGGGTGTGTAGCCACTGTGTTTTTATTATCAGAGTATAGAAGAACATTAGCTTTAGGCAGAAGCCGGTCTACCTTGGTGTCTGCTTCATATCCTGACTTCACGGTTGGCTCTTGCACTCCATTTGACCTAGGCTGTTTTATTCACCACTGCCCTCAGAGCTGTCGGCTACACTGAGAACTGTGTAGATGTGACGCACAGCTTCGGTGTAGACTGTGCTACATCTTCTGGGTTTGTGTAAATCGCCTCTCAGGTGTTTGGACAACAAGGTCTTCTAAGGACAGACGCTTCAGAAAGTGTCCCCGTGGTTAAGTGTCATCAGTATGACTTCTCTTATCACCAAAATGATGGTTATTAATTACCATCGTTACTGAGGCCTTAACTCCTCAGAGAATCAGTCAGAGACAGAAGACAGGAAGCCTAGACTCATGGTACGGCTCAGTTGATAACACGCTGTCATCTATTTTTCCTTTAGAAAAAATGTAGCCCGTCGCGTTTCCAGAATCTTCTTCCCGGGCTCTCTGATGCTCTCAACCAGAAGTTTTCTGTTTTAAGGACCTCCTGTGTCCTACACCCATGGCTACGGTTTGTTTCTGAAACGTCCCCCACAGCTCATGTCTGAACCCTGCCTCCCAGGCTAGTGTAGTTACTTCAGGGAGACCATATGAGCGTTAAGGGTTGGAGCATCCATGAGGAAAGCAGGTCAGTAGGTCATTGGAGGTGGGTGGGCCTTTGACGGTAACACTTGCCCTGGTTTTGGTTATGCTGTCTCTGCACTCGTCCTGGCCATCAGGAGGTACAATTCCTTTAGCCCTTACTCACTCTGGTTACTAGAAATACTCCCCCAACCAGGAGCTGAAATGAACCTTTCTTCCCATTTCCCACACCCCGTTTCTATCAGGTACTCAGCAGTGCAGAGCAGGTACCACAGGGCCTGACCTGTTCCGATCCTTGCCTCAGAAGGAGATGACCATCCACAGCTGTCTACGGTATGGACCAGAGCTCAAAAATGTAATCCACATTGAACAAAGAAAACCAACCTTCCTGATGTGTGCTTGCAGTCATGACACTGGATGCAATGAATGGATATCTGGGGCTTGCTGGGCAGTCAGCCTAATTGGTGAACACTGGGTACCTGTGGGAGACCCTGTCATGGAAAACAAGCCATGCCTGAGGAGTAACACCTGAGGCTGACCTCTGGTTTCCATACAGCCATTCACTACCCCAACATGTACGTACACACACACACACACACCCACACCCACACACACATGCGCATGAAGACACAGCCATGCATGTATGCATGTGCACACTCTCACATGCACACATGCATATACATACACATCCATTAACTCTCACAGTTGCTCATACACACACACATAAACACACACACACACACATGAATGCACACTCATGCACACATGCTTTCACTCTCACACTCCTACTTGCACACATTCATATAACACATGCAAGAACCACAATTGTGCATGTATGCAAGGCATGTGCACATACACACACATACATACATGCACACACTCATACATACATGCACACACAAGCATGAATGCATGTACACATGCACACCCACCCACACACTCTCACAGTTGCACATGCACACACTCATAACACACACATGTATGAACATACACTCATGCATACATGCGCACACACAAGCATGCTCACACACATACAATGGTGTTGTTAGCATATTCATATGGACCAGGCTCTAGATGTGTAGGGTAGAAAACTGCAAACCAGGAGGTGGAGAGTTTTGGGTTCTTCATTGTCAATTGCAGGCTTGGTTTAGTTAAGGTAAAAACACTGGAGTTTGTTTAGTTAGTGTTTATTATTTAGCATGTCTGTGTATGTGTCATGGTGCACAAGTGGAGGTCAGAAGACAACTTGCGGGAGATGGTTCTTTCCAGCTACCATGTAAGACCTGGGACTCTACTTCAGGTTGTCAGCTTATTAGCAAACATCCGTATGTCCTGGGCTATCTTGCTGGCCCCAGCTAGCATTCAAGATGATCAGTTTTAATTACTGGTTGTCCTATGTTGTTCACTGTGTTCCCTTTATGAGCCTCAGTAAAATACCACACATGGGCATCTTCCACAGTACCTGTCATCTATCAGGGACAGAAGGGACAGTGGCTGGACAGCTGACTTAAGGAATGGGTACAAAGGTCTGAAACTCAGGACGCAAAAGTGAAATTATGAATTGAGAGTCTGAGGCTCCTAGAACCTCTGTGTCGGGAGGAACCATATTATTAAATGTCAGAGTCTCGTCTGGCCAGTGACCCAGGTGGGGGTGAAGCTAGAATATCAAGCTGACTTGATTGAGTGATGCCCAGGAGACAGTAAAGTTTACTTTTGTGTGTGTGTGTGTGTGTGTGTGTGTGTGTGTGAGTGCGTTCCTAAGATGATCAATATATAGAACAGCCAATGAGGAGGAAAGACCGGCCATTACTGTGATGATCTGATAATTGGGGGGCTTTCAAAGGTAGAAAAAGGAAAAGGTTCAACTAGGGAAGAGTGAAGGTCTCTCCTTCCCCCTCCATCTTCTCTTCCCCCTCTCCTATCTCCCTCTCCTCCTCCCCTCCACCTCCCCCTCCTCTCCATTCCCCCTTCCTTCCATGACCCCTCCTCCCCTTCCTCCTTTCCACCTCCCCTTCACTTTCCCCTCCCCTCCCATCTCCCTCTCCCCCACTCCTCCTCTTCCTCCTCTCCCTGCAATCTTCTTCTCCCCTCCCTCTCTCCATCTCCCCTTCCCCCTTCATCTCCTCTTCCCCCTCCTTTCCATTTCCTCCTCCCCTCTCCCTCTCCTTGATCTGCCCCTCCCCTTCCCCCTCCTTTTCTCCCCCCCCAATCCTACCTCAACACACACCAATCACAGAAAGGAGTGACCACGAAGCAAAACCTCTGAAGTCAAGAGCCAAGAATAGCCTTCCTTGCTTTCTTTCTGTAAGAGGTGTCACACTGAGGGGAGCTAACTCTCACTTGAGCTGAGCCTAGCTTGCCCCTGTGTTCATAAATGCACTGTCATTAGGACTCCAGCATACCCATTCGGTGCCTGGACCTAAAGAGTTGTGACACCATCCGTGGAGTCTGCAAACCTAAACCTCCGGCTCTCTGGCCCACGGCAGAACACGTTAGCACACGCTCAAGCTCCCAAAGAGGAACTCGGGAACAAGAAGGAGTCAGAGAGGGCACACTTCGCCGGCGCACACTCAGCTCTGACTTGCTGTTGGTTGGGGGCGGGGGGGGGCGCAGCATCTCACCTGTGTGCTCTGGCAGGACCCAGCTCCCTGCAGGCCTTCTCTCTTTCCCAGCTGTTGGTACCAAGGGCCTCAGTGGCCAGATGTTGGCCCAGCTTTTCTGAAGGTCCATCCTGATCCGGGAGCGCGAGACTGCTCTGGGGTTCTGTCCTGCGGAGGAAGAAACAAGGCAGGAGACTTGTTAGGGCATTTAGATTCATACGTTAAGTAGTCACTTCTGTGACTTTCTAGCTCCTTGCTAGACTGAGGTCATTAGATAATCATTGACTTTTTTTTTTCCCTCTGAGTGGAGTGGGGTGGGGGTTGGGGGGCAGCACTTCTAGTCCAAGGCAGCCAGAATCTGTGTGTCATCGCCACAGTTCTCTTTCTGCCTTGGTGACTTGAAGGCTACAAACTCTGATCATTGAAGCCACTTGGAGGAAGGGAGACATCTGAACTACCCCAAAGGGAACACATAGGTGTCTCCGTTTTACGAGAAGGTAAAAGCACTGTACGGTGTTTTGAGAGAGAGATCACATTTGTAGTATACTATTTCCCCATTTCCTTACTTATCATTACTCACACTATACCTGATTTATAAATAAAACCTATTCATCAGCTCATCTGTAAAGGAAAGAAACCCATATAATAGCTGTTGCAGGATATTTCCTGTCCAATCACATTGAGGCAGTGAGAGACCTGTGATTGGACAGGAAAGAGGAGGCGGAGCTAGGAGTTGGGATGTCAGAGAACAGAGGCTTCCTCGAGCATATGATTTGTGGGGAGGCCCTGAGAGGTCTGAGTATCAAGATGGACTCAGACGTTAGATTATCTAAAGGTTAGAAATCGAGATAAGACTTTTAGCATTGTAAATTGACATCTTGTATTTGTGAATTTAATATACATAAATCTAATTGGCAAACTATTTAAGATTAAGAGTCGTGCTTTACCATGTAATTGGAATGAGTGGGCACTGGGTGGAAGCGAGATGAACTCGCGGGAACCCGCAGGACCTCACCAGAGATATGGCCAGGTGGATAAGATTGCTGGGAGCTGGGGCCACGCGGAGCGGGACCCTACCGGGACATGGTGTTGCACCACAGCGGGGGCAGGAGAGTTGGCCAAACTTTTTTTTTTTTTTTTTAATATTTCCCACTACAAGTATCATACTATGTACAGGGCTTGCTATTGTCCTGGGCTCCAGGAATCCACTGTGGTCTTTGATATTAGTCATATCGCATACGCAGGGAAGATTGGATGCGTGCATGTGGGTGCTACTCTTCACTCGGCATCTGCAGTACCACCCGGCCACTGGACTCCTGAGTTCCCACCTTCCTCGGCACTGAGACAGAGAACGCCGTCGGCCCCTGGACCATTCACGTGGCATGAGGAAAATGATAACTTATGCCAACGAAAAGAGCTAGAAAATATCATTTTATGTTACTTTTGCTTTCCTGTAAGTCAGACAGTCCGGGTGTCTCTTGCAGGGGTGGGGCCGCCTACGTGGAACAGCCCCTCCCAGGAAGGCTTAAGGTTCCTTCCTCCTGCCAAACAATCCCTGGGGAGGTCACTAATATGCCTCGACAATCTGGGTCCTAGGAAGGGACGAGGAGTTGCCTAGTCACTCAAGCCTGGGAGGATCCTGTTATTCAAAGTCCTGGATCCCAAACTAAGAGGATCCAGGAGCTTGTCGGAGCTCACCCTTCCCGACTCCCAAACATCATTCAAAGTCAGCAGCTCCTCTGCACCAGGCTCCTGCAGCTCCTGCATCTCCTGCATCAACACTGGTTTTATGACCAAGGAATGAACGGGTCTGATAAGTTCCCCTATGCTTAGGGTTTCCAGGGAGTGAGCCAAGCCCAGTCCGTGGAGAAGCAGAAGACTAACACATCCATCTCTGCCAGCCACTTATTGGTGTATCTTCAGAAGCAGAGCCGCACGTCGCTGCCAGCCAAGGAGGAATGGAAATTCTAATCAAGGCTGCCACCTGCCTGGTCCAGGCCAACCTGTGTTCATTAACTCCAACCTTGGTGCCAGTTCTCAGTGCGGGGGATGCAGTGACCCAGTCAGGGATGCTACTACGACCATGAGGTTTTATATCCAGATGGCAGAGGTGATCATTGCCATGTAAGTATGTGGGATGATTTGTATATGCTTATCCCAGGGAGTGGAACTATTAGGAGGTGTGGCCTTGTTGGAGTGGGTGTGGCCTTGTTGGAATGGGTGTGGCTTTGTTGGAGGGTGTGTCACTGTGGATGTGGCCTCTAAGACCCTCCTCCTAGCTGTGCGGAAGTCAGTCTTCTAGCAGCCTTCAGATGAAGATGTAGAACTCTCAGCTCCTCCTGCACTGTGCCTGCCTGGATGCTGCCATGCTCCCACCTTGATGATAATGGACTGAACCTCTAAACCTGTAAGGCAGCCCCAATTAAATGTTGTCCTTTTAAGAGTTGCCTCGGTCATCGTCACAGCAATAAAACCCTAAGATGGTATGGAAAACGTGACTTATTGAATGTGACTTATTGAACATGACCAGTTAGGATGAGGATGGAGTAGCCTACAGGACTGGGGAGGTGGGAGGGTGGCTAGTATTTCAGAGTCAGAAAAGACTCCTTTGATGAGGCACAGAGGGAAAGGGAACTCGCAGGGCGAACGTTCAGAACGAGGTGGCCTAAAATGTATCCACGGATCGATCGACACTCTTGTCAGCCACATTCCCATTGCTGGAAATGGTGGGTGGAGCCAACGATTTGCTTGCCATGAGTAAGCGGAACACGTGATCGTGTATGACTCTCAGATGACGTCACTAGCTGACGTTTGCCTTGCTCTCCTTGAACCATCCTTAGGGACCATCATCTGCCATGTTGTAAGAACACTCAGCCCCACAGGCGAGGCCTGCTGCATCAACACTGACATCCAGCCATGCAAGCGAGCGAGTGGATGAGAGCTCTCTGGAACAGAGCAAGCTTTTGGCGGAGCACGCAATTGTTGTGGCACCTGATGATGGCGACAACGATGGTGATGATGATGATGACGACGACAACGATGATGACGACGACGACCTCATGAGATGTGCTGAGCCATACCTTACAGCCAAGTCCTCAACTCACCGAAACTAAAACACAACTGTTTACTGCCTTGCCCCCGCCCCGCCCCACCCCCGCTCCGCCCCGCCTCCGCCCCGCCCCGCCCCTGCCCTTCCCCGTCCAGCCAGAGCAAAGATTAGGAGGGGGGGGGGTTGTTTTTGTTTTCCACAATAATGCGTCCCTTCTGTACGGGTATCTGCAGAAAGGGGGAGGCGTGTGCCAGGCAGAAGGATTCAAGTTGAAAGACCTCGGCACCTGCAGGAATGGGAAGAGGTGAGATCAGGGAGGAGCCCTTTGCAGCGAAATTTCTGTAGCTATGCACTGGGAGATGCGCTAGCCTAGCTTGATCTTTTTCTCCAATAGTGCTAGCGCCAGCTTTCTGGACGGGGGTACCCCACTGGGAAATCTGCGGTAAAGCAAACAGAACTATAATAAATTCTACAGAAAGTGCTGAAGGGCGGCACAGGCTCCTCCATGACAGAACATTCGATTCCAGGCAAACTAACATCTCGTGGCTCAGCTTCCCACTGCCTCCGGGTCTCTGTCTCTTGCCTACAGACCCACATACACACGTGCACGCATGTGGAAGTCGGAGGTCAACCTCAGACACCATTCTGAGGTAGAGCCTGTCCCTGGGACTTACGGCTTGCTGAAGTTGAGGATTGCTTCCCAGTTTTAGGCATCTTCCCGTCTCCACCCTCCCAGACCTATGGCTTCAAGCGTGTGCCACCACACCCAGCTTCCTCCATGGGCACAAGAGATCTGACTCGGTCGTGCCGCAAGCACCGGAGCAGCTGAACCATCTCCCAGCCCCGCTTGGCTTTCTTATAGATGTAATGAACGAGAGTTTCAAAGGGGTCCATCCAAGAAGCTCCACGCTGAAGAAGCATCCCAGACCAGGCAGCCATTTGTCAGAACACACACACACACACACACACACACACACACACTCCAAAGCTGCCAAAGGATCTGGCCTCAGCCCCATCTCCTGCTTCTCTCCACGTCTTTCCATTGTTCGAGCCATATGGTCTTCTTGCTGTTTCTCAAATAGGTCAAGAGCTTTTCCTGCCCCAGGCCCTTGGCACTTGCTGTTCTGTGCACCTGGCACGCAGCTCCTGCAGTACCTTGCCTGACCGTCTCCTCCTCCTCTCTCCAGGGTCACCTTTGCAGAGAGCTGTCCCTGATGTCCGCGTCCTGTCCCCTCTTCACCTGTGGTAGGAACCATTGGGCTCGCCACTTTTCTCACTGATAATTTTATATGTGAGTCCTTGAGATAGGGACCACCGGTCCTCTGACCGTCCCGCCATCAGAATGTTCGTCTGTGCGGCATGCGTTTGCAGTTGAAGGGAACGGAGGGATGAGCAGAGGGGATTCTGGTGACTGATCCTGCGTGCAGACTGTAGATCAGGCTGGACCCTCTCTCTTACAAATCAAGGTGAAGGGACTTGGCAGGACCTGACTGCAAAGCGTCCCAGCCCTTCAAGGGAGCCAGGCTTCAGCTGCAGCCCGCATCATGTCTTTCTGTTTCCAGTCTTGCATCGTTTCGGGGCTTTAAGAAAAAGATTCAGTGTTCCATTTCCGGCTGAAGCATGCCCACAGCTGCTTTGCCTGTACCACAGAGTCGCTCAGTGTTGTAATGTCTTTTCTTTTTCTTTCTTTTTAATACTTAAAAGAAGGCAAGATCTTCAGGGGACAGCTGAGACAGAGAGTCAAGGGCCAGCATGCTCCACTGGAGGGGGAGGGGTACTCAGTTCCTTCAGGCTTTTCCTCCTCTCTGAGTTCTTGCTAATCAGAGGCCCTGGCACTGTGGCTGCCTGTAGTCATGGCAACGAACAGCTGATTCCGAGCCTCTGATAAGAGTCGGGGCTGAACTTTCTAAAGAACTCTCTAAGATGCTTGGGTCTCTGGCTGCTTGTTTGATTCTCCCCATCAAAGGATCTACAGATAGAGCAGAATTTCTGGCTGCTCCCAACAACAACAACAACAACAACAACAACAACAACAACAACTAGTTCATTTGGCCTGGAGCCAGAGGCCGATCCTCCTGACCCTAGCCCTAGGCAGAGTTAACACCGGTTTCTAGAAACATGCAAACAAGGCTTGACCACAAGAGCTTTAGAGCCAAGCCACCACCACAGGGAGTGGAAAAACTGGGGTCTCAAGATGCACAGGAGACGCCCAAGTGTGTATCATCATCCACAGCAGAGCCAAGCCCGGAGCTGTGGCCTTTCATCCCCTTGTCCAGTGCTCTCTCTGCAATCCCTGGGTCATGACAGGAGTTTGCATCTATTAAGCACCTACTGAATGCCAGACACTGGGAGGGAGAGTTCCTTCTCACCCTTCAGCACATTGTCGTTCTAAAGAAACCCTCCAGCAGGTGCAGCCGGTTCCACTGAGTGTGGAGAAACTGAGGAATGAGGAGGAGTACTCCAAGACTCTGAGACATACTTCTAAACTACAAGGAAGTGCTGAGCAGAAGAATAGAACATGCTGGATAATTCCTCTGGTGTCTGCAGGGCATGCGTCTTATGCCTCATAGGGAGAAGCAGCGCTTGACCACTGGCTCTGAGATGCTCTTGACTCTGACTCCCCCTCCCCCATAGCTGTGCCTGCACGTGCAGTGGTTCTAACCCGGCCACTCAGTGGATGCTGAAAACCCTGTACGGTGTGCGCCGTGGTGAACTTCCCTCCCTGTCCTACCACGGAGGACACAGACCCGGCAAGGAAAAGGGACTTTGCTTCCCAGGCCCCCACATGCTTGCTCTGCCTACAGGCTGTGAATAACCCACCCCTTGTCCCTGTGCTGGCACGGGCCTGGCATCTCCTGTCTTCCATTCTCCCGAGAAGCTCAGACCTTCAGGCTCCGGAGGCTCCAGGAAGCCCCAGAATCCATCCCAGAACCGACCCGGCCCAGCAGTAAGATGGATGTGGCTAATTTATGCCTCGGCTCCTGGGACTCTGGCCGGGAGTCTTGGAACTCCAGGTCCTTTTCAAGGTTAATTTAGTTAATTAAGCCCGCTTGGAGGTAATCTACAGGAGCCTTGACCCTTCGAGCTTTCTTATCGTGGCTGGAAGAAAGCAACAAAGCCGGAGAGAAGACTGGGCATTCTGTGGTGGAGAGTTTCATTCGGATGCGGGCACAGCCATGCTCATCTCAGTAAAGACTGAATGAAAAACAAGGAAAGTTTCCTAAGATGATGTTCCCTCTGTCTTTCTTTCATTGCCCGACAGATGTTCACCGAACATCAACTGGACGGTGTGTTACAAGAATGCACAAGTCCAGACCACGACACAGTCCTTCAAGGAGGCTTCATCATGGAGGCAGAGGGAACCCCTAAACTAGGAAATAAAAGCCAGAGGACCAAAGGCCACAGACCAGCAACCCAAACCAGCCTGGAAAACGCCGGCAGGAGACCGGAGTGAACTTCCTGAAGGGTGAACGGAAACTGGTCAGGGAAGCAGAGAGAGAAGGGCACAGGAGCAGAGAGAGTTCTCATGACTACACAGGACACAGCGGGTGGGAGGAGACGGAGGGGGGAGGGGAGGATGGATTGGCAAGCGTCTGGAAAGAGGAAGAAGAATCTTACAGAGCCACGTGCAGGGCTATTTCTTGGGCTTTCGTGTGCCTGTGAGCCTCTAGGAGATCCTGTCCTGGTGAATGCTTATTCAGTGGGGCTGGGGTGATTCCATCCTAACCCATTCAACCCAGGTGCTGCCGTTCCTGGAACGCGCTTGGAATTAGTCAGGTTGCAGAATCGACAAGGGATTTAGGCTTGATCCTAGGGCTGAGCTGCGTAGACCGAGGCCAGTGGTTCTCAACCTGTGGGTCACGGCCCCTTTGGAGGCGAAGCAACCCTTGCTAAGACAGCAGAGAGGTCACATAGTTACATTGTGATTCAGAACAGTAGCGGAATTATAGCTATGAAGTAGCGACGAAAATAATGTTATGGTTGGGGCGCGGCGGGGGTGGGGTGGGGTGGGCGTCACCGCAGCACCAGGGAACTGTGTTAAAGGTTAAAGGTCAAAGCCTTAGGAAGGTTGGGAGCTACTGAGACAGGCCGTCTTCCTCTGCTTTCCCGAGACAGCGGGTGAATGATTCTCACCAGTCCTAATAGCGCGACCCTTTAACATAGTTCCCCATACTGTGGTGACCGCCAACCATAAAATTATTTTCATTGCTACACCATAACTGTAATTTTGCTGCTGTTATGAATCGTAATGTACATATCTGTGTTTTCCTGATGGCGTTAGGCGACCCCTGTGAAGCATGGTTTGTGACCCCGTATGTTGAGAACCACTGCTCTAGGGGATCAACATGGCTGCTGCAGGGAGAAGGGATGACGTAGCCCTCCACGGGTCCAGTGCGGTGGGGCGAGACCTGGTACAAGAGCTGGGAGAGAGAAACTCCTGATTCCTATCAACCATTCGACTCTTCTCCATTCAGGACATAGTGATCGAATGCCTCCTGTCTGCGATCTATGTCGTCAGTACCCAGGGGGCAGCCGGGCACAATGACAAAGATGCCCGTGCTGTGTGTAGCTTTTATTCATTCTACTGAGGTGGGCGGAAGAGCGCGGAGAGCCGATATAACCATGCGATAAATGCGAAGACCATCAGGTGGTGATGAGAGATGCGGAGAGAGGAAGCGTAACATAACGCAGGAGGCAGAGTGCTCCCAGGAGGGACGTGAAGTGCTCCTGGGAGAACACTGCGGTTTCCAATGAGCTAATCGGAGGTGACATTCCAGCAAAGGCTTTAAGGTGGTAAGAGTGATCCCGGAGCATGCCTGGGAGAGCGTAACAGGCAGAGGGTACAGCTGGTGCAAAGGTCCTGAGGTGGGAGCACACCAGAGACTGAGGAGCAGCAGTGAGATGGAGCTGACTGAGGGAGGGGTGAGTAGGAGGCGTGGTTTCAGACAGTGAGGGGTAGGCCCATAAGGGTCGGCAGAGCCCTGGCAAGGAGCTAGGTTCTCACTTCAGTGGCCTCTGAGCAGAGGCGTCATGATCTGACCCTGATATTTAAAAAAATAAAATCTCCTTTGGCCCTCGTTCAGTAGAGACAGCAAGGGAGCTGGGAATCCACAGTGAGGCAGAGGGAGAACCCTGGGCGAAGCTAGACAGAGGAAGAATGGAGAATGGTGGGCGGGGCTAGGCAGAGGAAGCATGATGGGCGGGGCTAGACAGAGGGAGGATGGAGAGTGTGGGCGGGGCTAGGCAGAGGGAGGAGTGGTGGGCGGGGCTAGGCAGAGGGAGAATGGTGGGCGGGGTCAGACAGAGGGGGGAATGGTGGGCGGGGCTAGGCAGAGGAGTGAATGGTGGGCGGGGCTAGACAGAGAGCATGATGGGTGGGGTCAGACAGAGGGGGGAATGGTGGGTGGGGCTAGGCAGAGGGCACATGATGGGCGGGGCTAGGCAAAGAGTGGTGGGCGGGGCTAGACAGAGGGAGGGTGGTGGGCGAGGCTAGACAGAGGGAGGAAGGTGGTCGGGGATAGATAGAGGGAGGACGGTGAGCGGGAGCAGGAGCTGTTGCTGCCCTCATGCTTGGCAGGGCCTGGATTCTCAGACTGATAAGGCAGAATCAACAGGGTCTGCACATGGATTGGACATGGGGCACGGAAGAGATGTCAAAGGTCACCCCAAAGTGTGTGACCTGGGCTGTCTCTCACCGAGCTGGGAGGGTAGAGGCAGGTGTGTGTGAAGGGTCCTCTGGAGCTCAGTCTTAGAGACAACACTTTCTTATTAGGATCTATGTACGGCACGCCACACCATGCTTCGTTGTCGCGTTTTTTTATACATGTCCATAATACATTTTGATTATGTTCGTCGCCGTCTCTCAACCTCCTGCCAGTCTGCTGATCTTTTCCTCAACCAGCCACTCTGGCGCTCTCATAGCTTTATTTACTTCCTTTGGCGACCCACCGAGTTTCATTACAGTTACTTACAGAAGCGTGGGCCTCTTGCCAGTCACTACGCCACACCACTCAAGAAAAATATGGCTGCTGCTAACTGCGTATGGATCCTCATGGAGGGGAGAGCCTCGTGAGCCAGTCCTCCAAATGTTATTTTGAGATGCTAGTTAGATACCCACACAGGGCTGGCTGGGCATCAGGATACAGGAGCTTGGATGTCAGACAGCTCATGGGAACTGAGAAAGGCATCTGAGAGATGCCACGTTTAGTACAGTCAAAGCCAGTTTCTGGACAATCTGGAGTTAGGGCTAGACTTTGGCGGGGACTGGACAGGGAGGCTGCTCAGCTCTGAGTACATCTCAGAGGAATTTGGGAATAATAAAATGTCTCTGTAGGGGTGCTCCATCCAGACAGACCAGCTGGCTCCTACAACATGCTCACAGAGCACAGAAAGGGCTTATCTCCCCATTTAGATGCATTCATTCATTCATTCATTCATTCATTTGTTAGCAACACATCCCCTCACTCTCCTGCTAATCCCGTCACTTTACTTCCAGTAGACCCAGTTATGAGTCCTTCCCTTAAGTTTGAAGTCCAGCAGAAGAGACAGGGCCGCTTGTATAACAAACCATCCCACATGGGCGAGACGTGAAGGAGAGATGTCTGTCAGCCGGAAGCAAAGCCAGGTGGGTGTGGGAGGCCGAGTCTGACCCTGAGGATGTGAGGAGGGTAGGCAGGAGCTGTCAGACAATCCACCTGATCTCTCGTCAGCTGGGTGGCCTGGCCCAGTCCCTTCCTTCCTGCTGAAAGTGCAGTCACCGGGCAGAGCTGCCTCGGGAACAGAAGAGACAACGTGTGCTCAGAGCTTAGGCACTGCCTGGTTCCTGGCGGCACTTTCAAGCTTCCCTCTGGGGACACACTCCTTGCTGATTCTGATGGCTGTTCCCCCAGAGAGCCTGAGATGAGGGACTCTTGGCAGAGGAGAAGGAGGAAGGCTGGAGTGCCCTTGGGGGTATGTTGAGACGCTTTGGCGCCCACCAAGAAGGGTGTCTGGTTCCGCGTCCATCAAAACTAGATCCCCATTCTGCACTGTGCCCTGGGCTTCCTCATTCATAATTCAAGGATGCAATTGTCCTCTCCACCCAGGGCTAATGACTGAGCTCCTGCAGGCAGAGGAATCCTGAGATACACACTCACACACTCACACACATGCACACTCACACACACATATCCCTGCAAATGTACACATGTGCCCACACATGCTGCCGACCTGTAGGCAAAGGAATCCTGAGATACACACACACACATACACACACACATGCATATGCGCACACATGCACATATGTGCACACATGCATACACACAGAGACACACATATGCATGCACATGTACACACATGCATATACACACATGCACACTCGTGCACGAACGCATATGCACATATACACACAAAAACACATGTACGTGTGCACACACAGACACACGCAGACACACATGCACATGGACACACACTCACACATGTATATGCACACACACACATGCATGCACATGCAGACACACGCACGTGCATGTACTTGTATGTCACACATCCACCTCTCCACTCACACACATATACTAGTGTTGCCCCAGGCTGCATGCAGTTGGGGGACAACATTCTTAACAAGCAGAGGATGAGCAGCTGCAGAAATCTACGGAAAGGACAGAACAGACAAGCCACAAATCTTGATGGCAGGCGGCAAGCAGGCAGCGAGCTCCGAGGTCTGGGCTCGTTAGTTTTAAAATAACACAGCGAAGAACCAAGATAAAGGGTTTCCATGGGGGAAGCTGTCTGATACCATGTCTCACACGCCGGAGACACCGGAGGGACCGCTGGTCCCTGTCCCTGGGTTGTCTGTATCACTAGATCCCCATGTCAGCGTTTGTCAGAGCCAGGCTGGCCCTGAGGACACCAGGTCCAAGCACCGTAGGCTTAGGTAGTCAGCAGGGACAGTGATGGGGGCAGGGCACATGGGGGCAGGGGCCAAAGCTGAGCTCATCAGCTCTGCAATGGAGTGGGTGCCACTGCTCAGACTCCTGGTTCTTCCTGAGCCGTCTTCTCCCACGCTGTTCTGCCGACGCAACACTTCTGTCCTGAAGTCACTTACACCGTCCATCAGTTCATCCATCTATCTGTCAGGCAGGCAGGCACACTCTGCTCTAAGACACAGACCAGAGTCTCTTCTCTACTGAATGCAAAGCAACAATGAAGCCTGTGGTTGTCTGGGGCTGTCATAGATGGGGCGTGTTGGTCTGGATATTAGGATTACCTGCTGTCTCAGGTGGTGGTGAGATGCTTAGCACCTTTCTGAACAGTGAGTAGATGACAGATGCATGGTTTTGTTGCTGTCGTTCCTGTTGGTTTTGGGGATGGAGACGAGGATGGTGATGGTGGTGATGATGATGATGGTCATAGTGATGATGGTGATGATTGTAGCGGTGAGGGTGATGATGACCATGAGGATGCTGATGCTGACAGTGATAACGACAGGATGGACACATGTAGTGGCCACTCCATACCAACCCCACCAATCAGCATAAAGCGTTCAGAAGATTCTATCTCCATAGCCCGGGAACCAATCACCAGTGTGCTCTCAAATCACCCTTTCTCTCCTCGCCCATTAGGCTTACCCCAATCCATCTTTTGTCTACACCGCTCTCTCCTCCCTGTGGGAACCCCAGAGAAAGCCAGTGTCTAGCTTTGCAGGGAAGTAGCCATTTCTCAACTCCAGCTCAGGTGTCTGGTCCTCTCACTCCTGGGAATGGCTCCTCCACACTGATTCTGAAGCTGCAGCTGTTGGCAAAGGTCTGGTCCTCTGCGGAGACGTTTTACCAGCCTTTTAAAAGTCAAACCCATTACCTGAGGATTGTGAGTTTATTAGGGAAGTTCATCTTTATCAGGTAGCCAGGCTCACAATTGCTTCTCACTGACTTTTATGGGCTCTCCTTGGCCCAAAGGGGTTCCAAATGTGTGTGTGTGTGTGTGTGTGTGTGTGTGTGTATGAATGTGCACGTGTGTGCGCGTGTTCTGGGACACCTTCGGAAAGCTCCCTCCCACACACATATGGACAGCCATCTCTGAAAGCTCTGTGGTTTCTTAACTGATAACAGGTAGGAATTTAACAGTCAGAAGCCATCAGGGCTTTGGGTTCAAGCTGACTGGAGCTTAAAGCTCGTCCTGCTCTTTTCCGGCTGTGATCTTGGATGAGCCCTCTCACGTCCCTGGCAACATGGGGATGATTACAGTATCTGTGAGAAGACACAGGCGGGTGCATAAGACCTTAGCTGGTGCACAGTGACAGTGTTAGCTGTCACTGTGGTTGCAATTACTCATTGCTAATAGCTACCCGGGCAACTGGAGCCTTCCTGTCTCTGCTGTAGCCGCCCGTTTCCTTGCCCAGACTGCGTTCTCTCTCCTTGGCTCTGCCAAGGGAGACCTTGTGCATCCTTCCAGGCTCAGGGCAGCCATCACTCCCGACTTCTCTCACATTCCTCTTGCTCTGGACCCACGGAGGCCCCGGCAGCATCCACCAGGGGATGCTGGACAAGTCCACTCATGTATTCAACTCTGTTCTGTGTTTTAACAGGGCTAATAATCTGCCATGTGTTTAGATGCTTATAGCAAACACAGGCTTATTAGACTGAGCACCATCTCTCTCTCTCTCTCTCTCTCTCTCTCTCTCTCTGTCCTCCTCCTCCTCCTCCTCCTCCTCCTCCTCTTCCTCCTCCCCCTCTCTTAAGATTTATTTATTTATTATATGTAAGTACACTGTGTCTTCAGACACACCAGAAGAGGGAATCAGATCTCATTACGGATGGTTGTGAGCCACCATGTGGTTGCTGGGATTTGAACTCAGGACCTCTGGAAGAGCAGTCAGTGCTCTTAACCACTGAGCCATCTCTCCAGCCCTGAGCACCAAGTCTTATTGTTATTATAGAAGTTTGTTGAATGCAATATGAAGAATTTCCACGTGGCAAGGAGTCCTGTGGCTCTCCTTGATCATCAAGCTCTGAGACTGGCCTCTTACTTCCTGTTTTCCTGGATCAGTTTGGGGAGCCCAAGACACACCCCTGTGACCTCCAAAGAGACTCTCCAGTGCAGAGACCTTTGCGGATCTGGTTCTTCTCAGACTCTAAGTCACCCACATCTTTTTGCCCCTTTCTCAGTACATTTGGGGGTAAAACTTTGAGTCACTGGTCTTCAAGCTGTCACCTCCAACCCCAGTGCCAGAGCAAACGGTCTCCATATTGAATGAGACCCTACCAAGAGCCAAGCATGCTATTAAGGTATCTAAAACCCACAATATCATTCAAATCCCCAAAGCTCTTGAGGGAGGTACTACAAGAGGCTCAGAAAGGTATAGTGACTTGCTTAAGGATGCACAGTGAGCTGGGAGTAATACCAGCATCGTAAGGGAACGAACTATAGCTGGATGCACTTGACTTCTAGATGGAGCACAGCCCCACAACCCAGATGGCTGTCTCTACAGTGTCTGGAGTAATCACCGACTTCTACTCCTGTCCCGTCCCGTGACCACCTCCTTCCCCTCCCCCATATGGCTTCTGCCGGCTTCTCCTTAATTTTCTCGCCTGAGCCCAGCTCCCCGGCTGCCCTCTGCTTGGTCTATTGACCAAGTCATTCAATCAATCAGCCGGCTCGCCCTGACAGCTAAAAAACACCCCGTCCACCAATTTTCCCTCCAGCGCCTTTCAGAGGTCCATGGAAGCTCACTAATTTGGAATTTGCAATGATTTCTGACACAGACCCTATATTTCTTATTCTGGTTAAAAAAAAAAAAAAGAAGTCTAGATGAAATGACATTGTGCAATCCCTTGCGGGCTACCAACAGAGGACCCAGCAGCCAAGGGGCCATGTTGTCACCTCTTTCCTCTTTGTCTCTCCCCTGGTCACACCCGCTCTCACCTCCATGTCAGGGTGGTGACTGACAGTGCCACCATTATCCCCACTAACGTCAGCAGTAGCCATAGCGGACACTTGCTGGGTGTGTGCTGTATGCTGTATGCTGTGCCAAGCGCTCGGCATGGGCTTATTCTCCTCTGTCCTTGTCACCGTGACTGCAGGCTAGCACAGGTGTCAACTGGGCTCAGGGGAGAAACTGAGGCAAAGGAGGATCCTGCTACATTGCACAGTAGGGCCAGGTATCTTCACAGTCTTCTATGTGTGTGTGTGGGGAAGCCACCAGAGTTAGACGGACAGACATCTGTCTGTCTTGAAGAGCGCTGCTGATTAAGAGGCAGACAGGGAGTGGAAAGGAGTTTGAACAACATCTCTAGGCTTCAGTCCTGCACGGGGACAGTGACATTTTGCCTTTGGGGACCAGCCATCGATCCAGAACAGTTCTGCTCTGTGCTGCTGATAAGGGTGAGAAATATACAGCTAGCTCGGTACGTGAAGCCCCACCCGATCCTCTCCCACAAAAAGGTCCCGTGACATGTTGCTCATTTCCTGACTAGAGCTACCTCTATGGGTATGCCGAGAGGCCTCTTTCCTTGACTGGGAACATGGTCACATTACATAGGCCTTGAATGTATGTTTTGAACAGAGAAGGCCAGCCTGTTTAGAAGAACTCATACTTCTTCCCCCAGCAGTTGCCTATTTGACTGCTAGGTGTAGACAGAGCCGTGGTTTCCTCTACAGACATTCTGCAGTCTGAGGAGACTGGACTGAGACCAGAGTCAGGACATAGCAAGAGGAACGCACCCAACTGCACAGTCTCAGCCCGAGTGTGACTTCCTCCTTGGGAGCCGAACATTACAGCAGCCATATACACGGACCGAGAATGCTCGGTGCACCAGAGACGCCGGAGCCCAGTCCTACGTGGCTTCAATATTAAGGTACTGACCACAACCCACCGAACAAAGCAAACGGGGCGTTGGCAGTCAAAACTCAGGGGCGCCGCCATTTGTGACTCTCTGCTCTGATTATGTAAGCAGGCTCCTTCCCATCTCTGCTCCAAGGCAAATCAGCCCCACCCCCTCTCCTCCCCTGTCCCTGCTTCCTGCTTCCTGCTTCCTGCTCACTCCATTGCTCAACCAGACGGATGGGATTCACCTCTGACCCTGTCCAGTCCCAACTCTGTGCAGACATCAGGGCTGCCCTTGCAAATGAACTTTTTACTTCAGCAGAGCTCGGAGAATCAACCCGGAAGCTGTCAGTGAGGCACCGCCCCGGAAGCCTGCGGGGAACAAACCCCACACCGCTCCGGACTCAGCTGCTTCTCATTTACTGTCTTGTCTTCCGACCACCTCGAAGGCTCCCCAAGCACTGAACAGACCCTGCACTTGGATGGCTTTCTCCTGTCACATGCAGCACACTGTGGAATTCAAGGGTGTGGCCCGGACCCAGACTGCTGTGTTCAAAACCCAGTCCGGCACTCTCGAGGAATTGACTGACTTCAGCTCTCTGGGATTGATAGTACTGTCCGCCTTTAGGGTTATGGGCAAGAGTAAGCAAATATGTGCAAAGCACTGGTAGACAGCTCTGGGCGCAAAGCGCATGCTCTGTGTCAATTTATTTTAAATGATCCTTCTTCAGTTGGGTCACTTAGTGTTTTAGTCATATCTTGCTTAAGACGCCTCCTCCAGAAAGCCTTCCCTGATTCCCAGGACCCTTGCATCACTTAGTTCTTCGTGGTCATCATCTCTCTTCCTTTCTAATTGATGAATTCTTGTTTCCTACAGCAGGATGGACCATGTGGAAGATGACTCTGGGGTGTCTGCTCCCTTGGGCTCTCTCATGTCTAGGAGAGTGCTGGGCTCCTGACAGGTCTTCAGAAAGCATTTGCTGAGTAAAAGGACTAATCAGAAAGGCAGTTCCATCAAGAAAACAAGGTACAGGTGACGGTGTGGAGTCATGGCAGGGTAGATCGCTCAACAGTGCCACAGAGTCAGCTTGGGATGGTCCCCCGGGCTCTAGGACACGGCTAATTGGGACAGATGTTTCCACATGATGGGCACATGCCAAGGGGCAGAGAATCCCGCCCACATTGATGGAATGTGACTCTCACCCGGTTCACCTGCTGCCCTATGCAGACACTCCCCTGTCTCCCACCATCAAGAAAGCATAGCTCCTCAGTCCCAGGTACAGAGGACAAACCAGGTATCCTTGTTCGGTGGCCAAGACTCTTGCTCACACCACCTTCCCTCCCTGTGTGGCCTCCACCATGAGCTTACAGGCTCAAATCCCTACTTTGCTGTATGCTGGTTATATGACCTTGAGCAATCTCAGCGCTCACTGCCTTGATTTTTGAGACGATGCCAATTTCCCTGGTTGTGATAATTCTGTGATCTAATAGGTACTCCCGGTCACGTGGGTCACTGCAAGACTTGGAGATGCTCTTTAACACCTTTGAACAGTAACTACTGCAAGCCCTGCCCTTCCACCCAGCCCCGCCCCTCTACCCTTGCAAGCCCCGCCCCTCTACCCTTGCAAGCCCTGACCCTCTACCCTTGCAAGCCCCGCCTCCCCACCTTGAGCTGTTCTGCCTCTCCCGGATGTCTCTGTGGTCCAGGCTTTGCAGCTCAGGCACTTCTGTGTCTCTAGATGCTTCAATCGTTCCAATCTTATCTAGCTCTGCTGGCCCAAGACAGGGGGAATACCTTGTCGCACGCCAGGCAGCTGCACCTCCAGCTCAGCTCCATAGAGTGCGGATTACAGAATCATCACCTAACTGGCAAATGTCTCTGGCCATCTTAGCTATGGGGCTGTTCCTTTTTATTTAGCCTTAGGGGGGTAAGGACGGAGGGGTAGCTTGTCTGTGGCAAGATACTCAATAGGGAAGTACAAGAGACAGGGACAACATCCGGTTACCACCACAGAGACAACCAAGGCTAATTCTCCAGGGGAGCACCAGGAATCAGTGTAGCCCACGCTCACTAAGTCTCTCCACGCATGCACGAAGAAGCTGGGTATGCATCCATCAGCTCATGTTAGTCGTGAGTGGACGGGTGCTCCAAAGGGACATTAATCCTGCCATTTTGTGGCCAGGCAGTCAACTCACAGCGGCCAGGGGAAATGCTCAGGGGAAACCACTGGTCTCCTCCACTGGAAACCAGGCTGGCACATTCAGAAATTCGAGTGGAGGAGATGTATAAAAAGTGACAGCACCAGATACTGAGGACGCGTCGGAGCGTAGAATAGAGTTGGGGAGAGGGCTTCGCTGTGTGCCTGTGTCCCCGAAGATATAACCACGGGCAAACATCTGGCTTCCCCAGAGCTTTCTCCCATGGGTCCTAAAGTCTTGATGCAAACTTCACCTGGCTTATCAGATCTTCTGCTTCTTTATCTTTGTCCCAGCCTTCTCCTGGTGTCGGGCTCTATCCCAATAAACATTCTTGGGTTAGAAAGATCAACCAAGAGGCTAAGACCCTCCAGGTCCGTGTTAGCCGGATTCCAACATGATGGCAAATGTCTGATACAATGACCACACGGAGAGAGGGGCTGTATGTGGGGGGGTCAGAACTTCGATCCATGATCCATTGGCTTCCTTGCTTTGGGAAGAGAGTATAGCAGAGCAAAGTTGCCCCTCTCGGGGCCAGGATGGCAAAGTGAGAAGTGGAGGCAAAAACTGATGCCCCCTCGTCCCCTGTTCCTGATGACCTAAAGGGTTCCCATGAAGCTCCAGCTTGTAAAGACTCTGCTGCCTCTCAGAGCTCCAAGTTTGAAGATCAATCCCATCATGCAATGGGCCTTTGGGGAGACACTTCAGATTTAGACAAAGGCAAGACCTTTCTTCTTGTAAGGTCCAGAGAAGGGATGCCACTGGCTCCCGGTCACACAAGCAAGTCACACAGAACATGGTTCCAGATGCCTGGTGCTTCAGCACTCTGTGCTCCGTGCTCCCTTGGAAATTCCACTCAGTCCTCCATCCTGGAGGATGGAGAAGTCCATCTAGATGCTGGATGCAAGAGCGGCAATTAGTAAAGCCTTCAACCCTCCACGGCCCCGGGCCGAATCACCGAGCCAAGCTGGCTTGGCTCTGGGTTTAAAATGCATCCTTCTGCGCTGGAACAGTTTCAGGGGAAAAAAAAATCCAGATTTTGTCTTTTTGTTGTCATTTAAAAGGAGGGAGAAAAATCACAAAGCACATTCTCCCTCTCACCGGAGAGTAGCCCGTTTAAGAAAAATCAATCAGACGTGTTCAGCCAAAGCCCCTACAGCAGGAACACATTTCTCTAGATTACACAAGCGGAAAGGAGGCGGGCGGGCTGAGGCTGGGGAAGAGGCCAGGAGGCTGGGATGGCAGCCGAATCATCCACGATGGAGGGCTCGTGTGCAGTGGGTGGAGCGAGGGACAGAGGTCGCATGTGACACAGTGTGCTTTCCCTTGGTAAAGGGGCTCAGCTCATGTCCCATGGAGCTACAGATCTTCATTGTCCACCATCCCATGTAATCATGAGGGTGATCTGGAAAGCCACCCATGGCCACCCATGGCCAGATCCAGGAATGCTACAGTCTCCTAGGAAGGAGTGGCCCGGACAGGGTGACTCGGCAGTCTGCGATGCGGTGGTCCACCATAGTCGATTGTGAGCGCCATCATGGGGTTGCTATTGATTATTAATCTGAAGCTAGAGGGGTTTCTAATATAAATAACCAGAGAAGGTAAACACGGTTCTCTCAGTTGATGGCAGCGCCCTTCGGTAAGCTTCGATACGGTCACCCTTCATCTTCTCTGTTAAACCTCTCAGGCAATCTCAAGGCTTTCTCCAGAATATAGATGGAGACCAATTGCTCTTCCAATTCTACACAGATCCCAGACTGGGCTCGGTCCCAGCCTGCACCTCCTCTCACTGACATCATAGCCAGAGCCTTCTAAGGCACGCCTCCTTTCAGGTCTCCCCACTTTGCCCTCCCTCAGTCTGCTCTGGTGGAGTAGTCAAAGGGACCCCACTAAATATTGGGGCGGATCCTGACACTTCCCCTTTACACATCCACGAGAACTTCCCTAAGCGCCCAGTCTGGCTCGCTGCCGCGTGGACTGGACCTCTGATTTCTTTACTCTGTCCCGTCTCTCCGTGGTCTCTTCGCTAGTTCCCGGATGTGCGCATTCTAGTCTCATCTCAGGGCCTTTGCACACGCTGTTCCTGCTGCCAGAGCTATCCCAACGCTTGTCTGACGTCACCCCTCCAGCTCTGCATTCTTCTGCTCTGAGTCACACTTCATTTTGACAGTGTTAGGTAAACTGTTTGTGATCATGCCCGAGGGAGGTGCAGTTTCCTCCTGCCCATCCCCGCTGGCAGCGCTTCCTAGCCGGCCATCCAGACACCTCCATGTTTGCAGTCTGTGCTGCGCCTTTTCCTGCCCCTCGATGAATTTAAGTTTCTCAAGGGCCCGGGTGTTGCCTGCTTGATTCCCAGCTGTTTCCTAGCTCCTTGCTGAGCGCCGAGCCTCAACGACTGAGTGCCTGCTCATTAAAAGACTTGATGAATGAATAAGAGATGGATGATAAACTAGTATGTGATTATTCAAGATGCCTCCCATAACAGCTACCTGCACACAGACGGATTTTATCTTTCCCCAGGAAAGAAAGCCACGAGGTTAGCTTGTGTGTCGAGGAGAATGGTCACACTGTGTGACCTTGGCCTTATGGATGGGTCTTTACGTTGTGTGTGAACAGCGTCTGATACAGACTCTTGAAGAAAGGTCGACTAGAGTAACGCCAACGAGCGCATCCACAGCAGCACAGACCTTCTAATTGCTGTGTGGCTCCGAAGGAGTTGCCTACCCTCTCTGAGACACCCAAGGAACAAGGCGACAGTCATTGCACCCAGGGTGATTTGGGCTCAGGTCTTTGACTGAGGGAATTTGTTTCAAAAGCCCATCTTTTCTCAATATGGAAAGAAGAAGAAGCCACAGGCTAGGAGGGAAGACATACTTATGTAAAAACTTCAGAACTAAGATGAGACTTAAGGCCTGGCTGGCAGCTCCGGTTCCCCCTAGATGATAACAGCTACTCACACCTGGAGAAGTAGATGCATTACTGTGTAGACGGAGGTGTGGGATGATTAGCAGCTGAGACTTAGTGATTTGGATTCCAGGGTTGTTGTAAACATGCACATGCCTCATTCAATGCTAGGATGCAGCAAGAACATGTTTTTCTCAGTTATTTCAGAAGCACAGAGTGGTTATGTAATTTACCCAAAGTAACACAGCAGAACCAAATTTCAAAGATCTAAAACCAGTCGTTTCTCCTTCCCCTCTTTCTACTCCTAAGTACAAACACCCTGCTTCCTGGCATACAGATACTCTCAGTCCCAGCTAACAAAGTTTAGGCTTGGGACAGTACAGCATGTTTCATAGGAGGGCTCCCCCCCCCATCTCTAAGTATTAACGTTCCTACATCAGAGTCTGAGAGGGGGCTCTGGATAGCTGAATTTGGCTTGATTAAACCAAGGAGAAAATCAATTATTTTTAAATAAAGAGAGGAGATTGGAAATCAGGTACAATGCCTTCTTAATTACGGCACCTAATCACTGGCTGAAAAAAAAATATCTGGAGTGTTTCATCTCATACGCAGCCTCGTGCATCTGTGAGGACGGGTTCCTAACGAGATCACATTACTCCACTCGACTAGTAATTGACTAGGTGATCCTGACCGCTTCCTTAGCAGACATGATCGGGCATAATATCCAGGGCTTTCTCGGGACGTGACAGCGTGGGACAATTTGCTGTAAAACAGCAGTCCACCCCTAAGATTCCACTTTGCTGCACGAGTCCCGGTTCTTCTGGCGGGGGACGTGACCACTGGGCAGGGCCGAGTGTGCTACCACAGACTGGCGTCATTAGATGGCTTTTTCCCTCTACAGTTCAGAGTCACTACAAACACAGGAGGCTGGGGCAGACCATCAGCAATCAGCGATCAAACGGCCCAAGGAGATTGTTCCAAGTCTCCTTGCCACTCGGCTGATGGAGTAGGGCCTTCTAATTGCCCCCTTCCGTCTCTCCTGACTCGCCCTACCAATCTTTTGCCTTCTTGGCGGCTGGGTTCATGCTTATAAACCACTTTTCGGTGAGTCAGTGCCTTGATTAAAACCCTTTGGCTTCCTCTTGAGACTTGAGCCATCCAGGCACTCCGCCACGGCTGGAGGGGGGCAGACACGGCCTGGCTTCAGCCATCCGTCTCTCTCTTTCACCCTGCTCCCCGAGTCCTTGTTCTGAGCCTCTATCCTTACCGAGCTCCTTACATCTCTCTTGCCCTCCCTAGGCCATCCTTCCTTCCCACTAACTCCTGTATCACGTCACTGGACCACTCCTCACCTGGCCGGTCCTCCAGGCCTCTGTGTTTTCAGAGCAGCTGATTTCTTCCAGCGTTGCCTAGCATCGTCGTAACAGACATTGTCTGTGAGCTTCGGGAAGGTCCGGAGCCAACTCTGCTGATCTGTTCTGTCCTCAGAATCCAGCAATCTGACATCCTCAGAGCGCGCAATCCTTTGAGTGAGTGAGCTAGATGGGACGGCACGATACTTGTGGCTTGTGAGCACCTGAGTGTCTCGAAGGCTCTTCCTAGACACGTCTCCCTATGGAGGTGCCTCCCAGCCTCCTTGATTAGGAATACCTTCGCTAAGGCTCACAGTCTTCTTGTTCTTCCGGTCCTTGGAGAATACATGCAGCGGTGAACAGAGCTCTTGATTGAAAACAAAGAAAGACATCCCTGGTCCAGTTGCTAGTCATTCAGTCATGCACGCCATGCCAGGCTTGAGTGCCGGAAGCCTGACCAAGCCGAGGCCTGCTCCTCTGCAGGCATGCAACTGGACACTCAACATTCTAGAGCATGAGGGGGCGACTGGAGAGATGGCTCAGTGGTTAAGAGCACTGGCTGCTCTTCCAGAGGTCCTGAGTTCAATTCCCAGCACCCCACATGGTGGCTCACAACCATCTGCAATAGGATCCGATGTCCTCTTCTGGTGTCTCTGGAGAGAGCAACAGTGTACTCGTATGCACAAAATAAATAAATAAATCTAGAGCACAAGGGTATTCAAAAATTCTGTCTCCAGTGGAGAAGACAAAGGCATAGACAGATGCCATGGCTTTCCCAAGGCCTTAAAAGATGGTGCTCAGTTGATGAATGAATAGGGCACATCTCACCCGGATCCCCTCAGAACACCCATACCGTCTTTGGGAAGAGGCGGATCTTCAGAGGCATCAAATAAATCTGGACCCAATAGAATTGTCCCTCAGCTCCAGTGCCTTTGGGCCCGAGTAAGGTGTGGGAAAGCATTACATAGAATGAATCCCTGTGAGGCCAGGCTAGCCCAAGAGGAGAAGGTCTAAAGACGACCAGTCAGTCTTACACATGGGGGCCGTGCTAAAGCTGCCACCTTCAGAATGTTTGGGAAAGAGAAATTTCTCCCCAAATCCCTTTACCATCATCTATTGATGCCATAGACTTCTGTAGTGGAGCACTGAGCAGATCATGGGATTTGCTCATTCATTGATCGAAATGACTATTTATGAAGGACTATTGATGGGGTGCTTAACTATGGACCAGGCGATGAGCTGGGGGCTTTACAGGCATTTCCTTATTTAATACCTGGCCCTTAAAGTTAAGTTGATTTAGAAATATTAAAAATAATTATCCCCATGGTATAGATGCAGAACCAGGAGTTAGAAAAAAATAACCTGCCTGGGTAGTTATAATTAACCAATAATGAGAATACTTGACATTTGTGGGTCATTTATTACAGTCTTGGCACTCTGCTAACATAATATGCCAGATTTAATCTTTGCAGTGAAGTTATAGGGTAGGCGTCATTAATATCCAGTTTTACATGTGATGGGCATTGGCGCTCAGAAAGGTTAAGACAGTTGACAGGGGCGGCAGCTCAGGTCTTGATGGAGACTGATTCTTAGCTCAAGTCTGCCGATCGCTAAGTCTGGTGTCTTCCTCCTCGCAATCGCCGGCATCCGATTCTATTGTACATGCGATTGGGGGGGGGGCTGGGGGAAGATCCACAATCTGGCCTTGGAATCCGATGGTATACCCAAGGGATGTACATCTTATATGGAGTTACTGCATTCATGGACGCATGGGAGGTGGAAGCCCAGGGCTCTTCGAGGGCAGCAAAGACGTTCCGGCGCCTGCCCCCACTCCAGCAGATGTGTTTACGTCAGTCAGTTTGATTGCAGGTCCTAAAATACTCCCCCTTCAAATTTAGGAGTCCTCAATATTTCCTCGCGTCTTACCAAAAGGCAGTTAAAAAAACAAACACAAAACCAAAACCAAAACCAAAGCCCTTAATTCAGTCCTATCCCCCAGCGCTTTCAACAAGTTATTAGAACTGATGTCGGAGTCCCGGAGTTTGTTATCAAGAACGATAGAGGCAAATCGCAGAGGCATTTTCTCTGATTGGGGATTCTCTAAGCCTTGGCCTCGCCGTTTCCTGACAGCCCTGGCGGTGTCGTGTCTATGAATTAGCAAGGCGCAGCTGTAACCTTCCACTTCCTCGGGGTGGCTGGAAACCAGACTCCCAACAGCTCCCTAAATAAACCTCCATCCGGGTAGCCAGCCTTCCCCACCCTCAGCCCCGTGTATGCTTTGCGTCTTGCGTCTTTTAGAACTCAAAGGTTCAGAGACCTCACAGATGATGGAACTGAGGGACAATGCGTGAGAGGGCGTGGCATGGGCGTGGTGTGACATGGGGGCGTGACATGGGGCGTGGTGTGGCATGGGGCGTGGCAGGGTCACAGCAGGCATATGCCTCTCAGAGGCGGGGCCGGGCTCTTCCCAGTATCTCTGGCACCCACTAGCCTGTGACCACAAGTGAATGAAGAGACCTCTGAGAGCGCACGTTCTCAGCTGTCCTATTCTGCCCAGTTCCAAGGGCTACTGGAGGACGAATGGAAGTGAGTCATGGAAAGCGCTAAGCACAATAAATAGGAGTTATCATTGCCCTACCACCGTCGATGCCACTGTCTCCACCATTATCATCTTAACCACTGCTACATCCTCCTCCTCATCACCCTCAACATCATTATCACCACCATCATCATCATCATCACTGTCATGGTCGTAATCACCATCATCATCACCATCCCCCTCCTCACCCTCAGCAGCAGCAGCACCATCATCCTCAACATCATCATCACCACCACCATCATCATCATCCCTAAGAAATCACCATCATCAGCATCATCACATAGCTCATATGACAAGCTGCTGAAAAACAGCTATTTAGGGGGAAAATAGTTCTGTTTTACAGCTTACCCTTTTCTAGTAAGGAAAACACAAACGATATCTGCCATATAGTAGGTGCTCAATAAATAGTTGTTAGCTGTTCTATGAATGAATAATAAATATTCAGAACCGTCAACCTCACTTGTGATTTTGACCCGTTTGCTACTTGTTTCAATGAGTGCCCAGTAGTGGTGACCTGTTCAGCCGCCCTGTGACCTGCAGAGCCCCACAGAGGGGCTGCTCTTTGCATCTGCTCCACCAGAAGAACTCACTCCAGTGCCACTCCCCTGAGTCCTCCCTGCCATCTCCTTAGAGACAAGTCTCTCTCCCATCTCTTGTGTGTGCTGGGTATCCTCATGCATTCCTGTTTAACATCATGGGGTCGCAGGGCAAGTGCCAAGCCCTTCCTTACAGTAGGAGAGCTCTGTTTCCCTTTTTACAGCTAAGTCTCTAGAACCATCGGATTGTGCAAGAGCCAGAGGATTTTTTTTTAAAATGTCGTTGTCCAGGCCCCAAATCACATAAATGGTGCCAACTTCTAGGTCAAGGTTTCAGCCACCTGTTTTTCTTAGTGGTCCTTTCTAATATAGAGTCAGGGGTGATAACCATTGCTTTAGGCCATTTAAATTATATGATATATATATGTGTGTGTATAATATATAAATATAATTTATATAAATATAATATACACAAATGTTATAATATTTCACATATAAAATATATTTATAATATAATATAATATAAAATTATATACTATATAATATATATTATATACACATTCCTATATATCACACACATACAAACCTCTAGCCCACTCGACTGGAAGTCCACAGGTTCAGGTCAGGAATTTATCTATTCATCTGCGGTGCCATTGTAAGATGAACAGGCTCCCAATAAGTGTTTATGGAATCAGATTGAAATGACCTTTTAAAGCAAACGCCATGACCCTCATTGATCTTCGAAGATGGAGCCTCTGATCTTTTTAACCTCTCGGAGTCTCTGCTGTGCTGCCTCTGTGGCACAGGTGAGAATAACATCTGTATCTCAGAGTTATTTATGGTAAGCCTTGAGATTCCAGAAGGGAAGACATGTCTAATGTATATGCATGTGTATATGTGTATATATGTATATGTGTATATGTATATATACATATATCACCCCACCCCATCTTCTTGAGTTGCTAAGAACTATGGCTGGTGGTCAGGGTGGGGACCTTTTTGTTTGTTTGTTTTTTTGAGACAGGTTTCTCTGTATAGCCTTGGCTGTCCTGGAACTCACTCTGTAGACCAGGCTAGCCTCGAACTCCGAAGCCTCCCAAGCACTGGGATTAACAGCGTGCGCCACCACTGCCCAGCTGAGGTGAGAGGTTTTAAACAGCGTCCAAGCTGTCATACGCTCACCTCCATCACCGTCAACACCATCAGTGCTAATAACAAGCCCAGATTCTGCGCTGGGCTCTTGTGGAGAGAGATAGCACATTTATGATATTCCATGAATTCGTTCCATCAAGCCAATGGAAACCCCCGCGGGTGCGTATTATACATAGGGTTTACTGGAAAAGATAGTGAGTTTGCATGAGCAAGGTCACAGGGCTATGAGGGGAGATGCCAGGGTCAGAGCTGACGGTGACAACAAAATCTTTCACAGATGTCACCGAGCTCAGGGAGTTTTCAAAGACAGAAAATTCATTTTTGCAAAGTAGACTCGTTTTTGTTCTTTCGGGGTTTTGTTTGTTTGTTTGTTTGTTTTGAATATCCATTCTGCCCTTGTCCGTGTGTCTGGCTGACATGATGCATCGCTTCTTCATCATCTGCTTGCTCATGTCACTACAGACGGTCAAGTGGCCTGTTCGCTATTGACCCTGTCTCTCTTCTTGGCTCTTTGCAAATGCTAGGAGTGTTGCCCGCCAGGCCTCTGCCTAAGTTAGACTCAGATCTGAACTTTGAAGCATGCTTTGGACAGTCTCTAGCTAGCTCAGCCTCAACTGTGACCGGGAACGGAATGGCAGTCACTTCATGGATCAACAGGCAATGGATGCGGGTCCAGCACCTAGGACCTAAGGGGCCTCAGAGCGTGCAAGCGGGTGACAGTAACGGTCCCTAGTCCATCTTGGAGATGTCCCCGCTGCCCACGGGCCAGCCATAGCCTGCCACCAGAGCAGACTGGATGCCCGACAAGATCTGGAGGTGCCCAATGTCTCTGTTCAATTACCTCCATCCGTGGGTAAAACAGCCCCTGTGTAATGGACTGATTAATCTCCTTATCTCGTGGAGCACACAGTGTAATTACATCAGAGAATTCAGATCCCCAAGCGTAACATCAATCAAATCAGAGAGAACAGCTCCCCCAACTCCTTCCTCAGCAGCTTGGGGGGGGGAATACATCTTCCTTCCCTCCCCTCTTTGATCCCCTTTCCCTCAAAGAAGAGACCCCGACTGATGATGATGATGATGATGATGATGATGATGTGCATATAAATGGCTGCTTGAGAAGCAGGGAAGGAGGGAAGGAGGGCCAGGTCTATTTTTAGCCACCACTGGCATTCAGGTGACAGCTGCCACTCTCTTATCTAATAAACCTGGGTGTCGCTTGAATTTGCAGTGAATGCACGGGAAGAACAGAGCCGTGTTTTTTAAAGGGTGGATCAAGCAAGCACTAAAGACCGAGGCTTGGGGTCACCTCTGACAGGACTCTTACAGCTCTTTCTACGAAGGTGTCACGTCCACTCTCTTTCCAAGTCTGCGAGGAAGGTTCTATCATTAGCACCCATTCTGCAGATGAAAACACTGAGGTTTACAGCAGCCAAAGCTTCCCGGTTTAGCGAGCAGCATAAGGTCCAATGCTGACGAGTCTGACCCAGCCAGCACCCCAGGCTTACAGACTCTATGTGACTTGTAGACCCTAAGAGCTGGGTTTATACAAGGGGACAGCTGCCTCTTCCAACCTCTCTCTCTGGGAATGAGTGTCAGCCACTCTCATCCACTAATCTCTCACTAAGAGTCAGTCATCTGCTCCTTAGGTGATTTCTGAGTGTCTGCTGGGCTCGGATTGCTGGTGAGACAGCAGGGGAGGCAGGCTCTGAGCCTAGTTCCTGAGAGCCATGGGGTAGATGCAGACAAGACCGGCTCTGGAAGGTAGTCACCATGGCAACTACATAGATGAAACTCATGCCCAAACGCCGTACGCCAAGAGGGCAGACATTCTGTTCTCATCAAGTTCTGAACCAGGAGAATCCAGCTCATCATGGAAAATTCTCAGGACACTCGCTCGTTACCCCCCAGGGCTGACAGCCGACTGAGGAAAGACCAGAGGGAATTCTCTGGAATGATGAACATATTTTCCACTCGGGGTGTTGTTTTCAGGGTGTCTGTATTTGGGAGGTAATTAGATATGTGCATCTCACTGAATAAAAACCCTTTCTGAAAGACTTCGGGCAACTATGAGAAAACAAATGGACCTTACGTGGGTAACATCCACATACCGTGGGCCTTCTGTGTGTGGTGTTTACTGTATTGATAAACTTCATTTTCATATGAGCATTGGTGAGAGGCAAAGGAGATGAAGTTAAGATTATGGAACTGGGAGGAGCCAAAGCTGGGATTCCAACCCAGGACCATGTCTGACAACGAGAGAAGCCTGTGCCCCAGCGCATGCTCTAACCAGCACCATCTGCTTTCCTTCTCACGTGGAGAACCATTTCTGTCTAACTCTCCATTTCTCAACTAACATTTGGAATTCTGTATACTATTTTCCTCTGAGTTAAAAACGATCCATCTTGGACTGATGCTAATTAGGACACAAGATGTTCAGAGGCGAGGTGAAAACGTCCTATCCTATCCTTCCGGGAAGTTGAAACATTCTATCCATCAAAAAAAAAAAAAATCCCAGTAGGTTCATGAAGTAAACAACTCAAAGGCTTCAGGAAGTCCCCGAAACTGACCAGATTCACTAGCCCCCTCCTTTCCCAAGAAAATACAAAACAATAACGACTTCCGGACCAGCTGAGCTGCTTGGACAAGGCAGAGACTAACCAAGCAGCCTGGAGGAGGCTCAGACCACCACTTTTCGACTGCAGGCTATGCAGTGTGCTCCAGGTCGCCAGCTCTGATGAGCTGTCACTCACGCTGGCCTGAGATTTGGGTGATGCAGCTGTCTTTGAGTCATTCCTGCTTCTCTAAGTAACCCCTCACCCATATTCCCGAAGCAATTCCAAAACCCTCATTGGTTCACCAGCTGGACTTTGTTAAGTGTTTTGACTTTGATCTGTTGTGGGTCCCTTATCTGGGGTATTCACGGCTCTCCAGGTATGATACCACAAATAGTCTCTAGGCAAGTTCAGGGCCTTACGATTAAAGCACACTACAGACTGTGAGCTGAGGAGTCCATGCTCGGAGGAGAAGAAATGTGTATGTGGATGATCTGTCATGCCACGGTGCGATATGATTTACCCTGGAGGCTCCCAGTCCTGGGGATGACTCTCTTGAGCCTCCAGAGAGAAGGGCTAGGCATGCACACTGCAGCAAGGGCTCATTCCACTTGCTGCAGTATCTTCCGCCTCTGTTTCACCCAGGAGGCTCTGACACAAAGTCATCATGGGCTTTGTCATGGCCGAACTCAGGGTGATGTACAGTAAGATGTTCCCAAGATGCTCCACTCAATCTACTGGCACTTGTTCTCATTCCAGACACGAGAGAGGTACAGGGTGAGTCCAGTCTGACTCTCCTGCACAGTGGAAGGTTCTGCAAGAGTATGAATGTAAGCAACAGCCTAAGCATTTGTCTTTGACTTTAGGAATCTGGAAAATGGGATTCACTACGGTGATTCGGGGAGTGATACCTGCGTGTGACCCAGGATGTATTGCATCACCTTCGAAGTCCTTGTCTTTGCCCACCTGCAGAAGTAAGGGTGGCTCGCACCTCCCCACACAAAACAACGTGGGAGAGTTCCGTTTGAAGCGGGGTCTGGCCTTGTGGGAAGCTGAATGCTCAAGCTTCTTATTCCTCATGTGAGCTCTGAGATGCGCCCTCAGAACCGTTAGGAGAGTGGAGACACAGACAGACCCCAAGACTCCCCAGCTCTGAGATCCAAGGAATGGCTAAGTCAGGCTGAGTCTGATTTGTTCCTAACCAGTCCATCTTGCTTACAGTAGTGCGAAGCCCAATAGATAGACGTTGTGCAGACAGGTGTTGGCAGTCAATTAATTTAGGAAGCAGACAGATAGTTTTTCTCCTGTGTGAAGAAGCTATCAGAAGGATTGTATCTGAAGATCCGTTTCGCGTATGCTGCAGCAGACTTCTCAAAAACTCTACCACATTGGGAAGATTTACTACTCAGACACCCCCTGCCCCGGAAACTTTAAGTTTTGTCAAGAACCAAGATTGAAGATGGGGGTGTTCGTTCTCTGCCTGGTTCATTTGATCTGCTTGGAGGAATCTTTATAACCATGCTAAGTTTATGATTCTTTGGTTTAAAGGTCAATGTGTTTTCTTGTTCTTATAAAGTATGGAAATGTACAGAGCTAGCCTTGGCTAGGTCCTCTCTTGAGCATGGCTTAAATGGTCTGAGAAACGTGGACAGCCTTATAAATGTAGGCACCAGAGAAGAAATTAGCCCAACCTCTATGCAGATGATCCGGAAATGTGCAATCTGTCATTGTTCTGTTCAACTAGCTAGGGATCAAGAGGAGATAGGAATCTCATTGGCCAGGGATGTGCTCCAAGAACCATCACACATATCATCTTGTACACAGGCAGCATGTTGACAGCCATCAGAGAGCTCTCTGTTCCACAGCCCCCAAATGTTGGCTGAGCCCTGCTCACATTTCAAGGTCACCAGGAGACTGCCACTGTGCTCTCGGCTACTGGGTATTTTTAATCATCTAAGCTCAGTTTCCCCATGTGTGTCTGTGGCTCAAGCAGTCTGGGCTACTTCAGAACCAGAGAAGAAAGGCCTTCCTGTCAATACTGATTCCTCAGCCCCATCATGCTCTTGTGTTTACCGCATACACCCCCAATTCCAAGTTACCCAGTGGTATCGAGAAAGGTTTGAACATACCCAGAATGGACCCTTAGAGAAAGAGATTCTGTTCTAAGAGAGCATCCTGGTGGAGGGGTATGGAGTGTGTGTGAGCATGCCTCCATGCGTGCGTGCGTGCGTGCGTCCATGCATGCGGGCCAGCTAGTGTGCGTGCGTGCCGTGCGTACGTATGTATGTATGTGCGTGCGAGCGATGTTGCACGCGCCATGCTGCTGGTGTGGCAGTCAGAGGACATTTTGTGAGTCAGTTCCCTTCTTCTACCGTGTGGGGCTCAGGAATTGAGCTCAGACTGTCAGGTTTGGGTGACAGGTACCAGCAGCTATATTCATGGGAAGCTCTGCAGGGACTCCCCACGCCCAGCCTCCAGTGGGAACAAGTTAAGAAGCTCTCTTTCCTCTACCTGCTCTGCTTTGCAGCCCCCTAAATGTTGGCTCTGCTATTTGGGACACTCTCTGCTTCTATTTTCATTTCACCTTGAATTTCCCTCAAGGATAGCTCCTGGAGCCCCATCGCTCTTTTCCTGATTTGGCTTCCCAGATATTTGCAATTATTTCCCTTGATCTTGTTTTTTTTTTTTTTTTTTTTTTTTTTTTTTTTGGACAGACACCCCCAAATTCCAACTTCCCCAGTGCTATCGAGAAAGGTCTGAATGGTACCCTTAGAGAAGGAGCTTTAAATATGAACCAAAGACACCCAGATCGTCCCTCCCTCTTCTCATTCCCCACCTCAGTGACTATTTCTGGCAGCTCCTTCCACACTTCAGACCTTGTCTGCTTTTCCTATTAGGCCCCCCACCCCCTCTGTTTCTTCACCTCCATTTTCAGATCAATTAACAGGAACAAACTCAGCTTTATCTCAGGGCTTTGGATATCATCAGCAGTGCCCAGCACCTCTGTGGCAGGTGACTGGGAAGTCTCCATTCTAAGTAAGTGCATCAGAAGTTCTGTGAAGCCCAGAGGTTACCTACCCAGTGAGGAGATCACACCAGAGACCCCTCCCCCCAAAGCCACGGGACAAGAGGTACCAGGAGGTGAATTTGTACAGACATAAAAGGAGGAGGAGGGTTCGGGGGACTAGGGAGGATTATTAGGAAGGATTTGCCCGAGGCAGAGGCCCTGTGCACAATGCCTGAGGTATCTCCATCATTATTTTCAGCTTCCACAGGGTCACCACAGTGGTGATGGTTGTGAAGAAGTTGACAAGTGACAGGTCTGTAGCAAATGTCACGTGCCTGCTCAAGCCACACATGGCTTCTATTCGCCACGTGGTACATCTGGCCTTTGCCACAGCTGTGACGCGGGCCCTCTGTTGGCATAGCTGGGTTTCAGATGGCAGAATGGAGACCTGGGTAAGTCGGAAACACTCGGAAGTCCCCACCCCCGTGCAACTGGAGGGCAGAAGAGCCAGGACCTTTCAAGACTGAGCCTGGAGCCTGACGCTTACACACCACATTACTCTACCATGATTCTAAGCTGTGTCCTCATTGGAACATCCCTGAAGCACATCTGCTGTGCGAGGTGTGAGTCACCAGGAGTTCAAGGAAAAGACGGTGAGCTGCAGGGCCGCGATCTAATAAGAATGCATGGCTCGGTCCTACCAGCAGGCAGAAGAGTAACAAATTGATACACTGATTCACTTAACCCTCCTAGCTACTGTATCACCCCCATATTACAGGTAAGCAAGGTCTGGAAAGAGCAAATCACATCAGTGTGGGAGTGGAGGAGGTGAGAGTGGTATGCAGGCTTTTTATCTTCAAGAGTTCAGGTTCCGATGTGATAGCCTCATAAAACCACCCTGAGGCCAAAGGTTAAAAACCACACAGGGGCCCTTCGGTGTCTAGTAACAGCGCTGGGTTTCTAGATATTATTTTTATGACTGTTTATTGAGCATCTTCCGTGATATTGATGCTAACTGCCAACTTAACGGATCCCAACCTGGGATCACTTGAGAGATGGGTCTTCTTGCACCGGTGAGGGATTTTTCTAGATTAGGGTGAATCTATGGCAAAGGTTTTTGAGGGATTGTCATGTTGAGGATGTGGGAAGACCTATTTGAACCATGGGCCAGGCCATTCTCTGGCCAGGAGATCCTGGTTCATATAGAAATGGAACAGGGAACTGGTGCAATCCTGAGTGTGGATGTCATGTGACTAGTCCATGTTTCCTGAGTGTGGATGTCATGTGACCAGCCCATGTTTCCTGTGTGGATGTCATGTGATCAGCCCATGCTTCCTGAGTGTGTATGTCATGTGACCAGCCCATGCTTCCTGAGTATGGATGTCATGTGACCAGCCCATGCTTCCTGAGTGTGGATGTCATGTGACCAGCCCATGATTCCTGAGTGTGGATGTCATGTGACCAGTCCATTCAAGCTCCTGCTGCCTTGATTTCCCTGCCAGGATGGACTGGGCCCTTAAACTGTGTGGTAAATGATAAGCCTTTCTCCCTTTAAACTGCTTTTGTCAGAGGATTTGAATCACAGCAACAGGAAAATAAATTAAAATACCTACTATGTGTCACATTAAGAACTAGGTATAAAACATCAAGGGGAACATCCTGATTCTGCGCTCCTGGGGGCTACCACCTGTGGGAGACACAAGAGACAAGCATATGAAACAGATCTAGCAAGGAATCCAGACAGGTGTGAGAGAATCATGAGAGAGAGAGAGAGAGAGAGAGAGAGAGAGAGAGAATCGTGTGAGAGAGAGAAGAGAGAGAGAGAGAGAGAGAGAGAGAGAGAGAGAGAGAGAGCAGATTGGATTGCAGAACCTCGTATTTGGCTATCGTGTCGGGAGAAATGGGAAACCATTTATGGTTATTGAACAGGAGAAAGGCATGATCAGGTCCACTTTTAGAATGGCTCTTCAGGCTTTTCTGTGTGTGTGTGTGTGTGTGTGTGTGTGTGTTCAGTACTGTAGAGTGCAGGGTATATCCAACAGGAAGGAGACCAGAAGACTCTTACACTGATTCTGTGGATGAAGAGGGAGGACCCGATGACTTACTTCTGGCAGAGGTTTCTACCCAGCCCCATGAGTGCAGCTGGTCCAAAGCATGCACAGTGAAGGACACGGATGGCTTGGTGTATGTGCCTGTCCAAGACCTGAGGAGGCCAGGGTCCTAGACGGGCACAGTGATTCCCAGGCTGGAGGGCGCCTGGATGCCCCTGCCAGGCCTGTGGGGCAGATTGCCAGGCTGGATTGGTAATGCCCGGGCTGAGACCCAACTGTTTGCATCTCTAACAAGTCTCTGGATGATTCTGATTCTGAGGTCTTAGGGAGCTCATTTCTGAGCCAACAGTAGAGAGGAAAAGCCATCTAAATTGTAGCCATACTCCCTTGAGCTGAACCCAGTTTCTATCCCTATTTAACCCAGTTAGAGTGGGATGACCTTTTGAACGCCCTTTTGTCTGCAAAATGGGTGGTCACATTAACATTGCTAGTTGGCTGTGTACTTCAGTATGCCAGGTAGCAGCCTTATTCCAGTACTTGGCACAGAAAAGGAGACTCAGTAAATAACAGTGCTATTACTATTATCTGGACAAAAGCTTTAACTTGTACTTGGGCAATAACCCATTCAGATGAGAAGAAAAACAGGATCTTAATGAGCACTCAGAGCCTGGAGCCACAGCAGTGATGTGCAGGTGAATAATAATAAGATTTGGTGGCATGCATGGAAGGGTTAGATTTGTCAAGCAAGACATCAAAGGCAGACAAGAATCGGAGGCTCTTACTTTACAGTTGTTAAATCAGCCTGTTCTTTTGATACATCCTTTAAGTAGGGGAATGCCTTTTTAAATTCATCCATCCATTCTTCAATCTGTCTCCCCACATCTCCACCTACTGACAAATTTATCAGCCATCAACCCATCCATCCACCCATCTACACATCCATCCATCCACACATCCACCCATCCACCCATCCATCCATCCACCCATCCACCCATCCATCCATCCATCCATCCATCCACCCATCCATCTACCCATCATCCATCCAACCATCCGTCCATCCATCCATATCCATCCGTCTATCCTTCCACCCATCTACACATCCATACACACACACACAAACACACACAATTTTCCTATTCATCCACATCTCCATCCATCTTCTCTCCCACCATCTCACCCCATCCATCCATGCATTCATCTGTCTACCCATCATCCATTCATTTATCCATCCACCCATCATCCACTCATCCATCCATTCACCCATCATCCACCCATCTATCCATCCATCCACCCATCCAACCATCCGTCTATCCTTCCACCCATCTACACATCCATACACACACCAACACACACACAATTTTTCCTACCCATCTATGTCTCCATCCATCTTCTCTCCCACCCATCCCACCCCATCCATCCATGCATTCATTTGTCTACCCTTCTGCCTACCTATATGTCTATCCACTCATACATCCATATACCCAACTCTGACCTACTTATAAAAACACACATGCATGCATCTATTCATATATACATATATCTACAATTTCACCTGCTTATTCCTTTATCCATCTACCTACCCTTCTTCTTATCCATGCCTTCAAACATCTCTGCTCCATCCATCCATCCACCCATCCATTCATCTACCCATCCATTCACTCATCCATCCATCCATCCATCCATCCATCATCCATCCATCCATCCATCCATCCATCCATCATTTCACCTGCCTACCCATCTATCATTCTCCCCTCTCGCCTACACATATCCACCCACATAACCCAGTGTTTTTTTCAAGCTTCACTCTTGACTATAAACTATCTCAGGTACCCAGATGCTCAACAGTAAATTTTCTCAGTCAAGTAGACCTAGCATTTGAATCTTCTTTGTGTTGGCTGGTGTTTCCTTTTTCCAGCCAGGAGATTTAATTATCTCAAAACCATCCACACCTCTCATAAAAGTGGGCAGAAGGCAAGTCATCCTGAACCAAGACAAGAACCAAAGAAGAGAGGTGGTTAAGAGTCGAGGCTTTGCTGCCAGCCACATCTGACGTAGCATCTCACAGCTGGCTAACTCGAGTATCCTCCTCCTCTGAGTCTCGGTTTCCTTTTGTAGAAGATGGAAATGTTAACAGTAGACACCTCAGTGTTAGTTGTCAGATACTACATAATATGAGTATCTTCATACATACGTACAAAGGAGTTGGGATGATCCTTGATATATTAGGTAAAAGCTGGATAACTCTTGCCTGATACTGGAATACAGGACTGAACTGTCAATAGGAAAACTTGTTCAGATCCTCTTTTGCTAAAACAACACTTTTGCTGATTCCTCCCCTGAGAATACATGCCTAAAATGAGATGAGGGGAAATCCTTATTTCTTTAATTAGATTCACCTTCTGCCAGACAGATCGGTGCTGAGTGCTTTCCCTGCCAGGATCAAGGGAAAGAAGTATTTACCAGCATGACGTGTATAAGCTACCTTCTAGTGTTTCAAAGCACATTTCTATCTTGCCCCTCACTATATCCTGACAAAACACCATGCTTTAAATAAGCAAGTTGTTATTAGCTTCATTTTGAAAAAAAGAAGCCTAAGAAGGTTGGGAGGCTTCTCGGAGGTAATGGCTTGCAGTAGCTAGTTGTTTTTTGTTTGTCTGTTTTGTTTTTCCCAGTTCCCTCCACTATATCACACCACAAACTAAACTCAATTTCTCTGTTTTCTGTCTCTCAATAAGTGGGAAACCAGAAAACTTCAGCTGACTTCTCTGGTTCTTTATACTCCCCGATGCCACCACTGAAAAAATATGTATGCGCAGAGGTTTGGGGCTACTGTAAATTATGAATGACAGTCTCTTTAGTGTGTCAAATCCGCCCCTTTGTTTGAAACATTCCTTTTGGCATTGGCAACAGCACCGAAGTAAATAGTTTATTTGCCAATAACATAGCTTGTTAAATTTTAATCAAATAGAGTATTGTAAGCACGTAGTTACTAAGATGTACCCCTTGGGAACGAGAGAGATTGCTTTAGAAATGAATTAATAATGGGGCCCTTGGAAGCCAAAATGAAATGGCCAATGGAGCCTTGATGTGAGTTAGTACAGTTTTAGTTGCAAATTAGTGGAGTTGGTCTCACCCTGCTCCTATTAAAATTTCCTTGCTAATTATTTTTGTAAGATAATAAGACCAACCAGATGTGTGGCGTTTCTTTGCCGACTTTCCCCTGAAAAGCTTAGGCTTTTCTTGTGGTGATTTCAGCATGCAGCCTGTTGTCCCAACAAAATGAAGGCACTGCAGTGGCCCCAAGGAAAGTATTAGAGAGGCTAATCCACAGGATGCATCTCCCTCCAGGCACACAGTAGGGCTGCCTTCCATCCACTCATGAGGCATGGCATTCTCTAAAGAGATGGAAATGGAATCAGTATGTGTAAGTTCTAGATGAAAGACCTAAAGGCAGGTGCACGGTCAGTTTCTCTCCAGTGTGATTCAGTAACTGCATAGAGTACAGATGTGGAGTCTCAGTCAGTTTGGACCCTTCAGAGAAGACAACACAAAGCAGAACCTCCCTTCAGTTTGTGATGGACACAAAGAACAAGCTGGGAAAGAAACTATGGTTAGTTTAAATCTCTGACAGTTGGTGGCTGACTGTTACTGTTGCAAGTCATGGCTATCCATGCAAATACATAGGGCATAGTCTTATCACGTGTTACCAGGGTTGTATTTTTCAAGCAACCACTAGGTTAAGGCTGGCACTTGGGGTTTTGGGACCTGACCCTGTCTTGACTGTCTTTGAACCTCTGTTACCTGCCAGATTGACAGTAAACACTCATCAATTGTGAGAGACTAGTAATGTCCTCTTGTCTTGCCTTTCCTTTGTGTATGTGTGCATATGAGTGGTGTGTGTGTGTGTGTGAGCATGTATGTGTCGTGTGTATGTGAGTGTGTATGTGTTGTATGTGCATATGTGTGGTGTGTGTGGTATATGGTGTTTGTGGTATGTCTGTATGTGTGTATGTGTGGTATGTGTGTATATGTGTGATGTGTGTTTATGTGTGGTGTGTATGTTGTGTGTAGTATATGTGAGTATGTGTATTGTGTGTATGTTGTGTGAGGTGTGTGTATGTGGGGTGTGTGTGTGTGTGTGTGTGTGTGTGTGTTTGCATGCGGAAGCCAGAGGCCAACTGCAGATGTTGTTCCATGGGAGTTTTCCATCTTATCTTGGAGACAGGGTCTTTCCCTCACTAGTGAGGCTAGCCAGGCTGGCCAGCAATCCCCAGAGATCCTCCCATCTTTCTCTCCACAGTGCTGGGATTATGACGATGCTTCAATGTGCTCGGCTTTGTGTAAGGATGATGGGAGTAGAACCTGAGTCCTCATGGCTTCTCTCAGTTCCAAAGCACTTTTCAATGGAGCCATCTCCCCAGCCCACCAATAATGTTTACTCAATGAGTTATTTAAAATTGTGGACTGTTATCCTTTGGAGTTAAGTGGCTCATCTGGTGATGCTGATCCTGGAGAGAGTAACCTCACTGATGACAGTGACATCTACTGAAGGCTCACAGACGGTCTAGCACCGTGCTAAGTAATTCAACAAAAAAACAATATTCGAGTCAGTTCCGATACTAAGGCAATACTAGAGTTGTCTCCGTATTGAGAACCATTAAATAGTCAGAGCCACAGATGGGGGAAGACACACTCCAGAGCCGTTACTATGTGTCAGAATCGGGACTCACCCCCAATCTGTCCATCCCACATGCTCTTAACAGAGTCAGAGAGTCTGTCTCCAAAGGGAGGTGAACAATGCTTTGAGACATCCTGTGTGGTATGCCAGGCACAGAGCAGCTACAGACCCCACACACTTAATGTGGTGCTCCAACACACATGATGAACCCCGCCCCCGTAAAGTGAGGAGTCCTTCAGCACTCAGTGCCAGCCAGAAGTGCCTCTCAAAACCGTGTGTGCCAGCGAGGCTCTTAGCCACCGTGTACTTCAAAGTTTTGAGACTACTGTACCATCTTGCCTGAGACTGTAAGAAGTAAATAAATCCACTCCGAGTTGATCACGTTCTACATTAGAGATTTTCAGGAGGCTTTTCAGCAGCACAGGCACCTCACAAAGGGGAGACACTTGGAAGGTGATGGAACCCCAGAATTCAAGAAGTGTAACAGGTGAGGATGGCCACTATTGTTGTCCCGGTCGGCAGCCTGAGCCGCTGTCCGCGGTGCTGAAGCAGGAATCAGCCTAGTCCTGGAAGCTACCAGGGAAGACTTAATCACCAAGTGTGCACACAGGGAGACACTTTCCCCATCTCTAACCTCCTCATCTCAAGGACGCTCTGCCCCCACCCTTGGAACAGGTTAATTAACATGCAGGAAGTGTTGCTATTTTTGTGTCCATCTTGAAAGGATTTTCTGTCTGAGGCTTGACAGGGTGGCGGTTTCCTTTACATTATACATTCCCTCAGCCTTCAAGGTCTTTTCTGCCACTGAGTCTCTGCCATGTGCCTGCATAAGCACACACACACACACACACACACACACACACGCTCACACACGCACATTCTCATACACACACATTCACACACTCATACACATTCATGCACATTCACACACACACTCACAGATACACACTCATACACATTCACACGCTCACACACACACTCATACACATTCACACACACACTCATACACACACATTCACACACACACATATGCACACACTCACACACAAGTAGTTCAAGAAGAAAATAGCCATACTCAGAAGAGATTAGGACGTAAGTTATCTTAAAAGATAAAACAGGAAAATGGCAGAGCATGGGACTCTCTTGTGATTTTAATTAATTAATACATAATTAATTAACTAATTAATACACAATTGACTTAATGAGTGTGTGGTGTGTGCTATGGTGTCTGCGCGGTGAAAGTATGTAAATGTGCAAGGACATGCACCCACACGTATGTGAAAAGGCCAGAGGAGGACATTGCGTGTCTTCCTATACTACTCTATACCTCATTTCCTGGAGACAGGGTCTCTCACTGACCCAAGGCTTCCCATTTCAGACGGGCTTGTTGGCAAACTAGCATCTAAGATCTGTCTCTGCGCTCCGGTATAGGCATTAGAGGCATGAAAGGCTATGCTTGGCTTTAACGTGGGCATTGGGGATTTGAACTTAGGGCCGTATGCTTGGCTGGCAAGCACTCTTACCCACGGATCCATCTCTCTAGATTCAGAGCTTCATCCTTACAGCAAAATCGCCAATGACCAGATGATTGGCCGGTGAGGATTGTGTCCCTCGCTTCCGTCTCACAGGATGAGTTAAGCTGATGTGTCACAGGAGGAGGAGCAAGCTGGTCTCATGCTAAAAAGCCGTCTTTAGGGGTCACTGTGTCCTTCAGGAATTTACAGTGTAAAAACTTGTGGGCATGGCACAGTGGGCGAGCCTCCAAGGCTGAAGACAGAATGGGGATCTGATTACTACATCCTCAAGTGCCTGCTCTTACGCTCATGTTCCTGTGAATCCTGCTTGGGAGGAAGTCTGGTCAAAGAAGTTACTGATAATGAGGGCTGTCTCCCCATTCCTGCAGAAACACTTGATACTGAATGGCCCTGGGGGAGGAAAAAGGAAGTGTGTGTGTGTGTGTGTGTGTGTGTGTGTGTGTGATGACATACACAAAATGTTATACTTCAAAACACTTGAGAATGCACGCACAGATACACTGAAGATACTTGGTGCATTCTGCAGTGGGGAGTTGGAACGACATGTCAGTCTCTACTCCTTTGGATCTAGCTCACCTGGTAAATTTATTTTTATTTTGTTTTGTGTATCTGTTTACCAAAGTGGGTAAGTCCAAGAAGAGTTTTTGTTTTGTTTTGTTTTGTTTTGTTTTGTTTTGTTTTGTTTTGTTTTTTTGTACCTTGTATTGACACACACTTTGTTTTCAGGCCTGAGTCTTCCTGGACAATACCTTGAGTTTAGATTCACATTGTACCTACATGACACCAACTGTTGGAGAGCCTCCAACAAGTTGCCACAAATGGAGAAACTGGGGCTTGTGAAGTTAAATCTTCACAAAGTCATGTGGCATTCAAAATTGTGCCTTGACCAGACTTTATGACTCCTACCCTAGAGGTCACTCTCTATGCTGCTAGCTGTAGTTGGTTACTCAGCACCCAGGGGATTGGCTTGGCTTAGGCTATTGTGCTGATCAACAGATATCCTGACATTTGACATAAAGGAACCTGAAGTCTTTTTTCCCCCAGAGATTCTGGACACTTCATTCATAGAATCTGGACCCTTCTGGTAATGGATCATCTTGTGCTAACAGTAAATGAAGATCTGCCTAGTAAAACATTATAAGAAAGCTATTCAGAGCCAGCGAAGGTCACACAAAGATGGTGTGACTGTCTGATACCTTCTGCGCCCTCCTCGCATGACCTCTAGGAAATATATAAACTCCCTGTGCTGCATACTGATGCCTTCTTGTCACCATGCTCCCTTGTGGTTCCTGACTTCATGTTCAGTATGTTCATGATGACATTTCTCTGTACGGGTGGACTAGTTTCTCATCTTGGTCTTTACACATACCTGGACGGTCTCCATCCCTCTTGCTTTCTTATCTTGCTGTTTATCAGAACCACCAGTCCCTCTGTAAGCTGGTCCTCATGTCTTTGATCAATTTACAGCTGCTGTTGCCTCACCAGGTAAGGAGAGACACAAAGGTAAGTTTGTATCTAGTAGGTGTGTCTAGCTAGCTCAATGCCGGCCACAGAGGATGAGTGGAATGGATGGATGGATGGATGGAAGGATGGAAGGATGGATGGATGGATGGATGCAAAAAGGAAAAGGAACTTCCAGAAGCCTCTTCAACAGCTGGCAAGGGACTGAGTGTGACGTTGAAGATAAAAGTATAAACAGAAAAGGGAACGTTTGATTGATGGAGTAAAGTCAAGACCAGAACAGAAACAGCCTTCAGGTGGGCAGCTCCCGGTTAAATCCAGATGTCTGGCCCTGCGTTGGCTATGCATGGAACAGAACTGAGCAGAACCTTCGGCCAAACAGCTTCATTCTAGGGAGACAATCACTGCGGTAGCTGAAGGCAACCTTCTTCCCTGGCTCTGTCAAGGTTGGGGGGAGTTCTCAAAAGTCTCTAAACTGGAGAGGTTTCGGGACACTAGAAACTGCTTCACAGCAGGGCAAATGGTCCCCAGTGTGACTGCTGTGGGTGAAGGGTGGCTGGAGAGAGGAGGGGAGTAGGGAGGTGGCTGAGTGTGCCCCTGGACAGCTCTGAGTCCAAGGGGAAAGGAGGCATACAGGAGGGAGAGATTTCTCAGAAAAGTTCTAGAGAATAATAGATGAGCTGATAAGCAGTGGGCTGTGAACTTGGACTTTTGCCTCAGACTGCCTGACTAGCCTTATCACCCACCAACCTGGAGCGACCTGGAAACATTATCTACTTTGTTAAGCCTCCATCTTGCCCTCTGAAAGAGATACAAATTCTATGCCAGGTGTAGGGTATGCACATCTCACTGACGTGATAGTTAAAAGTGATTTGGGTATTTCACGGGGCAGAGTGCCTGGGATTCGATACAGGCTCAGCAAAGACTACTGTTAACACTATCAACCAGTAACTACTTTGTCATTAATATTTGTTGAGAGCTGGGGACTGTCGCTCTGCTGGAAAAGTGCTAGCCTAGCATGCACAACGCCCTGGGTCTGGTCCCCACACTACACAAAATAGGTATAATAGCTCCTGTCTGTGGTCCTTGTACCTGGGAGGTAAAGGCAGTGGGGCTCGGAAACTCAAGGATATTCTCAGAAACATAGCAAGATCCAGGCTAGCCAGGGCTACATGAGACCGTGCCTACAAACATACAGGCAAATCTATAAATAAATTTAGCATTATCAGTGGCTCAAGCGTCACTTATCTATTGACTTCCGGTGACCCTTCAAATGTCTTATACGCAGTGGATACCAAAGAAGTGTGGTCCACATAAACAGACAAACAGGAAATTAGAGAGATCTTTGTGCTCCGAGCTTGCTATACAGTTGCATACTTTGGACCTTCCATTCCCTTTGCTTGGAACACCCCAATTTACTCCCCCATGACTGCCCGCACTTATCAAGAATCAGCCTGAAGGCTTGTTTGTCTAGAGACAAAAAGCATCACCACGGTTTTGTGTCTTTGCCCTGAAAAGCAGCTGGGAGAGACACAAAATACTAAATCTAAGAAGTCAAGACCTGGATTTTCAGTTCTGTGGTGTGGAGAGCCTCGAGCATGATCGTGGGGATCTCTTGGTACTTAATGCCGAAAGAAGTGACAAATGGGAGAGACGCTGTTCCAAGCATGAGCAGGCTGACTCCCGCTCACGTGCTGCGGAGCCGCCTTTTCTGCAGAAGTGTGTGTCGGCGCCTCTTACGGAACAGCAACCATAGTGAATTGTAGATAAATCTTAGTAAACATGACCAGCAAGAGATGTCACAATTTGGTGTGGGAGGCAGACATTAAAGAGATAAATGTTGCTAAGAAGAAGATACGGAATTACAATCTGTGATATAGAAGAGGCGGAGGCACAGCTAGAAGAGGCTTTCTGGGGCCTCTAGATGGTAGGCGGGAACAGACATTCAGAGAGGGGTTGGTAAAGCACCTGGGCCCTGCAGAGCAGCAGGTGCAAAGGGGGAAGTGGGTGGAGAGAACGTAAGGGTCTAAAGGAAATCAGAGGTAGAGGCCAGTAGAGTGGGTGGGGCCAACTTCTGCAAGGCTCCGGCAGAAGAGTGGGCGGGGCCAGCTCCGGCAAAACTAGTCTACAGACCACAGAAAGTGTAGGCTCCCAGTTAAGAGCAGGAGAAAGCTTCTTTAGCAAACCTTAAAACCACAGAGGAACGCTAACAACTGTCAGCCTGTCACTAACCTTTGGGCTTCCTCCATCCACAAGATAAGACAGCATTATTTATCCGACCACCCCACACCCAGGTCTAAAGATGGTGGCAACTCCTTGCAAGGAACATCTCTGCATGAGCCTGTAGCATACCTGGGTTTTGCTGTGGCTGCACCAGGCATTGCAGGGGCCACGGGTTGTGCCAGTGCTCAGACAAAGCTGCGCTATTATCAAAGGGGAGGGAGCTTCCTGCAGGCTGTATGAAACCGTGATGCATGAGGCTATTCCGGGCCTGGTGGGAGGGAGGCTGGGAGGGGGTTTGGCCGGAAGAACAGTTATTTCAGGACATATCGGCCAGCAGTTTGTAGCCTGGGTGTGCAGAGCAGATCTGAATAGAGACCCAGAGAGCCTGCTGTTTCTGGAACATAGCCCCTCTATGGCTCCAGGCGAGAAGGTGGACTCCATTCTAAGTGTGACAACACGAGTCCTGGAAGGAGAGGGCACAGCACCAGCACCTGCTGTGTAACCCTGTGCAGGCGCCTGCCAGGTCCCAGGTCCATGGCCAAACACCTTACACACATTCCTCCCGATAAGTTAACCATGGCTATGACGAAGCCAATGAAGAAACTGACGCGTGGAGAGGTTAAGTGGGTTACTAGTGTCCTGCAGGTGTGAGACTTGGCTCCCCACAGACACCAGGCCATGTGTCCTGTGGTTCAACCCCTTCTTTGTATCACGAATGACAGAGCAGGGCCACGGGACAAACACATGATACAGTGTGCTTAATACTTAGCTTGGCAATGCCGAGGCTCCGCTTGAGCCCAAAGCACAGCCAGACTTCACTCCTAGTATGTGGAGGTGGGCGATAAAGTCAGGTCTTAAATTTAGCTGGGAAGGACGAAGCTGCGATTTTAAGAGCATCTCTAGTCACTTGGATAAGAATTCTGAACCCAAAATGTGTCTGTCTATAGAGGCCTAGAAAGGGACAAAGAGCTACAATGTTAATTCCACTTGTAAATAACACTCTTGGCTGTAATCTTTAGGATGATCCTGCCAGTTGTCTAGGGAAGGTCAGGCGTCAGGTGCCAGGTGCCAGGTGTCTGAGGAGGAAGCTAGTGCTTCACCTACACCCAAGACCCTGAGATCCACAGAGTAGTGCTGAGGGATGTCAGAGGAATCCTCCCTCAGTGGAGATTATAAACATGTCTTCACAGCGCACAGAGTCCACACTACAGGGCATCCCTTCTCTCCTATAAGGATGCAAACTAGTCACTTCTACTCTTCTGTGTATCTGGCTTAAACAGGCACGTGGAGCTGCCCTCTGCCTTGTATGAATACCAGATCTGGCCCTGGCCATTAAAGCATCGCATTCGTCTGGCCACAGCAACAGGTTCATAGATAGGCAGGTGCTTAACCACGGGAGGACAGGCAGAGAGAAAAGGGTGGGGTGTTCTTCAGTAGAGGCTTCAAAGGATGAGACTGCGGAGCTCTGGAGACCTTCTTGTCACCAGAGTTGGAGGGGTTTCCCGAGGATGGCACCAATGCCATACAGAACATGTGTTGAGAAGCAGAACAAGAAGGTCGCATGAGCTTCTGGATCCAACTGGACCTGAAGCCACTTGTCATCTTGCATACAAGTATCGACACTGAAGCCACCGTGTGTGGTTGTTATTCTTTCTAAGTAAATGAATGTGTGTGTGTGTGTGTGTGTGTGTGTGTGTGTTGTATGCATGCATGCATGTGCATGCATGAACAGTGCAGAAGCCAGAGGTTGAATTCAACATGCTTTCTTGGACCACTTACCTACCTTGTTTTCTGGTGCAGAGTCTGTCACTGGATCGGCTGGCACTGGCACACCAAGAAGCCTCGGCAACCCTGCTGTCTCTGCATCTCTGTGTTGTTGGGATTTCGGCATGAGCTGCCACGCCTGGCTCTTTTCCTGAGCGCAGGGCACGCAAACTCGGGCCTCCAGCTTTGCCGACACCTCCCCAGGTCTTAACCAGCAGGCTCTTACGGAACAAATCGCCATCACCATTAACCGTAAAATGTTACTGTGGGTTTGGGAGGCACGGGCCTGCTGCGCCCAAAAGCAGCTTGCAGATGGCTATGGGAGTCTCGTTTATGGCTCGTCTGTTGCTTTCTCCGGTCTGAGATTCTTGGTAAGCGCTCTTCCTCCCCGTGTCTCTCTATGGCACTGTAAGAACAGCCCCTGCTTCACTGGACTAAGGGGGACTTTAAATGAGATCATACGTGCCTAAGGCTATGACTGATGACAGTAAGAACTCAGGGGACATGCCTGTTCACAAACAAGTTGGTTTTTTTTCCCCTCTGCCAATTTGGGACTCTCTGAGGCACCATGTGTGCAAACAGAGATGCTGGTTGTAAACACACACACACAAGGACAATTGCCACTCACCTAGCTGGTATTCAGAGTCCTGGAGGGTTATCTCACACCCACTATGCACAGCGAGACACTTACTGTCCCCACTGACTGACGATGAGCCTGTGACGGGCGGAGGCTAGTAAGAATGTTCAGGACAGCACAAACACAAGCCTCTCCACTCCATACCAGCCCTCTCTCTCCCCTTCCCTTGCCTCGGCCACTCTCAGACCGAGCTCAGTTCCTGTCCACGCAAGCATGTTTCCCACGATTCCACCTGCCTATGTTATCCTTGTGATCGACTTGCTTTTTTAACCCAAGAGATTTAATTAAAGAGGGAACGTCTTATCATGGTTGTCAATGGGAAGGGAGCACCTCAGGGAGTGCCTCAGTCGCAGAGTGGGGAAGACAGCCTTGGAAATGGATAGGATGAAAACAAAGGGGTGTCATGCAACTCCAGCTCCAGCAGCTGCCTGCCCTAGGCTGAGGCCTGGCACCTGGTCACCCTTCTGTTAATAAAGGATGAGCAGGTGTTGGCAGGCCTCAACAGCAAACTGGAGCGAGCGCCACCAGTCAGGAAAGTGAACCAAAACAGGACTCTCCTCTCCGCCTGGGGTCCCTTGGTGTTCATACTCATGTTCATGGACTCATGTAAAAATCTCTCTGTGCACACAGTGGGCCCCAAATATCTATCTATCTATCTATCTATCTATCTATCTATCATCTATCTACCTATCTATCTATCATCTATCTACCTACCTATCTATCAATCATCTATCTATCTGTCTAGTCATCATTATTATCTATCTATCTATCATCTATGTATGTATGTATCTAGTCATCATTATTATCTATCATGTATGTATGTATCTATCTATCATCTATCAATTATCATCATCATCATTATTATCTATCATCTATGTATCTATGTATCTACTTATCTATCTACCTATCATCTTGTTGGATTCTTTCTATTCTCTCTCTCTCTCTCCTCTCCTCTCCTCTCCTCTCCTCTCCTCTCCTCTCCTCTCCTCTCCTTTGAAATCCTAAATAATCCCTATGTTGGGATTTGGTTGAGATTAAGCTAAACACACACACACACACACACACACACACACACACACACTGGGGAGAAAACAGGAGGAGGAGGAGCGAGCTTGAGGAGCGAGCTTGTGGATCTTCCTCTAGGTGAGTTTAAGAAACCCTGAACTACCTTCTCAGAGATGCTTAATCTGTCACAGACAGACACACAGGAAAGCTAAAACCTCACTGCCCCATCCCTCTCTTCCGGGTGAGCCAGTTCTCATCCCCTGCTCAGCAGGAGCCATCTGTATCCACACAACAAGAGCTGCGACGGTTGCCATGGCGATTCCTCTAAACAAGGTAGGTGATGTAATTCTCCTTGGGAGTGTGGTATCAAGCAGGAGAATCAAGCACACGCTGCACGTGGTTCAGACTCCTGAGGAGAAAGGTTTGCGCCCATCCTAACCATCCTCCAGGAACCAGAAAGAGGAAAACCATGCACAGAGAGGCTGGCCAAGCTCTAAAAAGGCACATGCATGGCTGTGGAAACTCACTTGGTCCAAAGTCAGGCACCCTATTGGTCCCTACCCAACACTATTCCTTGTTCTTGGTCATCTAGATGCCACAAAAGTATAGAGATTCGGGGTGGGGAGCTCGAGAGGCGGGGTTATATAGAGACTATTAGACACACAGACTATATTCCACATCTGACTCTACTGTGAGGTAGAAATTTCCAAAACATGTCCCGCTAAGCACAGATTCCGCCATACGTAATGTTCCTCCGCCACGCACTGAGGGTGGGCTACATACCTGGAGGACACCAAGAACTAACACATTAAATAGTAAACAGGCATGTTCATTGCTGCACTTGGTGGAGTTTTTTCATAGGTTAGCGTAATTTGGAAGTCGGGATGGAAATGTCTTTCACTGGCTTTCTTAAAAAAGAAAAAAAAAAGACTATAGAACTTTTGCCCTCTGTCTAGTGGGTCGACGCGCCATGTGCCCGTGGGGAGCACAGCTCTGTGAGGTGCGCTCACGTGGAAACCTTCAGTGGGAAGGAACTCATTCCCTCCACCTTCAGCAAACTGTAGCCAGTTTCCCCTGGAATGAAATGGCTTTCCCAGGACTTGCACACATCAGTTTTACTTCTGGCCCTCCTGACACACATCTCTCTCCTTTTCCTGGGGTGGGGAGGTGGGGGGGTGAGAGTCTCTGGCCTCAGTGGTACCCTAAGGTTTGGAGGACTGCATAGGGGAACAAGAACTCTCCTTAAAGCACCCTGAACTGCTGATACATGAGCTGCCCCCCCCCCACTAGTAAGCATCCCAATCTCCTGTATTTGTAAAATGCTCCAGTTAGAAATCCTGTGGACCCACCTTCCTGGAGACAGATCATGTGACCCATCAGTTCTCTACCTTGTCGCTTTTGCTCTGAGAATCTGCCCTGTATACTGAGTCCTATTGAAGCCCTTCCCAGCTTTTATCCACCAGATGCCTGCAGCTAATCTCTAGCCCCGAGAACCAAAATCATCCCTGACACTGCCAAGGGGCTGAGAATAACATCGCTCCCAGCCGAGAACCACTGTTCTAGACCAACCTTTTTGTGGCCATATGCGTTCGTTGGTCTGTGTTCTCCAATATGGTAGCCATAAACAGCCAGTGCACACCTGAAATGTGGCTGTGGTGGCAGTGGGAATCAGCGTGTCTCTCTTTAAAAATAATAATGTAACAATAAAAAATAAACACCAGGAATCAATTCTGATATATATAATGATGAATAATCAATACCTATATATCATATCTATTATACCTATATATCATATAGGTAGATAACATATCTATCAGATAGAGATAGATAGATAGATAGATAGATAGATAATTTGCAGGTGCCTGGCAGCTAATGTATTAGATAACACAGTTCTAAACAAATACTTTAAATACCAAGTATTTAACTCAAACCATAATCATGTATGCAACCCCCAAATTTTAACTAACCATTTACTATATGCCAATCAAAAAAAACACTGACAAGACTTGGGGCAGCTCTTGTGTCCAGCACACTAGCAGATGTTATCAAATAAGCCAAAAGATGAAGCATTGTGTGCTCTAAGCTTGTGTGCTGAACAAGTCAACCCCAAAGAGGATGTGGCTCCTTCAAATCCCATTGCGTGCATCCCAGTGAGCGAGAAGGCTTCCTAAAGACACCTCCAGAGGTGCTAGTGGAGTTGGCAGGGGGCGGGGCTTCATTAACACCCACTGGTGTATCTTGTTGACATGATTAGCTGCACCAAACAGAGTCCCCGAGAGCAAGCTGAGAGCAGAGCGCTCCTGCTTACCGTTGCACCGCCAGCAGCTGGCACCGCACCTGGCACACATAACCGACCAGCAGGCTCTTGTTGTAAACCAGCCCAGCTGTGCGTCCTTGGTCATGTTTCCTCCCCTCTCTGGTTCTGAGCTGATTAGTAATAATGCTGAAATTGAACCTTACAAAACTCATTCTTGAGATGTTCCCTAAGCCCACGTCATCAACCCGTCTGTGGTCTTTCCAGGATCTGTAGCAGCCCAGGACTCAGACATTAAGTAGCTTGAGCTCAGGCAGGTGGAATTCACACACAAGTCCCCAGTCTTAGGTCTTAGTTCCAGCATCCCTTCCAGCTCCAAGATTCTCTGGATGGGCTTCAATGTACAGAGCAACCACAAGATGCCCTGTCATTGACTGATGGGTCAGACTTGTTCTGTCCACGTGGAAGCCCATCCAGGAAGGTGAAGCCGCCCCAGTTTCATCCTTCTCACCCTTGAGAACCTGTTGGGGGATAATCAATGGTGTTCAATGCAGATCCCTCTGCCCTGTTGCTTTCTGCAAAGGAGGCTTCTCCAACCAGGTCACGGACTGAAGGTTAGATCAGAAGGAACAAACCGTGTAGTGTCAGCCACGGGGAAGGGCTGGGGTGATGTCTCCTCCTTGGAAAGATCGACAAAGTGGGGAGATTCCTGAACAGGGTTCCTGGAGCCTGGAGAAGCACTGAATTGGCACACACCTAGTTGACATTGCAGCTTGCTTTCCTCTGACTGATTGTACTCTAGGTATGTCCCCTGACTGCCCTTACCCCCAAGCAGCTGAAATCAGAGACGACCTTAATAATGACAGCAACTGGTCAGCTGACTTAGATGTGTGTCAGACCCTGTGGCCATCACAAGTTAAGCCGAGGAAGATAGCACTAGTTCCGCTCCTACTGAACAGATAAAGAAACTGAGGCACAGTAGGAGAAGTAATTGGCTCAAAGACACTTTAGCAGGGCTGTATCTGAACCCAGGAAGTCTGGTTTATGGGATTTACATTCACTTATAATCACAGGGCTGCCCATGCTTCTCAGACCCCAGGAAAGGCTCAAACGACTCCAGTGGCTATCTTGACTTTTCTTGTGTGCATGCGTGTGTGTGTGTGTGTGTGTGTGTGTGTGTGTGTGTGCTTGTGCATGCTTTGGGGTATATGCATGTGTGTGTGCTCCTGTGTGTCATATGCATGTGCACGTGTGTGTGTGCATGTGGTAGGATATGTGTGTGTATGTGCATGCATGTGTGTTGGGGTGTGTGCAAATGTGTGTTGAAGTGTGTGCATATGTGTGTCTGTGTGTCTGTTGGGATGTGTGCATGTATGCATGTGGTGTGTGTATGTGTGTTAAGCCAAGGAAGATAGCACTAGTTCCGCTCCTACTGAACAGATAAAGAAACTGAGGCACAGTAGGAGAAGTAATTGGCTCAAAGACACTTTAGCAGGGCTGTATCTGAACCCAGGAAGTCTGGTTTATGGGATTTACATTCACTTATAATCACAGGGCTGCCCATGCTTCTCAGACCCCAGGAAAGGCTCAAACGACTCCAGTGGATATCTTGACTTTTCTTGTGTGCATGTGTGTGTGTGTGTGTGTGTGTGTGCATATGTGTGTGCTTGTACATGCTTTGGGGTATATGCATGTGTGTGTGCTCCTGTGTGTCATATGCATGTGCACGTGTGTGTGTGCATGTGGTAGGATATGTATGTGTATGTGCATGCATGTGTGTTGGGGTGTGTGCAAGTGTGTGCTGAAGTGTGTGCATATGTGTGTCTGTGTGTATGTTGGGATGTGTGCATGTATGCATGTGGTATGTGTATATGTGTGCATGTGCATGTATGTGTGTATGCATGTGCATGTATGTGCATATGCATGTGTTGGGGGTGTGCGTGTGTGCGCATCCATTGCACGCTTGTGTTTGCCAGCACACTTGCCATTTGTCACACACATTTAGAAGCCAGAGGTTGGTGTTAGATTTCTTCCTTTATTGCGCCCCACCTTATATTTTAGAGACGGTCTCTCCCTGAACTCAGAACTCAACCTTTTGACTAGACTGGCTGTCCCATGAGCTCCCCCGGGCAATGCCCATCTCTCCTTCTCTGAGAGAGGGGACTCACATCTCTGTGCTATCTCTCACGTGGGTTCTGGAGAGCTGAAGAGCTGAGCAAGGGTCCACAGGCCACAGCTTCCTTCTCTCCTTAATGCAAACTGTCATAATTACCAAGCATGCTGTGTGTGGAAGTTTTCTTTAGATAGTTCCTGTTTTGTCCAGTTCCTCCTAGCAGCCCCAATACGCAATTACTCAATTAGTGCTTCTAGAAAGTGAATCTCAGACAGTTAAAAGGACTTGGCCAGTGCTGCACGTCTGGGTAGAAATCACACGCCTACAACTGTATCACGATATCCACAGACAGCCTGCAGCGGGGACCTCCGGGGTTGGATGGGCACGTTTGCTAGTGCTGCCTCTGGCTGCCCACACGGCGGTGCCTCTGGCAACATTCTCATCCATCTGTGCAAGGACGAGGGCTTGGCTTCAAGTAAAATCTTCAGACCTCTGGGGTTTGGGGATGCTTCCTCAGCCCCACCCTCTGAGTGTCCTGAGATATCCAGTGGGAGCTGCTCTACCAAGTATCTCTGGCATCCATAAGGTTAGCGTCCCTGACACAGAAGGACACTGAAGGTGGTGGGGGCTCCTAATGCCGCCGTAGTGTCAGGAGTTATACCTAGACAATGAGCCCACTAAATTACCAGGAGATGCCCAGAATCTGCTCTCTGCCTCTCTCTGTCTCTGCTTCTCTCTGTGTCTCTGTCTCTGTCTCTCTATCTCTCTGTCTTTCTGTCTCTCTCTCTCTCCCTCTCATCTGCCGTCTGTGTCTTTTCTTTCTTTTCACACATCCACATCTCTCAGCATCTATTGCTCTGTGTCCTTCTGACTGGGCTGGCTTCCCAGCTCATCTTTCCTTATGGTCTTATTTTTCTTTCCTTTCAGTCTCTGTCCACTCTGACTCTCCCTCCACCTGCTTTCTTACTTTTATCTACATCTTTATTTCCTAATACTTATCTCCTACGTCTTCCTCCCTCCTCTCAGGCTTCCTTTCCTTGCCCTCCCTCATCTCCTCTTGCTCTCCCTTCCTCCCTCCCTGCTCCCTCCCTTCCAGCCCCACCCTGTCCCCTTCCTCCCCAGCCCCACCCCTACCCTCTCCTCCCCAGCCCCACCCTTACCCTCTCCTCCCCAGCCCCACCCCTGTTCCCTCCCTCCCAGCTCCACCCTTGCCCCCCCCAGCCCCACCCCTGCCCCCTCCCCCCAGCCCCACCCCTCCAGGCTTGCGATTTGTTGCTGTTTGTGGAGGCTGACAGTGCCCTTGGTGGGCGGTAGATCAAACACATCAGAGGTTTGAATCAAATCAAACTGCAACTGAATTACACTAATAAGCCAATTAAACGCCATTCAAAAAGTAATTTCCGTAGCACCCCTCACATTTACCGCAAATCTCTGTTTGGCTCTGTCTGCCTCCCTCCCCCTCTCCCCCTACCCCCACCCTCTGCACCCCTCCCTTTCCTCCTTTCTTTTGCCTTTTCCTCTGCTTCCTTCTCACCCTCTGACCTTGTTCCCCCCTCTCCATCACTTCTGATGACATCTCTCTGAGGGCCACTAGCCCATTGCTTCCCGGCCATCCTCAACCTAGAATCTAACTCAGAGTCTGTTCTGCTGCTCGGAGAAGACCAATGACCTGGATGGGGGTGGGGGTTCCCCGAAACTAAGGTCTTGGTTGTGGCCCAGTCACCATCTCTCTGGAGAAGCTCCAGGGATGTTTCTGAGCCTCGTCATCTGCCCAGGAAAGTACTGGGCTGACAGGTTGCCAAGGCGACTTTAGCTCCAGCACCAATCTCACATGGCATCAACAAGACCCAGAGTTTGAAAGTGCTGGAGAGGCCATTCGAGTGTCCTCATGCCTTCAAGCAAGGACACTGCTAAAGCCAAGCTGTGTTCCTTCCCGTTCCAGGGTGGCTCACCCGCTCTGTCTCCTGTTCTGCAAGAAGGCATCTCATCACTGCAGAAATATCTACCAAGAGTCTCTGTCTGAATCTCCCCTAGAATTTGGCTTCCGCTTAAACACACACAGGCTTTTATACACATAAAAGACATTAGCAGTTTTCCCGCCTCTCATCACAGGACAAATGGAGGCCTAGAAACACCCGTGACTGTCAAGTCACCAGCTGGGCTTTGAACCCGTGTGGTCCATCTTAAAACTTTGAAACCTGAAATGTCCATGTTGCTGTATTGTGTTACACAATTCAGATGAGACCATGAACAAGATTCAGCTGCCTCCGGGACTTCATTAGATTAAGTAAAGTAAGGGGCTGAGCTAGAGTCAGACCAGCCTGGCGAGCTTTTTTGTTACTAGGATGGAACACGCACCTATGCCTGAGCACCCCTTCCTGACACACACACTCACTGTAAAAGCAATCTAATGAGAATGCGGATTTCAGCTCATGGATTCAGAGATCATGGGGGCTGGGACCATCTCTGAGCTGTAGCAAGGGAGAGTGTCTGGTAGAAGGTCAGACTGGGGCTGAACTGTTCACACCGTGATAGTGTGATAGCGAGGGAAGAGAGAGGAGATAGTATTTGGCCAGAGATAAGACTTATCTTCTCAGGGCGTGCCACCAGGGGACCACCCTCTAACTGCAACCACTACCAAATTCCAAATCCACGAGTGGATTAATCTGATGATACAAATCAGAATCCTCGAGAGCCAGTCACTGCTCAGAAGCCTGACTGACGAACCCTGCTGCAATGGGCACCCAGCTGTCAACACGTGGGCTGGACATAGACGATGTATGAGTTGGGCTGGGAGTTGGGGGACATTTCATATCCAGACAATGACACCAGCTCAGATCTGAGCAGTGCCTGCAATCAGACCTACACAGGAGTGGCTTTGAATCCAAACTCTGCCCTTATTAGTTGGAGGTCCTAAGTGGCTTCTCTTCTCAGCACCGTGTTCCCTAATTGGAATGATGATGTTGTGACTGTTCCTCTTATGCAACCACCACGAGAGAAAATGAGTTGGTGCATGTGAAGAAGGCAGTGTAACCAATGCCTGGACCACGGGCTCTGCATAGCTGTGAAGGTTTCCAGAATGAGGCATGCTTTCTCCCCCATTGTCTCGGCCTGAAGTTCAAGTAGAGTCATGGGTTACAGTCAAGGCATGCCTGCCACTAGTACCCTCTTAGGGTTATTCTGCGTGCTGTCCCTTATGGTTTATAGGTGTCCTAGTGGGGACACCTGGTTGTCCAAGACTGCTGGTTGTCTCCCTGCTTTGGATGTTTGCACGGTGACTTCTGGCACCATGAACGGTAGCCTCCTCCCCTGGGGCTACAACTGCCGACTCAGTGGTAGTTCAGGGGCCTCTGAGAGCAGGAGAAATAGTCTCCTCCAGAGAGGAGCAAACCAACTGGTTTTCCAAATGGTTAACCCTGCAAACATACATACAAGTAATATTATACAGACTGGGCAGGCTGTATTTATGTATTTAGAAATATATGGAATATATAAAAAACATCAACACATGCCCGGGCACACACATCAATGTTTAATGAAAAAAGAGGTCATGAATTTGAAAGAGAAAAAAGAGGATGTGAGAGAGTTTGGGAGGTGGAATCTTTAAAAATCAAAATTAATTAAAAAACTACTATTTTTCATATTCCTATCACTATCGGCACAGACCCCTCCCCTTCTTCTCTGGCATCATGTCTTGTCCCTGGGGGATGCCAACCTCCATCCGATCTCTGTCTATCCTGAGAAGGTGATGTCATCCCTGCCTTCTCTCCTTCCTATACCCATCGCTTTCCCTGCGGAAGGTCCAACAAACCCGCAAATGGAAAGAAGTAGCGGAGAAGCCATGGGAGCGTGGACTCACTACACACACAGAGGAAGTGTGTCCTGTGCCTGTTTCCTCCCCCAGTGCTTTGTGGGTAAGGAAACATCTCTGCTCTCCAATCAGAAAGCTTGTTTCTGCGGCCTATCAAAGGTTCCACTCTCCAATCAGAAAGCCTGTCTCTGCAGTCTGGGTATCAAAGGTGAGTTTCCCAATTCAGACCTAGAGTGGGTCGGCATTTCTACGGCGGCTCTCTGAAGGCCATCTTGGGTATTTATGTCAGCACCTGGATTCTCACTGGTGACTAATCACCATACTGTCTCTTATCTAAGTGTCTAACAGCCATGATCTGTCCAGGAATAAGGAGATTCGGGTTATGGAATTTTCCATCATAGAACCCAAGATCTATATAAACTAAGACCAGTTATCACTGGGCCCATGTGTTCAGACTCTGAAGAAATGAACAAGATGATAACAATAGAAATGTTCATGGTAAATGCGAAAGCAGCAAGTCACGTGAAATATCCAACAATCACATAAGACATAAGAAATGGATGTCACCCGCCCATCCCATCACTCGGTGATTCCCCTGAGTGAGCCAGGCCCAGGCACACAAAGACACTGCTGTATGTGCTTGAGGCTACACCACTTGCTTAGACCGTAGTGTGAAAGTAGCCTGCTTGGTGTCACACGGTGTGGTGTCAGCCCTCAACCATAGTATCGCTCGTCTTATTGAGTGGGCCTTTCTTCTGTGTTCCCAAGAGTGAAGGATGAGTCTCCGTGACAGCCATGTAAGGGGCCCCGCTGCTGGTGCTGAGCAGAGCTGACAGGACCCGTGAATGTACTTCACGGTGACGCTTGGAGCTGTGAGTCCAGAGCCACCCCTTTGCTCCATCTCTTCAGCTTCCCGTCCGGTGCCCTTGGGTTTAGAGGGCTGAGAAGTGGGACTGAATCGGTCGCGAGCTGCTCAGGGCAGCCTGTAACACATCAACAAAACAGTGGGCGTCTAATGGGCAACGCGGCTCTTCATTTGCACCCTCTTGACTCCCCTCCCCCACACCGTATCCTTGGAGGATAGAGGCAGTGAGAGAGGACTGGCACATCTTGCTATAAAGGGCAGATAATAAATTGGGTCCAACTGGGCAGCAAGAACACCATTAGCAAAGGCATGGGGATGCCAGCCTCCTTGTACTGCTCCGCGGAGACAGGGAAGTGAAGAAGGAAAAATAAACACACAGGCGGTGTGGACCCAGCATGCTCAGTTACTGCCCAGAAAAAAACATTTTTTTTTAAAGTTAAATAGATTTAGCAAGTTCCGGGAATGAATAATGAAGAACGAGAAATGCCTAGAATTCTTGGGGAGAGTTTTGGATGTCAAGGCTGAAGAAGTGGGTCTATTAGCAAGGCCGGAAGATGACTGACTTTTCTGTGGGTGGTTTGGGAACACGGCAGGGGTGGGGGTGGGGGGATAACCAGTAGGTATACCAATTGTTTCTGATCCTGGCATCTACAGTGGCAGGCAAAAGCTGGTCAGTAAGTAAGTGCTGAATAAATAAATAACTAGATATAATGATGTTTTAAATTCCAACCCACGTCAAACATCCCTAGCTTACTTCAGTTTCCGTCCCAATTCATTGCCTCAGTGGGAAACATGGCTACCTTCACCTTACATTTGAGGAGTGTGAGATTCAATACAGGCCTACAGCCAACCCACGTTCACGGACCTGAAAACGACAGAGAGAAAGAGTCCAGGCATTTCAGGCCCTTAGGTCCGGGCTGAGACATGCCTAAAGTGCTTGAAGGCAGCGTGTTTCCCGATCTTCTTATCCCTCCATTTTAGCAAATGCTAGAGATGCTCCGCCCACCCCACATCCCCATAGAGATGCTCTGCCCACCCCACGTCCCCATAGAGATGCTCCGCCCACCCCACGTCCCCATAGAGATGCTCCGCCCACCCCACGTCCCCATAGAGATGCTCCGCCCACCTCACGTCCCCATAGAGATGCTCCGCTCCCCCATCCCATTAGCCAGTTGTCCCCCTGGTGACTAAGTCTGCAAGGCCTAACAAGATGCCCATAATGCACGCACGCTCGTACACACACACACACACACACACACACACACACACACACAGATACATCAACCAGACTGACCCATAGAGACATTCCTTGTGATAAGGTGGCCCTTGGCAGTGTGATCTTGATTTGCAAAGATCTATTTTCCTTAGCGGGCTGGGGATAATCTTTCATCCGAACTGTAATACCATGAGGAGGCATACAGACATCCATAAAAAATTCAACAGACATCCAGCCTTCATTCCCAAGGCAGGGAAAGCCTGTCTCTCCTCTGCTCCCAGCCTCCCATTGAGCCCCACCTACAAGCCCCTCCCACACTCTGTTTTGTGTTGTGGACAGGAAAATCTATTTTCTGATAATGGGCCTTAACTCCTGTGACATCACCCCCCTCGTATGGCTTACCATTTTGCATTCTGGGTGGTAATTTATCCTTCCATTCTGATTCATTCTCTCTCCCCCTTTTCCTCTCCCTTTTCCTCCTTCTCCTTTGCTCTTCCACTCCCTCCTCCCCCTATCCTTGACACGCTCCGTCCTCCACTACCCAGCTTCCACCTTCTGAGCTAAGCAAGGGAAGACAGGCCACTTGCTCAAGAACAATACAAAAAAACAGTATATGTGTGTGTGTGTGTGTGTGTGTGTGTGTGTGTGTGTGTGTGGTGTGTTCATTTCTGTTCTTGACCAGCAGGGGGCGTTGATCTCCACCTTGCATTTGATACCTATTCCTTAGTTACTATCAGCACAGTCCCTAGCAATTTCTGATCTTTCAAGAATGAAGACTCCAATCAGGCAGCATCCACGGGCTGCTCCGAGGCCCCCAGCACATATATAGCAAGGGACCCCCTGATCTGGCCTCAGTGGGAGAAGATGTGCCTAATCCTTGAGAAACTTGAGACCCCAGGAAAGGGGGATACCCAGGGTGGGGGGAGCACCCTCTCAGAGACAAGAGGGAGGGGAAATGGGATAAGAAACTGTAGGGGTAGGGAGTGACAGCTGGTAAATAAATAAAATAATTAATTTTTAAAAAGTGACAAAAAAAAATCCCTCGTTCCCTCTCCTTCCCCAAGAAGGCTAAAGGAGTAGGAACGGGGAAAGATCGGTGAGGATTTACCCAGAATTCCTTGCGGTTCATGTGGCTTTCCCCACAGTTGGTGGTGCACATGGGTACCGTGGACCATTTGGGAGGACCCCTTCTGCCTTCTGTTCTATGTCTCCTTTCTTCTTTCCTCTTTCCCTGTTTCTTCTGCATCCAGCTGTCCCTTCTCCCTTAACCTCATTTTCCCCCTGGCTACCCCTCAAAACAAACTCGGCAATCCATGGGTGTCACACATCATTCTCCTTTTCTGGTCCCCAAGTATCCGCCAAGATGGCCAGTGAGGAGGAATGTCTTGTTCCTGTATCCAACCCCTGACACCGCTTCCGCTGGCCTCCAGGACAAGGTTGACGTTCAGAGAAACACAGAAAGTATCGTCAACGTAGAGGGCTGCCAGGCGGAGCATGGACGGAGGCTTGGGCTTAGCTGGGAGCCCCCATATGCTCAGAACAATGGTCCTTGGTGCTATTAGAGGAGACCCTGGCTGGATCTGGAAGCAGCTGGCAGAGGAGCCGGGGCACATTACAAACTCACCGAGTGACAGTTTTGGAACCCACGGGTATCCTGGAAATTGAAATAGGAGCAAATAATCACAGCAGGTGGAGCCTAAGGCTATGATCTGTAGAGGCTGTCGTCGGAGTGAGTACTGGAGACATTGCAGGGCTCTTGCTGACCAAAAGCAGAGGCCACATCTGGCTTCCCACAAAGAACAAAAAGGAACCTCTCACACAGGCGCCAAAAATAGCCTTGGCTCTGGACACCTTTCTTATCTCTCCTAGCAGCTGAATCTCCGAAAGGGGAAAGGAAAATTACAATACAATCAGCTTTCTCTTTTCCCTGGACTGGAATAGCCAATCAAAGATCTACTAAATTCTTCTGACAACCCATATGGGCCGTCAATGTCTGAGAAGGATGGAGCAGGCTCCGCAGTTAAAACTGTCCTAAACGCTTGAAGAAGACGAAAGGGGCTCAGTAGGAGAGCTACCGTGAGAAGAAAAGTTTAGAAGCGTTTGTGACTGTGGAGAAAGGTGGCTAGAGAGACGGTTCTGTGGATAAGGCACTTGCTGCAGAGCCATGGGAACCAGAGTTTGGTCCCCAGATGCCACATAGAAGTTCTGGTGCTCAGAAGCTGGGGGAAGGAGATCTCCAGGGCAAGGGGGTTTATCTCTACAAATTGATGAGCTCTGAGTTCAGCAAGAAGTCCTACCTTAATAAATACAGTCTAGTAAGACAAAGGATATCAACCTCTGACCCTTACATATGTGCATGTACATATACACACACATGGGTACACACACACACACACACACACACACACATCAGTTGTAAAAGAACACTGTATCTATAAAACTAGATGATATCATCAGACTAGGTAGCAATGAATCTGAGAATTGTCCTGGAAATGGAAACAATGTTGCCCAAACTAAAATTAAACTTGCAGAGCTGGGAAGGATGCTCCAAGGGAAAGCACCTGCCCCGCCCCGAATACACAAGGTCCTGTGTTCGAGCCCCAGCATCATAGGTGTTCTTGCCCCTACAAAGCAAGTGGGAGAAACCCTAACAGTATAATGGAGGCTCTGAACAGTAGGCTGTACACATGCTTATGAAAAATCTCCATGCACGCAGGATACAGATATAAAACTGGGAAAGAAGAGCCACAGGGACATGTGTGTATCAGGGAAGATACACAGAAGAGCCCCAGGGACGTGTGGGTACCAGGGAAGAAACACAGAAGAGCCACAGGGACATGCATGGAACAGAGAAGAAACACAGAAGACCTGATGATGGAAACTTTGCTGATCTAGATAAATCTACCTGCCAATCTAACAGATGCAGCAAGTTTCAGGAAAAAGTGAGAACAGGCTATGGTGTTGGTGAATTCTTTCAGGCTCAGTGACAAGAGACTTTATAAACCAAGTGGTGGTGGTGGGGCTACTGCCACAAAAAACAACAACCCCCAAATCTTCCTTCTATAACATAAACACAAAGGCAGCTTTGAGGGGGAAAATGTGATCTGAGATTTATAAAACAAAACCAAAAACCACTAATAGAAAACAGAAACCGCTGACAGAAAAGTAGTCTCTGCATTTTTTTTTTAAATACAGGGGCTGGAGAGAGGTTCCACCATCAAGAGGTCTTGCTGGCGCTGATTATTAAAACTCCAGTTTGGGGGAGGAGTCTGGTGCCCTCTTCTGGCCTCCATGGGTTCTGCCTTCACAAGTACACACACACACACACACACACACACACACACACATGCACAGAAGCACATACATAAGCACATGCATAAATAAAAATGACATAACAGTGCAAATACTAACTTCTTGCATGTGTACATTCTGAAGAAAAAATCCAACAATGTACAGCTTCCAAGTATGAGATTAGTCAAAATAACTATAGATCACATAACCATAAATAGGAGATTAAAATAACTATATAGCTCGCATAACCATAAACAGGAGATGGGGTAAATATTTTAACAATCTGAAAACTGATATTCACATACACACAAAAAAAAAGATGTTAAATTGGCTCCGGTTGTCATCGGGAAGGGGTTAACTGTCATCACTAGCACACCAGCCTGTGTTCTCTGTTGTAGGTCAAACACAGAATTACAAATCTGCTATGCACTTCTTTTAACAGATTTGGCTTGGAAATGATAGGAAATGGCAGAAAATAGGGTGCAGCTAAAGATAGATAAGACAAAAATGAAAAATATCAATGGGTATAAAATCCAAAGCGAGCGGGAAGACGGTTCAAAGAGAGCGCTTTGCAGAAGCAGGAAATTCAAACCGTAATGAAGATAAAATACTGTATTTAGGTAGTGACTGTCACAGCTGCGAGAGGCATTTTATAAATGGGAAGACGCCAGGAAAAATAGCCAAAGCATAACTTTGTTAGAATAAATGTTAACATCTTCTAACAAACCAAGTGAGTAAAAAAAAAAAAAAAAATAGTGACTTTGAATAAAATGTACTGGGCTTTCAGTTCTCTAAGAGATAAATGTGATTTCTGAACATTGATGGCTCGTTGATTAGAGAGAAACAAACAACAAACTCTGAAAACGTTGAAATGTCTAACCAAGGTTGTGGATTCTGCTTCAGTCAAAAAAAAAAATTTTTTTTTTTTAATTGCCGAAACCAAGCAGCCAATAGGAAGCTTACTTAAAGGGAGGAAACATTGTTATTTGGCTCAGTTAGAGGGACTACAGTTCACCACGGAGGCTAAGACTTGGAGGCGAGAGTTTGAGGCGTCAAGTCACATGAAGTCAAGAAGCACAAGAAATGAGCCCAGGCTATAAACCAAGCCTGACCCTGTTAACCACTTCTCCAGCCTCATTCTACCGGCTCAGAGTTCCACGACCTTTTCAGAACAGCGCCATCTGCTGGAGACCAATTGAAATACATCCATGTACCCTGGGGCCCACTTAACCCCTCAATGCACAAGAGACAGACAGACAGATCCTCCATAGGCCTGTAGACCACACCCAGAAGCCCACACCCAGCCACCAGCCGAGTTGGGGATTACATCTAACAGAGAGGCTCCTTCCTACAGCTACCCACATGCAGTGATTGACAGGGGAATAAGACCATCTCCTCGCCCCGACAAAGGCCACTCTGAAGCATTCTCCAGCTATCTGTGGGGTGTGCTGAGGCACCCACTGAGGTTCCGCCGAAGCTCTACTCGCCGCACACACACCCCCCCTGCCCCATCCAGTCCGGTTTCTCTTCCTTTGCACAAATGTCATCTGACCTCAGAGTCTCTGCATGCAGATCCCCATCTTAGATCCCACTTGCTGTCCAGGTTTTCTAGGCAGCCTGCACCACCATGCAAGAATAGGAACGTTTGTTTGGGTTCAAAGACCTCCCACCTCTTAGGAGTGTCAATATGTGGACCAAACCAAACACGCGGGCCCATGAGACATTCCTAATACAGATTGTACCACTGGCCTCCCCTTCCCAACGAACAAGGCTGTGTGGCATTTGAGGGGTACACATGACTGGACCTGGTCACTCATTACGGTGATCAGACCAAAGCTGTGGTCAACTTAGACATAAATTAGGATATCATATATCAAACTTTTTATAGGACCTGATAATCCTGCATTCAGAAGCCAAGCCACACCTATAAACGCCTTTAATTACAGGAGAAGAAAACCAGTCAAAGACAATGACAGAGATTTTTTAAAATGTATTTTAAAAGTGTGCAAAACAACAGGGTTTCTAGGAACTTCTTTTAAGTATTTCAGAAAGTGAAAAAGAGAAAGAAAATGTTAATAATTATATACATATATGCATATATTATATGTCTAATAATATATAGACATATTAGACATATTTGTACGTAGATGGAAATTACACTGTCCCTCTTAATTTGAATGTTTTTATATCAAACTGAACAGAGGGCAATAAATGAAAACATTAATTCATTAGAAACACACGTGAATGTTTTGTGTGGATATATGAATAAATTATATCTTTTAAAAGTCAGCCATCAGACAGACAATTCATCCTATCTAACCCAGGCTCGAGAATAAACAAATGAATGCATATAATAAGGAAAAACCGAAGTTGGGCTTAAATATTATACGGTCACCATCAGAACTTTTATCTAATGCATTTTAAATTCCCAGTAAACTCCAAACTTCAGTACTCAGGAGGTAGAGACAGGAGAATCATAAACTCAGGCTCAGCCTCTGCCACACAGTGATTTCAAAGCCACCCTGGTCCACATGAGACCCTGTCTCAAAATTGTTAAAACCAGCTCTGTCCTCAGCCCTGGATTTTCTGATAATAGGTTGCTCCTGTTGGGGCTCACTCCGCCATGCCACTGTTCCGTCAAGGTCAAGCCAGACGGGACCTGCTCTGAACTTTCCATCAACAGAGAAGCCAGACCGCACAGTGGCGTCTGTAATGTGAGATTTTAACTTCTTTTCGCACAGTGGATGACCCTTAGCTCACACTAGCTTTAATGAAGACAGCTGCCATCTGTGAGCTGATCCGTGTAGAAACACACATGCCACGGAACTTCAGGATTTCTCAGGTGAGCAACGACCAACCAGCTTAGACAGCAGCCCCACAGCCTGCAAGGAACTGAGCCCTGCCAACAGTCCTCTCCGTGAGCTGAAAAGCAGATTCTCCCCAACCCACGTCTCCCAGTGAGACCTGCATCTACATGTTGGCCTTGAGGAATACCCTGGAGCAGAGGACTCAGACATTTAAGTTGTACAAACTGTAAAAAAAAGACAGTACTGTTCAAGCTACTGACTCTTCACACATTGCTTCCCCCCTCTCTCTTGTGTGTTGTCTGTTGTGTGTAATGTGTGTTGTGTGTAGTGTGTGTTGTATGTTATGTGTTGCGTGTTGTGTGATGTGTTCTGTGTGTGCTGAGTGTTGTGTATGTTGTGTGTTATGTGTGTGCTGTGTGTGTTATGTGTATGCTGTGTGTGTTATGTGTTGTGTATGTTGTGTGTTATGTGTGTGTTATGTGTTGTGTATGTTGTGTGTTATGTGTGTGCTGTGTGTGTTATGTGTATGCTGTGTGTGTTATGTGTTGTGTATGTTGTGTGTTATGTGTGTGCTGTGTGTGTTATGTGTATGCTGTGTGTGTTATGTGTTGTGTGTGTTGTGTATGTGCTGTGTGTTGTGTGTGTTGTTTGGTGTGTATGTGCTGTGTATTATGTATTGTGTGTGTTATGTGTTGTGTGTGTTGTGTGTTATGTGTTGTATGTGTTGTGTGCTGTATGTGTTGTGTGTCATGTGTATGCTGTGTGTTATGTGTTGTGTGTGTTGTGCGTATGTGTGTTGTATTGTATTGCGTGTGTATGATGCATGTGGACACACACATATGATGCACATGTGGAGGTCATATGGTAACTGCAGGTGTCTGTTCTCTTTTTCCATCATATGGGTTCTGAGATAAGACTCAGGCCATCAGGCTTGGTGGACTGTCCCATTGACTGCTGAGCCATTTCCCTGGCCCTCTGTTCTCAGTTCTACACAGCAATGCTTAGCCACAGTACAAGCACCTACAGATAGATGTGCGCAAAAAGGCCTGGACACCGGGACGCTCCCCGAAAACATTGTTCTAATTTTGAACATCTGACATCAGTTTAAAAGTCAATGGGTAAAAGCTAAAGAAATCAATTATAACACAGGTGAGCCACGGACTCATCCTTGTAGGTGAAAAAGGTCATGGTGGTTTTATGTTTCATTTGAATGCATTCGCACAGTGAATTGGAAGACACTGCTCCTGGAATTCATCTAGGACCAGGTTTAAAAAAAAGTTCTATGAAACCCCTATGTGAGAAAAAATCACAAAAGCTTGAAAGTACAATTTAAAAAAATTTCAAGAGAGGGGGTAAAGATAGAGTTTTTTAAAAAAGCATGAAGCCAGCAGGTATGGAAGCCTTCACTTTCAACCTGTGCCTGCAGGAAGCAGAGGCCGGCAGATCTCTGACAGTTTGAGGACAGCCTGGTCTACATAGGGAGTTCAGAGCCAGGCAGGGAAACATAGTAAGACCTTGTCTCAAAAAAAAAAAAAAAAACTGATAACGTTTATATTCAAATTACGGGATCGCGCTGATTTTTCTTTATCGTGTACTTTTCCGTCCCGGATTATGTTGTTGTTGTTGTTACAGGAGGAGGGGGGACAGTAACAGAAATCACAGAGCGAGGTTAATTAGCTCAAGCAGGCAATGGGACGCATTGATACGCCCACACCAAGCTCACAGCTTAGAACATTCTGCCTTGTTTCTCACGAGCCCTTCTTCCTGAGTCCCCAGGCTTTCAGAACCACGGACAGCGCGTTAGCGCCCTTTCCGTGGCTTTGTAGATTAGCTCTCTGCTATCTGGAAATCTATCTCCCTCCTGTGTAGACAGACTCTTCTCCTCCTCGACTTGTGGTAAAGTCCTGTTCCCTTGAGCCACTCACTCCAAATCTCATGCTTTCTGACATTTCATGACGCCGGGCAGTCGAGGGACCTTGAGGAATAACACGTGTTCCGAGGGCGAGTGGGAAAAAAAATCATGGTTTTTCTCTCTCCTGTTTTGGTTAGCTCTGTCCAGTCTCTGCTCTGTTCCACGTGTTACTTGGCTAATGGCCCGATTAGAAAGCGGAAAGGCTCCCCAGCTTGAGAGTGGCCAATGAATATTTTCTTTTCTCTCAGACCTCAAAAAATACCTTGGGACAGCTGTATGGGTCCCCGAGGGACAGGGCATTAGCTGGGAGGTTGTCCTCATGGCAAAGTGCATTCCCCTGGGTCAGCTGGAACGCCTACTACGCATATCCCCTGCAGTCTGCTCCCCACGACCCTGCCACGTCTCGTCTCGCCTGTGTTAAATCCAAGACTCCCACACCCAGGAGGAGAAAGGCTCTGAGTGACAACTGTTGCCATTACAATCAAGACACACACAGTACCTGCTGGCGGAAGCGCAGGAAGGCAGGGACGTGTGAGCTGGAGATGCCCCTTGTATCCCTTGCATCCAGAAAGCCCTCTAAATACTTTCAGCCTCACAGCTAAGCCCAAGTTGTAAGAGCATGGGGTTAGCCCAGGTGTTTGGTTGATTCACTACACACCTGTGACCATTTTTGGCAAAGAGCAGGGCCTCTGTGAGGTGATGGTTGGGGTGGCCGACTAACAGTAAATATGAATGAAGAATGCCCCCACAGACACTTTGCTATTTTTTTTTAAAACTGTTGAGTCAACTTGTTGCCTTAAAAAAAAAGTTTTTCCTATTTTTAATTTGTATGTGTGTGTGTGTGCACAAGTGCACGTGTGCATGAGCATGTGTGGGCGCACATGTTCCAGTTCCTGAAGACGCCACCAGAGAGCATACAATCCCCTGGATTTGGAGTTAGACCCAGTTGTAAGCCACCTTACATGGGTGCTAGGAGCTGAACGTGGGTCCGTTGCAAGTGCAGCAAGCACTCTGAACTGCTGAGCCATCTCTCCAGCCCCCAAGAACTTGAAATCCTGGTGACCACCCAGAACAACCTTTCCCTGGTGTGCACAGGGCTTTTAAAGTGTTTACCCATCACGTTTACGTCTTGATTACACGCTTCCCCGAGGCTTAACCTTGCTGCGGCTTTCCGTCACTCTTAGAATAATGCCATTTTTTCACTGGGCGACAAAGGAGAAATCGGTGTCCTTGTCCTTTGCTTTGATTAAGAAAATTAAAAAGGGAATAAGGGAGTGCTCCAGTGGGAGCACCTCCGAGTCCCGCTCCTCATTTCTCACCTTGGAGTGACAGCAGGCCATTGTGTCTCTCCTCTTTGAAAAGACATAGCCTGCCCCTCATCTCTGCATCTGGGGATCGTGTTCCAATGCCACAGCAAGGATGTCTGCAGGACTGTAGCAAGGTAAGCCCAGTGGTTGGGCCTGTAGGCTGGTACGCTGGTTGGTTTATAATGTCTACTTGACATAAAGTAGAGTTGAAGAGGAAATCTTGATTGAAGAATTGCCTCCCCCCCCCCAGGACTGGCCCCTGGGTGTGTCTGTGGGGCATTTTCTCAATTAGTGATTGGTGTGCCTGCTGTGGGCATTGTCCCTTCTGGGCTGGGAGTCATGGATGGTACAAGAAAGCCACAGGGAGCAAGCCACAGGGAGCAAGCCAGTGAGCAGTGCTTCTCTGTGCCTGGGCTAGGCTCCTGCCCCAGCCTCCCTTTATTTTGGACTGTAAGATGAAAGGAACTCTTACTACCTAAGCTGACTTTGCTGATGGGGCTATCACAGTAACAGAAACCTATCTAAAACGCCCGGGATGGCCAGCTCAGATGTGTTCTCCATAATGTCTCCTATGCCTCTCCAAGAGCTTCTTCCCTGAGCATGTCAAGATGCAGTCTGTTCCTAGACCTCTTTCCCACATCTGTCAAATGGACACATGAGGCCCTCCCCTCTGCAAAGCACTATTCTCAAAGTAGGGCCCCCAGACATCTGGTGGCTTGACAGAAGTACAAACCCTGGCACACACTGCATATGTCTGGGAATGCTGGGGGAGGGGCACAGAAAGCCGAGTCTTAGGAAACCCTTTAGTGGCTTCCAATTGGTCAAGCCTGGAAACTAGTAAAAAACAAACAAACAACAAATAACAGAAACAATTCAAGCAAAGTGCCTGGGCAAACTGTTTCAAGCCTAATATTATTACTGGGGAGATGGCTCAGTTGGTGGTGTGTATTTTGTGCAAGGATGAGGACCTAGGTTCAGCCCTCAGCACTCACACACAAAAGCAAAGGCATATGGTGCTCTCCTGCAGTTCCATTAGTGTGGAGGTGGAGCTGGTAGATCCCTGAAACTCAGGGCCTTCCAGCCTAACCAAATTAAGGAGCCCCAGGTTTGCTGAGAGAGCCTGCCTCAAAAACTAAGGTGGGGTGTGATCAAGGAAGATGCCAGATAGCAACCACTCCTGTACACACATACACACTCACATACATGCATACATACACACATGGGCATGCACACACATGTACCTACACATGCATGTGTGTACATGCACATGCATACATGAACATACACACCTGGGCAATACATACATGTACAATACATGCAATGTACATACATGCATGCACATACCTGTGCATACACACACACACACACACACACACACATATATACATATGAACACACTCGAACACACACATGCACAGGCTTGCTCACTCACACACTCTCTCTCTCTCTCTCTCTCTCTCTCTCACACACACACACACACACACACACACACACACGAGTACGCACATGCATGAACACATAAATGCAGACGTGTACACAAACATGTACACATATATACACACACATGGGCACACACACATATGTAAGCACACATTCACAAAATATACACACACCTACCCAGAGAGGGAGGGGAGAGGAAGAATGAGAAGAACTCTGTTTTTCCTATCCCTGCAACTATACATACCACCAAGTGCCATGTATCCTGCATCCAGTAATCTCTTAAGGAATGCGGTATAGCACAGTGGTTATAAAGAGTACAGTGCAGACCTGGAGTCAGGATAACACTGTCTCAGATTTTAGGTGTACCATAAGAGCTCTCTGTGCTTCCCCGCCTGTAAGATGGAGACAGTGGTAGTTAGGATCAATGGTTGCTCCACTGTGTGTGGTGTGCAGAGCTGATAAGACCTGAAGAATATTTAATCTACTGTCTGATGGGAAGAAGGTGCCCCACTCCCAAGTAATCTATCATTAGAGTCTCTCTGTGTGTTTGTCTCACCTCAGTTATGCTCTAAACTCTTGAAAAGTGGGGCTGACAGAGTATAATCTAAGATTTATTTTCTGTCCATGTTTGGGCTCATGCACATAAATAATGCAGCACCCATGGGGGCCAGAAGAGGATGACAGATCCCCTGCAGCTGGAGTTGCAGGTGGTTGTGAGCTGCTAGTCTTGGGTGCCAGGAACTAAACAAGTTATCTGCAAGAGCACATAGAGTGCTCTTCCTGAGCCCTCTTTCCAACACCCTGAAAGACTGCTTGTGGTGATTTGCACTGTTCCATATATGCAGCCGAGGCACAGTTAACGCTTGTAGAATTGGTTCTCAGTTTCCCAGATGTTAAGATTTATAACTTCATCGCCATCAGATAGCTTATGTCAGAATAGAGAAGTAAATCTCCATGAATGGAGGGTGATCTACAGAATGACCTGGGACTGACCTCACCCTGCTACCCACCAGTACTCCTGTGACTTTAAGATTCCAATGTTCTATCCACAGCACAGCGATGGTCCTTTGTATATGTCCATAAATGGAAGATCCCAGACTCAAGTTGGTGCAAACCATAGAGTCATTTGTTGGGGTAAAGCGTTCCCTTGCAAGCATGGGGATGTGGATTTGTCTCTCTCAAACTCAGATAAAACAAACAAACTAAACCCAAGATTTGGTGGTGCATGCTTATAATCCCAGACCTGGAGAGGTAAAGTCAGGGGCTTGCTAGCCAGGTGTCTATCTGTATCAGCAAGCTTCAAGTTCTGGGAGAGACTGTCTTGAATTATAAGGTAGAAAACAATTGAGAGAGACAGCCAACATTACCCTATGTCCTCCATACTTGTGTGCATACAAATATGCAATGAACTCTGGTCTCCATACACATGTGTATACACATATGCACATGGACTCCTTCCCCACAAATGTGAATACACACATGCAATTTAAAATGATGTGTGTGTGTGTGTGTGTGTGTGTGTGTGTTTTAAATTCCAAGAAATTCCATGGTCAGGGTCGTTCTACTTCTGCTTCATATACCGACTTGACACTGTCAATAGGAGCCCAGGTTCCTTCTACCTTCTTGCTCACCCATCCATGGCTGGCCGCTTGTGCCTTCAGGGTGTCCCTCCCCTAATTACAAGTTGGTAGTAGTTACAAGAATCAATTAGAATACCAGGAAGCCCAGATAGAAAACAGATAATCTAGTATGCCCTAGGGGGAAATCTATTCAGCCCATTTCTCCATGTTCCGAGGTCACTACAGATAGGATAGGAGCCCAAGATTACCAAAGTTAATTTAGGCAAATCATTCTGTTTGGTGAGAATGTAACAGAATATCCCATTCCCCAGAACCAAATTGCAACCAGGATATCTGTTTCTTTTCTTTATTTCCTCCCTCCCTTCCTCCCTTTCTTCCTTCCCTCCTTCCTTTCCTTCCTTCCTCTCTCTCCCTCCCTCCCTCCCTCCCTTTCTTCCTTTCTCCTTCGCTCCCTCCCTCCCCCTCTCCCTCCCTCTCTCCCTCCCTCCCTTCTATCTTCATCTTTTTGCGTTATTCCTCATGTTCTCCCACCCACTTCTTCCATACAGTTGTAATATGACCCCTCCATTTGACCTTCTAGCCTTCCAAGTTAGTCCAATGCTTCCCCACCCCCACCCCGAATCTCCACAAAGGTTCCTCCCCACAACGTCTTAACGTTTATTATTGATCCATCCCTGCCCATCTCCGCTACAGCCACCAGAGCTATCGTTTCACAGCATAAATTGTTTTAAAACCCTCTGTGGCCTCTGATGTTCCATAGAATCAAATTAGACTCAGGTGTGGTAGGTACAAGAATGCATCTCCCAGAACTTCAACCACAAGGAGCAATTAATGGACCAAAGACCTTCAGTGCTGAGCCCTGACCTTGCAGAAGATCAAACTTCCCATGGGTTGCTTGCAGCCAGTGGCCGGGTGCCTGGATACTAAGATGAGTTTGCATCCTGCTCTCAGATACTGGCTCTTAGATTTCGGGCTCCCTGGGAGCCCTCCCACAGCTGAACCTCTGACACACTGCGCATTGGGCTTTGTTCCTAATCGTCTTTGTGATTTTTGTGACGTATGTGTGGTATATGTTTGGGGAGGCCAGAGGCTGACGTTGGGTTTCTTCCCTAATTACTCTCCATTATCTTTATTTGTTGGTTTATTTGCTTGCTTTCTTTGAGACATGGTCTTTCACCGAACATGGGACTCATGGGGGTGGCTAGAGATCCTTGTCAGCAAACCCTAAGGATCCTCCCCCAGGATTATAGATGCATGTGGCTTTTATATGAGCATGGGACTCTGAACTCAGATGCTCAGTCTGTGCCACGCATGGAGGTGCCTCCCACATCTGTTCTGCATTCTTAAGACCAAGTCAGTAGCTGAAGTCTAGCTTGATGGTGGAGGAGCAGGCCAGCCCTGAGTTGGATCACCAGGGTGACAGAAAGATTTACTTTTTAAGGAAAAAAAAAAGACCAGATTGTGAGATGGAGGGATATCTCAGCAGTTAAGAAAGAAAATGCGTTGCTCATGCAGAGGACTCCGGTTTGATTTCTGGTGTCCTCATTGGACCGCTCAGAGCAGCCTGGAACTCCAATTTCAGGGGATCTTATGACCTCTTCAGGCCCCTCTGGGAACTTCGCGTATATGGCACACAAACATACATCCTCTCTCCCTCTCCCTCTCCCTCCCCTCCCCCTCCCCCCACTCTAAAGACACAAATCTTAAAAATAAGACAAAAGCACAAAGCAATGCCAGGCACAGCGCTGTGGACCCGGGACTCCATCACTGAGGAACCTGCAGTAAGGTGAGCACTGAGTCCAGGAGTTCAAGACAACCTTTAGGTAGTGTGCTTAACTCCATCTCCACTAAACAAATTAACCAATTAATTAGTCAGCTAATAGGGAAAAAGAATTCATCCCATGATTGGTTTATAGCAACTAGGTTTATAGTGTATTTTATGATGCTTTCAGGAGTGTAGAAGGTATACTTTTGAGAACCTATCCTTGTACTTCCAATCCTGTGTTGGAATCCATGTCTCAAAACACTAGAGCCTGCCCACATTCATAACCTTGGCTCTGTCTAACTGTGCATCCTGCTGTCCCCAGTGCATCCTGGTGTCCCCACCTACTTCTCACACTCAGAGTTACAGCTACCCTGATGATAGTGTCCTCTCACTTGGCGATATTTACACGTGTCTCTTTGGTGCCTGAACACCACTCCCCGCTCCAATGACATCTCAGTGTAACTGCAATTTCTCTGCGAATTTCAACTCACAAATGCATGTGCATCTGCACACGCACACACAATTGCACACGCATGCATATGCAGAGGCACACGTGCATGCATCTGCACACACATGTATGCACACAAAGCACAAGCAAGCACTCACTCCCTGTCGTCACATACCTGGGTAACATGTAACACTGGAGCTCAGAATATGTTTCCAGGCCCACAACAAAGCACTCATTGGTCTGTTGCAAGTTGTGACTCTTGTATCTTGACACAGAGTGTGAGCTCTTTGTTGGGTGGATAATATCCTCACAGCCCCCCTCCCCCACTCCCCGCTTGCCCACTGCTCAGAAGAGAGCCCAGCATACATTATGTGCATATGTATTGATGGTTCCTTCTCCTTCCGTGTCATCAGCACTTGACTGTGGGGGAGATAGAAAATCCCAACAGACCCCTGAAAGACATGTTTGGTATCCACCCCCAACACCGACCTAGTTGGATATGGAGGGATTGAAAAAAAAAATCTCCCCAATTGAGCATAGAGATCTTTCCAGCATGTCTGTCCCTGGGTTTAGACAAGAGCTGGTCTCAGCCCCGGGGAGGCCTGTTTAAAAGGATGTCAATCATGCTTTGGTGAATCCTGGATTAAAAGATCAAAGCTGACAAGCGGTCTGTTAAGAGAGGGGGTGGCGGGCGTATGAGAGATGTTTGGAGTGGACTACATGGAGGGCTGAGGAGAGTGAAGCTAACGGTTGCACAAACCCATCCCACATCCCACCCAGAATTCTCAGCTATGAGACCGCATCGGCTACATGAGACTCCAGCAATGATCTTGGCTAAGAAGGGCTTTGGAGAAAGACTTGAAGCTGGAGAGAGCAGAGCTGAGTCCTGGTCCTTCTGTGTCTCCAATAGGCTGAAGGGTGCTGGGGGAAGTCACTTCCTCCTGAGAGCTTCAGACACTATTTCTGAGGTCCACAGTGGACTAGAAGCTGCATTTAGACACAGGCAATATAGCACAGATGCGACAGGAAGACAAATGGTCCCCCCGAAGTGCACTAATAGGTGGGGAAGTAGGCATGAAACAAATAATCGCATAAATAAATCAGGACAACAGTGATAAGCACCGCACAGGAAAGTCAGGAGATCTATGAGAAGGGATCATAGAAAAGGGTTCATCTGTAAGCTGAGAAGGGCTGAAAGGAAGAAACACGAGCAAGAGTTAATTAGAATGTGGGCAGGGTAAGACATTGACTATGGAACAATATTTATCCGTTCAGCAAATATTTATGAGCATATGTTATCTGCTGGGGTCTGGGTCCGCGAGGGAAGAGCCCATTGGAGCAGAAACAAAAGAAACAATAGGAAAAACGGGGTCAGCTGAAGCAGAAAGTGGAAGGTGGCAGAACTTTCAGGACCACGGAGAGCCTCCCGGATTCTAGGAGCTAAGACCCATGTGTGTGGGAGGTGGGGTGGGGAGGGGGGAGTGTAATTTATGCATCTCTGTGACAGGATATGATTTACATGTTGAGCAGATAACACCAGCTGCTTTTGAGAGCCCAGAGCCTGTTGGATGCCATGGGGAGGACACTCAGAACTGCCCTATCATATCCCAGTCTTAGGTGTCCTGAGATAGACAAGCTCTCCCTTTATCATCTGACTCCCCAGTGGTCCTCCGAGGATTGAGTGTATCTTTTGGGTTCTTGGCTACCATAGTAGATGTAGTTCGTCCTCCAGTGAAGCTGGTCTGGGGGAGGGACGGATGGCCACAACACCCAAGGGCAAATGAGTCCTAGAGCATAATCCTCTGTGCCAAGGAGACCACTTTGTGTTTTGTGACCAAGGAATTAGCCCATGAGCTCTAATGCATCATAGAGATGCACACATCATGGCCACTCAGCAGACACTGCACTATACAGGGGAATCAAGGAATCACTTGCCTGAATTCTCCTTGTCTTTAAGGACTTAGTTGGAAGCAGTATGCCTCATCAGAAAGTGGGCCTTCCCCTGTCCTAGGTAATGAATCTTTTATTTATATGAGCATATAGCAGAAGAGGGCATCAGATCCCACTACAGATGGTTGTGAGCCACCATGTGGTTGCTGGGAATTGAACTCAGGACCTCTGGAAAAGCAGCCAGTGCTCTTAACCACTGAGCCATCTCTCCAGCCCCAATGAATCTTAATTGATCAAGTAAAGTACACTCTCAAGACTAGTTGATTGGCTCAGATGCAAGCCTGGAAGGTTATAGGGAGGGTGCCTTTCAAAGATGAACACAAAGAAGATCATGTGGGCTCATTGCCTCTGCATCAAAAGACAAGAGACACCACAACTCCTTTGTAGCCATGAGGAGAAGCAGCATCAGTACCTTAAGCTCTACTTAAGTTGCTGAATGAGCTAATGACCCTCCCCACCCCAGGACTTCTGGTAAGCAGGAGAATACACTTCACTTACTCTTAAGCCATCTTCCACTGTGTTCTCTCAAAATTGCAGCCAGAAACATTGTAACTAGCATGGGATTGCAACACATTGTAACTGGCATAGGAACCTCTGGACCTAAATTGGTAATGTTTCTGTTAACACTTCATGAAGTTCACAGTGCCCTATCAGAATTATATAGTTCACACTTACCAGCAGCTCTGTACCGAGTGAAATCTGTGTCTGACAAAGTTTTCTTCCTGGCCATCAGAGAGACCACTGGACTAATGTTGTAGTCAGAACATGGACATGTCACCTGCTCACATGCTACTTTGGGGACCATCTCCCTCTGAGGGGACAGGCTGTGGGGGGCGACTTTCTGTTTGACTTAAAGCACCACTTGGAATTTTGGCCACTGAATGAATCTAGATCATTGCTTGGTAGAGTGATCTGTGAGTAAAGATTTCCAATTGAATAAGTGAGCGTGAAATCTTCACCAGGGGGGTCGAATGCAAGAACAAACCAGCATCCTGCTCTTTGACAAAGACATGAACACATCCCTGTCTGCTAGCTTCAGCTCAGATATTGGGGTTCCCTGGTGGAATGGATTACAGATTGGAACTCTCAGAAATCTGGACATGGACTTTGCTCAGACTGTACTTGGTCACAGGGACCACTAGGAGGTAACATGGCACATGGCCAGGCACAAGTGTACACCTTCAGCCTTTGTCCTTGGGATGCTCTACCCTGTCTAGCTGTCTCACAAGCCCTGGCTCTCCAAATCCAGCTCTGAAGAAGGTGCATCCTTCCCTAGATTATGTCTTCTTGTAGTGTCTCTTCTTTCCCCCCGTCTCTTTCAACTGCCTTTCTTGGGTGTAGGCAGTTGCTTGTCTACAGATTCCACAGCCTCAGAGCTAGAAGTTACCTGCACTGTAGCACTAAGAGCATGGGGGAAATGCTTTACTTCTTCTTTTTTTTTTTTCTTTTTTGGTTTTCTGAGACAGGGTTTCTCTGTGTAATCCTGGCTGTTCTGGAACTTACTCTGTAGACCAGGCTGGCCTCAAACTCAGAAATCTGCCTGCCTCTGCCTCCCAAGTGCTGGGATTAAAGGCATGCGCCACCATGCCCAGCAAGGGAAATGCTTTACTTCTTAACGTAAACATTTAAACAAGCTACGGCATTCCTACAGAAGCGTGCCCAGAGTATCAAATGGGAACTTAATGCATTTCCACTTGATTGAGAAACACAGGGAGCTGTGGGCGTGGCTCAGTTGGTAAAGGGCTTGGTATGCAAGCTTCAGTGCTTGATCCTCAGGACCCAAGAAAGAAAGCCATGGTGATCGTTCCTGGAATCCCAGTGCATGGAACGGAAGCAGGAAGGCCCCTGGGATTCACTGTCCAGTCAACTTAGCCTATTTGGTGATTTTCAGGTTTGGTGAGAGATCCTGTCTCAATAAAACAAGGTGGACAGTACCTGAACAGAGAAACCCAAGGTTGGCCTCTGGCCTTCCTATGCACCTTCACACATCTGCACACAAGTGTGCATATGGGCACATGTGGGCACACACATACACATGAACACATGCTCTAATACAGAGGAAGACTCAGAAGGGAGGGGGAGGGGGAAAGGAAGAGAGGGAGGGAGGAAGAGGGAGAGGCAGAGAGAGGGGGATAGGAGGGGGAGAGAGGGAGGGAGGGAAGGAGGGAGAGAGAGGAAGAGGCAGGGAGAGGGGGAAAGAGAGAGGGAGAGACTCCTAGAAGTGTTGCATGACCTCTGCACCCTCTCCCTCTTTGATCTCTTGATCCTTCCCCTGACTTTTCTGATTTCTGGATGAATTTTGCCTTTTGAGGGATGGATATAAATGGAACTACACAGCAGGTGTTTTTGTGGGAATTTTTGTTTGGATTCAAGACCTTCTGCAGGCCACCGCTGTTGCATGCTAAGGTGCCTGCCGCCCTTACTCTTGTGCTACCTGTGAAGGAACGAAGGCTCAGAGAGAGGGCTCAAGCACAAGCCAAGGTCACTAGCCTGATCATCAGAGCCTGTGGGCTTTTCGCTTTGGTCTCTAGGAATGCCTTTCCCACTACCCCCTCCAGCGCCCTCTTGAGGTAAACCAGTGTATGTATTACCCACATACCCAGCAGAACCATCATCTGTTTAAAACCCCACCCCCACCCTGCTTAAAGCCCTCCCTCATTCTTGACTCCCACATAAAATCCTCTTTATTTCCCCAGCTCTTCCCATCCAGTACTTCTGATATAAAACCTTTCCTGGTTCCACTTGCAATTACCACCTAGAGAAATCTCATCTATTCCGGGAGATTCATTTACGCTTTCACACCGGGGCTGTCTTTTAACGCGACTGAATGATCCTCTTCAGGGCAGCCTGCCCCCCTTCCGTTACACCTTTTCAATGCTACAAGGCTCCTGACTCACACCCTCTCCATTGGGGACTCTCAACCTTTTCATGATTTCACCCTGTGTGCTGTTGAAAATAGATCATTTTCAAGGCAGAGGACACTGATAAGAGCGGTTGCTCTTGCCTGCCCGGGGCCTCGGGGTTTACCAACAGTTCAGTGTAAGCATCTTCGATGAGGATTTAATTTAGATAATGTAAACACCAGATTTTTATCTACCACCCTGGCCATGTTACCTCTGGGTAGAGGGAACATAATCCATGGGTGATTTAATCAGGAGCTAAGTGAGGGGGTCTGAGTCTTTAGGGTGTGGCGATAGAATCAGGTTGGAGCGGCAAGACTCCCAATCTAGGTGCGTGACCTACTGTGCAACCTTGAGAATAACACTTCCCCGCTCTGGCCCTAGCGTCCCAACAGAGAAATGAAGGGAATATGAACCAATTTAGGGAAAGAAAACTCTGGGGGGGGGTGTCATCCAGGGACACCACTCTCAACTGTGAAAGACCTGGCAGCACTAGGGTGGTGGCTGTGGCATTTGGATCTGGAGTGTTTACCGAAGGCTTGGTCCTCAGACTGAGGAGCTATTGGGATGTTGTGGGATCATAAAGGAATGGGGCCCAACTGGAGGAAGTTAGCGGCATGCTTTCGACGGGCAGTCTCTTTCTGACTCTTTGCCTTTTCATTAACATGATGAACTATATGTTCCTGACATGGTTATAGAATCAGCACTTACCAAACTGGGTCCCTCAGAGCGGGGAATCCTTCCTAACTCACACCACAGCACTGTGAAGACTACACATACTGTTTGTACATTTGTTTTGTTGTATGAAAAGACAGTCTGGGGCTTCCCAGCTTCTCCAAGCATCCACATGTTCTGAAAGGATTGGAGTATATCAACTGATGTGGCCTCTTAGGCCCCACACTTCCTAAAGGCTGCCAATCTATTTCCTTCAAATTGAAACATTCCTTCCCAAAGGGTGGACCACGAAGACTCAGAAAGGAAACACAACTTACAAGGCTCAGGAAGTAAACAAAAGCTACACGTTTCAGGAAGCTCTTTGAAAACAGTAAGACTCACTTCGCCCTAGCCTCTGGGTTAGGTAAGCAGCAAGGATGATGGTAGAGAAACTCTGAGGCTAGCCCAGCCTCCTGCCAGGCAGGGAGCTCTGGAGAGGCAGCTTGTGTGAGTTGTCCCATTGCTAGGGTGTGGGGTGTTTCAGGGATGCAGCTGTTCTTTGAGTCACCCATGCTCATCGAAGTCACCCCTCGCCCATACTCCTTATTAGCCACCCCAATAAACTCACTGGTTTCCTAGGCTCAACTTGGTTGGGATCATTTCTTATACTTATCATTGGTACCTTAAGTGTGGTGAATTGATTTTTGTTCTTACCACCCCAGGAGAAGTCACACAATACCTGACACTCAATATATCAGTTAATATGTCCTTTTGCCCTACGCCCCTGAATCCCCTCCCCCCTTCCATGCTGAAGTGACCATGTGGTGCTTTGAACACGCTTGGCCCACGGGGAGTGGTTCTATTAGGAGGTGTGGTCTGGTGGAGGAAGGGTGTCACTGTGAAGGTGGGATTTGGAAGTCTCCGTCTGTGCTTAGGCTCCACCCATTGCAGAAGAGACCCTCCTCCTAGCTGCCTAGAAGACAGTCCTTTCGTGTTTGCCTTCAGATCAAGATGTAGAACTCTCAGCTCCTCCTGCACCACGCCTGCCTGGATGCTGCCATGCTTCCGCCTCGATGATAACGGACTGAACCTCTGAACCTGTAAGCCAGCCCCAATTAAATGTTTTCTTTATAAGAATTGCCTCAGTCGTGGTGTCTCTTCAAAGCAACGGAAACCCTAAGATAGACTGATAGCCACCAAGCCATACTCCTTTAAAAAAAAAAAAAAGAAAAGAAAAGAAAAGGGATGCCTGGCGGAGCGAAGGTTTCTTTGCTTTGTGAAATGGTCTTACTCCAGGGAGAAAGAGGCCAAATGTTCGCCAGCAGAGAAGGCAGTCATAAGAAAGGGAGGGGAAAAGAGTCGGGGGGGGGGATGTGTTATTTGGAGGAGGTAGGGGGTGGCAGGGAGATGTTGACAGGGAAGGCGAGAAGCCACTGTTATTTGAGGTTTCCGGCTGAGTGCCAAATATTACAACAGTTGCAGCTGAGGTGGGTGGGCGGAGGGGAAAAGCTGGAGGGCTGGAGGGGGTGTAAACTCAAACTCCGAGACTCCAGAGTCATAGTGAGGTTTCTGGCTTTGCTCAGACTGACTCCTGGGAAGGAGTGAGGAGGTTCGGGTTAGCAGGCAGCCTGCCCTACCCCACCCACACCAACCTTCAGAATATTCATTATCTCAGCTCAGGGATGGTCAGCGTGCCTTGGATTGGGGGCTTAATCATCCGCACTGCACGCATTTGCACTCATCTGCTTTTTTTTTTTTAAAGCCTCCATTAAATATTTAAGTAGCTGGTCCCTAGAGCATTTAAATTAGGATTTGATTTATGTCAAATTGATTTACACACTACCTTTGCCAATCAGATCCTCTCTGCAGTCAATGTGAAATTAGGGCCAGGAGATTGAGTCTCGCAGCTGTGTGTGGGGGGGGGGGAGCTCGGAAAGGGGACGGAAGGGTGGGAACCTAAACGGAAACAGGTGGATTCTAGAATATTCTCCCATCCAGACTTTCACTTCAGTTTCATTGACTAAGTTGGAGGGTCTCCCAAGCCAGCTGCTTTAGCTTGAACTGAAATGTCCTGAAATGTCCTCCCTCGGGCTCAGGTTTTATATGTCCAGTCCCCAGATGGTGGGTGGAGCTATGTTCGAATGTTCTAAGAACTTTGGGAGGTGGAGACCAGCTGGAGGAAGCAAGTCCCAGATTGGCCAGGGCATTGTTTTCCTCTTCCTGTCTGGTGTGATGTGAGCCGTGTGCTGTTCCACTCAATCACAAGGGCCCAAAGCGGTCATGACCGTCCCAGGCTTCTGAAGCTGGGAGCCAAGGTCGCTCCATTTTGAGTCGTGACTTCTGGGTCTTGTGGTCACAGACACACCAACCACTGAAAGCTCGCCGCAGCGAGATCTTCATAACCTCTAAGGTAGGAATATCCAACTTCAAGTGAATCCTGGGTAATATTTCCCACTTTGCAGTGCAAAATTAGAGAAATTCTTCCCATTGCTGCAAAGCATCATGGGACTCTGCTAAAGCTCATGGCCCCAGCATTGGCAATTAAATTCATTCATTCTGGTTCATGTTCTTGAAGAGTCTTAGAAAATCTCCCCCCCTCCCCTCATAGTATGTTCATATGCTACATTGTATCGGTTAACGATATTGTTTCTTTTTAACATACAAAACCTGCCAAGTTATCTTCCCTCCATGTTAATGGCGGGGACACTTTAGGTTCCAAAGGCTTAGATAACCTGCCCAAGGGAATGAAACCTGTGAGCTGTGCAGGCTGGAATTCAAGCCCTGATCCCTGAGGACATTGTCCCCGAGTCCAGACGGCAGAGTGGAGCCACTAATCTGTGGAGAAATGGAACACACAGGCAGGGGAGTGATGTTCAGTGGCTCGACGCACTACATCTCTCGAGAGTGGGGGAGGGAAGCTGGGGGACTGAAATGGACAGCACAGACAGACAGACAGACAGACAGCTGAAGGGGAGGAAAGGGAGTCAGATGATGTCAAACACGGCATCAGGAAACCCTTGAACTTGCAGACAGAAGGACACCAGTATGGAAAAGGGAGAGCGGATCCAGGGAGGGAAAATGGCTTTGCACCGCCATGACCCTGCCAGGGGGACGGCCTGGTTCTCAGTCATCCATCCACTCAGCAGCTACGTCCTTTGTCAGTCACAGGAGACAAAGGTATTAATCTCGAGGTCACTGAATGACATAGCTCCTGCCTTCAGAAAATCTTAGTGTGGTCCTTGAAGATGTTAAGTTTGTCTGTTAATTTAACAAGGATTCTATTGATTGCCATCTTCCACAGCAGCACATGGTACCTCTTGAATGTTTGTGGCCACCCATTTTGTGGATGGGAAGACTGAGGTACAGAGGTATGAAATGACTCGGAAAAAGGTCAACCAGGCAGGACTTACCCAGCGGGAATTCAGATTCAGTTTATGTTCCTCAAACACTTCCATGACATGACATTGGGATAGGGCGGTTACAAATGTGCTCTTTAATTTTCGGGAATTAAGGAAATGGTAAAAATACAATTAAAAAGCTGAAAATAAAAGAATTAAGAGGAAAAAATATGACAGTGTCTGCAGTGATGGAGGGAAACAGGATGGAGATCCACAGGTTTATGTTTTTCTGTATTTACTAGCATTGAACCATACATTTCAGCATGAGTCTCATGAGAGAACCAAACTCTTGGTTGGAGAACTAAGCAACTCCTGAGAAGTGCGGCCGTTGATCTTGCTTTTGTTTAAAGAGAGAATATTCAGCCAGATGTGGCGGCCCATTCCTGTACTCTGGAGGAAGTCAGAGCCAAGAGGATCGGGAGTTCAAAGGCAGCCTGGGCTAAACAGTGAGTTTGAGGCTAGCTCTCTCTAAACCAAACCAAACCGTCTACCGCCCCCTCAACTGTTATAGGCCAAGGCCATGTCTTGCTGTTTGTAGAGTGCACAGGGTGTGTGGTCAGTACATTGTGGGAGGGAGGCAGGATCGTTTTCCCCTGCTGCCCTAACATCTCCAGAAGTGAGTGGCTTAACGCAACATATAACCCCTCGATTCTGGAGGCCAGAAGTCTAAAATCAAGACATTGCCAGTAAAATGGAGACATAAGATGGGTGGTTTCTCTGTTTCCCCGAACTGTTACAAACTTAGTTTTTGGGTTGCAGGCGCAGAAAGCCTGCCACCGGCCTTGTGATAACCTTGAGTGCCTGACAGAGCTAAAGGTCCCTGGGACCCAAAGGTTGTGAGTACAACTTCCTCGCGGACGGCCCTAGACAGAAGTAAGGGGCACCCAGGACAGTTGCAGGAAGCGCCAGAAAATCTCAACATCTAAGTACCCACAAGTTCTGCCTGAGCTATCAGAGGGGCGGGGCTGGGTAGAGATGGGGTGGACTCTCAGCTACAGCCAATCAGCGAGCAGCTTTTACCTCTGGGCACTTGGGACTGGGAGATAGATGTGAAACTCCCCTTTGTCCAGCTGTTTCTTTTGCAAACTCAGGTAGCATATTAGCTTCTATGTTTGACCCAGCCATCTACACACATGGAGGAGGCACGGTCCAGGACGAAGCGTGAAGACTTAGTCTTCGATAAAGATGGCGGTAACAAGAAGAAGGAAGAGGGGCTGGCAGGGGCTAGGCCGGGATGGAGCAGAGCAACGTCATGAACCTGATTTGGTTTGTGGTTGATCACGCTGGCCACCACGCGCAGCACACCCCATAGAGAAGAACTCTACAAACAGTAGAGTGGTGTGTGCGATGTCCTTTAAGCCCAGATGAGAAATGCTGTCTGTCTGTCCAGCTCCAAAGCGGTGGAGTTGGGAGAAGATGGGTCCTCTCTATCTGTCTCTGAGAGACTTGTAGGTGATTGAATTCTGTACTGGAGAGATAAAAATGATGATCCTGCGGTCCCAAGTATTACGTCTGGCCTGACTCTCTCTTCCTGTAGCTGCCGGTTTTCATTCAACAGACGCCTCCTAGTTCTCTGCTCTGTACCTACATTTATGGTCTAGCCTCACTCGGGCCAGCTGCCCCATGACATTCACACTTTTATGACGACAGCAGCGCACTCCCCGTGACTCCTGCTGAGTACTTAGGTTTGTTTCTGATTTCTCAGCATTGAATCAGTGTTTCAACAAAGACAAACCCCAAACATTAATCCAGCCGTTCATTTATTTGATGTATTGAACAGAATTTCCACATGCATTTGAGGGTCCTTTCAGAATAGAAGGGAAGTAATTGGGGTGCGGAGTGTTTTTGCTCTCAAAGGACTGTACGTGTCTACACCGCACAGTCCTGATGTCTCAGGGGTCCTAGGAATGGTCTGTTGCCAAGCAAAAGGGCCTGTTCTTTCTTTCTGCAGTGGGACAGCCAGAAGGATTCCCCTCCCGCCTCCTTCCCACTTCCTTCCTTCCTTCCTCTGCCCTCCTAAATTTAAATTTTTAGTAAGGCTGAAAGCCATATGCCACCTTGCGCCTGGTCTCTAAAAACACGGAGTGACATTTTGGGAAGGGGACCAGGCTGCCAAGTGCAGCCTGGATCTGGAAATAGCCCAGTCCTCCTGAAAGACCATTGTCTCCCCTGTGATGTTTGTCCTTTGATCCTGGGTCCAGCAGGAGGAGAGATTATGGCCTCTTACCTGCTCTGACTCACAGCCCTCCATCTGTTCCCACAAACAGAGACAGAAAGGGAGAGAGGCTTGGGAAGGAGATTAGATCTCACACGCCGCCCCCCCCCAGCTTCCTGTCCCTTCTCCAAAAGCACCTATGAGGAGTTCATCTGTTCTCAATCACAAACTTCAGCAGAAAGGATTCGTGAGAAGTTTTAAGCCACAAGCAATAAAATGAATACTTTTTTTAATATACAAAGAGCTTTTTTAACAAACTAAAAATATTAATCCTGATCTACTAAACTAATGAAAGACATGAGAAGACCACCAGAGAAATACTCAGAATGGCCACAAGAGCCCTCAATGGTGTATGCTCTCCAATCAAATGAAGACAGACTAGACAAAGGAAAGGCAGCTCCGAGGCTAAGAGCATTGGATACTTTTACGGAGGACCCAGGCTCGGTTCCCAGCACCCACATGACACTCACAGCTGTCCCTGATGATGTCAGGAGGGCAAAATACTACAGGAAAAAAAAACCCAAAAAACTAGGTCATTGGCCATATAGTGTAACTGCAGCTTGAAATCATGCCTGTTACACGTAAGCAACATGGCATTCCCACTGTTGGCCTGGTTCCATAGGTCCCTCTGTAATCCCACCTGTGCCCTGATGCACACTGGGAGCAGACAACATTAGCTCCCAGGTGGATATGATCCACCCCCCTGGCCTCTTCTCTGGGGACTTCCTCAAAACTTAAAGGGAAGTTCATCATTCCAGGTCTCCAGTAAGATTCAGAAAAGACTTAGGGAATGTTTCAGCTTTTGTCTTCTTTTCAGACTCAAAGGTTTGACCCCCCCCACACCTTGATGTCTATGTGTGTATATGAGTGTCTCTACCGCGTCTTCTGTCTCCTTGGTCTTGGCTGCTGCTGCTGCTGCTGCTGCTGCTGCTGCTTTCTTCTCTCTCTCTCTCTCTCTCTCTCTCTCTCTCTCTCACTGGTTGGTTCATCCTTTCTAGCTTTTTTCATGGACATGGGAAGATCTCAAAGCAGGGAAGGTGGCATCAATTAGAACTAAAAACTAGGGCTTCTTGGGCTGGGGAGAGGCAATGAACAGGAAATGGAGGACTGGGGAAGTGGCTGAGGGCGTAGGAGTACTTACTATGCGAGGACTAGGACCTGGGTGTGCTGGCTACCAGCCTGGCTCCAGGCTCAGAGAATGATACAGGGGGCGTGGGGGAGAGAGAGAGAGAAAGAGAGAGAGAGAGAGAGAGAGAGAGAGAGAGAGGGAGAGAGAGAGATTGATTAGGTGTCCTCTCTGGCCTCCACATATACATGCACATGTGTTATCCTCCATTCATACAATACGCAAGCACACGGAAAAGTGACAGAGGGACTTTGCAGAGAACTGTCAAAGAACCGTGGGCTACCAAAAAAAAAAAAAAAAAAAAAAAAAAAAAGGCAGGGGCCACCATACCATGGGGCTAAAGAGAATCAGCCCACTGCAAATAGGGCTATTTCAGAAGAAAGAGCGGGAGGCCCAGGGAACAAAGACGATCTTGGCAGAGTTCTGTTTTCTTTTCTTTTCTTTCTTTTTTTTTTTTTGACAGACAAGTCAAAGAATAAGAAAAACAAAATTGTGATCTTTGCAATCAGTACACAATGGGGAAAGATGGCGTGTGGAGACGGGGCTTGTGTCGGGAGAGAAGCGTTTGAGGAAAGCTCTGTCTCCCTGGGATGTTGCTATGACAGGGGACATCCTCCTGAGAGTTACGTCATGGGGACCTTGATGAGAAAGATGTCTGGGCAAGTGCCAGCTCGGATGCCAGGTTACGGGGGCGTGTCAGAGCTCCTGCGGGCCAAGCTCTGACTCATGTCCCTGGTGAGGAAGTGACCTGTGGTAAGCAAATGGAAAAATACTTGCTATAGATGAGTGAATGGGTCCTGTCCTCCTGTTGGGCGGATGACGACTTCCCCGATTTTCCCCTGTGCATCTTATCGGCTATACCAGACCATGGTTAACGAGCATCTAACGAACACGGCCACTGAAGGTGTCTTTGCCGCTGCTCCGCCCACTCTCAGAACAGTGACAAATACTTCAGGGATTAATAGCTCCTTTAATCACCATTAATTTAGTTTAATCTTAAGTCCAGCATCGCAAGTGGGACCCTAGGGTTTAGAAGGGGGGAATGGGTAAGGGAGGGAGCTGGAGAGGTGGAACAGTGCTGTGAGCACTGACTGCTCCTTCCAAGGACTGGAGTCAGTTCCCAGCACCAGGGTTGGGTCGCTCACAACTGCATGTAACTCCAGCTCTAGGGACTCAAGGGTCTCTTCTGGACTCTGTGCATGAACATCTACACACACACACACACACACACACAGAGAGAGAGAGAGAGAGAGAGAGAGAGAGAGAGAGAGAGGTGGTGTTTCTGTTTTCCAGGTATAGCAATCCACTCCAGGCTGTTCAGCAGGGACTGGAAGTGCGTGGCCCTGGGAAAGTCCCCAGGTGCAGTCACTAACATGACAAAGGCTGACATGCCCCTGTGTGAGGTGTGCTCTTCTCTAGATTTGATAAGAAGCCTGAGCTCAGAGCACACAAGCTCCGAGGACTGTGGGACTCCAGCCCTGTGCCGCTTTCACTCTGCCAACCCACGCCTCTCCAACCTCGGGGCAAGCCAAGAGACAGGACTTCCTGTGGCTTAGCCATCTTCCATTTGCACACTTTGTCTTAAAGACCTGAAAATGTCAGCATTTCTGGTCATTCTGGCCAGCATCCAACATAGTCAGGAATGCAAGCCTAGCTCAGTGGTCGCCAATACTGGAGACTCTTGCTACCCCAGGATATCTGGCCCAGTCTAGAGAGAACTTTGATTGGCACAACCCAGAGGGGGCGTGGTGCAAATGACATCCCCTGAGTCGAGGTGGGATCCTGCTAAGGATTCTGCAGTGGTGGGGCCGTCAGTCCTCCACGGGGAGCCTGGCCTGCTCCCAAGGCCCTGGCTTCAGAGGATCACTGTGGCTACTTGTGTGTCCTTCAATTCTTTTTAAAAGAATACACACACACACATTCACACACGCACACGCACACACACATGCACACGCACACGCACACACACACTCACTCATCAACAGCAAGTACTTTTCCATTTCTTGCCATGGGTCTCACCAGAAAGATGAATCAGAGCTTATCCTACATGTGCTCCGTATAGATATACATGATGATATAGACATATCTGTGTGTGGATGTGTTTGTATGCATCTAGGGGAAAGGTTGGTGAATGGTGAAACACTGGCATTAATATGTAACTCACAGAGACAAGCCATTCAGTAGCTTGCTGCATGATCTGTGGAATGGTTGCTTTTCTCAAGGATTTATTTGTATTTGTGTGTGTGTGTGTGTGTGTGTGTGTGTGAGAGAGAGAGAGAGAGAGAGAGAGAGAGAGACAGAGAGACAGAGAGACAGAGAGACAGAGACAGAGAGTTGTTATTGTTGTTGTATGTGTGCAGGTACCCACGGAAACCAGGAGAGGGCATCAGATTCTCTCCAGTTGGAGTAAGAGGCAGTCAAGAGTCACCCACCCGCGTGGGTACTGGGAACTGAGCCCTGAGCCTCTGTAAGAGCAGCAGGTGCTCCTAACCCCTGAGCTACCTCTCCATACGATTTCCACGTGGGTTTGCACGCAAACATTATGCCCTTTAGTGAGTCCTATTGCCAGCTAGCGCAGAATGCTGTTGGTCTCCTGAGTGATTACTTTTCATCCAGATGCTTTCTTTTTGATGGATACATTGTATTCCTCTGTTTATTTAGCAAACTGCACTTGGGACTGTTTGTCGTTTGGGCTTCATGACAGACACAGCTTGCAGGAACCTCTTGAAGTACTTGTTTCCCACCGGAATTCACATCCAGACCCGCCATAAGGAAGGCAGACTTTAGTTTTAACACTGGTAAATGCAGAAGTGCCACCACCCCAAACTTTCTAATTTATACTCCTACCAGGAATGTGTATGCTTGCTGCCACATCTCCATCAAAGCGGAATGTTGCCACGCTTTCTAGTTTTAGCCAGTCTGGAGGGCTAAATAGGAAAGATCCTGTCTTAGTTAGGGTTTCACTGCTGTGCAGGGGCACCATGACCAAGGCAACTCTTATAAAGGACAACATTTAATTTTGGCTGGCTTCCAGGTTCAGCGGTTAACTCCATTGTCATGATGGCGGGAAGCATGGCGGGGTGCAAGTAGACATGGTGCTGGGGATGGAGTCGAGAGTTTTACATCTTGATCAGAAGTCAGCCAGCAGCCAGGAGACTCTCTTCCCGGCTGGGCGGAGCCTGAGCATAGGAATCTTCCAAGTCCATGCACACAATGGCACACTTCCTCAAACAAGGCCACACCTCCTCCAATAAGGCCACACCTCCTCCAATAAGGTCACACCTCCTCCAACAAGGCCACACCTCCTCCGATAAGGCCACACCTCCTCAGTAAGGCCACACCTCCCTCCTAATAGTGCCACTCCCTATGTGCCAAGCAGACACTTGAGTCTATGGGGGCCATACCTGCTCTAACCACCACAAGTCCCTACAAGGCAAAGATAAGATTCACTTTTGAAGGACTCTCCAGTCTTTTTCACCCTTTACCAACGTGTGTGTGTACATGTGTGTGTGTGTGTGTGTGTGTGTCTCAATATGTATACATGCATATACATACACACATACACACATATATGGGGTGGGACCAAGTTGTCTCAGAAAGTATTTTAAGAGCACCTACTGTATGCTGGGCACAGGTCCTGAGGCTTTCTCTCCACACAGAACATAGTCTCCCACTGCCCAAGACTCTGTGGCTTCCGCGCAGTGAGTAGCTGGAGAATTAAGAAGGAAAAGGACGACCCCAGGAAAGATGCTTGCGAAAACCGGTTCCTGGCCCTGTGCTCACCTCCTCCTATGCTTAGTCTCAGACTTGCATCCAGTGAGCCCCTGTCCTATCCTGTCCTCTCTGTCACCGCACCTGGTGTACAGCACCCAATAGGCAGGTGCCTTTGCAGTGGGATGTATTACCTTCTTATTAACCTCCCTGAGAGCTGGTACCCAACCACCCGCATCCAGAGGAATCCCAAGGCTCAAAGAGGTGTGAGGCAGGTGGCAGAGACAATCACTTAGAGCGAGCAAGGAACACAATCAGAGCCCCAGAACTCTTACTGTAACCATAACCGGAGTTACAGGTTGACCTGGGTTACAGTTATGGTAGAGTTCCAGTTCCGGGACTTGTTTTTGACCCAGGCAGTGTGACAGGCTCCTCCTGGCTGTTAGTGAGTGTAGCTGGGGGCTGGGGTCACAGGGAAAAGGACTTTGCAAATTTTAAACCGGTACTCTGTCCAGGGTTTGAGAGGCCTGGCTTTTCTGAGGCTGGAAGCCTGGGAATCCTTGGCCTGCCCCAATCAATCTGCACATCCATGCCTTCCTAACCACTAGACTCTCCTACCACTACCTGCCACCTACTCCCACAGTGGCCCTTGGACCAGGGTGCTGAGGCTGTGTGTGTGTGTGTGTGTGTGTGTGTGCTCACACGCGCACGTGCTCACAAGTGCTTTTCTGTCTATGTACAGGGCCACCAGGCTTTCAGCCTCACCCCACCCCGTGGGTTCATTATAGATTTTTCTCAGTGGTGCTGAGGGGTGGGAGGGGACAGGACCAGATGGCAGCCAGGAGGGAGGCTGTCAGCCCTGCCTCCTCCTCCCCTCACCAAGCAGATGCCCTCGGAATGAGGCCTGGAGGCACAGGCAGGATTAGAGGGGGAAACTCCGTATCAATTAGTGTCAAAGGCCAGGTGCTGGAGGGGGGAGGGGCGGCCAGTCGGCTCTGGCTGGTGGGGGAGGAGCCGGAGCGGGCTGGAGGAGGGGATGCCCTGCATGACCCACCCACGGGGTCGTGGGGAGGGCTAAGACAGATTCACCCTTACATAATTGGGGCAGCACCTGCCTCTCCTACAAGCCTAAAGAGGAGAAAGGCCAGCTTCCATCTTGCAGCTGGAGGCTTGGGCTAATCCTGTTCCGGCTGGAATAGTAGGAGGTGCTGTTAATGTTTTTGCCATTAAATAACAGTAGATTTACACAATACTAATAGGCATTAGGTTTTATTAATCTCCTTCATATTCTTGTGGCTGAAAATATATTAAAAAAATTCTAACATCGAATGACTACTATTAATCTCTCTGCTGAACACTGCCTGCAGACCAGACACTGCGGTGATTCCCATGTAAACCTCTCAGTGGTCTGACGAGACTTGTTTTATGGACAAAGGAACTGGAGCCCAGAGTGGGGAGTCAGATTGCCTAAAGTCACACAGCCACCAAGCATGGGCTGCCATTCTTACTCAGGACTAAGTATGATTTGAACTAAGCAAATCAAAAAAACAGGGCTTTTCAGAACTCCCTCCTAGCATGGGATTGGAGCCATGTAGGTCTAAAGAAATAGTTTCTCTAAATCCTCACTTTTTACCCTAAAATCATCAAATAAAAGGAGAAACTTGAATTTCACATCCTGAGACCGAAATTGAAGCTCAGGCTGATCTCACTGAGCCTTAGGCAGATGTCTTAGCCTCTGTGAGTTTGTTACCTCTGTGTCTTAATGAAATCCTGTAGCAGTGGTGGTTGGGAGATTATTTTTTCTGCTACATATGTGTCATGGAGCACTATGTGGGCATTAAAAATGGTGGATGAGCTGAACAGGGAGGGCATTGTAGTTCACAAGTGTAATCCCATCACTTGGCAGGTTGAGGCAGGAGGATTGCTATGGATTCTAGACCAGCTTAGGCTGCATGACAGGGGCCGGCCGGGGCCACGTAGCAATCCCTTCCCCTGTATTGTCATAGTGCTCAGCCCTCTTCCACGTTGGTTAAGGAACAGTGTGCACGGGAAGAAATAAATAAGAAGAGATATTCCCGAGTCACGTGACGCTATGATGTCTTCTCGCCCTTCTTTTACATCAAAGTTTGCAAAGCTGTTAACAAAAGCTGACCATCAGTCTCCTCCTCCCCTGTCCTGTTCAGCTGCCTGCGGTGAGGATTCAGGGCCTGGCTCTGCACCCCCGGGATGTCCCACACAAGCCAGGGCCCGTCTGTGTGAATCTGAGCATAGGATCGGGGGAGCCTTGGGAAACCAGAGTCCACAGCTCAGCTGGACACCCAGCCGCTGCTGTCTGGTTCCGGCTGGAATCAAAGCTCCTAGAGGCCCAGGGGCTTCTGGGGACGTAAGGGTTAACCCACAAAGCCATAAAGCTGACCCTGGGGTGGCCCACTTAGGCGACCATCTGCCAGCAGCAGGCCTGCTGCCAATCACGGGCAGACCCTGCCTCCTGCAGGCTCCTGTCAGCCTGCACAGCAGCCCACCCGCTCCCTGGCCTTGGACTCTGTGTCTGCCGCCAGGGCACCTGGCAACTCCCTTCTGTCCCTCCCCCACCCCAGCATCAGCCACATCAGCCTCTGTGACCCCGGGGGTCACCCAAGCTTCTCTGCTTAATGGTCGCCTCCCTCATCATAGAAGGAGGTCCCAGTTGTCTGCCCAAGGACCTAACTCTTGGGAAAGAGTTCAGACTCCTGAAGGAAAAGCACCCACCCCACCTGAACACACACAGTCTATGACTCCATATATCCCGCATGCCCCCGCCACCCCCCCCCCCGCCTCCGCCCGCTCCCACCCCCCCCCCGCCTCCGCCCACCCCTGTCCCCAAGGCAGAAACTCCCTCAGAATAAGTAGAGATGCCAGAGGTGTTGCAAAGCTCCTTATCCCATTCCCAAAGGAACTCGGGGAACCGGGTTCAAATCTCCACCCCAGCTTCTGCTCTGTCCACCAGGAGCAGGAGAGCCCATGGCTTTCGGTACTCTGAGTCCCAGGAAGTGAATAAGGTGGCAGGGCCAGTGCTTAGCACCTCTTCTTCAGCGCTGATACCCCGTATCTGGCCTGCATCAGAGCCCCACAGACCATAAGTCAGGCGAGAAAGGGGTTAATCTGAGAGGCAGGTGGAAGAGGACGCCTTGGAAACTACCCAAATGTCAAACCAGCAGCTCAGAACTGACAGCCAAGAGGAGGGAGGGAGGGTAGGGAAAGCTCCCGGAACAGATGGGCTAGTCAAGGCACCAGGGGATTGAAATGGCCACCGTAATCGTAATATCCCAAATTCCTCTGGTGCATCCCTGTGTCCAAAGCTCATTCAAACCCATTATCTCATTGGAATCTCACGACTTCCCTGGACAGTAGATGGTCAGCGGCTGTGAGACCCATCTGGCAGCATGAGGCAACCGAGCTCAGAGAGGTTAAGCATCTTACACAAGGTCACACAGCTCGTTTGTAGTCAGGATGCTGAACAAGAGAGTCAGGTCAAATCCAAAGCCAGTCAGTCGTGTATTTGGAGTCCCATCCTCCTGTGTGCTGATCTGGCACGCTTAACCCTATTTATCTAGTGATAAAAGAAGCACAGAAATAATAATAATAAAGCCAACGCATGTTGCTCGTTTGGTGGTAAACGTTGCTTTAGGCACCCGATGTGTGTGTGTGTGTGTGTGTGTGTGTGTGTATATGTATATATATATATATATATATATATATACATATATATATATATTCATATTCCATTTAATACCCATTTTGGCCTTGGGTGGCAGTAGGCATTAAAGCCTAGTTTGAAATAAGCATATGAATAAATAAGCAATAAAAGTTCTACAAGGGGGACTGCTGTGGGGCTTCCCAAACTTTTTCTATCGTAGGGGGTTGGAGATGCCAGGGTCTCTGGAAAGAACGCTTCTGTGCAGAGCTTGAAGCCCACGAACTGCAGAGGCCAAGGTCCCATTTTTATAGGTGGGAAGCCAATGGAGCCACCTCTAGTTTAAAGCCGTGTCCTTCCGCGAGTGATGGCTGCCGTCATGTGAGCCTTGGTCTCGTGATCTGTCATGTGGAGTTGACAGTCGTGTCAAGCCACAGGAGACACCGATGGGCTTCATTCATCTCTGTGCCACTGCAACGCAGTAGAGTAACCATAGAGAGGACACTCCTCATATTACTGAAGAAGAAGGGACAGGAACCCGTAGACACATAGTGTGGTTTGGGGACAACTGGGAGAACTTCTTCTTCCCCAGTGTGGCTCGCCATCTCCATTTCTGCCTCTCAGGCTCCATGCCCCACCCCGCACCCCACCCCCGACAGGAAGCTAAGTGAGTCCGGGGGCTCCTTGTAGAGTGAACACAGTCTATATCTTGCATGTCGGTCCTGACTCCCCGGGTGAACCAACTTGGGAAGCGGGTTTGAGCCCGACCAGGCTGCGGACAGTCTCGGTTGGGTCCGTCCGTTTGGAGCCTGCCTGGCTCTAACGTATCCTTTCTGCCAAAACTGATGGGCTGGCAGCATCTGTGAGCCACGGGGTAGAAAGAGGGAGTCTGAGTGACACAGAGAAATCCAGAGGAAGCCGGGCCTCCCAGACCACGCCGCTGTCAGGAGCAGCTGCTCCAAACCCACCGCATCTTTGTCAAAGGGCAAGTTTGCCTCTGTGGGACCCTCGCATCTGCTCTGTAAATGTGTGGACACAAAGGAGGGTCACATGTCATCCAGAATGATGCTCTGTAGGAAGCAGATGACAGCCAGGGGCTGGTAGCACGGGAGGCTGAAGCCCCCTTACCTCAGCGGTTCACCACAATGGGGGCTTTGAAAAGGAAAGGGTGGTGGAGGTCCCAAGACTATAGAGAAATAAATGGGGAAGGGACACGTGAAAAAGGCAGACGCGAGCCTTCTGGGAACTTGCAGAAAGACCGGCCTTTCCAGAATTTCCTCGCTGTCTTTCTACTGCCCAGGAAGACAATGCCTTTGGTCTTAGCTATGGGGTACCTCATTTTTAGTAAGTGACACCCCCCACCCCCACTTCATAACCTCCACAAGCCTCCAAAAACATCCAAGACCCACGAGGGGAGGGGAATAAGGAAGATGGAACTGGAGATGTGTGTATAGAGTCTCCCTTGATTTAACTCATGAGTCGCACGATGGCTGACTTCAACCCTTCACACAGTATGTGTGATGAATCAAGGGTTAAGGATGCCACAGAGCCCTGGGGTCTGGGACTCAAGATGGGATGGTATCAGGAAGGTTCTGAGCTAACTATCTGTGGCCCGTGATGATTGGAGGGCATCAGGAGCTTGGGGGCGGGGCGAGGAAATGGCTCAAGTGGATTGGTTCCACTTCTTTGTCTGAGTCTTGACCACGATGGGTACCTGGAGCCTGCCCACCCTCCCCCATGGGTACCGGGAGCCTGCCCCTCCTCCCCGATGTCCTTCCTCCTTGGCCCAGAGGTGCAAGCACAGAGATCATGGACATCACTGTGACGTGGTACTAATGAAACCAGGGCTGGAAGTTAGCCCTCTGCTGGACTGCCCGGAGCTATGAGAGCCTGTGTGATCCTGAAGGAGGTGCTTCGTCTCTCTGGGCACAAGGTTTCCCAAGAGAAGAAGGAAGATGGGGCTGCCTTAGAGGGCGGCTGTGAGGATGCAGCTGCGGAACTGAATAAACACTCAGTAAATTCTGGGTGTATTACCATCCATATTCCCATCAGCTTGGCTTGTCACACTAGGGAACAGTCGCCCTCTGCTGCAAGGGTGGGGATCAGCTGTCTCAGAATCTAGACTGCATCTGGGTGCCCAGAGTTCCGATTGTGGCTGTTGAGAATGGGATGGAGACGAAGGCTGTGTCCTGATAAGCTTTGTCAGTCACTCTCCTAGTCCCGGGGAGGGGGTGGGGTGGGAACAGATGTCTATGATAAGCAATTAAAGAGGAAGACAGGTGTATCTGAGCTCCAGGTCTCTAAGGAGACGATATTTCGGAGGGATTAGTCTATGCCTGGCTCTATTGTTACGGGCCTGAGTTTTAATACAGAGAAGAGCTTGTGGAACAAGGCTGTTTACCTCAGGCTGGCCAGAAAGCAGAAAGGCAAGAAGTTTCCAGAAAGCCTGGCTTTCTGAAACCTACTGTCTCCAACCAGACCTATCTGCTAACATCCACGGCTCTATTGATGTATTAACCCTCTGATGAAGTCAGAGTCCTCAAGGACAGATTCAGTCCCCTCTCAGACGAGTCAGCTGAGTAATTTTACCTGGGACCTGAACCACTCCATGGTTTAATGAATCCAGGCCGTATGTGCTACCCAACCCCTGTGAGTCACTTAATAGATGGCAGAGTCATTAGGTTGATGATAACAATCTTGTCACAAGGCTGAATGTCAAGTAACCTTTATTACTCGATACCAAAGACCTCACAATCTTATGTGCGCTTTAGGTCCAAATGTGTGTACACAGCCAAGAGTTACCTCATGAGGGGGCAGAATATTACTCGTCAGAATGGGAACATTGGGAATTGATGTTAGAGGTTTGGCGGGGGGGGGGAGGGGAGGATGAGGCTGGGGTCTCGAGGGTGGATCACACGAAGCCCTGACTAATGCTAGCGTCAGTCCAGTCAGCCCTGTTTCAAGCTGCTTCTTGTGAAAACTCACAGCAAATGTAATTACAGCCCAAGGCATGGGTCTACACGTGGCTGGATGGTTTGTGATCGCAGAATCTGTGTTTGAACGGCACACACACCTTCCGTCTTCTTCCTTTGTGCTTGTCTGGGAGACGTCTCTTGTACTTTAGAACAGCATCACCCAGCTGGGGCCTGTGCACAGCTCTAACAAATGCAGACCAACAACCCTGGAACCATTATTACAAAGGCGCCACCGAAAACATGGGATCTACAGCTTTTGGTTATTAACGCTTTGGGGATGTGTGTGGTTTCTTGGTTCTAGTGCTTGGTTTTCCCAGGGAGTCATTAGGCTTTGTGTGTGTGTGTGAGGTGGGGTTGGGGGTGTGTGATAAATATGAGTGGATGTTACACTTTGGTTACAGATGACAAGGCCAACTCCAGCCAGTCTCCTGGCAATTCCTCACACCCATCTTTAAGGAGAGACAGTCTGAAAAGTATTGCTTTCTCCTGGAAGATGGCCTGGGGTGTGAGGCTGGGTCTTGGCAGCGCAGCGCACATCTCTGATGTGTCCCTGGGAGGGGCTCATTGCCAGTTTGATGTCTCCAGTCTGTACAGTACCCTTGCAGGAGATCGATAGGTCCTATTCTGTGGCTGATAGAACTCAGGCTGGAGGGGGTGAGATCACCAAGTGGAGGCACCCTTGCTGTACTGTCAGGTTCCACGAGTCTGGTGCAAGGTGCCGTGCACCAGAGCTCCACACAGAGCTCAGCCCAGAGCCCGGAGGGGAGGTCCTTCCCAAAGCTTGGTGTTATTCTTAAAAATGTTTTAAAAAGGCAGAGTTTCACGATCTAGCCCTGGCTGCCCTGGAATCTCCGTAGAGCAGGCTGGTCTTGAACTCACAGAGATCCGTCTGCCTCTGCCCCTCCAGTGCTGGGATTAAAGGCGTGTGCCACCACACCCAGCTAAATTTTTATTTGCTGTTACTGTATGTGAGTATGGGCAAGGGTGGGGGGGGTACTGTAGTATACCAGCCTGGACTACGTGAGAGCCTTTCTAATGACACACACACACACACACACACACACACACACACACACAAGAACCCCTGTGCCTTGTAGGTATTGTGAGTTAAATGAATGAGCCCACGTGATATACTCAGAACAATGCCTGATGCGATGGCCGTTTTCATAAATAACTGCTAGTTTTCTCATCTCGGAAATGGAAAGGGAAAACAAGTCTCACTCTTTCCCAATTTGGGACCCTTAAAAAAATGCACCGCACAGTTCTGCAGGTAAGATAAATCACCCTTAAGCTTCGCACAGGCAGAACACATCTGGGGAAAGACACAGCAAGAGAGAATCAGGCCCTAGGAGCCCACACTCCCCCCCCCCACACACACACCTTCTGCGTTATACTCAGGTGCTCCAGGAGAGACAAAGCTGGCACTGTCTAGACTCGAAGTCCCAGGGTGACAGCAGTGGAGCTGGCTTCTGCAGCTCCCTAGCACCCTGCTGGCAGCACACCAAGCCAGAAATAGCGCCTGGGTGCAGGACGCGTCCTCCATCACTGGCCCGAGGAGGCGATTGCGAAATGTGTGCTCTCGGTTCAGCGTCCTCACATTCGGCAGTCCGTGCTCCCTCTTGCTCCTCCAGCTCTTCACACCCCACCAGAGAGTTCAAACAAGGCCTCCCCCCCTTCCAAGATGGTCAAGGATCCTGAATACTACCCAGCATTCAGCTTCTCCAGCACTCCATGACTCAGTAAACACTTACCGTCCACCCAGCATGTGCCAAACGCCAGGGTGGATGCTTTCCCGGTGCGTGCATGCTACGTACTTTAATCTCTGAATCCGCGCCCACCCTGATCCCACCCTGGGGTGTTGAACACTATAGATTCACAGTTCTCCGTAAATGTGAGTAGGGTCCTGAGCCTTGTGCTGTGATGGGAGTGTGGAGTTAAATAAGGCAAAGACCCTCGGTCACACGTATACATCCTCGCAGTAATTAAGACGGTCCACCATGATTCTCTATTGACACTTCCATCTCTCAGCCTAATGGTTTATGTATTTAACAGTAATTCTCGGAGTCGGTGAGTCACTGACTAGCTTCTTTAGCTTAAGGCCAATGAGATCTAGCCTCCTGAGTTACTGTTTGCTCCTCTGCAGAATGTGCTGTGGTGGGGGAAATGTTCATCCTGCAATGGACATTAAGTAAGATCCTGAATGAGTAAGCATGCCGTCAACGGCATGCACGGTGGCTCCTCCATAGTGACCAGTTGACATGAGCCCTCAAAACAATGCCCCCTTCCACAAGAAAGAGATGCATATCACGTGTGCCATACCCTCCTTCTCCTGTGCTGGTGGCAGACATCACTAATGGATCTTACAGTGGACTACAGCCTCCTATGCCGCACCAGTGACAGACATCACTAATCGATCTTAGATACAGCCCCAGAAACTACCTCAACACAGGGCTCCTGGCAGCCATGATTAGTTGACTATAGCTGTTGACCATATGCAGAGTTCTGCCATCCCATTCTTAGCCACACAGTTCAGTATGCTGTCACGCTAAGGCACATCCCCTCCCTGAACTTGGAGCACTCTCCTTGGGTGTTGGGATAACCTCCCCAGCTGCTGAGCCGTGTAGCTCTCAGGCTCAGGTACGCACAGGAGGAGCCAGTTAAACACAGGCACCAAACCACGCACTCTGATCGGCACAAATGCATCCATTCTGCTGACTTGCTGATTATCTTGGAGAAGTCACTTCTCCTCTCCAGATTACTTTCCTCTTGAAGGTAAAAGATCTCTGCCTGGGAGCATGATGGAGGGACTCAGGATGGCTGGCATCTCCGGGGTGTGGCTTTGCACTGTGGCTCTTCTGCCAAACTCTGTCGCATCCATGCATCATTATCTGCACACCAGAGATGCAGTCTCAGAGGCCTGGGGGAGGGGCTTGGGGGCGGGGCTTAGGGGCTAGTGCATGTGCAGCTGTGCAGCAGGATAGCACTTTGAGACACTAGCCTCTGTGGATTTCTTACTCCCTCTGTTTTCCCCATTTAGTCAGGCTGTGGCTCTACCCTCTCAGCCCAGGGAAGCTGTGTCAAGGCTGCAGACAGTAAGGATGTAAACACATCTAAGTGTTTGCTTTTCAGGAGCCCTGAAGCCCTTGGGAGGGGGCACTTAGAAGAGAGGCTCAAAGAAATACAAAGGAAGAAAGAGTCCCTTGAACAAAGAGATTGCTTGAGAGAGAGAGAGAGAGAGAGAGAGAGAGAGAGAGAGAGAGAGAGAGCCAGTCAGTCAGGTGCCACAGGGGCAGGGATGATGTACATCACCATGGTAACATAATATGTTTAAACTGATAGCCAATTGCTAGAGCTCGACCAGGCTGGGCATCCTTGGGCAAACAGAATAACCTCTCTGAACTTGTCTTCACTTGCAATAGGAAGGCTCTTTTCAATGTGTATAAGTAAGTGGGAATGGACGGTAAACCCTGAGGCTGAAGAAGCGTCTACCCGCCCCACCCTCTACTTCATTTCTGGGTCTACGCCTCTCTGGGATGCCATCTTGAAGTTTAAGTCTGGTCTAGGACACACGTGAAGGGCAGGAGCAGTGGTTCTTGGCACTCCTAACGCTGCGACCCTTTAATACAGTTCCTTGTGTTGCGGTGACCTCCCCGCCTCCCCCACCACCACAAAATTATTCTCATTGCTACTTTACAATGGTAATTTTGCTCCCGATATGGAATTATAATGTAAATGTGACCCTCATAATGTAAATGTCTGATATGAGACCCCTGTGGGGTCACGACCCCACAGGTTAAGAACCACTGGTCTAGAGGGGCTAAGGAAGCATTTGCTGCTCTTAGAGAGAATCTGGGTTCAGCTTCGGGCCCCTTACACCCCAGAGTGGTCTATAACTCCAGCTCCAGGGAAGCCGATGCCCTCTTCTGGCCTCCATGAACACCAGGCATTCACAAGGTATGTGGTTGCGGGTGAAAGAGACTCATACATAAAACTAAGAGACGTAAAGCTAAGTACATCTTTAAAAAGGAACGAATATGAGTCACAGCTAATACCATCTGTCTCCTTTTCCCCTTGCAAATGTAGCCCATGTGTGAGAACGGAGGTTTTGAGTACCCCGGTGAAGGCCACGCCTAGCCGGACTCAACGTGAAGGCAGGTGAGTGTCCAGGTAACAGCGCGAGCCCCAAGGGTCACCTTCAAGGCTCCCAAGGCTCCAGAAGTCACTTCGCTTCAGGTGTGGCCTTGGCTCTGCTTCTGACAGCGGTGACTGCCAGTCTGTCCTCTCACAGCTAATTATTTATAAACACGTCTCCCCGGACCCTGGTGTGAGCAGCTTCGGAATGGAGGTGTTTTATTAATTGCTGGGCTTTGCTCGTGATAGGAGATCAATGCTGGGTGAAGGCGTGGGTGAACAATCGAAGCCAGATGTGAAATCCTGTGACGCGGGTTTAAGGGAAAGGACCACGGCAAATGCTGTGATTTTTGTTTGTTTGTTTTTTGTTTGTTTCTGACCGGAATAAAATAAATACAGTCGTGGAAATCTTCAGAATAAAAATAAACCCAGAGCAGAAAGGAAACCGGTGTGTGTGTGTGTGTGTGTGTGTGTGTGTGTGTGTGTCTGCGTTCAGGCTGCTATTCAGGTTTTGAGACAGCCTCTTGCTCAGTACTCAGGCTGAACTCGAACTCCTGAATGTCCTCTCCCAGGCTCCCAAGCGCTGGGATTACAGGCGTGCCCTACGAGCCTGGCTGCTGAGTGTTTGGGAGTAGAAGATAGAAGCAGAAGATCTGAACCATTAACTTTTTATAATTAGTTAAATAAACAAAGATGCTCAATTAGTATTGCTTGGATGGGAAGATGGAGAGATAGGTATGCGGACGGATGGGTGAGGAGATGGATGGACAGACGGATGGATGGATGGATGGATGGGGGAAAGGGTGAATGAATGGATAGAAAAAGAGTAGTCTGAAATCATGAATACATGTAGAACTAATTCTCCTGCATATTGAATGAATGAATGAATGAATGAATGACTAGGTGGATAAAGGGTAGATGGGTGGCAGGACAGTTGGATGGATAACTAGATGATGGATAAATAATCAATGGATAGCTGGGCGGTGGTGGCGCACGCCTTTAATCCCAGCACTTGGGAGGCAGAGGCAGGCGGATTTCTGAGTTCAAGGCTAGCCTGGTCTACAGAGTGAGTTCCAGGACAGCCAGGGCTATACAGAGAAACCCTGTCTCAAAAACCAAAAAGCAAAACAAAACAAAACAAAAAACAAAATAATCAATGGATATAAGATGAATCATGAGTGAATGTACTAGAAATAAAATAAGGGCTGGGCTGAGTTCTCAGCAATTGTGAAGGATCATATATGTGAAAACTTACCACAGCTGCCCAATGCCTGGGTTTAGATGAGCTAGCCTGGGGTAGATGGTGCCTAGGCCTAGGTAAGATAGCCTGGAGTAGATGGTGTCTGGGCTAGGAGAGTGAGCCTGGAATAAATGGTGCCTGGGCCTAGGTGAGCTAACCTGGGGTAGATGGTGCTAGTGCCTAGGAGAGCTAGCCTGGAATATAGGTGGTCTCGATCAAACTTACTCTCCTTGTCTCTATTTATTTGGAAAGCTTGCTTAGGCTACGACATTAATGTAGCGTCAAACTGACAAGTCCCCAGACAGAAGCAGCAGGCAGTGCCCGGCGGATGGGTGTCCTGAGCCCTGCTCTCTCCCGTGCCCTACTGCGGTACCACGATGGAGCAGGATAGAGACACACACCGGGGAGGAAAGGCAGCTCGTCAAGAGCTTCGGTGTTTCCATATGGTGCCCCGGTTTCCTTCCCGTGTCTGCTGAGCAAAGCAGGTGTTCCAGACAGCGTTGCCAGCCTAAGATTCGAGCCCTAGCTTGCACATCGCCGAGCCGCCTTCCTCTCTGATCTTCTCGGCCACAAAGTCTCACTGTGCCTAGCTAGCTGCCGCAAAGGACGGCTGACTGCGGATAAAGCATTTTGCTCAGGGTTGGGCAAATACCAAAGCACTCAAAACCTGACCCCTGTAGTTAGGATTATGTTATTTGACGGAAGAATTCCGGGAGTGAGGAGATCGGGATTTCCTTATACTATGTGACCTGGGCATTTCCCATGACTATCTTTCTCCACCTTTGTAGTCAAGGATAGACCTCTAGAACTCACTGGTTGAAGGTTTACCCCGATAGGGGAGAGGTGGGAAACGTCACTGTGTCTTACACAGCTCTCTAATCCACACTCAAATTCGGATGAGAATCTGAGCAGCAGAGAGCAGCCATGTCCAAGACTCAAGTGTCCCTGAGGGTCAATAATCACCCACCCCGTCTCCGTGGAACAGACTCGACTGCTGGGCTCAGGGGTAGCTAAGGACATGCTCGCAGCCGCACAGCTTTCCCCAGAGGACCGGAGCTCCCCCAGCTGCATGCCCCTCTACCCCAGGCACTCAATGAACAGCTGCTTGAAGAAGGAACACCCAGGCTTTCCTGTGGTGGGGTGGCCAGAGGTCTGGGGACACAGAGCACACACAGTATGGAAGGCTATAGCAGGTGTGACCTGAGACCCAGGTGTGAGTGGCAAACATCAGATGTCCTGAGTAGCAAGTCACCCGACCCACAGCTGGGATCTCTGTGGCGTCCTCTTCATCCTCAGATCGCATAGGGGCGGGGGTGGGGTGGGGGAAGCAATACCTCCATCTTCACTGGGACCCCACTCTCAGCTCCTGGACTAAAACCACTGCAGGAGGATTGATGAATTGATTTATTACATGCTGGTCCTCACCGTGGTGACCCGAGCAGACACGCCGATGTTTGCATGGGCTGCCCTGGCATACAGCCTGTTCAATAGCTCGAGGTGTCTGGGTCATTTTTGCCCTTGCTCTGTGGGTCTGCACTAGAGGTATGCTGCACTTGAATCTAGAGACTTTGTAACTTGGAGGGATGGAAAAACAAACTTGGAGCAAATATTATAAGACCTCAGTTTTTTCTCCTGTAAAATGGACAGAAGTTGATACCTACTGTTGTAAAGACTGAGGGGGGCGCTCACAGGAGGGGGCTTGACAGTGCTAACAGCAGGAAGAGTGTGTCCATAGTCACACAGCCTAACCTCAAACAACCTGTCCCATACCTCTGAGCTCCATGTGTCTGTTTGTATAAGGAAGATGGATCGATAGTTTTGCCTCTTTTCCCAAGGACCGCAGAGCCCCGTGATGCCTTGGGACTGGATGCCAAGTAGCAGCTCTTAGAGTTTCTGATGTGTCCTGAACGGCTGCACTTGCTCTGTGACTCGATCTCTCTGTCCTTACATTACTGAGGCTGTGTTTCAATTCCCGAAATGTGCCCTCTGGCTGTGGACTGATTGCCACAGTGAGGTGACAGGGGCGAGTGGGGGGAGGGCATAAAAGGTTGAGCGGTAGAAAGCACCAGGATGATAATGGCCTCTCACTGTGTCTGTTCCAAATATCCTGTAACACAGCCTGCAGGACACACAGGATCAGCGCTCAGACACCTACCCCATCTCTGGAAGTGGACAGGGCCCCAGGATCACCTGCCACCTGGCTGGGGGAGGGAGGTTTGGGCACATGAACTGGACAAACAAAAGCCCATTGTCTCCTGGAAGCTCTGAAACCTGATGCCCCAAACAGCGTAGCTGCTCATCTGTTCTGCTGGGCGCAGTCTGGGGCAGATGCGCATCTCATCAGGATCCCCAGGTCAGTCAGTGGACAGACAGCATATGCCAGGAGAGACCCTTAAGGGGCAGGAAGGAGGCCTGAGGTGGTAAAAGAGGGCTGGTGTTTGGTCAGCTGACTGCAACAGAGATGTTCATTCAAACCAGTGACCACGGCGCTGACAGTATGTGTGTGTGTGTGTGTGTGTGTGTGTGTGTGTGTGTGTGCTTGTGCACCAGAGTCTCACTATGTGGTCCTGGCTGCCCTGGAGCACACTGGTAGATGAGAGTAGTCTCAAACTCACAGAAATCCACCTGCCTCTACATCACTGGTGTTGGGATTAAAAGCATGGGCCACTACACCCAGCTTTCCTCTTTTAAAAGTTTTTTCCCTTGAATTATGCGCACATCTGTGTGGTGGGATGCATGCTTGTGAGTGTGAGGGTGCCTATAGAACCCAGAAGAGGGCATTGGATCTCCTGGAGCTGGAGTTACAGGCATCTGTGAGCTGCCCAGCGTGGACGCTGGGAACCGAACTCGGGTCTTCTGTAAGAGCAATATACGCTCTTAGCTGCTGGGCCTTCTCCCTAGATCAGGGGTTTCTTCTTTCTCTGTGTGTGTCTGTCTCTCTGTCTCTCTGCCTCTCTCTCTCTCTCTCTCTCTCTCTCTCTCTCTCTCACACACACACACACACACACACACACACCTCAGCAGGAGAATCATGAAACGTCAATACACACATGTATTTATGCATTGCATATGCCTCCTGCTGTTACGCACATCTAAACTGTGTCTCCACAACCTGGAAACGGAGGCAGGGAAAGGCCTCCAGGCTCCTCAGCCCTAGCATTGGGGGGGGGGGGGTTTGCACTGTGCAGGCTTCCGTTTCCGTTTTTCTCCTCTGTGCTTTTGACTGTGTTACCCTTGCTCATCATCATACATTGAATCCCTGCAGTAAGTTCTAGGATCCCACAAAGACTGGCAAAGATGCGGCCTCTGACTTCCCACTCAAATCCTTCTCTAATGAATCCCATAGAGAAACATGGTAACTTCTGACTTCTGGAGATTGTGTTGGTCAACTTAGCATCTTTGTAACAAACACCCAAGTTAATCATGCTCATAGACAGAAGAAGCTTATTTGACTCCTAGTTTTCTCTTTGTACCATACGGATCCCGGGGACTGAACTCAGGCCATCCAGCTTGGCTGCCAGTGCCTCTACCCACTGAGCTATCCAGCTTGGCTGCGAGCGCCTCTGCCCACTGAGCCATCTCCCAAGTCCTCCATGCCTCCCTTCCCTGGGGCCTGTAGCTGCCATTCAGACTTCTAGCTCTCTGGCTAAGCTTAACTTTTAATGAAGCCAGTGAACGGTGACCCGTAGGTGGGTGTCAGCTCTGTGAAGCGGGATCTGAGCTATGAGAATCCCCCAAGGAAGGGATTCTCTGCATGAGACACATTTGTGTCCAGAGGATCTTAATATTTGTATTGAATAGACACATGTAGACATAAATTACTTAATAACTGTTTTAGGCTTCAGCCCTTTCCTATATTTGCTTTGGCTTTGTTTCTATGACATTTTAATTCGGAATTTTATTTCAAAGGAGCTCCACGCAGAGACTGGAGTGTATGGGAACTTCCCTGTGCAAGATGTCAAGGGGGGGTAGAGAGAGAGGGGGAGGGAGGGAGGGAGGGAGGGAGGGAGGGAGAGAGAGAGAGAGAGAGAGAGAAAGAGAGAGAGAGAGAGAGAGAGAGAGAGAGAGAGAGAGAGAGAGAGAGAGAGAGAGAGAGAGAGAGAGAGAGGGGAACCGCTGTGGTTCACACACCAGGGCATGAAACCTAGACAAGGCTCATCCCCCTGCCACGCTGGGAACAAGATTTACCACCAGGATTCAGAGGCCTAAATAACATCTTTTCTAGTGCCCTAATCTGGTGGGTCACCATCAGGATCAGAAAGACCGGCAAGTTCACTACTTAGCTTCAACACAGGCAGGAGCTGTGCTGTTCAGAGTCACCCCCGGCTGCATTAGAGTCTGGGCAGAAGACCACAGGACCAACTTGAAAAAGGGGACCCAGGATGACAGGATGGACACCCCTGGGGGGATTAGGAATTGAGAGCCCTGGGACTTTTTACCAGGCACACAAGATTTCCCTTGATCTAGCTCCCGTTGCATCTTGGGAGGCATCTATAGCTGCGCCTCCTCCTCTCTCTCTCTCCTGTTGTTTAGATGGCCCAAGAACCCTCCACCCCAGGGCCTGTTCATCCCTGTTTCCTCCAACTCAGATACTTTGTTCCCAGCTGTTTTCCTAGCCTGCTCCCTCTCATCCAGATTCCTGACGACTAATACAACCCACAAAGTGGTTCCTCCCCTCACCCTACACCCAGAAATGTCACATGATCTTTTATTTGTTTATTACCTTGGTTCTTCATTCCATGTTTTTTATTTCTTCCAGAAGAGCAGGGACTTCCCGTTGCTCGATTGCTACCTTACTGCGTAGTATCTCAATAAAACCGATGCAGGCTTGCATGGGTGGAAATACAACTCAATGTCGCAGCTGAGTGCGGCTGCTTTTGCTTTGTGGATTCTCTTCCCCTGGTGGCAGTCTGTGGGCTCCTTGCCACCCCTCCCCCACAACCATCCCTGGTTGCTCAAAGAACACAGAATGCATTTATATTAGCTATCTAGACCATGAAGGACTGGAAACCTAATGGCCCACACCAGAGACAGTGCCCTTGAGCCAACAGCGGGGAAGATGGAGATTTTGTATTATATAAGCCATTCCCTTCCAGTGTCCCCCAAAAGGTAATGCCTCCCGTGAGTGATGCCCCCGCAGGTGAGGGCTCTGCTTTTACTCTCTGAGACCCTCCTGCGCACAAAGACCCCATTCTTTCCTCCTCATCACGTCTCACTGGCAGATTAAAATAAGGAAAAAATAAAGTCATATCCATTACGCTGGTCAGATACTTAGGGAGAACTGTAGGCATGAGCAAGTGTGCCGGTGCCATGCTGGCGGTCTCTCTTCCCCGTTTGAACCATACCCCTGTACCTTCCTTCCCACCGCGTCTGGAGTACACAAGCGTTGACTACCCGGGAGTCTCCTTTTCTGAAAATTATGAAGCCCTTGACTGAGAAAAGCCTCACTTCATTCAACTTCTCCTCCCTGATGGGCCTGGCTTGCAGGAATAATAAAAACTGTGATTTATTATTGATAACAAGGACTACCACAGAAGAAGTTCTTTCCATATGCCAAGCAGGCAGTGCAGCCCATAAATGACTTCATTCAGTCCTCTCAAGGGTTCTTTGAAGTGGTTGCTATTATTAGCCCCATTTTATGGATGAGGAAATCAGGAGACTGAGGTGGAGTTGCTTGCCAGAAGCCTCCTAGCCTCTGTTGTTTGTAGGTAGTAAGAAGCATTGGTTTGGTGCCTTTGCCTGGCCAATTCTGCACATAGACACTGAGCTCTGCCTCTTTGGAAAGTTGCAAAGTCACATGCAGAAATAAGCAGGTGCTTAACGGCATAACAAACTCAGGCCCGATGGCACACACTGTCACCCCAGTGCTGGGGAGGCGGGGACAGGCAGATCCAGGGCTCACTCTGGCTGGCCAGTCTACCTGACAGGGCAAGTTCTAGAGGAGGGAGAAACGTTGTTTCAAAAAGAAGAAATGAAAAACAACAGGTGGAAGGTGCCTGGATAATAATATCCAACTTAGTCCTCTGGCTTTCCGAGTGCACACACATATACATGTGCACATGCAACACACACACACACACACACACACACACACACACACAGAAGCAGAGACAGACAGAGACAGACAGACATATAGACAGACAGAGACCAGGCACAGTATTGGCATGAAGGAGATGCAAAGCCAGGGAGTCTGAACACCCCACAAGCATCCTTCCATGCCTTAGAAGAGTCAATAACAAGCCATTGAAGAACTCGCTATACCTCAGCCTATTCTACCTTGAAGGACGAACAGATCCAGCTGTCCAGAAAACAGGAACCGGTTTTTAGTTTATTGTGACCCTGTACCATACCTGAGGTGCTCATAGAGCATAAGGTCCATGACTGGGGCCTTATTACAGAAGTTAGGATTTTGGGGAGTTGCTCCCCACTATGTAGCTGCCTGCCAGCAGAAGCCCATGGGGACTCACAAGTCCGATGGCATTCGATCTAAATTCCTGACATCTACTGGATCACATTGCCCACTCCTTGAGCCAGACAGACATCTTTATCTGGGGAGCCTCATTCTGACAAGAGGGAGAGTTTGTAGCATATAACGTTCAATGGCATTGATTAGAACCCTCAGAGTGTCAGATAGAGGTGGGGCTGGGACAGAGGTCAGCTTTCTCCAGACTGGAGCCTCACATATTCTAACAACTCATCCAACGTCCCTTTGAACATCTCCATGCTGTGCTTCTTTAAGATACCGCATTTGCCAGGCAAACACAGAGGAAATGTCGCAAAGGGTCCCTGCCACTAACCCCTGTGTGCCATTCAGCGAATCTCAATCTTTCAGATGAAGAAATGTTTGACCCCAAGCAAAGTCACTCCCTTCCCCAAGAAGAACATGTGTTCACCGCCAAGGCAAGCATTTTCTGTGACCCTCAGAACACTGGCTCTTAAACATGGCTTGTCAGTGAAGCGCTCTCCAAATGACCCTCACCCTGATCCCAAGGACGGAGTAAGCACAATTGTGTGAACTGATTGCCTGGCACCAAGGGGGGAGGTGTCTCGAATTAAATGATTCAGAGGCATTTTTCCCCCTGCTTTACAATTTGGCCATCTTTCCCCTCATGCAGTAAAACCTCCAATAGTTTGGAATTTATGAGCCTTTGGACAGGGACTGGGCTCTAGTCGGCTTCTGGAGTATTCTGCATGGAAGGGATTTTTGAAGAAAATTAATAGCTTGACAAACAAATAGGAAGAAGAAATAGTCTATTTAAGTGGGGGGGGGAGGGGCTGCCGTTCCAGCCCTCGACAAATGCCCATCCGCAAACAATTCATATGCTAACCTAAAATGATTTTACACATCCATTAAGTCCCCTGCTCTGACTGTTTATTGATAGGATTATTACTGGTTGGGCTGGCTTCTGCTGATCAGGAACTTCTTAGGTACAAACTTTCTCCGAGGCTGAGAAAATTAACAAAGGAACGAAGGAACCGTCTAACAATGTTCTCTGGTGGGGATGAGAGAGCTCCCTAAATGTTGTTGATCTTACTGATTCCTGGGGGTGGGGTGGGGTCTTTGCCAGGTACTACAGGGTGAGGTCTGACCTCACTGAACCTTGTCTTGGATTTCTTAGGATTATCTCTGCTAGAATTTCCATTGTAAATAATGCTCGTGCCCCCTCTCCTCTCTCTCTCTCTCTCTCTCTCTCTCTCTCTCTCTCTCTCTCTCCTTCTCTTTGTATGCATATGTGCATGTGTGTGTGTTCCCACCACAACTGCCATACAGTTTTAGACCGATTGATGGGGGAAAGCCCAGCCCATTGTGGGCGGGGCCATCCCTGGGCTGGTGGTCGTGGGTTCTATAAGAAAGCAGGCTGAGTAAACCATGGGGAGCAAGTCAGTTAAACAGCACCCCTCCATGGCCTCTGCATCAGCTCCTGCCTCCAGGTTTCTGCCTTGAGTTTCAGCCTTGACTTCCCTCAGGGATGAAGTGTGACTTGGAGATGTAAGAGGAAATATCCCCTTTCTCCCAAGGTAACATATGGTCAGTGTTTTATAACAGCAGCAGAGAAGCAATCTAGAATATTCCTTTTCTTTCTCCCTCTCTTGGTTTCTCGCTTACATTCCTTTCCTTCCTCCTCATCCTCTCTCTCTCTCAGAGTCTCACCATGCAGTCCAGGCTGATGGTGAATTCACTAGCCTCCTTCGATGTCCCGAGTGCCAGGTCTGTGGGGGGGGAGGGGGGACCACCACTAAGCCTGGGTTTCCTATTTTACTCTTAAGATGTTCCCGATGTGAATTAAAAATTCTATAATTACTCCAGATTTGATAAAACTCAAAGTGAAATTATAGTATCAAAAAGTTTAAGATAGTCAATTCCTGATGTCACCTATACAAACCAAAGGTTATTATTATCTAAGGTGTTTAGGGGTCCGTTCAGAATCCAGATACTTCTTCATTGTGCCCCACACCCCTACTCAATAATCAGAAGGGAAAAGAGTTAGCCTTCTGTGCTGGTTCACCTCAGTTGTTAACTTGATGAGAGCTAGAGCCGCCGGGGAGGTGGGCTTCTGGGCGTGCATGTGGGAAAACCACCACTGTAGGTGGCGCCACTCCCTGGGCTGGGGCTGGGGGAGAAAATGGTTGCATCTGAGTCTCATCGCTCTGCTCCTGGCTATGGATTCAATGTGATCGGTTTCCTGAAGCCCCGACCCTGATGACCTCCTACCATGTCGTTTTACACCCTGAACTACAGGCTGAAATTAACCCTTTCCCTCTTGGGTTGCTTTTTAGGTTTCTGTCTTTATTTATTTTTGTTGTTGTTATTGTTTGTTTGTTTGTTTTTGTTTGTTTTTTGTTTGTTTTATCAGAGTACCAGGAAGAGAAATAAACTAAGTCACTTACATGGAGGGGGACCTCTGGAGTCATCCCGACTCGATCTGATGCGTATTAGTTTCAGCGCAGTCCAGAACTGAACTTTCATAATGCCGATTGCCAGCATTATTTGAGGGAGAAATGAAACAGAACTGGAGACTTTTTGCACACACACACACACACACACACACACACACTGCAGTTTTACCCGGCTCAGTCCTCGCGCTGGCTGAGATGGTCATGGGCACAGTTTATATTTTCAAATTGACAAACAAGCAAGGTGAGGCAAAGGCTCCAAAGCTCCAGGACAGCGCCTGGTTTGCCTGCTACTCGCTCACAGAAGCACTTAAGCAACCACCACGGTATACGGTGTCTCACAGCGCTCGGCCATCCTGCCGACTGAACCAGACAGACATCTGCTGGAAATTTGACACATGACAAAACTCTGCCTCATCAAGAATGCCTCACGGGAGGGGGAGGGAGGGGGGAGGGGGAAGGGAGGAGCCAAGGGGGATTCTGCTTAGGAAGCAGTTGTCTGATGTGTGTAGGTTGCTGTGAAATTAACAACTTAAAAATCCATACCTCGCCCCAGTGCTAAATTGTCTTCAGCCATATACACTTGCAATATACAGGGAGGGACCCCCATCTCCAATCAAATGTTAAGTGTGTAACCGACAAGACTGGCTGGTGGCTTACCCCACCCCTCCCCCACCTGCCCACAGACAGTGACTTGTGCCAGTCCTCCGACTGAGCTGGGCTTGACTCAAACAGCTTAACATTTCTGATGAGAACAAGTCTTGCCTCAAAAAGAGTCACGGGGTTCTGATGAAGCTACCTACGGCTCATCTTCTCCCTTTCTCCTCCGGAGAGCTTGACTTTGGAAGCAGGACATTTCCACCCTCCAGTAATACAGAATGCCGGAAGGGAACAGGGAATTGGCCATCACTGCATGGGTCGGATCTTAAAACAGTCAGTCTGTTGAAACACAACTAAACCCAGTCCTTTTGGGGGCTGGGATGTAAATGCTCCCCAAAATCTCTACCCTGGATTAGATAAAAAACATCGACAAGCCAGGACGTGTTCTGCAGCGAGGCACTGCCAATCACAGGAGTATTCTTGTACAATATCAATCGAGAGCTTATAGAACTCTGACATAAACTTTGAAGGTGTTTTTCAGCGGGCTAGAAACCCCAGGACGTTAAAATGTATCAAGAGTGAGGAAATACCGAGGGCACGTGGGACTCTTGTAAAGTCACACACAGCTTAAATTAAAATGAACAAAAGCCGGGGGCGAGGATGTCTCTCGGTCGAGTCATCTGATCAAAGCTATTGGCAAGAAAATGGCATGTTGGTAGTAGCAGACAGACAGACAGACAGACAGGCAGGCAGGCAGAACCATGAAGGTTCCAAGCATGACACTCATCTGAACTAAAACAACAGCAAGAATCTGATTTCCTGCCCGTGTGCCCATGAAACAGAAGACCATGGAGCAAACACTTCTGCCGCCAGACAAATTTCCCCTGGTTCCACCCGCAAGGCCTTCTGGCCAGCGTAGCACTGATGTGTCAACGGTAGATGCAGGAAGGTGAAGGCGGTGGCAAAAGACCAGGGACGGAAAAGCGCTGACGTCAAACTCTCCACCAAAAAACCTCTGAGCAAGCAGACCGTGCCAGCTTTAATGACATCTGATGTCACATGCACCCCCAGACCCCGCCCCCCCCCAACCTCTCCAGCCTTCCTGTGCACAAGTCCACTTCTGCTTACAGGAGCTACATTCTGGTGGTCCTTCCTGCTTCCTGTCCACCCATTCCCCACCCTGGGCGCTCCGTTTGTTTGAAAGACCTGTTTGAGCATCAGTCAGAACAAAGAAAAGTTCCTGAATATGGGTTTGCTCTTCCCAGATCTATGTCTTCCACCAGCCTTCCTCCGACCCCACACTTGCCGGGAAGTTCAGAGTTAGTTGGAGCTGGGTGAGACAATCTCTTTCCCAGACATGTTTTCAATCTAGTCCCTAATGCAGCCTGCCAGGATTAATCAATCCTGCAAGTGGCTCTCCCTCCACTCCCCCCAGATCGTCCCTTTAACTCTCATAACCACTCAGCCAGCCAGCCGCCGCCACCGCAGCAGCAGCAAGAGATGAGTTTTCATACAGCCCTGATTTTCCCTGACAGAGGGCACAGCCTTCTCAAAGTCTTCTGAATCTAACGGTCTAGGAAAATAGTGTTTTTTTTTTCTCTGCTGTGGAAAGCTCTGTGCCCCCCCGCCCCGCCACCTCTTCTCTTCCCACCCGCACCCTGTTCTTTTCCTCCTGCCTTCCTAGACCTTACCTTCCTCTCCCCTCCTGTCTTGTTTTTTATTTTTTTTAAACTACCGCTCCAGCAACCCAGAACTCATTCCAAAGTTCAAACTCGCCAGATCCTTAAAATAAATAAAATAAAATAAAGTAAAACTTTCAATATTCTCTTCACGCTGACTTTGAGCTCAGAGTTTTGGTTTTGGGCGCTGGAAAGGAAAGGATTCAACACCGCCAGCAGCCTCGCTAAGGCACGGGGGAGGGTGCTGCTTGGAGCGAGCGTATCCGAGGGAAGAACATATGGGCTTTTGTTGAGATGCTCAGAGCCCACTAGTTTCTGGGCCGAGGGTTAGAATGCGCGTACTGAACACCGGCTGAGCTGAGTTCGTGTTTTGTACGGTATCCCCTGCCACCTCAAATCCACCCCTGCTTTGCTCCCCTTGACCTATGAACTTGGCGATAGCTAGAAAAGTTTTCAGTCAAGTACATACCCCGAGCCACACCGCCCACCCTAAGAAAGCAAAGGGGTTTGCATAGGAGGTGCGGAGTCTGTGGGAGTCTGTTGTTCCCAGGCAAAGAATTCCTGTCCCTTTTCAACAGCCTCTTCCTTTACACTAGCGATAATTTCTTATGTTCCGGCGTGAGATACCCAGTACGACAGGCATAGTCCAGGCACCCTGGCCCAGCTGCCTGCATCCACCTGTCAAGATTCTGGGGCACAGGCAAGAAAAGGGGGAACCTCCCAGTGTTCCTAAGTCACGAACGAGGTCATTACCTTGGCATCGGCTTGCGGGCTGTGATACTGGCGACGATGATGCTCTCGGGACGCGGAGTGGCCACTGCTTTGAAGGTCCCTTTCCAGAACTTCTCAAACAGCTGTTTCTCGCCCTGCTGCAGGCTTGCCATCCTGAAAGCCCAAGGAGAGCAGGAGCCCGGGGCGCTGTCCGAAGTGCTGAAACGTGGATTCCAAACCCGATGACACGCCCTGGGCTCCGGGGCGCTGTCCGCGTGAAACCCCCAAGGAGTGGGGTGGGGAGAGATCGGAGTTCGGGGCGGGGGATGGGACAGAATGGGACGGCTCCGGCTAGGCAGGCAGCGGAGAAAGGTTGGGTTCACCTCTTGGCTTGGCTCTGGGCTGCGCTGGGAGCAGGCTGAGCTCCGCGTCCTCGGCAAAGGAAAGCTGGGCCGGCTTTCTCTACCGCGCAGAGAACAGAGAGGAGGCGACCGGGGCGTCTGCCGTGCGTGCGCGTGTGAGCTCCGGCGCGCCCGGGTTTTGTCTCTTGCACAATGTGACGTTGGAAGAGGAGGCTGGTCGCGCGAGCTGTACTTTCCTCCCTCCCCTTCTCGGTCTCCTCCTTCCCCAGCAACCCCTCCTTCTCTGGCTCAGCCTCCCGCCGCCATCTGCATAACAAAAGCCCGCAGGTCTGAGGAGGAGAAAGGGAGGGGCGAGCGCTTGTCTCCAAGGCCCCGTGGCCACCGAGTTGCGGCTCTGACCTCTCTGAGAAGCTACCCCAACACCTCAAACAGAACCAAAAAGGAGATCCTCTCTCTCTTAGCCCTCACCCCTCCTCCGTCGTCGCAGGCCTTGCCCTCAACCCTTACATGCGCACTGCCGGGGCTTGGGCCACCTCCCTATCTTTTTGCAAGACTTGGAGCGCATCTTCCATTGAGGGAGCTACTAAAAAATGCCCCACCTATCCACTCACGCCGACCTGCCCGCACCCACCCCACTTCTGGGATAGACCGCGGAGGTTTGCAAAGTGGGGGCGCCCCTATGATTTTCTTTACGCCTGGGGGCCGCGGGCTCTTCCACCCCCCACCCAGAAAATGCCATTTGATGGACAATCCGTCACCAGCGCGGTTTCTCGCCATCTGTCGAGCCGGCCCCCACCCGCAGAGGGGCGCAGCGTCACATCTGTGCTTGCGGCGCTATAAAGGATATCTCTTTTGTGCCTCGCAGCCGGCCTGCTTCGCGTCCCCGCTGCCAAAGCCCTCCAAAAGAACACCCCTCCCCCACTCCTTCTCCCCACCCCCCTGAGAACCCGCAGCCTGTGTGTGAAACAACAGTCCGATCTGGCAAAGAAAGCGCGCGGTGGGGTGTGTGTGTGTGTGGCAGAGGTGGGGGGGGGATTCCGAGGATTACAAGTAACTTTTTGGTCTTTCCATCTTCTTCCTCCCCTCCCCTCCCAATCTCAGCAGAGGCTCAGAATCTCAAACTCCAGAAGCGATGTAGACAACAATGTCTCCTCGTTTTACCGTAAGGGTCTTTTTTAGGGAAGATCTTCTAGTGAGATCTCCCCGGCCCATTTCTCCTCTGGAGCCTTATAATACTTGGTACACTGACCATTTTCACCCACCTCCAGAGTTAAAATCTGAAACTCCTAGAAGGAGCCTCTGCTAAGTCTTTACAGACCTCCAAGCACTGACACCGGGTTCCACCCTGAAGGGGGAAATATCTCTAGTTTTTGTTGACCTAGTAGCAGTGTGGAGCGAAGACCCCCGACATCGGTGAGAACTTAGCAAATTCTTTGCAAGAGAATAAGAAGTACGAGGGGTGGGGCAGGTCGGGGAGAGGAGAACAGGATGGGGCGAGAGACTGGGACACAGGGTTAAAGAGTGAGCCTGGGACCCGTTTGTGTGTAGTGGATGGCTGTGTACCGGTTTAGGAGCGCCCAGAGCTCGCTCCGCAGTGACCCCTTCTGGCCAATAACTAGAAGTGCATTTGTTGGCTTTTAAAGGGCGTAGCAGAGACTAGGGGTTAGGATGGGGTTGCGGCTGGGAGACTTGAGAACAGAGAAAGGTAAGCTAGGGCGTGGACTTTCCATTTCCCTCTCCCTGATCCCCTGCAGTTAAATTCTCCATTCTCAGATTGCTTTTAGGGCCTAGCAACCCTTGGATGGCTGTCACTTTAAAAGCGGTTGAGCTGTCTTTCCTCTTAGCCTTGGCTATTTAAAGAGATCCTTAGTCATGACATGACTAAGGTATGAACCCATGACTTAGATATGAACCCAGTTGCTTTCCAGAAATGGGCAGGTGGGACTTTACCTCCACCAATCAACCAACACCTTGCAGAGGTGCGTCTGCCCTCTCATTAAAAAGGTTTATTTTTACCCTTAGTGTGTAAGTGCTCAGATGTCTTCTGTATTGGTGCCCCACTAAAGTCAGAAAGCAGTGCCAGGCCTAGCCAGGGCTAGAGTTAGAGGTGGTTGTGAGCCACACAATGTTGGTTCTGGGACTCAAACTCGGCTCCCCGGGAACAGCAGCAAGCTCTCTAACCATGCACCACCTCTTCAGCTCAACTATGCTGATTCTTCTTATCTGGTATTAGGACAATGTTCCCAGTTGGGCATCCTTGCCTCTTGGGAAACCCAGAACAACCAACCAAGTAAGGTGAGAGGGGAAACTTTTTTTTTTTTAAATTTGTGTACAGATGAGGAAACAGAAGTTTAGAATGGCCAAGTAATGTGCCTGTGTGGCTCTAATGGAATAATGGGACTCTGGGAGAAAATACAGTAATCAGGTCTGGGAGAGAACTCTGGGCATAGGAGGCATACCAGGCTGGAACTAGGCAATGTCTAAAAGATGCCAGTGACCCCGTGCTTTGAAGCACACGGTGCTGTGGTTTCCAAGTAGTGCCAAGCTCCTCAGGGCTTGGCACCCAGACTTCCAGTGAGTGACCTCAATTGTTGTATTAATTGTCTTGTTACTGTGACCAAATCCCAGACAAGAAGCAAACTAGGGAAGGAGGGCTTTATCTGGCTCATGGTTAGAGTCCATCACAGCAGGGGTTTGGGGCGGGGGTGGGGGGGAACCCGTGAGGGAGCTGGTCCTGTTACATCGAGGTAGGAAGCCGAGGGAGAGGAAAGTCGATGCTTGTCTTTTTTTGGGATCCTTTTGAACTCAGGACCTCTGGAAGAGCAGTCAATCCTCTTGACTGCTGAGCCATCTCTCCAGCCCCAAGGGGATCCTTTTTACAAAGTCTGGAACTGCAGGTCCATGGGACAATTCCATCTGTACTCAAAGCGTGTCTGGCTGCTTGTCTGGCTGTTTGTCTGGCTCGCTGCTGGGGTGCCAGAGTGCCGCCTGCAAACTGCTCAGGACAGGCAGAACACAGTCTGTAATAGGGGTCCTGGCCTGTGTTTTCCCAGATGAGGATGGGAAACAGCGAAGTTTGGGACAGATGCTGTAGTTCCCAGCCTGCTGTGTACCCAGACACTGCTGCGGACCTCAGGGAGATGGGAACGGGGGTCCATGGGTACCAAGACAGGGGTGGAATCCGGTTTGGTTCTGAGTGAATACTGAGAGTCCTGATGGGCTGGAAGAGGGAAGGCTTTCTCTGGGAGAGTTAAGTGAGACTCTTTTTTGGTTTTTCAAGACAGGGTTTCTCTGTGTAACCCTGGCTGTCCTGGAGTTCACTTTGTAGACCAGGCTGGCCTCGAACTCAGAAGTCTGCCTGCCTCTGCCTCCCTAGTGCTGGGATTATAGGCATGTGACACCACTGCCCGGCTAGGTGCGACTATGACCTAGACCTCAGTCCTGGGCAATCTTGATGAAGGATCTTGCTTGTCCAAACTGTTTTATTTGATGGCGGATGTGAAGGCATACATTTTACTCAGGGTGAACGAGGTTTTAAATACTTTTTGCAGGAAAGAATGCCCAGGAAGGGAAGCTCATTTGCTAAATACTCGGGGACCTATCCAGACACCTTATTAGCATGGGGGAACTCCAGGTTTTTATGCTATGTGACCGATTCTCATGGTCTTCTCAGTGGGGTGTCATGGTTACAAGTTCTAGATCAGGTAGTTTGGCAGGGAGCTGGCCTCACACCCTCACAATTCTGAGGTTTCTGGGGCTTTAAACTTGCTCAACCTTGCTAGTTTTTCTGTCTGGTGTCACAGTCCATTTGCCCCACAAAAGTGGGTCTTCCCTTTCCAGTTAAACTTTCTGGAGAGATCTTTATAGAAAGATGCCCCTCACCCTTGCCAAAGCTTCCATCTCAGTATGTTACGTGAAGTTTCTTGGACGATAACCCAGTACCACCAGAGCTGCCTTACGCGATATTTCCACAAAGACTGAATGTTTCTGGTTTAAATAAACTGTCTAGGGGATTAACAGAGTCGACAGGACGGGCAGGCTACAAAGCAGTCTATGGAAACTAGTTTAGTAAAGAAAATCAATGATAATCAGAGGCCAAAGCACAGCCTCTAGAATCAGATGGAGCTGGGTGTGGTGCTCAGATCTGCCACTTTTTAGCCGGGTGACCTCAGGCCAGCAACTATCTCCTGCCTCAATTTTCCTGCCCAACCCCTCCCACCTCAAACGGAGACATTAATACATATTTCACATGATTCTTGTGAGGGTTACACAACTTATTAGGGCTGACTTCTCTAATAGAACCCAAAGCCTTGTTGCTCTGTCATTTTATACAGCAGAGCCATCCATGTCCATCTCTGTCTCCCTCGCAGTGTGTCTGCACTCGGCTTCCCCAGGGGCCAATGAGCCAGAGCAAGAGCTGGTAGGCATCAGCATGTTGGTTAGTGAGCAGTGAACAGACACACATGGCACAGCTGGCATTTACCCTCTGTTGTGCCATCACCGGAAGACATTGCTAATTCTGACTTTGGGGCCAGACCTCAGAATTCCTTCCCTAAACCGACTTCTGGATGGAGTGCCCCAGTGAGCTGGCACTCTTTGTATAAAGATCTATTTCCATCCACTCCTTCGGGACGCTTCTGTCCCTGATGTATCCTCTCAGTTGTGGGAGCGCAGACAGGGCAAAAGGGATTCTGGAGTCTGTCAACCTAGGTATCCCTCCAGCCATGGCTGAAGAGTTTTCTACACTTCCACGTCCCTAAGGCAGCATCCCTGACTCAGAGAGAGCTGCCCACACTCTGGGTTCTAATTCAGCCTTGCTAATGGTGATTTGTCACCTTGGGGAAACCCCTTGACCTCTCTGTACCCAGTACTCCTCTGAATACAGTAGAGCTGATCATGGTCTACCTGCATGGTGAGGACTTCGGGCACCTTGACAGTCTAAACTCACTTCCAAAAGTCCAGTGGACAGTGAAAAAGTCAAATAATTACAGAATCAATGGGAAATATGATAACGAAACCAATCTGTCATTGTGGCCTTAAAGAGGACTTCACGAAAACCATTCAGATGATGAGACTCTTTATTTCCTCATAAAGGGGTTTTGGAGGGAATAACAGTCAAGCTTGTACTACTCAGGGTTTGCCGATCGCCACATCTGGTAAGTTCTACTTTGTGTCTAATCTGAATCCCACCTCTACTCTTTACTGACCAACCACTTCTAGACGACCCCTGAGTGAACATGGATGAAGCAGGAGCCCCCACCCCCACTGTGTTTCTGTGTAGCCTCCTGTTTGTCTCTTATCTGTACCACCAACGTGGGTTTAATGAGTAAATCCCATGTCTGATAACTGACTACACAAACATTCCCGTCACAGTAGCTTAGAGGGAAGGAAGGATGCATCACACCTCTATGATACAACAGTATGGCGTCCATGGTGTTTTCTGATGATGTACGTATCCCTGGGATAAAAGAACTAAACTTTGTATCTTCTGTATGCACATTTGACCACATACAATAGTAATGATAATAAGTAGCCAGAATAGTACAGGGATGTCTGAGACTCTGTATCAGGATCCTTTAAGTGATTTGCAAACGCGGACTCAGTGATGGGAAAGCCCCACCCCGCCCCACCCCGCCCCACCCCGCCCCACCCCGCCCCACCCCGCCCCACCCCGCCCCACCCCGCCCCGCCCACACACCCTGCCCCGCCCCTCCCCGCCCCACCCCACCGCTATGAATTACAATCCACTATTAATCAGGAAGCAGAAACACAGAGAGGTGCTGTAAGCTGTCTGGGACACACGACCATACAACGTAGAACCTGCACCTACACCCAGTCAGAGTGACTTGCAGAGGCTCTCTGATTTAGCATCCCCCACCCAACGGCCTGTGATAGAGTCTTTATGTCCCCAAATGGCATCGATTCTCATGAGAGCGTGCTTGGAGCCGAGCACGTGGTCAGGGACAAAGCTGGAGCCTGTTCCTGTGGAGTTACAGCCCGGCAGTGACTGACAGGTGTTAAATGCCAAAGAAATAATAGTCAACACCATGTCTCCGGGAGAATAAAGCGAAGCTGGAGATCCGGGGCTTTCGCCAAGCCGAGTGTCAGAGGGTGACACCTCTGCGTTCACAGGCTTCTAAGCTGGGGTGACAGGTGGGAAGTCGAGGCTATAGAGCGACAGGAAGGGTTCAGACACACATGGGGAGGGTGCCTGGGTGCTCTCAGAGAGTGCGGCAGGGAAGGGACAGAGCCGAGTGAAGGAGCTGTGGATGGATGGAAGCTCGCGCTCCCTGCAACGCGATTGGAGAACAAGCCTCCTTCAGAGAGCCATGCTGTTACACAATGGTTTGTTGTTGTTGTTGTTGTTGTTGTTGTTGTTGTTGTTTTGAGACAGGTTTTCTCTGTGTAACCCTGGCTGTCCTCTGTGCTCTGTAGACCAGGCTGTCCTTGAACTCACAGAAATCCACCTGTGGCCTCCCCGTCCCAAGTGCTGGGATTAAAGGCATGGACCACCACAACCTGGCGATCATAGCGTTTTGACGGTCAACAACCGAGTGATTGATTCCCAAAGCCAGGTGCTTTGGCACCCTAGCGGCGCACCCTGGAAGCACCTGGAGGTACTGTCAGAAAGAGAACACCCACAACCAGAAGCCTGTCCAATGTGCTCCCACCTCGGACTCCTCCACAGAACTCTACTTCCCAGCCTCGCTTTCCCTAAAATGTCTCATTTGAATAAATGGTTAGAAAGTTGCCCAGACAGCTAGAAGTTAGTAACAATGTTTTGTCTGAGTCGAGTTAACTTTTACAGCGACCTTCCATTACAGCCCCTGGAGGAAGTTGGTTGCTCCTCGTCAGAAACACTCAGGGCCAGACATGTTTCCGAGTTCAGTTTTTTCAGATTCTTAAATGTTTGCATAAATGTTAGAGGCTGAGCATCCATTCCCTCATCTCAAACTCTAAAGTCTAAATATTTTATATATATATATATATATATATATGTGTGTGTGTGTGTGTGTGTGTGTGTGTGTGTGTATAATATATGTATGTATGTATGTATGTGTGTGTATGTATGTTTATATATATATATATATATATATATATATATATCACCCTAAAACTGAAATTCCACATTTGGGGTTTTTGGATTAGGGCTGCCCAACTTATCCTGGGTTTTCTTCTTGATATAAATATAATTTAGCATCAGATTAGACAAAATTGATACTTATTTATTAATACTACTAGATATTCAGTCAACAACTATTTGCCCCAGTGTTCTCTGAGCATTTGATTGTTTGATCTGGTAACCTGAATGAGTTTTGTCTCATCCCTATGTATTAAAAGCCTGGTCACCAGTGGGATGATGTTAGGTCTCTTCAAAAGATGACTGGGATCTGGATACTTGGATAATTTTTCTCCTCCTCCTCCTCCTCCTCCTCTTCCTCTTCCTCTCCCTCCTCCTCCTTTCCCTCCTCCTCTTCCTCATCCTCATTTTCTTTTTCTTTTCTCCTCCTTCTCTTCTTTCTTCTCCTCCTTCGTGTGTGTGTGTGTGTTGTTTGTGTGTATGTGTGTATATGTGTGTGCATGTGTGTGTATTTGTGTATGTGTGTGCATGCTGTAAGACAAACTGTTCTGCTCCAGCACCTGATATCTTTCCATCAAAGGTGTCAAAGCAATAGAGCCAATCAACCATGGACTGAAAACTCCAAAATCATGAGCGCAAACAAACCTTTCCTTCTTTTAAATTGGGTTGTCTCAGGCATTTTGTCACCGTGCCGGAATGCTGACAACAAGGTCAAGTAAGGCCATTTGCTGTGGATGAAGACACTCCCTACAGGCATCCTGTCTGTAGTATTCCCTGCTGCCCCTCTGTCCTGTCCTCATTCTGTTGCCATGACAAAAACATTTTGATCAAAAGCAGCTTGGGGAGGAAAGGGTTTATTTGGTTTACAATTCTATGTCATACTCTATCTTCGAGAGAAGTCAGAGCAGGGACTCAAGAAAGAGCCAAAGCAGAAACCACAGTGGAAAGCTGCTAACTGGCTCATGGGCTGAAGCCCAGCTTGTCCCACCTGCGTGGGGGAATGGCACCGCCCATAGAGGGCTGGTCCCTCCTACAGCCATTAGCAATCAAGCCATAGCTCCTCATGGACCAATCAGTTCTGGGCAATTCCTTCCTGGAGGCTTCCTCTTCACAGATGCCTCTACATTGTGCCACAAAATTCAGGCTAACCAGGACGCCTCCCCACTGTGCACAGCCATCCCTCAGTCTCCTCTACTGTTCATGAGAAATGGCATTGTTCCATCAACTGAGTTCCGCTGTGGTTTGACAGGAGGGTTTCCCTCCATTTTCTCTGTCTTGGGAAGTATTGTAAGAGCTTAATCAAATTCAAATTTAAAATAAGTTCCACCGCAGAGTGAGTAGCGTGTGGGTTTTGTCTTTTCTTGTGATGCTGACAACAGAGATCAACACTGCATTACCTGTGATGTTTAAAGCTATCACTTATTTCCCGTGTGTTAGAAATAACTTTTCCAGAGAGAAATAGCCCTCATTGATGATTTGGTAGCTCAAGAAGCAGCAGTCCACCCACCAACAAACAGGGCCTGAGGAGACCCCCTCTGGGTATCAACCTCCACACCCAGCCCCACACCCAAACCCCCATCCTTCAGGGCTAGGCACATCCTTCCTCACTGAGGCCAGACAAGGCTATCCATTTAGGGGTGTGGGATCCACAGGCAGGCAGATAGACTACAGGCTCAGGGACAGCCCCTCTCCATCCAATTTGTTTGGGGGACCCTCCTGAAGACCAGGCTGCTCACCTGCTACATATGTGCCAGGGGTCCAGGCCATGCTCACTCTTTGGTAGGTGATTCTGTCTCTGGGAGCCCCCAAGGGTCCGGGTTAGTTGATTCTGTTGGTCTTCCTGTGGAGTCCCTGCCCTCTCCGGGCCCCTCAAGCCTTCTCCCAGCTCTTCCGTAAGACTCCCTGAGTTCCATCTAATGTTCGGATGTGGGTCTCTGCATCTCGTTCCGTTGGCGTCTGGGTGGAGCCTTTCAGAGGACAGTTATGCCAGGTTCCTGTCTGCAAGCGTAGCAGAGTCTCATTAAGTGTCAGGGATCGGTTCTTGCCCATGGGATAGGTCTGTTTAGAGCAGTCGTCGGCTGGCCCTTCCCTCAGACTGGGCTTCTTATTCCCTGTACATCTTGTAGGCAGGACACATTTGGGGTCGACGGCTTTGTGGGTGGGTTGCTGTTAAAGTTGGCTTCCTTCGTGCCATACCAGAGAGCCACAGTTAGTCAGGGCAAAAATGATTGCTAGTTTTATCTCCTCTCTCTCTCTCTCTCTCTCTCTCTCTCTCTCTCTCTCTCTCTCTCTCTCACACACACATACACACACACACACACACACACTCCACAAAAACCACATTTATAATGGCTATCTATAATTACTGAAATCAACATAAAGGTTGTTTGTTTGTAGTTTGTCTCTCGCTCTGGTTGTGCATTCAAAGGATCACACCAAAGTTTGCTTATTTACTTTTGATGTACGGGGGGATTGCTTTTGCAATTTATCTTTTCAGTCATATAAAATATTGACGGCACAATGAATGGCGTGAAAACCACCCAAAAATGATATTCAGACAAATTTGGATGCCTCATCCTGAATACTGTGGCTTCTCCCATTCCATAAGTGATTTACACGGGGTAGTTCATCTTACCATTGAAATATATCTGATTCAGAATGATCCTGTGATTTAAAGCGCTGGTGCTAAGTGATACTTGAGGCTCGTGGCATCCTGGAAACTGAGGTAGAAACCAGGGAAATGGTTCAGTAGATGAGATGCCTGTAGGTCAACATGAGGTGCCCTATAGGTTAATATGAGGTTCAATCCTGGTACTTATGTGACACCTGACCCAGTAGGCTCAGCTGTTATAGCCCCAGCTCTGGGGTTGGAGTTAAATTTGGGGGAGGGGCGAGGGCAGGTTCTAACACTCATTGGTCAGCCAGCCTCATTGAATTGATCATCTTTAGGTTCTGTGACTCAAAAAATGAGAATTATGGAGGAAATACATCCAAGAGTGTCTTCCACCCCTCCATGTACATGTGCACACACTCCCACAAACACCCCCTAACCCCTACATACACAGAGAAGACAGAGACAGAGAAATAGACACACACACACACACACACACACACACACACACACAGAGAGAGAGAGAGAGAGAGAGAGAGAGAGAGAGAGAGAGAGAGAGAGAATTTAAAAGAATCCTCGTGTACTGACTGGGTTTGTGTATCAACTTGACACAAGCTAAAATCATCAGAGAGGAAGAAGCCTCGTTTGAGGAAATGCCTCCATGAGATAGATCCAGTTGTAAGGCATTTTCTTAATTAAATAGTGGGTTCTATAAGAAAGCAGGCTGAGCAAGCCATGGGGAACAAGCCAGTACGCAGCACCCTTCCATGGCCTCTGCATCAGCTCCTGCCTCCAGGTTCCTGCCCTGCTTGAGTTCCTGTCCTGACTTCCTTCTGTGATGAACCATGATATGGAAACATAAGCCAAATATACCTTCCCTGGTCCCCAACCCCCTGCAATTTGATCTTTTTTTGTTGTGGTGGTGTTTCATACAATGGTAAGAACCCTAACTAAGACACCTTCCAGAAAGGCAGGAGCCACAGTGGTTGGAACTTTAAACTGCTGGTCACATTGCTTCCAATGTCCAGACAGGTAGAACGAGGAATGGCTGCCTTTACTCCACTCACTGGGACCTCAGTCACGGAATGGCGACACCTACAGTGGGCAGACCATCCCATCTCAATTACTATATCAAGTTAATACCCCCAAACTTGCCAAGAGGCCAGCTTGATCTAGACAATCCTTCACCGAGACTCCTTTCCAGGTGACTCTAGATGGTGTGAACCTGACAATTAAAACCATCACCGCTAGGGCCGCTGTAATATCTGTCCGGGTGTTATAGCCCCGTGCTGCCGTTTCCCAGGCTAGAGGGGCTATTCCTAGCTTGCAACTCAGTGGGCGTTTTGCACACAGGTGTGTAACCCAGTTCCCTTTGCATCCAAACAGCATGAGGTGGGCATATCCACATTTTTGGCATCTATTCTGCTTACATAATATCTAAATGTGGATGGAGGAGTCTATATTGCTATGGACAGAGGCAAAATGAGAATTCGGTTTTGCATTTAAACGCTTTCTTTCTTTCTTTCTTTCTTTCTTTCTTTCTTTCCTTCTTTCTTTCTTTTTCTATTTTGTCTTTGGCCCTCTGTGTGTGTAGTTAGGGGAGGTTGTGTGTGTAGATATTCTGTATGGCCTCTAGTGCCTTCTGCTATAGACAGGCTGCAGTTTCTGAATGCAGCTAGCTTGGTCATGTGTGCTATTTCCTCTCCACTGAAAAGAATACAGAATTCACTCCCGGAATGCTTTGAGGCAGAAGACAAAGGCAGCTGACCTTTGGTTTAGGGGGAAAAAAAAAGAAAAGAAAAGAATGCGGAATTCTCAAACTGTGTCTGTATGTATGCCCAGGTACACAGCAGAAGATCTTGGGGGACACAATTGAAACTCCTGTCCTCTGGAGCTGGAGGAATTTGTGCGGCTGTTCTCTGCATCAGAACCTGCCCTCCCTCCTTGTGCCTGGGTTGGACACTGCAGATGTAATTACCAAACAAATCAATAGTCTGTGCTGTGGTCTGAGCATCCTTGGTAATGTGTCGTTTCACTCCTGGGAACTCAGTTTGTGTGGCCACAGGTCCCAGCCCACCCAGCAGCTCAGAATAATGTCCAGAGCATTTAATCTTCCCCGTGAACAGGCACGTTATGAACAGAATCTTCTTCGTTCTCTCTGTTTCCCATTGAAGTGGGCTCAGCTAGAAGTCAGGGGGACTGGAGTGAGGTCAGAGAGCCGGCGTGTCAAGGGTACCTTTCTCTGACTTTTCTTTGGCAAAGGAGAGGATTGTAATACATGTATCACAGGATTTTGTTTCTGGGAAAGTGATAAATGCTATTTAAAAAAAAAAAAACTCTCTTGACTACACTGCATGGAAATTTGAGAAATGAGCTTACATCTTCCGGCCTTGTTGCCTTCAAAGAAGACTCCAGATGAGGCAGTGAAACCGCATCACTCAGAGCTCAGATTCAGGGTGAAGGCTGAACTTCCACGAACTTGAGGCTAGTGGCCCACAGGGTGAAAGCTAGCTTACAGGTCAGTTTACTGTATTAATATAAACAAGGGATCTGAATAGCTATGGTAGCCAAATACTTTATTTATTTAGCAAAGACTATCTCCCCTCCTAACTATGTTCTTTCAAGGCTTCGTGTGTGTGCACACACCCCCAACCCAGCCCTGCTACAGATTCACTTTTGCATCTTGGGTGGAGAAGATGTGTCACTTAAGGCCACACAACGGTGGCGGGAGGGAGAGCTGCGGCTGTGAATCTAGGTCTTTCTGAGCCCAGGATCCAAGAACGATATTTAAAGTCTTGAGCAGTCAGCAGGGCGTGGGGCGACTGGTCAGATGGGTGATGGGTAGACAGTGGGTCTCAGGACAGCGGAAGTGGTCAGCTCTCTGCGGTGGGCGGACCTTATCAAAAGGTGTGTGCTGAGACGGGTGTCTCTAAACGGAGCATGGGGTGTGTCCATCACCACAGTCTCTGGCTGAGTGGGAGCCGCGTCCAACTCTATTGTCAACTGAACCCCAGGCACGTCAATCATGTATCAGAACCGGCATGTGCTACAGAACAGACATCAGTAATGGCAGATGATCCTTGGCATAGGCCGGGTCTTCCAAGGTAAAACACACAAACAAAAAACCCAAACAACCACAAAAAACAACTCAGAAACTGCAGCTGGACTCTGCTTTCAGGAAACTTACCAGTAAGAAGGGGAGTTGGCAATGGTCTGGAAAGTCACTTAGGTGGGTCTGCATACGCGTTCAACAAGGCCCTGGCGCTAGACAAAGTGTGGCTGGTGGCTAGAAAAGTAATTCAAGTCATAAGCCTTTCTAATTACCACAGCGAGTTTACAAAACTTCCTTGGCGTAGACCATATGCTAGGGATTGTTCCGACACCCGATATTCCAACATGAAAGAAAAATCTCTCTTCCTTCAATAAACACACTTTCTACAGATTAGCTGCTCACGTGATCTGGGATCTAATGAGCTAAACTCCGAGGATAAAGATGTACTTAAAGGAGCGGTCTTCCCTGTTGGGGCAACTGGGGAGAAATGAGACGTGAAGTATGAATCACCCAGGCCAAAGAGGCAGAGAGGCGGGGGATGGGAGAGGTGTGGTTAGGAAGCAGGCTCCCCGTGTATACAGATCCAGAGATGTGGCTTAATTCTCCTTGCTTAGAGTCTAGTGGTGTTTGCCTGTATGGAATCCAGACCACCACCAGCAGCTCTGCTGCTTCCTACACTTACTACTGTCTTCAGCACTCACTCTGGCAATGTGGTTAGAACCCAGCGATCTACTTGGTGAGCTCTCCGGTGACTGTAAGTCAAGTTTAAATGGGAGAAACACGGCATTCAGAATGTCGGGGTTGCATGGCCAGATTAGCTGCTTCCGGGATCTGTGGTCTAATGAGCTGATGAGCTAGCTTGGGAAGAGGAAAGAACAGACCGTACCACCAGGTGCGCCTTTGAATTTCTTGCTGCTGACCTGATCCTACATCTAAGCGTTTAGATACATTGATGCTTTTTTTTTTCTGGAACGTTCTAGTTCTTGATTTCTAAAGTATGAGCACGTCCTTATTTAGATCTCTGCTCAGAGGCTGCTTCCTCTGTTCACCGCCCCCCCCACCCCACCAGGGTCCTTCTGATCCCGTCTCCAACATCAGCGCGTTTTATTTTTATAGCTGCCTCTGCCCACCACCTCTTGTTTATTGTGTCCATCTTGTGTGTCTTCCTCTTCTAAAATGTATCTTTGTGAAAGGGGGGGAAGAGTTGAAACAGTTGCCTCAGTCATCCTGTGTGTGCCCACCGTCAGCTTCAGTACTTTGCACATAGTCAGTGCCTGCACATAGTCAGTGCCTTCAATAGCCAAGTCCGTGTGGGTGAAGGATAAACAATGCCCACCGTGAAACTCCCACAGTCGGTGGGGGAGGGGAGGGCTGCTGCACCAGCCAGGTTACCAGAAAGCCCTCTTTAGACGCATTTATGTGATGACATACATTTCCCTTCCGGACATCAAGGAAAGGTAGGCACAGAAAGGAAAGGAAGAAATGACTTGTAAAGAAGACCCCAAATGACCTCAGTGGTCAACCCAAATTGAGTGCAAGGAGCTTGTCTTAGTGCATTTCCTGCCCTATGACAGGACACCGGAGGCTGGGTGATTTACAGAAGAGAGGTAGGTGTTCGTCTTGGCTAATGGCTGTAAAGGCAGAGAAACCCAACACTATGCACCTGCATTTGCTGGGAGACTACTAATACTGCTTCACACCAGGGCAGAATGAAGTAGAAGGAAAAACAGGTATAGTACCCAAAGGAAGAGAAAATAGGGGCAGGGAGCTAATTGTCATGGGAGATAATCCATCAGTCCTTTCCCTTGGTGCCGCTGCTAAAACACCTGCTCCAAGACCCTTCCAGCAAACCCTGCTGCAGGCAGGATCTAAGGAAGCATCAGGTGCTCTTTGAGGGGCTATGCACAGATCATAGCAAGCCGACTGGCCGTGTTAGGGCATGGCAGAAAAGGGTGCATGGTGAAGGTGGGCAGGGAAAGGAGGCGGGTGACACGGAGCTTGGGAGCTCTCCCAGTTAGGACTGAAGGCGCCTAGGTGTCGCGATTCCACAAAGACTATAACTTCACAGATGCCACATGCTCTCGCTCTTCCGTGGGAGCCGAAACGATTATTCTCATAAGCACAGAAGCCAATCAGTCTAAAGAGATGACTGAGTGGCTAAGAGCATTCACTCTGCGGGCACAAGGAGCTGAGTTCAAATCCCCAACACCTACCTAGAAATCCAGGCATGGTTGTGTGTGCCTGTGACCTCAGCACTAGGACAGCAAGGGGGGGTCGGGCGGAGGGGGGTGCAGGGAGCTAGCTGGCCTGCAAGCCTAGCCAAAATCAGGAACACACACACACACACACACACACACACACACACACACGCCACACTCATGTACATGCACCAAATACACACCATCATTGTACCACACACACACATACACACAAACACATACATGCCAAACAATACACACATCCGTTTACCATTCCATATACACCATACTGCATGTATGAGAGAGAGAGAGAGAGAGAGAGAGAGAGAGAGAGAGAGAGAGAGAGAATGAGAGAGGGAGAGAGAGATTGAGAGGAATAATTGTGGCTATGGAGGCTGCAGATTCAAGGGAAAGGAGTGTAGGAAGAAGCTTCCAGCTTGCACAAATTGGCACAGCCAGCAGGATAAAGCGTAACTGTCCTTAACAATGCCTTACCATATATTTCAAAATAGATAAAAGAGGGAATTGGAGATGAGCCCCCACGGCAGGAAACGATAATCTCGGGGATGACGGATAAGTCAGTTACTCTGATTTCGCTGTCATTAATTGCAACATGAGTGGAGCCCTGTACGGAGCCTCAGAATGCTACACGGCCATTGTGCATCGATTAAAATAACCAAGTAAAGAATTAACGCGGGGATGATGGAACGGGGGCCAATGATTACTCCTCCCCACCCCCACCCCCGTGAAGCAGAGAGGTATTTCTCTTAAGAGTCAGCTGTTGTACCTCATGGTCATTTCACAAAAGAAAGAGTGCATTTTAAATACAAAGCACAAGAAAGAGAGAGAGAGAGAAAGACCCATTAGCTCTGAATAAAGAATTTGCTCCCAAATTGGCTAAATCTTGCGCGCTGAAAAATTCATTGCATTTTCTATGTTGCTCTCCCCCTCGTTCTGCCAAAGAACACGGGGAGGAAGGCCTTCAGGAGACCACGCTCTGGAGCACTGCCCTGCGCAGGATGCAGCTGGCTCCACAAGCACCCGTGATGGGCACTGAATGAGCCCACTCAAAAACACCAGAGCCGGTGGGTTCCTCCCCTGGCTGGAAAGCCAAGGTTCAACTCACAGATTTGCTAACCTTACGAGCCCACCTGTCTCATCTCCCCTACCCACCCCCTCCCCCGTTTTCAATGTAGAAAAATCACAGAAATGACAATTTTAATAATTTTAGATGATTCATAGGCACTGAGTCTATTCACCACGTTGCACAATTTAAATGCATATCGCTTCCCAGAATGCTCTTATCACCCTGAATTCTGTACTGCCTCGATAGTAACTCTCCTCTCTTCAATCCCACTAGCCGTTAGGGACTTCTATTTATTCTACTTCCTGTCTCTGTGTTTTCAGATTTTGGATGCTCATGGAAGTGGATCAAACATTTATCACTTTGTGTCTTCCCCCACCCACCCCTGCCCCGACTGTTCCAAAGGCTGAGATCCCAAGGCTAGAGGGATGGGGACCAGGAGATCAAGGGTCGATGACTGCAAAAGGGAGTCCCTTGTTGGAAGCCAGCTGCAGTCTCGGCTCACACATGATGGTTTGTGTTGCATGAGAGTCAAAGCTACAGGGCTCAGGGGCAGATGCTCAGGGCAAGGCTATGTGTTTACACAAGAAATATCTACTAAGGATCTGGTAGAGAACAATCCTGTAGTCCGGACCTGAGTGGGGTCTAGCTGAGAGCCCAGGCTCTGCTCTAAGGATTGGACATTAAACAGAAGACTGCACTTTTTTTCTGATATTCTTTATTTAATGTATATGAGTACACTGTAGTTGTCTTCAGACACACCAGAAGAGGGCATCCGATCCCATTACAGATAGTTGTGAGCCACCATGTGGTTGCTGGGAATTGTACTCAGGATCTCAGGAAGAGCAGTCAGTTCTCTTAACCTCTGACCCATCTCCCCAGCCCAACATTACCATCAGCACTCTTAGGGAGAAGCTTTTGAAAAGGGTTTGCTCAGCCCGGGGTGACCGTGGAAAGATTCCCTAGGGGAAGTGATGGCCGAGCTTGGCCTTGAACGTAAGCAAGAGTTTCGTAGCAGAAGGGACAGAGATGGGATCAAGGTAGACAGGGAATCCAAGACTATGTAAGGCAAGAGACAAGAGAGAACACAGCCTCTCGCTAGACATGGTCCCGTTCACAGACACTCGGAGCTGAGGATACAGACAGGGATCTGGAGACGGTGTGACAAGTGTCCCACTGAGGCACTGTGCCTTCCTTTGAAGCCAGGGGTTAATGGAGCCAATGGACTTCCTGAAGCTCCATGAAAAGGTTGCCATTTTGGGTCCATGTGCATTACCCAGGAGTTAATGTGTTCCCAGCAATGTCTCCAAGGGATTTTAGATTTCCCAGTGAAGTATGAAGCCCCTAGGAGCTGTTGATAGTGTCCAAGTTTCCCATTGCTTAGGGATAGATGAGTTAATCTTCTCATTCCATTCAAATATCTGTCAAGAGCATCTTACGGAAGGATGGCTCTGTCTGGACCCCCGGTTTGATGGCTCAGTGCACTGTGGAGGGGAATTCATGGCAGCGGGAGGGGGAGGCGGCTGGTCACACCGCATCTGCAGTCAGGAATACTATTGCTCAGTCCTTTTCTCTCTTTTGTTCAGACTGGGACCCCCGGTCCATGGCGTGGTGTCACTCCTATCTAGGGGAGAGCTCAGCTAACCAGCTAACCCATCTGGATGTTTGACTCCTGGATGATTCTAAATCCGGTCCAGTTGGGATTCAATTCCTGCCGAGGGAGGGCTCACTCAGTACAGATGAGGGAGGCTACAAACACTGGGGTGGGGTGAGCGCCAGGAAGCCTGGATGGTCTGTTCTCTATTGCTTTCCTTTTCAAGGTCACCCCAGGATACCACTGCACATCACCTAATTCACTCTTTAGGGGGGGGGGAGCGGGGAGGATTGAGACAGGGTTTCTCTTTATAGCCCTGGCTGTCCTGGAACTCACACTGTAGTCCAGGCTGGCCTCGAACTTAGAAATCTACCTCCCAAGTGCTGAGATTAAAGGCGTGCGCCACCACTGCCCGGCTACCTAATTCACCCTTAACCATTCTTCGAATCCGCATCCCAAACCTACCCGTCTTGGGAAGAGTAGCCTGTTTCACTCCTGACGTCAGACCCTCTCACTCCAAGTTGAGTATGAGTGATCTGGTAGCCGGAGTTTCCTTACTCTCTCCCCATGGGTGCTGAATTAGCTGCACCTCTTCCCAAATTCCGTGACACCACAAACTCCTGACCTCGCCTTCTCTGCCCTGCACCTCCACTGGCCTCGTGTCCTTTCTCTGTAGAGTGGAGACATGAGCCAGTGACTGATAAAAATTTTAAAGCAATTCTGTGAAGCGTGTCCCTTTCTAGTTCCCTTCCCCCTATCTGTCAACCTACCCCACTAAGGGACCGTCAAACTCACGTGGCCGTCGAGCTCCAGATTGTAGAAGCTTCATCAGGACACAGGGCAAAGCCACAAGCCTCGTGTCAGGAGGCAGCGTGCGCCAGGGGACGCCCTGCTGTGTAATGGCATGGAGATCCGTTTAGCCCTGGAGGTTTGATGATGCATCCATCCTTTGCCAATGGAGACTTGCTAGGCCTCCTCGGGGTGCCAGCATTTCTCCCCTTCAGACTGTCTAGCGCTGTTTTTGTTAAAGCTGCCGGAACAGAGAAAGAAGGGGAGAAGCAGCCCTTTCTCCATCACTTCAAAGGGAGCCTGAATTTGATCCCTTTAGCGGATGGCACAGGATAAAAACCTCCACTTGGGGCTGCTTTCTGTGATTAAGTAAGCCTCTTGTTTGTCCAGTAGCTCGAAGGCTGGAAGAAAGGAGGGCCCTTCCCTGTGAAGTTCTCTGAAGCACCCCCCCACACACACACACAAAGGGACCCTCCAGACAGGAAGCACAACTGGACTTCAAACACCCGGAACAGGAGTTATAAAATGGGAAGAGGAGTGGGGAGACCTGGAAAGGCACCCAGCAGACGACAGAACACCCCCAGTTGAGACCCTCCAGGACTCCTGAGTGTCCTAACATCCCTTTGAGGAACATGGTGACATTGGAAACCATTGTGACATTCTCCAAACAAAAGAATCTCATCCCTGTGAAAAGCAGGTGGCACAGGAAGCTATCCGAAGGGTCGGGGGTGGGGTGAGAAGGAAGTCTAACCTAAATCCATCCTGCTTTGCTAAAATTCAGGTGTAGCACGTTGGGTGTCCATGGGAGGTAGAATCCCTTTACCCCAAATTACGATCGCTTTTTGAAAATATCCCCCCACGGAGTGCTAAGGCTGTGCTGGCTTACTGGTAGGCTAGGCAGAAACTAAGAATGGAGAGCACCTAATTCAATCTGAACTGCAGATGAACACTTAAAAAAATCATGGCAGAACTGTTACACAGGACACATTTACATTTTGAGAATTTCTTCGTTCTGAGTCTGCAATTCGAATTTACCTGGGCATCTTCCATTTTATTTGGCCCAGTGATTATCTAAGCCCAGACTGCATTTCCGGTTGAATCTACTTGTGAGAAGCAGATTCTCATATATATGTACATGTACATGTGGATCAGGTGCCCCTGAGGGCTGCCTGCGGATGCCATGGAAGTGGTTTGGCCCGTGGGTTTTGATGTGAGGCAGGGCCAGATTTCATATTTACCCCTGGAGGTGGAGTTGCAAATGGTTGTGAGCCGCCATGTCCAGTGAACCCTTAATAGAGTCCTCCCTTCAGCCCCCCTGGGCCAGATTTAAACCTCAGACCTGTTTCTTTTATGTGTTCTCCCACAAATGACAACCTCCTTTGGAGGCTCTTTTCTATATCGTAAAATAGGACTCCCTGCATATGTGTGTGTGTGATATGTATGCATATATATATATATATATATATATACACACATGCACATGAGTGTGTTGTGTATATGTGTGAGTATTCTGTGTTGTGTATGTGTGCATATATGTTGTATATATGATGTATGTGTGTTGTATGTGCATGTGTTGTGTATATGTGTGTTGTGTGTATGTGTAATTGTGAGTGTTTTGTGTTGTATGTATGCATACATATATATTGTGCATGTGTTGTGTGTGTAATTATACATGTACATTGTGTGTATGTGATATGTATGTGTTGTATGTATATATGATCATGTCATATATATGTGTGAGTATTCTGTGTTGTATGTGTATGTGTGTATATATGTTGTATATGTGATATATGTGTGTGTTGTATGTGTTGTGTGTATGTATGTGTAATTGTGAGTGTTTTGGGTTGTGTATATGTGTGCATATATGTTGTATATGTGATGTGTGTGCTGTGTGTATGCGTGTATGTTGTTGTATGTGTGTGTTGTATGGGTGTGTGCATATGTGAGTGTTGTGTGTATATGTGTGCATATATGCTATATATGTAATGTGTGTTGTGTATACCTGTGTATGTTGTGTGAGGGTGTGCACATGTGAGTGTTGTGTGTGTATGTGTGCATATGTGTTGTATGTATGTGTTTGTATGTCTGTCTGTGTATGTCTATACACGTATGCATGTAGTTGTGTGTGTGTTTTGTTTAAGTATGCACATGCATATACATGTAGAGGCCAGAGGTTAATGTCAGCTGTCTTCTTCAATTGTTTTCCATTCAGTGTCTCCCTATGTAGCCCTAGCCAGACCTCACTATGTAGACCAGGCCAGCCTAGACCTGACAGAGATCTGCTTGCATCTGCCTCCCGAGTACTGGGATTAAAAGTATGTGCTACCAAACCCAGATCCACCTTATTTTCTGAGATGGCCTCTCACTGAGTGTGGAGACCACAGGTTCAGTTAGACTGGCTGGTTAGACAATGCCAGGGACCCACCTGTCTCTTCCTCTCACTCGGATCATAAGCCATGTACTAGACCTTAACATGGGTGCTGGAGAGCAAACTCAAGTTTCAGGCTTTACTGATTGAGCTGCATAGCCTCAGCTTAAAACAGGACCCTTAATACCCACCCACACGAGGGGACACTTAGAACCAACTGCGCTCTCGGTCCCGGGACAACAGCCATGTTACGTGTGATCCCATGTACTGGGCTCTTCCCTCTGCCTGGAATTCTCTCCCTCCACGCTTCTCCGAGAACCTGTGAGTCTTTTCCCACTGTTCTCTTCCGACCTCTCACAGACTTCTGCCTCTAGACAAGCCCGCATCGCTCTGAGGCTGTTGGGATCTCTAAGTGTTACAGCTCTGAGGGGAAAAGTATCCCGGCAGTCAGGAGAGAAGGAATACCACAAAGTCACAACGTACAACAAACCTCACACAAGAGATTGATTGGGAGGGAAGAACCCAGGAGGGTGACTGTGTCTGCTCAGGCAAGAAGCAGCAGAGAACTGAGCGGAAGGTGTGTGTAGGGTTTATAGGGGTTCTTGGAGGGGGGTGGAGTTTCCCAGGGTGAGGATTGGTGGGATTTCAAGTCCTGAGCTTGGGCTTCTTACTCTATAGGGTTGGGACTAGGTCCAGTCATTAGGGCAGTCAAGAATGCTCTGTGGGTGGACCCAGGTGGTTGGAGGTCCTCAAGGGAGGGGCCTGGTGCCTTGAGGGGCTCACACTGTCAACAATGTTATGTCAGTTAGACTTTGAGACAGCGGCGGTTATAGGGCACACTCAACTTAAAGGGTGAAGTTTATGTTGATTGACTCACCATTTCAGAGGTTCAGCTCATGGCTGCCTTGCTTGGTCAACTCATGGGAGTGGGAGCATGGGCCAGAAGAGCTTTGCCACTTCAAAGCAGACAGGGAGTAAGAGAAAGCCAAGAGAAAAGAACCAGGAGAAGACAATACCCCTCCAGACAGGCTTTAGTAACCTACTTCCTCCACTGCGGCAGGAAGCACCCTGATGTCTCAAGAATCTATTCAAATTCTGAATCCTAGAGTCAATCCACCGCCGAGGTCAGGGTCTGTGTGATCTGATTGTCCCTGGAGATATCCACACAGACACAAGAGTGTGCTGACTTAATCTCTCAGGTGTCTCTCAACTCGGTCAAGTTGACAAACATGACGAGGCTTCTCTGTTTCTGTTTATGGCGATTTCCCCCCACCAGGTTATGAACGCTCTGGCATCAGATAGAAGCATCCTGCATCCCCACACGGTCGGCACAGGCCTTGGAAAGAGGAGATCTTGATGCTTCCTAAATGACTCTGCTATCAAGCCATTAGCACTCCAGTATAAATTATCTTCTTCTGTGGTTTCAAATGGTAATGCACGGCACAGAACCGTGAGGTCGGCGAGGGGCATTTCCTACAATGCTAAAACTTTTCCGCTCAAAGGACCGCCTTTTGTTTGAGAGACTTTTTTCCCCCTTTCTTCTTTATCTGGAGTTAAAATTGCTATTTAGAGAGTAATTTCAAAAGGCATTTTCTTCACAAAGCAGAGAGTTGGCAGCCTTGCGACGAGGCATCAGAGTGTCGCTGCCGGTTCTGGGTCTGCATCTCAACACGGGACTTTCTACCCGGAAATACACTGAGGGGGAGAATCCTAAGGGTCAGGACCGGGTCCCTTAGACCCTTAGACCCCAGAGTGAAAATGAGAACTGAGGCAATATAATCCACAGTTGGTAAGAAACGGGGGGGGGGGGGGCGGAGATGCCTGAGAAAAGGCTTGGAAGATGCATTTCATGTGAACAAAAATAGCCGAAGGGGTGGGTGAAGGGGTGGGCAGAGGGTGGGCAAGTGGGCGGGCAGACGGAGGGGTGGGCTGAGTGGTGGGTGCAATCATGGATTCTTTTTCAAGCAGTTGGAATGGGAGGGTAGCTGTCAGCAAGGTACTTGCTGTACAAGAGTCAGGACCCAAGTTCGAGTCCCTAGCATTCACATAAGAAGCTGACTCAATGGTGCAGTCTTGTATTCTCAACACTTCGGAGGCAGAGACAAGAGGATCCCTGGGGCTCAGTGGCCAGCTAGTCTAGCCTAACCTAGCCCTGGGCCAGTGAGAGACCCTGTCTCAAGATACGAGCTAGGTCGCTCCTGAGGTTGACCTCTGGCTTCTGCATGAACACACACACACACACACACACACACACACACACACAAATACACACATGCTCACATGGACACATGAACACAGTACACATACATACCACATATACCACACACACACATGCATGCACACACACACACCACACACTCATGCACACATGGACACATGAACACATACACGCACGCACACAGACACACAATGTACACTCACACACATGGACACGCAAAGCACATATACTACACACATGCACACATGGACACATGAACACACATATATACACAGTGGGAGTAGGCTTCCCCTGTCTCTGAACCTACCCAAGGCAGACCTTGACCAGAGCAGCCCTTTCCTGATGTCCCTCCTGGTCTCACTAAGTTGGACAGCCTTGCTCAGAGAACAAGACAGTACCAGCTGGATGCCTATCTGTGGACCTCAGCAGGGCCTCCTGTCTCTGGAATCAGGGCTGACCCCTCTCTCTGAATAAAAACTGCCAGGCCAATGCCCCACACAAATGCCAGGACCTTGCTCTGACTACATTCCAGACTTGTTTATGAAGAGAGGGGCCTGTAACTCACCTCGATGTCACTGACCTGCAATTGCAAATGTCCTGAGGTCATCCTCAGTCCTGCCCTCTTCTGTCCCTTCCCTGCTCTGTCCTATTCTCTGTGTGGGTGCATCTGTCACTTTTAAGTCCCCATTGCTTATCTGTCACGGCCCACAACCAGGAAGGCACAAAGGAAGGGGCCAGGTGAATGTTTTCTTCCCAAGAGGCAGCGTGACATTGAAAGTTCCCCATCGGAGACTGTCTCCCACCCTTACTGTGGTGAGGATTCGTGCTGAGGACTGACTGTGTGGCAGGACTGACTGTGTGGCAGGAACTGTGATGGAAAATTTATGTACAGTGCTTCCCCCGTCTTCCCAGACAAAGAAACAGAGGCTCAGAACACTCTGAGGATCCTCTGGTGGCAAAGGCTGGGGTGGGGTGGGGAGTGAGGTGGGGTGGGGTTGGGGTGGGGTGGGGTGGGGTGAGGTGGAAGGGGAAGGGCAGGGCAGAGCATGACACAGGAATGCATGACTGCATGAGTGCCTCTGTGTCTGTGTGTGTGTGTGTGTATGCTTGTGTGTGCCTGTGTGTGTATTATGTGAATGCCTGTGTGTGTATCTGTGTGTGTCTGTGTGTACATGTGTGTGTGCCTGTATGTGTCTGTGTGTACATGTGTGTGTGCCTGTGTGTGTCTGTGTGTATGTGCCTATGTATATTTGTGTGTGGGCCTGTGTGTATGTGCTTGTGTGCCTATGTGTGCCTGTGTGTGTCTATGTGTGTGTGTCTGTGTATATGTGCCTATGTGTATTTGTGTGGGGGCCTATGTGTATGTGCTTGTGTGCCTATATGTGCCTGTGTGTGTGTTTGTGTATGCCTGTGTGTGCCTGTGTCTGTGTGTGCTTGTGGTGTGTGTGCCTGTGTGGTGTGTGTGTGTGTGTGTGTGTGTGTGTGTTTATGCGTGCTGGGAATTAGAAAAGCAGGTTCCTGATTGTAAATATTTGTGTTCAGCCCTCCTTCACAGGGCCCCTGCCCAGTCACTTTGAACACCCCCTAGCTGCCCACCAGATTACATTCAAGTAATCTCATAGGATCTCAGGATCCCTTCAAAGACTAGCCCTCTTTCCTTCCATCTTCGGTCCCCACCTCTGCACTTCTGGAATCTTCCATGGCAGGTGCTTTGACTACTCTTTCCTCAGTCGTCCTATTCTGAGCCCTTTGGTACTGTTTTGTCTGTGTGTCTGAGTGTCGGTCTGTGTGTCTTTGTGTTCAGAGCCTAACACTGGGTGTTATCTTCAGTCACCCTCTACCCTATTTTCAAGGTAGGGACTCTCACTGAACTCAGAGCTCACAGTTCAGCCGCCAGTTAGTAAACACCAGGGCTCCCTATTTTAGCCTTGGAAGAACGGCTACACACCACCACACCCTTCTTTCTCACTGGGAATTGAACACACAGCCTCTGGCTAGCATAACAAGGACTTTACCTCCTGAGCCGCCCCTCTCCCCCGCCAGGGCCTCTTACTCTACCTTCCCATCTCAGACGTATCCACACCACAACCCTGAGTTCAAGTTTTGCCTTTCCCAGACAGACCCAATGAGTTCTTCTTCCCCTCAGCCTCAAGCCCAAGGCTTTGGATGAATCACATGGCTCCTGCAGCAGATGGATCTGAGCCTGTGAAGAATCCCCTCGCATATGGATCGCTCCCGCCCTGACAGTTTCTGTGTGGAGGTACCGTGCTGAGGTCCTTGTGTCTTTTACATCACTTTACCCCAAAATGGGAGCAGCGTTTGTTGACTGACTTGGCCCCTTCTTCCCCCTCTTCCCTACCTTCTCCTTCCCTCCTCCCTACCTTCTCTTTCTCTCATCCATCTACCCCTCCTTTCCCACACTCCTCCCCACTTCTGCGGTGCTGTAGCTCAAATCCAGGGTCTCACACATATCAGGCAAGCACCCTACCACTGACCTTCATCCCCGGCGGCCCCCTCTTCTTTTCTTCCCCACCCCACCCTCCTCATCTTTTCCCTTTGATTTTTCTCTTCCCATAATTTTTTTCTCCTATTTTCTTCCCATCACATTTTATCCATTTGTTATTTGTATTTCTTATTGTATATGTAAATACATGCACTTGGGTGTGGGTGTGCTAGCCCCTGTGAGGGTGTGTGTGTGGAAGTCAGACACTGACCTGGAGGTCCCTTCCTCAATCACTTCTCTAACTTACTTTTTGAGGCAGGGTCTCTCGTCAAACGTGAAAATCGCTGTTTCAAGCAGAGGGGCTGAGCAGTGGGCCTCTGGAGCCCGCCTGTCCCTCTGAACTGCTACCCACCAGCACTAGGATTACAGGCATCCTGTGTTATGTCCGGCTTTCCTGCGGGTGCTGGGGATCGGAACTCAAGGCTTCACACTTTTCTTGGCAAGGACTCAACTCACCGAACCACTTTCCTGGTGTACCCTTTCTGTTTTTAGCTGTGCCTGGCAGTTGTCCATGTCACCCCTGGTCATCCCCAACCCTGTGACATCAGTCCTCTTCCCTGGATGCTCGTGGTACCCAGGAACACTCACCTAAGGGGCGAATGTGCCGGTGGTTAACTAGTTCCATCGGCCTCCTTCTCTCGTGCTCACTCTGCAGACTCCTATGTTATGAGATGTTCTCTGGAGTGACCCATATGGCAGCCAATCAAGGAAGGACCGTGGCCAACGGCTCAGGAAGATTTGGGTCCAACCACCCTCGAGGTATGATACCCTGCCAAGCACCCTACTTGAGTAATCTTGGAAGTGGACCCTTCCTGTCTGAGCCTTGGGAAAGACCCAAAACCAGAGGGCATAGCTAAAGTACTCCCAGATTGCTGAACCACAGAAATTTGGTTGTTTTCAGAGGGAAAAGAAAAGGTTTTCAGATAAATAACACATCTAGTCTTCATCTAACTCAAATATCTGTTGACAAATTTCGTACGTGTTTAGGATGTTGATTCCTGGACTCCGCATGGGTTTGACGAGTGCCCTGCCGTTGAGACACAACCCTTTTTAAAAATTGTTTGTAACAAAATCTCACTGAGCTGCCCAGACTAACCAGGTATTGGCTCCGAGGCCGAGGCAAGCTTTGGCTTGCGAGCCCTCTGCCTCACTCTCCTGACTAGCTGGGTCAGGAGACTGCCCCAGCCAGCGGGCCTCGTGAGACTTTCCCATGGCGTCCAGATTGCATGGGGAGTCGCAGACCTGGCATTGCTCTCCAGCTGGAGCCTCTCGCAGTCCCTTCCCCCACACCACACAGCTTCCCCCTTCCCTTCACGAGCTCTGCTCTGTGTCATCGTTAAGCCTCTTGTCACGCCTCCAGGTGCCCAAGTAAATGTTCTACACAGCTAGATCCTCCGATGGCTTCTTCTCTCCCCTTGGTGCTCCGGCTCTCCCGGCCACTTGAGTCTTGAATCGCAGAGCGGTTTGGCAGATTCACCTCATACCCGTGCCTTGCCCTCTGCCAACCCACAGGAACTGCAGACTTCCAGGCTCATCCAAGCTTTTTTTTTTTTTCTTTTTGAGCTGCCTCTTGGTGGATAACCACCTCTCGCGGCTTCTCAAGTCTGGCAAATGGTCTGCCCTCTACATTCCACAGTTTGTCTTTCTCATTGAATAATTTAATACTTGATGATTCTGCTTTCTGTAAACCAATTTTCATTTCAAACCTTTCTTCCTTCCTTTCTTTTAAAAGATTATATATAAATATATATATATATATATACACACACATACTGTATCTATCCAGACAAACCAGACAAAAGCATCAGATCCCATTACAGATGGTTGAGAGCCTCTATGTAGTTGCTGGGAATTGAACTCAGAACCTCTGGAAGAGCAGCCAGTGCTCTTAACCACTGAGCCATCTCTCCAGACCCAAGCCTGTCTTTCTTAATTAGCAATTCCACATACCCTAGAACTCTTATTTTCCTTGATGCTGTGGGCAAGTCTACTTACCTCATTGTCTTTTCTGTCACCAAGCTAGGACAACTGCTGGCTGACTGACTGCATCAACATCTCTGCAGAGGCAGTGGGGGGGGCACAGAACCAGGATGAGGGGTGCTAGTTGACAGCATGAATCCTCAAACGCCCTTCCGGGAGTGTGTGCTGTGTGCCTCCATTCCGAAACATTCCCCAAGGAGTGCTCTTCTGAACAAATTGAAGGTGGCAAAAGTCTCCAAGGGTCATGTACACGTTTCCTGAGAGCGCAAACTGGGCTGCACATATCTGGCTTCTTCCCAGTAACTAATAGGATCTTCTCGCCTTCGGCTCTTCGGACGATCTATCTCAGCATTAACAGAGATTTTCTTAGAACAGCCCAGGGAAAGAGGTCTTTCATGGGATGGGCACAGGACAGAGGCACATCTCCTCTCTGATGGCTGGCCGAGCTCTCCGAAGACTGTTCTGTGATGATTAAAATGTGTCGTGTGTGCCATTTGATGGGCAGCCATAAAGCGTGTGAGATATAGCTGGCTTCAGCTGGGGGCTGAGGTTTTCATTTCACTTCGGGTAACGTAAATATAAATAGCCACAGGTGACCCATCGTGGGACCCACAGCTACTATATTAGACAATGCAGCTCGCCACAGCACCAGGCAAAGGGTATCTGGCTCATCTTCCTGTACAGTGGTGGCCAAGTTGTTTGTAAGTCACGGGAATGTGTAGCTGGATGTGATTGGTCCTCACAGGGTCTACATGTGGGGGATTTGTTCCCAGTAATGTGGTGCAGGAGCTGATTGAACATTAAGAGACAGGGCCCTGCTGGGCAGTGTAGCTCTCAGAATGCCATGATTCACCTGGGTCAGCAGATGAGTGTCACAGAGCTCTGTGCACAGGGGAGCTGAATCCAGGCAGCTGGGTTCACACACACACACACACACACACACACACACACAGAGAGAGAGAGAGAGAGAGAGAGAGAGAGAGAGAGAGAGAGAGAGAGAGATGCACACACAGATGCACACTCTGCTCTATCTGAAGCACAGCTCACACATCTGTGGTCCACAAATGGAATAGCATCTGTAGGCAGGTCTAATGTGCGCAATTTAAACATTATTTGGTACTTGTAAAAATCAAGTAAAATGATAGGAAGAATTGGGATTCCCACTTCTCCTGAAAATTCGAAAACACTTCTAAGACAACAAGGAAGAAATAGTCTTTCCCAGGAGGAATATTCCACAGTTCTCTTCACCACTAGCCCCTTCCCGACACCCACCTTGCAAGCTCATAGGCAGGGCTAGGGCTGAGGGGGGCAAAGGAAGGACATCAATCACCTGGGACCTTTGCCCTCTGATCACACACTTTGCCCTGGCAACTACTTCTCTCATGCCTACTTTCGTAACTACTGGAGACTTTATAACAGCAACCCCAAAAGGTATGGGCCTCCTATAACCTACTGATGCTCCAGCACTTTCTCTAGGTCCAGCATCAAGAACCAGAGACAGTATCTATGTGACATCATATACATGTGAACAGATCTAAGGAAATCAAACTCATAAGCTAAAGGGTGGTAACACACTCAGGAGGCTGTTCACAGGGACGGGGTGGGGGAGGATACAAAATACTGGATTAAATTTGCAAGCAGTTATGACTCCAGCTCCACAGGTGCCTTGGGTTTCTGAGTAACTGTGAGATTCAGAATATGCAGTAAGATGTCTCGAAGCCTGCCCCCAACAAATTGGATTCAGTGTATCTGGAGGTAGGACTGAGAATGTTGCATTTTGTAGACATACAGGCTATTTTAGTATATCCATCATTTAGTCATGGCGTGTTAATGCTTGGAATACATGGATAACCCCAAACAGATTTTACAACTGGGAAATGAGTCATAGAGGATTTCAGTGGCTGGGGAAGGCATCTTAAGGGACAGTCCTGTCTTCCAGCCCTCACAGGAGCTAGATGGGAACCACAGGAGCCACAGGAGCAGGCTAATGTGTACATTCATCCTTTTGCTTTGTATGTTAGCCTGGTTCTAGGCTCTAAAGTTAGAACCATGAGCAAAACAGACAAAAGACCTCCCCTCGTGGATGCAGTTGGGCAACACGGGTAATTAGCAAATTACAATACCAAAATGATTGGATTATAAGCTGGTCTGATGAAAGCGTGTATAGTGGTGCACACTTGTAATCCCATGGCTGGGGAGGCAGAGATGGGTTGATCCTTGGCTGGCTCATTTGGAGAGTCCCAGGCCAATGAGAGAGAAAGACAGTGAGGAGAGGGAGGGAGGGAGGGAGGAGAAGAGGGAAGGATGGAGGAAGGGAGGGGAGAAAGGGAGGGGGAGGAAGGGAAGGGGAAGGAAGGGAGGGGGAGGGAGGGAGGGGGGAGGAAGGAAGAAAGAAAGAAAGAAAGAAAGAAAGAAAGAAAGAAAGAAAGAAAGAAAGAAAGGCCAAACAGTTGAAGAGCACATGGCACCTGGAGTCAGTCTCTACCCTCCACACACACATATGCACGGGCACATGCACATGTATGCTCAGAGATGTGTTGGTTTATTTTAGGTGTCAATTTGACTGAATTAAGAGGTGCTCAGGTAGTCGGTTGTTGATTGAGTAGTCATCAAGCTTACCCCTTCGCTGAAAGGGAGGCACGGGTGTTTGGAATGGCTGGACTTCCTCAGATAAGCCTGTGAGTTCTGGAGACACTGGCAGGTGAGGTGGTTGACCAATGAATGGGGAAAGCCAGCTCTTCACTCAGGGGACAGACATTCTCTTATCATCAAGGAACAGAAATATGAAGGGAGTGTGAGTCCTCGCTCTTCCCCCCAGAGTCAAATAATAATTAGAAGAAGAAAGTAATAATAAGAATAACCATGATCACAATAAACCCGTCCTCTTTATAGAGTTTTCTGAGCCCCTGGTACTCATTCACAGCAACAGAAAACAAAGCAAGACACCTACAAATTTGTGTGTTGAAGCCCTGATTACCTGCTACTTTAGTGTATGGCTGTAGCTGAAAACAGGACTTGAAAGAGGCAATTAAATCAAAACACACACCCATCAGAGTATGCCTTTATCCAGGATGATCAGTATCCTTATGGAAGAGGACCCCATTAGGTCAGGCGTAGAGAAACCACACACAGTTACATAAGCATAGATGACTTTGGGTTACACTTGCAAGCCTGGAAGAGAGGCTGAGGAGGAGCCCAGCCACGGTAGGGACTTTGAGGAAACATAACTTCCCACTATTTAAGCTAAACACAGATCCTGGAGTGCTTTCCTGTGTTTGCTGGACAGTTTATGTCAACTTAACATAAGCTAAAGTCATCTGAGAGGAAGAAACTCCAATTAAGAAAATGTTTTCATGGGGTTGGGTTGTAGGCAAATCCATATTGTAGGCATACAATTTTTCTCAACCTAGCTTAATAAGTGTTCAACCTCTCCTCTAGCCCACCACCCACCAGAGGCAGTGGAAGAGAAAAGTTATTAGGATACAGGGAAGTGGACCTGTTTAGAAATTGTTCTTTGGGGCATGGTGAGTCCAATGTTTTTAGTCAGGATATCCACAGATCAGTCCAATACCAAACGCCAACATGAATCAGCAGCTGCAGACCACTTGGCAGTCACCACACACGAACCAACAAGAGCAGTTCAATCCAGAAGAAACCTCAAGCTAGGCTCACCAATGGGCTCCCGAGGCTGCGGAAGCAGCAAGAAGCCACCAGAACCTTGGGAGAAGTTCTTTGGCAAGTTTCTCTCTATGACATCACCAAAAGCAGAGCTCAGCAATGCGATATAAGGCAAAGCAATATATGTGTGTCATGTCATTGGCAAAGAATGGTGAAGTAGAGTAAAGCAAACCAGTGCTCCAGCTCCCACTGTCCCTGGGGTCCTAGTCCATTCCTTCTCATCACCACGAGTCCTTTCACATGTCTGCTATAGCAAAACATCCTTTCGCCAGCAAAACATCATTTGACATAACTGGCTTTCCAAATAAACCAGGTTTCTGCTTCATCTGTAGGGCATTGTCTCAATTAGTGATTAATTTGGGAGAGCCTAGCCCATTGTGGGTGGTATCATGCCCTGAGCTCATGGTCCTGGGTTCTATAAGAAAGCAGGCTAAGCAAGCTATAAGGAGCAAGCCAGTAAGCAGCATTCCTCCACGGCCTCGGCATCAGCTCCTGCCTCCAGGTTCCTGCCCTGACTTCCCTCAGTCACAGACTGTGTGCCCTGGCACTGTAAGCCAAATAAACCCTTTCCTCCCCAACTTGCTTTTGATCATGTTTCATCATAGAAGTAGTAACCCTAAGACATTGTAGCAGCCTGTGTTTGGTACAAACTAGTACAGACACCATCCCAGAGACTGCTCAGCCATTCACAAACTGCAGACAGGAGAAGCCAATCAGACAGATGATCACAGGAAAAGCACACCTTACCTTACCAGAAAACTCACCAATAGAGATACAACCATTTGGGATACCCATTGGGTTATCCTTAACCCATTGATAATTGCTGAGTGCTTATGCTATTCCTGATGCTACCCCAGGCCCAGAGAATACAATGAAAGACAGGTAGGTAGGTATGCATTTGCCTTTTGAAATTCCCGCACTCACAAACACCTCCCTATAACCTTAACCCCGTGTTCTACCCCAGGTCACATGAGTGTGGCATGGGAGATGCCACTGTCGGGTCTTCGATCTCCATTAATGTTTGGTTAACTTATACATGTTATTTGGATCCAGTGTGATGGTTTGAACCAGGTATGGAGTACGGATGGTCACATCAGGAAGCTGGATGTTAGCTCAGGTTCTGCCCCAGACTGGCTTTGTGACAGGAGACAAGCCATTTAAGCAGCCTCCTTGGGTGTCTAAAATGGCGGCGCTCATCCCTGGGTCAGACAGCTGTGAGAAGCAGGCTTGATAATGAGCATGGATATAAACGCTTGGCAGCCATTCATGATGGCTCTTCCCGCCTCCTCCATGGCAGAGCCAGTGACATAATGACACTCACAAAGATCGGTACGGATAATGCAAAGGGCTCTGTGACTATGAGAGAGACTCTCGGTGATTTGCAGATACAATTTTCTCTCTTTTTTTTTCTGAGACAGGGACAGATGCTGTAGCTCATGCTGGCCTTGAACTTGCAATCCTCCTGAGTGCTGGGTTGTAGACGTATGACCAACGGCTTGAGTGTAGGAACTTTTTTAACATCTAAAAAGTATTTTCTCTGTTCCCTCCCTTTTTCTAGTTTAATTTTTTTTGTCTTTAGTTCTTAAAGGTTCTATTTCATTTTGTTGTATTTATTGCATCTAATTAATCAACCAATTAATTAATTAATTAATTAATTAATGAGGGTATATGTGTGCCATAGTGTTCATGTGGAGGTCAGGGAGGGGATTGATCTCAGGTCATCAGGTTCGGCAGCAACCTCCTTTCCCCATTGATGTGATGGCCCTTTCTGTCCATGAAAGTATTTACAACCCAGTATCACCTGAAGAATAGCCTGAACACCCTTACACACACACACACACACACACACACACACACTCACACAAATCATCTTTGTTCTTCTCTGTCTCCCACCTTACACTGGACCAGCTCTGCTGCCTGGAGGAGATGTCTGGAGGGTGTCTATTACACCTACAGTCACTGTCAACATAGTGGATTGCAGATGCCCAGCATGGTGGTACAGATATCTCTGCGCATCACACCTGGTTGGGGTTGGGGTTGGGGTTACATTTTCTCTAGCGTTATTGAGCAGTGAGATACTTGTCCCTTCTCAGAACCTGGAGATGGGAGACAGCAAAGACTGGTTATCATGGAAACCACGTCTCTCTGGGCCCCGAGGGGCACTTCTGGAAACGGTTCGGAATCTGATCACTGTCTTCAAGTGAGAGAGCCGTGGTTAAAAGCTGTTATTTCCTTGGGTCTGATAAACGGCTGCTGAGAAGCTGCTGGCAACGCTTTGGCTTTGTTGGGGGAGATTGGACTGGGGGGTGCCCAGAACCTCAGACCTAAATAGCACCCCAAACCGCATTGATGGCTCAGAGACAGCCTTGCATGAATCTCTGTGAAGACTTCAGAAGTCAAAGGAACACTGAGATTGTGGCAGGGGAGATGGCTATGACCCTCAGAGGTTAGAAAGCCTTCTTGCTCCAAGAGATTCACAACCTGGAGGGAAATGGTTAGTTTTAAGGGCCTTGAAAAAAAAAAAAGAATTCCAGATATCAGGGTTTCTACCTCAGATACATTCAGTCACCAGGCAGAAAACATCATTTGTCAAAGTGAGCTTGGGGTAGCTCCAGGGGGCACAGGTGAGCACGCACATCCTTCACAAGGGGGTGGGTGGCGTTTCTAGCTCCACATAGCAGCGTGACCCAGCACTGGCTCATTGCCAGGTTCTCCAAAGTAAACTCCAGATGTGGAAGTCTCAGCCACGGCTTCTGTCAAAATGCAAGCTATGAATTCAAACGCGTCTAAATCACGTCAAAGCCCAAAGAAAACACACCAGAAGGTCAAAGCCAGTGTACTCCTCTCCATTTGGAAGCCGCGCCGTGAGGCTTGTGAAGAATCAGAAACTCCAGAGGCGGAAGGGAAACTTACGGTGTCCACAGTGACAATGACAAAAATGTGTCCTTCTGAAATCAATCGGCTTTGAGGCGCTTTGGTATGTATCCTATCTCTTCAGCTTCAGCACAACCATGAAGGCATGGCGAACTTTTACCCCAACATACATATGGGGAAACTGAGGCTGCTGGATGCGAAACCACTTCATTTTCCTTTTCCAGAGTCTCTACAGAGCACAGATAGCCCCAGACATGTGCAACCCCCCTCAAACATCCCCCCCATTGTTTATGTTAGGTTTGTTCTGATGTAATGTTTTCTGACCAGGAGGCAGAGATCTCACACTCCTGAGGGACGTTTGGCAACCCCCGAAGTGATTTTGTCGTTGCTGCCTCAATGGGTGGGGACAGGAGGCACTAGAAGGCCTCTAGGATCTTTTCCAGCATCCTAGAGTACACGAGACAGCCCCTACTGCTTTAAAATATCTATGGCCCCCTCCTCTAAGAGATTAGGGAAGAGAGGGCCAGGGCTGGGACTGGGGCGACAGGAGAAGGAGGCAGAAGAGGTTGAAAGTGTTGGGTGTGATGGGTGTCTCTGTCAACCTGACAGGGTCTGGATTCACCTGGGAGACAGGACTTTAAGGGTAATCCTGATTGTGGTCCTTGAGGTAGGAAGACCCTCCCACTGCGGACATGTGAATTCTCTGATTGGGTTAACTGTGTCAATGGGGCAATCATGCTGAACACTCGCATGCGTTCACTGAACTTCAGCTTCCCAGCTGCAGACGCCACGTCAACCGCTGCTTCCCCCTCCTGCCACCTTGACACCCATGACCCGAGAACTGTGTCTTGGACTGTAAACCCAAAGAAATCCTGCTCCTCTGATTTGTGTTTATCAGAATATTATATTACAGTGACAGGAAAAAGAGCTGGGACACACACACACACACACACAGAGAGAGAGAGAGAGAGAGAGAGAGAGAGAGAGAGAGAGACAGACAGACAGACAGACAGACAGACAGACAGACAGAGCAGCCCTGTCTGAATGACAGACTATTCTCAGCCAAAGGCTTCACTAGAATACCAGCCACCTAGACTCACATCCCATTGCCATTTTACACATGAGGAAACTGAGCCCAGGGGGAAGAGAGCTATTTTCCTTCAGGCTCCATTAGTCGTTTCCCATAGACAGGATGCATCTGTGTAGTATTTCACTTGAGCTGATGGATCTGCTAAAGCTTAAGTGTTTGTCCCTGCCAAGCAGGACACTAAAAGCATTTCATGTTGGGGTTGGTGGCATAACTCAGCAGTAAAGGCCAACATGGGATGTAAAGGATCTGGGCTTAGTCTCCAGCACTGCACCTCAGCCAGCATGACGTGTGGAAGGATCTGGGCTCAGTCTCCAGCACTGCACCTCTTTCAGTCCTTCTAACCCTCTAATAGGATGGGTACTCTGAACATCTGAACTATTTTTGACTGGGAAATTAAGATTTGGAGATGCGGAACCAGGATTTGGCCTTTGGGATTTAGCACTCTGAGTCCTGTTTTTGAATCATTTTACTTCTCTGAATCGTCCCTCCAGTTCTTCTTGTTGTCAGGAGGAATTCTTTTAGGGGACATTGGGGCACACAAAGGTGTTTTCCAGAATGTATTCTGAGTCCAAGGAGGTTAAATTGACTTGACATAGATCAGACAGAGTTGTCACTAGCTGTTTAAGCAAGCAAGCAAGCAAACAAGCAAACAAACACTGGAAAAACTGAAAAGATGGCTCAGGGGCTAAAATATCACTTGATGTTCTTTAAGGGGACCTTCATTTAGTTCCCAGCACCGAGAAGAAGGCTTACAATCATCTGTGATTTCAGTTCTATGGGACTGGGTGTACTCTTCTGGCTTTCTCAAGCTCCAGGCACACATGCAGGACATATATGAGCAGGAAAAACACTGTACACATAAAATAAAAATAAATAAATCTTTCTTTAAAAGATAGAAAAGTGGGTTGGTTTGATGGCTCAGTGGATAAAGGTATTTTGATGCCAAACCTAATGGCCTCATCAATCCCTGGAATCCACCCAGCAAAAGAGAGAACTGAATCCTGCAAGTCGTCACCTGAACTCCACACGGTGCTGGGGTTTGTTCGCTCACACACATGTACAGGGAATAAATAAGTAAAATATTACAAAAATTTTGTGTTTCATAAAAGGTAAAATAAAATGATCCAGAATTCAAGAAGAATTCCTAATCTCCTATAAGACAGGAATCAACACACTATAACCACAAGGCCAATCCACCACAAGTAGCTTGCCAGTGCTTTGTAAATAAAGCTTTATTGACACAGTCATGCCTGTCCACTGATGCATTTCTACAACTGCTTGTGAGTTGAACAGTCATTATAGAAACCATCCAACCAAACCTCTGTGATTCTCTCAACAGATCCACGAAGTAGGTGTTGTTAGTTCTTCTTAAACATGGCCGGCTTGAGGCTTAAAGAAGCCAAGAGCCAAATTCAAGTTCGGCTAGGACATTAGCAGACTCCAGAGGGAGGCTGCAGTCGCTCCAGTGTATCAGCTAGCAAAGGTGGAAACACAACTCACAGATCTCCACTCATAACTCCTCTGCAAATAAAAATTTCCTTCTTTTCTTTCATGACTGTAGGTCGACTCCTCTAAGTGTAAGACCTGTTTGTTCCAGAAAGTCCTAGAAGCTCCCAGAATCATCCTGTCCTTCTTCAACAGCCTCCAGCAAGTGTCTGATTCTGGTGGCCTCTGGGAATCCATGCTGCTTGCAGACTGGCACAAGGTCCTTCTCACCCTGCTGGACCAGCAGCTGATATTTACCCAGCACTTTGCAATCTCCCTGGCTTAATCCGGCATGTCCCCTGGTCACTTCCTATTAAGCCTAAAGTGGCTTCCTATTCGCAGGCTGGGAATTAAAGTGTCACTTCTCCCAGTGAGAGGCTGCAGGTGATGTGGACCGGCAAGGAACTCAGAAGGCAAGAAAGAGAGAAGGGGAGAGTCTCCAGTCAGTCTCCAGCTCTTTATCCCACCCAACAGCAGTCCTGCTACATACATCACCCCCTCCCCCACAAATGAAACAAAAACAATCCCCAGTATCTTGGGAGATGTTTTTAAAGCTGAGTATATCTGGCCTAGTTGGTGCAGGGAGATATTTGACAACATCAGCTGAACCATAAACATTGTTTTCCACGGTCCCAGACTAGACAGTTATCCCTACTGGGTCTCCACCCAGCTGAGCCACTATCTAGAGAGAGAGCTGCCTCACCAGCGGGCAGTGGCTCTGGTTTCTGCCATCCCCAATCAAGGAGCACCAGCCTTCCTTCTGTACAGTTTGATCTCAGACCCTAAAAGCCAGCTGCTTCCCAGAGGCATGCAGTAACTGATGAGGCGCTGTACTGGCCCTGTGAAAAAACGGTTCCTGGGCCTCCCCTGCGGCAGCAAAGTCAGAGGCAAGAGCAAGCACAGCTTTATCTCTTAGGAGAAAGGATTTGCCGAGTGACGCCCCCAGCTCTGCCTCTTCCCAGCTTTGTGGTTCCGGGTAAGCGGCGGAGTGTCTCAGCTTCCCCCGAGTTCCCCACAAGCTGTCTCCTCAAGCAGGGCTGTCTCCACCATGACATTCCAGGACACAATCAGATATCTTTCTCACTGTGATGAAATCCACATAACATGCATTTGTTCGGTGACACGAACCACATCCCACGGGCTGTCCAGCTACCAACACTGCCCATCCTAAAACTCTTCATTTTTGTAAAGCCCCGACCCAGTACACAAATGTGAACTCCCCGTCCCCTTCTCCCCAAGTTCCTGACAATAAGCAAGTTACTCCTTGTCTGTGACTTTAAATCACATCCCAGGTGAGCGTGTGTTCTATAGGCAGCTGGCTTGCCCCGTTGATCATGTAGGCTGGTCCATATGATGGCAGGTGACAGAATTCCCTGGTTACTCAGAGCTGACATCCTACTGTAGACACAGGTCACGTCCCGTTGCTTCGTTCATCCTTCAGCTGCCTCCACGTTCTAGCCATAGCGGAGAATGTCACCGTGACTGTGGGTGTGCAAATAACCTCTCTGGGAATCCCACCTACCATCCTTTTAAGCGCGGACTCACACGTGGAATTATTGCTGGATCGTAATTGTGTGTCGTAATTCTGTTCCGAATGTTCCTTTTCAAGAAAGACTTTTGTTTTTCATCTCGTGGACGTGCCTGCGGTTTGCACTTTGTTGTTTATTAGGTAGTCTCCGCATCTTTCCTCCCTGATGCTTTACTAATGCATGGAATGTATGGGCGTGGCTGTAGAGCAGATGGCTATGTGCACACGAGTGCAGTTGCCCCTGGTGGCCAGAAGGAGGCGTCAGATCCCCTGGAGCTGGAGTTAGAGGAGGTTAAGAGTCAGCTGATTTGTGTGCGCTGGGAACCAAACTCGGGTCGTATGCAAAAGCGCTAACTGACTCTCTGATGCTTGAGCTGTGCCCCAGCCCCTCATCACACATGTTTCTAGGATGTCACCACTTTCCGTGTATGGCCACAGTGTAGGAGTGCTCCAGGTTCTCCACAAGATTGCCAGTGCTTGTATTTTCTGTTTGGGATGTGTGTGTGTGTGTGTGGGGGGGGAGAGACAGAGACAGAGAGACAGGGAGAAACAGAGACAGAGAGACAGGGAGAGACAGAGACAGAGAGACTGACAGAGAAACAGAGACAGAGATAGGTAGAGACAGAGAAAGGCAAAGAGAGAGACAGAGAGACACAGAGAGACAGAGATATACAGAGAGCAAAATACACACAAAAAAGAGAGACAAAAAGAGAGAGAGACAGAGAGACTGAGGGACAGAGAGACAGAGCTAGAGATAGACAGAATGGTGAACAAGACAGAGACACACACAGAGAGAGACAGGATATACACACACAGAGAGAGAAGAGGAGAGAGAGAGAGAGAGAGAGAGAGAGAGAGAGAGAGGGGAAAGGGAGAGGGAGAGGGAGAGAGACTAGCTAAGGGATGTGTATTTGGTTGTAGGGCTTGGTTTGCATTTCCTTATTAATTAAGTGGTCTCAGCACCATTTCTCGGGCCTGCCTGACACTTCTCTCACCCGCGGCCCATGCTTGGCTGAAGAGCTGAAGCCCATTATTAACAAGGCTGTGAGATCTGACTCACAGCTCCAGCTGAGCTTTTCTCACAGGTCTGAATGCTTGTCTGCTCCAGGGCTCAGAGCTGTTCTGAGGGAGGAAGCTGGTACTTACTGCAGTCTGCTCTCTCAGTCAGCCAGCGAGAAGCCACATCAGGATGTTCTGGGGCTTATACAATACATTCAAAGCAACCTTAGAGGTGGCCAGGAAGCATCGCATCGTGCTGTGGGAATTATGTGGCCCAGGCTCTGTGTCCCATTTTGCCATTTACAAGGTGTGGGATTTCAGCTGTGCAACTTGCTTCCAAAAGACCAACAGAAGAATGAAGACATCCCATGGACATCTATTAAATGGATACATGAATTAATGAGTCCAGTGAATGGTATCTTGCCTATTTGAAAAGTCACACCCATTCCTAACCTGCTAAACAAAGAAATTGCTTGCTTAGTGCTTTGCAGTTTTGCGAGTCCCCGAGATGCGTAAGGCTGAGCAGCTCAGAGCTTACAGGTTTAGATGAAACCGAGCTTGAAGCCTAACCGGTCAGTCTTCAACATGAGAGCTTGAGCCAGCTCTGTAATCTGCCGAAGCCTTACTCCACTTTAAGTCATTAGTGTGTTTATAAGTGTTGGCGTAAAGGCATACATATGGGGCGAGTGTGCACGTGTGTACACGCTTGTGGAAGGCAGAGATTGATATTTGTCTTCCTCAGTCCCTTCTCTATTTTATTTTAGAAAAGGAGTCTTCTGCTGAAGTCGGTCATTTAGACCAGGTGGCCAACAGTCCCCGGGATCTTCGCGACTGTACTTCCCTCAGTGCTGGAGTCCTAGGCACGTGACACAACAGTGCAGGAATCCTAGGCACGTGACACAACATCCCAGTTTTCTACGTGGCTTCTGGGGAATCAGAGTTGGGGTACTCATGTGTGTATGGTATGCACTTAACCAGTGGAGTCCTTTTGTCACTCTGGCTACTCCATCTTTACAGTTATGGTGGTTTGAATAGATTTGGCCCCATAGAATCATGTGTTTGGATGACTGGCCCATGGAGAGTGGCGTAATGAGGTGTGGCCTTGTTGGAGGAGGTGTGGCCTTGGAGGAGGTGTGGCCTTATTGGAGGAGGTGTGGCCTTGTTGGAAGAGGTGTGGCCTTATAGGAGGATGTGCGTTACTTTGGGCGCCTGGCTTTGAGGTCCGGCTGTATTCCGTGTTGAATCGAGTCTCCTCCTGGCTGCTTTTGGATCAAGTTGATCCGATCTTGGATCCCCCAGCACCACGTCTGCCTGGACGCTGCCATGCGTCCTGACTTGATGATATTGGACTGAACCTCTGAAACTGTAAGTCAGCCCCAATGAAATGTTTGTCTTTATAAGAGTTGCCTTGATCATGGTGTCTCTTCACAATAAAACCCTAAGACAGAAAGGAATCAAAACTATTGAATGGGTGCCCTGTGTTGAGTAGGCATTTTAGGTCTGGCCAGTTGTTGTCAGGAAGGAATGTTGCTCTTGCAGAGGACTCAGGTTTGGCTCCCAACACCTACATGGTAGTTCATAACCATCCATTACTCTAAAAGCTGTGGGTATGATGTCTTCTTCTGACCTCCATGGCCACCATCCGTGCACATAATGCACAAGCACACATGCAGGCAAGATAAAACTAACATAAGATAAAACAAATGCATTTAATAATAATAAATACATTTTGTGCATCCAATAACACACCACCCGGTCAAATGTAGCCCATGTTTTAGTGACCCGCAGAGCACCCAACATGCAAGGTCCCTCCCTGCTGTAAGACACGTTGTCTCTGCTGGTATCCCGTGCACTGTGTTTGTTTGCAAGGGACACAAGGCAGCTTCATAAGCATTCCAAAGTGGTTTTCACACACAGATGTGAGCTGTGTCCTCAAGCAAAATCCAGGCTTGCTGAGGGCAGGGACCAGGTCCCTGGTTCTCATCTGGGACTCTGTTTCTGATCCCCCAGCATGAGGTGCAGCCCCTCTGAGTGAGGGCTCCTCGTAGCTGGGGCAGAAAGCCAGGCCGAATGACTGTCCCCAGGCGGTTGTCTTGGGAGAGCTGAGAACATTTTATCACTGGGAGGCCTGAGCTCTGCATCTTGGGAGAACAGCTCCCGTCACTCCTGGTGTTCCAGGGATCTGAGGGGAGGGAATCAAGGTTAATGACTTTCACTCACAGACAGTGTGCCAGGCTTATAAATGAGGGCTCCTTTTCCCTGTGGGAGCCTGCCTGCTGCTGGGCAGATGTGCTTGCTTATGCAAGAGGCTCCACGCTTCCTTCAAATTATCTCCATTGAACAGGTAGGTCTCTGTGTGTCTTCCCTGTGGAGACTCCACCCTGCACAACTGTGTTCTGGAGCTGATGATGACCTTCCGGGGATCAAATTCCACTGACGAGTTGGCAGAACTGAGAGAGGGATCCAGACTCTCCCACGGTTAAGCTTCAACATACTTCTTGACCATTCTTGTGGCCCCAAATGATAAATTAGCATGTTTTTGCTTTGTTTTGTTTTTGTTTTTGTTTGTTTGATAACTCATATTCCCTGCCCTCAAGGAATTTTGTAATTCAAAGGCACAGAACCAGGTCTATTGGAGACAAGAACGTATCCTAAAGGCTTAGGGTCTGTGGTGGTTTTGAATGACCATGGGCCCCAGGGCTTCTATGTTTGCATACTTACTTGGTCCTTAGTTGGCGCAATTGTTTGGGAAGGATTGGGGGTATGGCATTGTTGAAGGACATGGCCGCCTTTGAGGTTTCAAAAGACTCCTGGCATCCCTCGCGTGTGCTTTTCGCATTTGCTGTATGAGATGTAAGACCTTAACTGTGTCTGTTACGGTGTTACAGTGCCTTCATTTCACCATCATTGACTCTAACCCTCTGGAACTGTAATCTTAATTAAATGCTTCCTCCTCCTCCTCCTCCTCCTCCTCCTCCTCCTCCTCCTCCTCTTCCTCCTCTTCCTTCTTCTCCCTCTTCTTCTTCTTCTCCTTCTTCTTCTTCTTCTTCTTCTTCTTCTTCTTCTTCTTCTCCTCCTCCTCCTCCTCCTCCTCCTCCTCCTCCTCCTCCTCCTCCTCCTTCTTCTTCTTTGTTGTCTTGGCCGTGGGCGGTTCTTTATTACCGCAATGGAAGAGTGACTCGTTCATCACAAAGGTGGAGAGCTATAAGCCTGTGGCACTAAATGAACATCAGAAAGGAAAAGGAAATCCCGTAAACGCAGAAAAGAGGAGAAGGAAACTCTTAGGGCGAGGAAGGAGGCTTTAACAGTGGCTGGGGCTGGTTCAGATCAAGGCCTCTCCTTAGCAGGGAGTGGAGGTGCCTTTGCTTGTCTAGAAGACAAGCTTGAACAGCCGCTACAAGCTCTAGCTTTGTAGTCATAGAGTTCTTGGTTATAGATACCCCCTTGGGCTGGTTTAAGCAAAAGGGGTTTGGTGGTTCTCAGAAACAGGCAGAGGAGAGCTCACACAGTAGCCTAGTAATTTGGGAAGTTCTTGTGCATAAGCATCTGGAGGCCCCTGCGATAGACTGAAGACTCGTCGAATGTTAGCCTCTCATCTGCGCATGCTCACACTCTCCTGCTGCAAGTGGGCTTTCTCGAGGTCCCACAGAACCTGAAAGCTCTGGTTAGGGACCTCCAAGGTCCACGTTTCCAGAGAACAGGCTATGTCTCTTCTAGCTGCAAATACAAAGTCCCAGAGAAGAACTCTGATTGGCTTGACTTGGCCATGTGACTTCGTGTACTACTGTGATTGGATAATATTGGCTCGGGGGTGGTACTCTGTGGTTGACAGCCACTGCACAACGGGAGTATGCAGAGAGAATCCTGTGAGCACAAGTGTTGGGACATTCCTTGGTGTTTGGAGAAATGATTGCAGAGACAGTGTAGCTCAGTGGTAGAGCATGTGGACAAACTAGTTAAAGGTCCAGTGTTTAGGGCTGGCAAGACGGTTTAACACATAAAAGTGTGAGCTGTGCAAACCTGACAGCCTGAGTTCGATCTACGGACCTCATTTGTTACTTTTTAAGAAGCCGCTTGGTGTGGTGCACATCTGTAACCCCAGCATTCCTCCGGAGAAATGAAAGGCGGAGAGAGGAGAATCTACTAGAAGCTCAGACTCAAGAGTACACAGTGTGGGAGAAGCGAGAGGGACCTGGCTTCGACAAGATGGGAGGAGAAAATCGACTCCCGTAAATTGTCCTCTGACCTTCAAAGGCATGTCACGCCATGAGTACACATCTGCACACACATGCACACACACACAATCAAAGAAATCATTTAAGTCCCAATTCTGCAACAAACCCATATTCAAAGAGTATCTGCATTCCTCAGAGGCCCAGAACACTGTTTGGTTTTTTGTTTATTTGCTTGTTTGTTTGTTTGTTTCTTTGTTTTTTAACTATCTTTCAAAGATGACGGCAGTGAGCAACTGGGCATGGGGGTTGCCGGCCTTTTCTGATCCAGATATTTTACAAGTGAAGAGAACTGAGACACAAGGAGAAAGCCAGTTCATTCAGGCTGCACAGCCAGGGAATAGAAGGAAAGGAGCAATCCCCCGAGGTCTCCACCTTTGCAGCCCTTTGCTACCTCAGAGTTAGAGCTCATTACTCCGCAAGCATGCTTTAGTGTCCCTCTGGGCTAAGAAAGCTGTGTGATGCACAGGCGAGGGCCCCAGGAGCCTTCCTATCCTGGACGGTTCTGCAACTGTATCGGATTCCCAAACAGTAACATCCCGATACATCCACACACATCTGCATGCTCTTCCGCTCTCTTCCACCCTGAGCTCATCCTCCTACAACTATAATCTGGCAAACAGGACCTGGGTGCAAGGGAGGGGGCTGAGTGGACTCTGGGTTATTGCATGAGCTCCAGAGAAAGGTGATTCGGACTGAGGGAGCAGAGGAGGAGGGGCAGGAGGGGGCAGGCACAGAGAGTGAGATGCCAGCGGTCTGGGATGCAAAGCAGGAGAAGGGAAATTGGGGATTTACTGATGTTTGGGACCCAGAGCCAAGTCCCCGGACCATGAAAGGATGTGCCTCCTCCTGAGTTTATGCTGATGCTCCCACAAACCCACGGAAAACTCTCCTCCAGAAGAAGTTGCTATTACAGCTGTGCCCGCGAGCAACCAGTGTCTGCCAAACAAAAACAGGAATCAGTTTCTGTTTCTGACAGCCCCGATGAGGTGACAATCAAACTCCCAAATTAGAATTGTGAAATGTTTTGAAAGATGGTACTTAGAGAGCCAACCAAAAATATTTTCTTCACACGCTTGCCCTGTGAATTCACATCCCTAAAAGGGTTTGGTGTTGGAGGGGAAAAAAAAATAAGGGCAGGAAATTCTGTCATCCCTAGCACCCCTCCTGGAGACCTCAGGATGATGAACATATTAAGGGCTTGGAGAAGTCCCTGGAAAAACATCCACAGAACTCTGCTGAGTCCAGGGATCCTGAACTTTGATCACAGAAACCCTCTCCACTGATATTACTGTCTGCCGTGTGGCAGCCGCTGTCTTGTGCCTGCGGGAATGAGGGAAACTTTGCATGTCTCCAGTTTATTACTTTATGGAAAGCCAGACAGGAAAAATGAACTCAAGAAGCAATTGTAGAAAGTTCTCCATTTAAAAAGAATATAATTTAATGCTTGTGCAACATCCTCAAGGTGCACGTGTGAACAAATACATATACACACTCACACACCACATAGACACACTCATACACTACACATGCACACACCACATATATACCCACTCATACAGTCATACACATACCCATTCACACACACTCACACACACTACACACACAAACCTATGCAGACACACATATGTACACACATACACTCACACACTATATATACACTCTACATATGTACAAACTCACATACCACATATATACACTCACACATACTACATACACATACTCATACATACACACACACAACACATACAAACCTATATAAAGACACACATGCACACACACACACCACACGCACTCACATTCACATACACACAATACACACAAACCTATGTGGACACGCATACACATTCACACACACATACATACACTCACCACATATACACAGTACACACAAACCTATGTAGACACATACATGCACACACACACACACCACATACACACACTCATATTCACATATTACACAATATACACAAACCTATGTAGACACACATATACATACACACACACACACACACTCACCACATACAGTACACACAAACCTATGTAGACACACACATGCATGCACACATAAACACACAAACAGAACCTTAAACAAAGTCACATATACACACACATGCACACAACACACACATAAATGTGTGTGTGTGTATATATATATATATATATATATATATATATACACACACACACATATAATGTGCTGGCTAGTTTAATGTCAACTTGACACAAGCTAGCATCATTTGGGACAGGGAGATGCAACTAAGAATATGCATCAGACTGACCTGGGAACAAGGCTGTGGTTTGTTTTCTTGATTGATAATTGATGTGGGAGAGAGGGTCCGGCTCCCTGTGGGTGGCACCACCCCCAGACTGGTGGCCCTGGATTACACAACGCTGAGCAAGCCACGAGGAACAAGCCATTAAGCAACACTCCTCCATGGCCTCCTTATTCCTGTGCTTGTGTCTCCAGTTTCCTGTCCCAACTGAAGACCTCTCCTGGCTTCCTTCCATGGTCGACCATGATAGATATGTGTAAGCAAAATAAATCCTTTGTCCCTCAAGTTGCTTATAGTCATGGTGTTTCTCGTTATTGCAATAGCAACCCGAGACACATGTAAACATAGACTCACATACAAACTACAAATTCACAAATATACATACATGCGCGCGCACACACACACACACACACACACATATACATGCAGATACACACACGCGCATGAACACACACACACACACACACACACACACACATATGCGGTTCTATGGACAGATGTGTGATTGCTAATTCGAGAGCAAATACTGAAATATATTCCTGTAGAGAAAGTGAAGGAGAACGTTTCTTACTGATTTTGGAAAATGAAAGCCCGTTCTCTCGTGAGATTCTGACTCCCAGAATCGCGCATGCGCTTTCAGCATGCTCTCCCGCAGCCGCTCTCGCCTTTCTCTGCACCTGGTCCTAACACACAGACCTTGGCCAACTGTTGGCCATTGCACATTCTCCGAGTCAGATCTCAAGTTATTTCTTTCTGTATCTCAATCTTCACAACCCTCCTGGAGTTTCTGGTGGAGTTGACGTTTCCTTTCTTTTCAAGGAGGAGTGCCAGACCTCATTGTGTGCAGGTCACATGTTTCCTCTGGCTGCTATGATTGGTTCAGAAGTGAGCACATGACCAGGCTGGTCCAGTGAGATTTGACTCTAGTGTTTCACTGAGACCACAAGAACGCCTCCGTCCTCTTCATCTTGGTTTTGCCCGGCTGCTGGGATGGACCCCTGAAACTGTCATCTTGATAGTTAACCAAGTAAAAAAGACAGCAACAGATGAACCTTGGCCACACATTGGACGGAGACAGTAAATGATGATGACCGTTAGTATCAGGACCTCCAAATGCCGGTGCTATTTTCATTTGTATGAACTATGGCATCTCCAGTCTGGCTTTTGTCATCAGTTCAACTTCTCTTAAAACATGTGTGCAGACAAAGAATTCAGAATAATCTGGCAAACACTTGCTGTCTAGCTGTCCTGTTCCGGATCCTGTTCACAAGGACTGAACTCAGGTACAAGTGAAATGACAAGAGTCCATACTTTAAGCTGCTCTTTCTCGTGAAAAAGAACAGCTTGGGCCAGTGCAATTCAGTGTCCTCACCGAATTACACCGCTGTTTCACTTCATGCCAGAAGGGTGAACTGGGAAATACAGCGAGGCAAGGCTTTTTAATAGAGACTGGATTCTGGACTCTAAAACACTAATAATAAGTATAATATACACCGTATAATTTATACACATGTATACACATACACATACATATACGCCACAAGTTAGGTTCTCTGGGGGGAGTCCAGCTCTCAGCTGGACCCGGTACGAAGGTGATTTTGTCAGGAGGTTGTGGAGGAAGCATTGCCTCCAGAAGGAAGGAAGTGGGTCACTGAAGGAGTGGGGGTGACCTGAGAAACAGCCTCCAAGCTAGCCACAGCCTGTCCCCGTGGAACGCTTTGAAACTGGAATGGCGTCAGAGTTCTGAACTTGGCCACCTATTCCCACTTCCACTCGGACTGATAGTTCTTTGTGGGCTGCCCCTGAGGCGTCTGTCTTTGGGTGAGGCAGCGCTGGGCAGTGCAGCGGTTCCCAGAGGGCTGCTGGGTGTGTGTTGCCAACAGCGCTTGGAGCAGCTGGAGTAGCTGGGGAATCCGGGCAGGGCACCAACATGCCCACCGCACGTGCCTCGCATGATAGAAATAATATCATATCGGCGATTTCTTCATTGTAACTACCAGTCCCCGTGTACATAATCACAGTAATGATAGCAAACTCTTAAATGCTTACAGTGCAAAAGCGACTACACCAAGAATGGCGCCTTAGTCCTGCGTTTGCAGTTTGTAACAATGGCCCTGTGAAGTGGCTGTTGCTATTCTTACTGAATGAACAGCCATGGTGAATTCAGCTCGGAAGGGTTCCGGACTAGGGCGCAGTAGATTAATATTCAAATATGGTTCCGTTCCGAATCCAGGTGCAAACTCCTAAACAGCGGTTATGCCCCACCCCCACCCCCGGGGAGCCGCTCAGGCCGGGTGGAAGGAGGGTTTAGAAGTGACACTGGGTAAGCAGCTACATATGGGGTGCACCTACGAAGGGGTGCACCCAAGGAGCCTCAGCGAACCACAGGCACCAGCAACTTAGGTGAGTCCACTGCCCCTGAGTTTTTGCTCACTTTGATGGAGAAAGGAACAGCACAGGGAACGAGGGTGCCTTTAAGGTCAAGGTTATAATAAGCTTGAGGGTCACAGATGTGTTTGGAGTTAGACATTTTAGCTTTGGGGTCTGGGAGGCGCATGGCCCAGAGCATATTGAAACCGATGCCTGAGACCTGAGTTTTGGGTCCCGAGCACGCCTTTAAAAGCTGGGCATGGCCAAGAGCGTCTACAACCCTGGCTCTCAGAGGCTGAGATTAGCGCATCTGCACAATTGTCAGTAATAGGCTTTGTACTTGGAATTGGTAAAGAATAGATTTTTTTTCTTTCTTTCTTTCTTTTTTTTTTTTAAGGTTCAATCAAAATGCCGCATGTTGCATATCAGGAGATGAGTATGTTAATTAGCTTGGTTGGATCTTTTTACAGGGTGTGTATAGATCAAACATGGTGTACCATCGGTGTCCGTGCAGTTAGCATTTCACGCTGAATAAAGCTGCGGTGCTGAGGGAGCAAACGGGGGTGGGGTGGGAGGGGGGTGGGAGGGGTGGGGGGTGGCGGGTGGCGGAGCCCTGGCTGTCTCCACTTCCTCACAGCAGGCTGGAGGGTCACTTTTGAAGGACGATCTGAGCAAATCATGTCTTCGTCTGCCATAACTCCCGAATGAAAAGAGGTGATTTTTTTCCTTTCTAAATGCCATACCAACAATCCATGTCCATTATAAAAATTTGAATAGCATAAAAGAATAAATTGGAAAAGGTTAAAACCACTTTCCACTGCTAGTAATTTGGAAAACACGTTTGTTTTCTATGCAGAAACGCATATTTGGATATTTTATGTAAACAGTATGTTTTAATGCCAGTTTTGTAGCTGACTTTAAAAACTTACCGTGTTTTATATGAAAAGAAAAACAAAACCACCGGACCTTTCCAAAGAACCAATATCAATAATCTAGCATGTGGCTACTTTGGGGTTTAAGGCTACATAAGAGTAAGAAATGCTGCCGGGCGGTGGTGTCGCACGCCTGTAATCCCAGCACTTGGGAGGCAGAGGCAGGCAGATCTCTGAGTTCAAGGCCAGCCTGGTCTACAGAGTGAGTTCCAGGACAGCCGGAGCTACACAGAGAAACCCTGTCTCAGAAAAAGAAAAAAAGAGAAAAAAAAGAGTAAGAAATGCTTCTACTCACGTGGCTGGTTTTTTTGTTTGTTTGTTTGTTTTGCTTTTTGTTTTGTGTTTTTATCACTGTGGCAATGGGTGCCTTGTCTTGTCAAGGGAAAATAAAAGCATTGTCAGTCTTAATTTCCTAAGGAGAAAACTAAATCCCAGAGATACGTGGTGGATTATTAAGAAAGCCACTCAGCTCACAGATGACAGAGGCAAGATCTGAAGTCCCCGCTTCTCGGCCCAGTCCCTTCTCTCTGCTTGTTGAGTCCCTCATCTCCAGTTTAGTGAGGTGTTGCTAGGGAAACACCAGTGATTGACACAAGGGATCCAGCCATGTCCCTTCTTGTGCTCACCACACGGCCCCACCCTCCTCAGAGCAGGCTTCAGACGGGAGCTGGTTTGGTTTTCTTGAAGGTTCTACTTCCCGCTGTGCCTCTATGGAGCCCATACTATCAAAAATTCAGTAGTGACAGCCCATGTTACCATCCCCCAAGACACACGTTGGTTGAGGGAGAAGGGAGCACAGGCTGAGGGTAAGGAGAGGAGGGTCTTTGACCGGGTGCTTGGGGGAACACGAAGAGCGGTTCAGCAGTAGTTACAGCCACATCGGGTGCTTTTTAGGTCCTTTACAAGCTCTCAAATGTGGACTTGCAACGAAAAGAACATGGTTCCAACATAATCCGGTATTTGATATTAATTTAGTATTAATTGATACTAATATTTTAATTGCTGCTCTCAGTACATAGCAGTGATAACTGGTAGAGGCGACTCCAGTGCAGTGCTGTCATTGCCTAGGAATGGTCCTAGGACAGAGGATCCTAACTCAGCACGCAGTTGTCCCCACTCAGCTGACCTAGGTCATGGGTTCAAATCTCAGGTAGACTAGTTAATATATCTTCTCTCAGCCCAAGATAGCACAGGTTCCTGTGGATATCTTATAACGTGTAAAATCTTTAGACCTTCAGATATTAATATTTGTCAGTGTGAAAAGGGACTTGGTGTTTATTTTTGGGAGATACTTGACTAAATAACAACAACAACAACAACAACAACAACAAAATCCAAAGAGCAAACAAGCACTGTACTGCAGGACTTGTCAGAGTCTTTTATTTGTGCCTCTCTGAGGAGTGGTTACAGTCTATAAGTAATGACATCTTAGTTGCCTAGAGAAGAATTTAGCTTAAGAATGAATTGGTTCCTGTGGCTTGAACTTCTAGGATTACATATACACCCAGTTAACTGGGTCTGGGTTTCGATTATGCCATCTGTGCTCCCTCCTGGGACCCTCCCTCCATTCTGGTTGTAATCTCATTTCTTTTGTTTGTTGTTTGGGATTTTTTTTTCATATTTGACTTGAAAACATAGCTGATTAAATATTTAAAATTTTTTATTTTACTTATTCACTTTACATCCCATTCACTGTGCCCCTCTTCTCACAATCTGTCCCCCCATCCTTCTTCCCCTTGTTCCCTGAGCAGGTGGGGGTCCCCTGGGTATCCCCCTACCCTGGCACTTCAAGTCTCTGCAGCTCTGAGACCAAACAAGGCAGCCCAGATAGGAGACCATATCCCATGGACAGGCGACAGCTTTGGGACAGCCCCTGCTCCAGCTGTTCGGGATCCACATGGAGACTGAGCTGCATGTCTGTTACATATATGTGTTGTTACATATGTGTGTAATCTCGTTGTTTGTCTCCCTTTCTTCCTTTCTCTTCAGCTACCAGAACCTGTCTTCTTGTTTGTTACTATCATTAGGTTTCGCATTTGACCGTGACCATTTTAAGCTTACAAACTAAGATGCAAAGACAACATTTCTCACTAATGAACCACCTCGGGTCACAGACCCACACGTGACTCAACCCGTGTGGCCAGAAGTGTGGTGTGGCGTGATTAACCGGATGGAATGAACCAGACACGGAATCATCAAGATTGTGACAACAGCTGCAACTACCCTCCAATCACTTAGCAGCGTTTCCTCATACTGGGGGAGAGTTATTTAAGAAATGCTGATTTGGTACAAACCAGTTTCAAAGGCTTGAAAATGCAATCACCATTTATAGCCATCATTTTCGGGTGTCTATTATGTGTCTATTACTGTCCACGGGAGGTGGATACAAAGACACACAAGACTAAGATGATTTCACAGAGCACAAGCTGAGAAGGCAGTGCTCCCTGAGTGATGGTAGAGGTGGGAAGCAGTAGCCCCAGGAAGCCAGAAGACAAGCCACACTGATCTGGGATGAACTCTTGCCTGTAGCAGCTGGGGACATTGGTACTGAGATTGGGAGGTGATCAAGCCTGCATGGGCTCGGGTGTCCAGCCATGGAGGGTTACCCATGACTGTCTCCTCAGTATTCGAGCTTCTGCCTTCTCTTGGAGTTGATTGATCATTGTTGGGTGACAGTTGTTCCAACCCTGATAACAGCCTTAGTGTTCAGCCAAGAGAGACAGCTGAAGACTCCTGGAGATGCCACACAGGCTGTCTCTCCAACCTCCCTGAGCAAGCTGCCCTGGAGTCCTGAAGCCACTGTTCCTGTTTCACTCCGTGAACTCTCTAACTTCCCTTTCTCTGTGGAGGCGCTTCCTCCTGGATCTCAGGGGTAATCCTGTGACCTGGGTTCACCCAATTGCATTTCACATTTTTTTGGTGACTGTTAGTGTTACCCGGCTCATCATGTGACTGAAACACAGTCAATAGTGTTTATCTTACCTGTCTTACTTTTGCACATGTGTATGTATGTATGTGTGCACATGTTTGTGTACATGCAGGTGGTGTGTGTGTATGTGTGTGAGTGTGTGCGTGTGCACACATGCATACACATGCGATTTAAAGTGAGTCTAGAGCATACCTCAAGTGTCATTATTTAGATGCGATATACTTTTCATATTCCATCTATCTGTCTGTTGTCTGTCTACCTATCTATCATCTATTATCTATCTATCTAATCTATCATCCATTGATATCTATTTATCTATCTATCTATCATCACATGTCTGTCTGTCTATCTATCATTTATGTATCATCTATTATGTATCTAATCTACCATCTATCTATCTCTATCAATCATCCATCTAACTATATCATCTCTGTCTGTCTGTCTGTCTGTCTGTCTGGACAGGATCTCCCACTGGTCTAAAACTCAATGAGTAAGCTGGATGGCTAGCAAGCCCCAGGGATCCACCCACCTGTTTTACCGTGGTTCTAGGTGCACGGTCTACTGTACCCAGCATTCACAGGGGTCCTGAGGACAGAGTTCAGTTCCTCACCACTATGCTGTCTCTACAGCTGTCTTGGAATACTTCTTATAGAGTTGTATTTCACGAAAGCTATCTTTTTTTTTTTTCCTACAGCGGGGAAACAGATAAAAGTGTAGATCTGAACTTGACCCTCTATCCTCCCACAACTTTGTGGTTTAAATTAGCCCCTTTGTTCTCCATCACGGTCGGTTCTGATTGTCAACTTGACAGAATGGAGACTCACTTAGAAAGAAGCTTGGCTAACACAGACCTGTGGGTGTGTCTATCACAGCGTTTCTGGGGAGTGTCAAGGGAAAGGAAAACTCACTGTGAATGTGAGTTGCACCCTCTCAGCAGCTTAGGACCCAGGCAGCATCAAAGGGAAAATGGAGCAAGCTGGCTCAGCGCCAGCACACTCCACCTCCGTCTGCTCCTGCTCACAACGCACAGGAGAGCAGCGCCCCCTCCCCTTCTCCGCTGCCTCTCTCTGCTGAAGCACATGGGGCCAAACGACCATGTGCCTAATTTCTGGAAATGATGAATCAGAATAAACCCTTCCTGTCTCACACTGTCTCTGTCAAGCAGATGGTCACAATGACTAAACGAGGTGGGGGAGATTTGGTACATGCTCCAAAACGTCCACGTTCTTCAGCATGTATCTGCCTAGTGCAAACTCCTGGGGAATTCTAGATGTTGGAAGCGCATATCACGTGGAAGAAAACAATGTTGCCAATGAGTATCTTTTCTCATTCCCTGTTTCTCAGGGCCATTCCTCATCCTATGGCGAACTTCCTTACACAATTCTGCTACCTTGAGTGAATCCTCATCCCTCCCCCACCTCTAGATTTACTTAGCCTGCATCTGAGTCGCTATGTATCAACTCACACACTGCAGAGCCCAAATCCTTTTGGGATCCCACATCTGACCAGTTACCACTAAAAATCAAGGTGTACCACCTGCAAAGAGGCATCAGGCTTAACCTAAAATCCTCCAAATCGTCTACAGCTAGTCACCGTTGGCGGGAGTTATAGGCTGGCACAGCCGCTGTAGAAATTAGTGCGGAGAGTCCCCATAAAGTTGGAATAGACCACCATGTGACTCGGCTGTTCCACTCCCTGGCGTATATCCAAGGGACTCCGCTTCCTAGTGTAGAGATGTGTGCTCATCCACGCCCACCACTTTTTCCAATAGCCAGTTCATGGAAGCAGCGTGGGTGTTCATCAACTGATGGGTGGATGACGAGGGGAACGTGGACTGTGCATAATGGAACTCCATTCAGCTGTAAGGAAAAATGAAATTACGAATTTTGCAGGCAAAGGGAAGGGATTGGAGATAATTATGCCGAATGAGGTAACTCGGGCTCAGAGAAACAAATGCCATGTGCTCTTTCTCCTATGTGGATCCTAGATTCAAATATTTAATAGTTTTATGTTTGGCTTGGAATATTTATGGAAGCCAGGAGACTAGGGTCCGCTGGGTGGAGTGTCCTTGGTGAGGAGAGACCCTAGAACAGAGGTAATCAGAAAGTAGAACGGAGAACAGTAGATATGGAAAGGGTCAAGCCCGGACTGAAGTCAGGGGCAGACAGGAGAGACAAGGGAGACAAGGACAGAAGTTAACCAAAGGACATATGGAAAAGCTATATGGAAACTCATTATTTTGTAAACCAATCAAAAACATAAGTGACTTAGTCTTAGAGTGGGTGGGGCTTAGCCACTAGTGGGTGGAACTAAGTCTTAGAGTGGATGGGGCTCAGGGTGGGCAGGGCTTAGTGTTAGAGTGGGAGGGACTTAGTGTTAGAGTGGGAGGGGCTTAGAGTTAGAGTAGGCAGGGCTGTCACTAGTGGGAGGGCTTAGTATTAGAGTGGGTGAAAGTCTTAACGTGGGCATGGGTTATTCTTAGAGTGGATGTGGTCTGGTCACTAGTGGGCAGGGCTTAGCCACTAGTGGGTGGTGTTTAGTGCTATAGTGGGAGGGACTTAGTCTTGGAATGGGCAGGGCTTAGTCACTAGTGGGTGGGCCTTAGTCACAAGTGAGTGGGACTTGGTGTTAGAATGAATAGGTCCTAGTTACTAGTGGGCAGGTCTTAGTCACTAGAGGGTTGGGACTTTGTCTTAGAGTGGGCAAGGCATAGGCACTAACAGGTGGAGCTTAGTCTTTAAGTGGGTGGGGCTTATTCTTAGAGTGGGTGAGCCTAGTATTGGAGTGGGCAGGCTTTAGCTACTTGTGGCCAGGGTTTAGTGAGAAAATAGGAAGGAGATGTCCGGCATTGCTGGATAATGTCATTCTTATAAGTCATGGTCCCAGGAAAAAGCTGGGGCGGGGGTGGGGGGGGAGAGAGAGAGAGGGAGAGAGAGAGGGAGAGAGAAAGAGAGAGAGAGAGAGAGAGAGAGAGAGAGAGAAAGAGAAAGAGAGAGAATGAATCAGAAGACAGAATCAAAATGTGAGATGTTCTCTTTGGGGTATAACACAGTCATTGTAAACATGGTCCCCGTAGTGGCTATTCCTGGTTGTCAACTTGACTATATCTGAAATGAGCTACAATCCAGAATTGGAAGGCTCACCTATGATCCTAATCTGGGGGCTCAGAGATAACAAATTTCTGGCCTGGATCTTGGCATGGAGATCTTGAAGCATAGTGGCTATGAATTCCAGAAGATTAAGACAAGGAGATCTCTGAGTTCAAAGTCATCTGGCATATGGAATTAAAGGTATGGTGGCACACACCTTTAATCTTGGCCACACTCTCTGCTGGAGACCTACATAAGGACATTGGAAGAAGAAAGACTTACTCTTCCTTGCCTGCTTGCCTCGTGGGACTGAGCAACTGCTAGATCCTTGGACTTCCATCCACAGCTGCTGCTGACCATTGTTGGAGAGTTGGACTATAGACTGTAAGTCATCAACAAATTCCCTAACTATATAGAGACTACCCATAACTTCTGTGACTCTAGGGAACCCTGACTAATACAGTCCCTAAGCAGCTGTGGTTGCCCTTGGATGGTCCACAGGCAATCATGAATCAGGTAGAGGTTCATAGACTTTCCCATCCCCACTGAGCTATAGCCAACTGATGGATTCCGGGTAAAAGGTAGTTGTGATTTACTTCAGTTGTGTAACCAATACTGAGCCTACCAGGCTCCAGCGGGTAGTTTTAAACCTGTGGCCACACAGATGGTCCCAGATAAAATGAGAGGGTTCCAGAGCAAATTAAACATGTGTAGATGTGGGAAAGTCTCCTTGTAGCGAGGATGAAGTCTCTATAGGGACTGGGCAGAGGCCGGAGAGTATTGAGGGATGAGGGTGAGCAGATCACACTGTATGTTTTTATGAAATTGTCAAAAGATTGAATCTAACCAACAAGACCATTTTTTTCCTATGAAGAAATGAAGGCCGTATTACTTGTCACTAGGATCAGTTATCGAAAATATCCTCACATGACAGAATGTATCGAGATAAGAGACAGTGAACTCTCTGCTCCAAACCTTTCTGTAAGAGCCCTCCATCCCACACGTGGAGAAAACCTGCGTGGACTACTTATCACCTACACTTCCCCAAGCTCACTCACAGAACTGTGTGATCATTATATTTCAACAGGAGTGGCAGGGTCTGGGGAGTTGTTCAGATTCTCACATCATCTTAAGACCTCTTGGAGAAGGCCCCGATCATCTGTTAACACTCAGACAAAGCATCGTAAGTACTTGTGCGTGAGGTTCCCCAACGGGATTCGTATGTTACTCTGTCACCCGTCTCATCTCTGTCGACTTTATCATCATATGCTTTTCCATTGATTGGCTCATGAGTGCAAATGGCCTCTTTCTCCTATACCTCAAACCCAGTCCTATGCAAATTCAGACACCTTTGGCTTTACAGGAAGTTCCCGGAACAAACACATAAAAACACCACTGAGCGCCACCCAGCACCACTTCTACTGTGCCGTGCATACCCTCTGACAGGTTCTATCCTCAGCACCTTCAACCCATCGCTGAGATCGCATTCAAAATTGATCCTCTAAAAAACGCAACCCACTCTCTTGTTGATTTGCTATTGAAACCCTTAAATGTATCTCCCACTTGCTCGGGGAAAATATTTTCATTCCTGCAGTCGCCTACGTGATCCGACTGCTTATCCTTACTTGACATCATCTTCATCTTCTGTTCTCCCAACTCCTGCTCCTCCAGACACAGTGGCCTCGAAGGCAGCTTATCACACCCAGCAGGGATGTACCTCATACCTCTGCATGGGGCGCAGGTTCCTCTTTCTGTCTGTTCCTCTTCCCCGAGTCTCCTTCTCACCCCCCCTCCCGGGGGGGGGGGATTCTAAATTTCACTCTACCAACCGCCCTCTCAGATACTCTGAAGACTGATCGAATCTTTACCTTCACCTCTCCTTTCTTATTATCTTAATGTTTGTGGGGTCATGACAAATATTTCCTTGACTATTTTATCTATTTTTTTCTACTTATCCTCCTCTCATACAATACATTTTAACCACAGCCCCCCCTCCACTTCTTCCCACCTGCCCTCAAATTTCCCTCTTCCTCAGATCTGCTGCTGCTACTTTGTTTCAGGAAAGAGCACTGCCCGCCCCCGCTGATCAACCAGACAGTGCATAACAAGATGTAGCAAAACTAGACACGAACCCTCAGATAAGAATGGATGAGGCAACCCAGTAAGAGGAAAAGTTATCATAAGAGCTGGCAAGAGAGTCAGAGACACCCCCACTCCCTTTGTCAGGAGGCACAAAAAAACCCAAGCTGAACAAGCACAGCTCACAGGCAAAGAACCCACCGCAGACCCTCACAGCCTCTCTGATGGCCTCCTCCGTCTCTGGGAGCCCCTAGGAGCCGGGCTTAGCTGATCTTGTGGGCTGTATTCTCCAGGTGTCCTTGAACCCTCTGGCTCCTACAATCCTTCCTCTTCCCTCTTCTGTGGGGTCCTCTGAGCTCTGCCCAGTGTCTGGATGTGGGTTTCTGCATTTGCTGCCACCAGCTGCTAGGAGAAGCCTCTCTGATGATTGGGTGGAGAATTATAGGGTTATCTATTTTTTTTCATGTGTCTCCTGACTTCTCCATTCCTAAGACTCCCTATTGACCAGAATTTTGAGCGCTTGATAAATGTCTATGCCTATACAGGGCCTGGCCCATAGTGGATGTCCAGTATGTCTATCCGATGCGGGAATGACGGAATGAATAGGCAAAACTATTTGAATACCAACTTCCCCCAATACAACTATCATAGTGACTGCCCAATATTGCGCAGACGGATCTAATACTAAAGTCACTTTTGTGTTCCGTTTGTTTTTGTTTTTTTCAAACAGGATTTCATGTGGCTCAAACTGGCCTTGAACTTGATAGGTAGCTAAGGATGGTCTTGAGCTGCTGGCCTTCCTACCTTCTCTTCCTAATACAGGGGTCACAGGGATCTGTGATGACAGTCTGGGCAGTGCCAGGGGCAGAACCCGGGCTTGAGAATGCCAGGCGACCAGCCACAAAGCCAGCCTCAAATAATGAACTCTTTTTTATAACCCAAGTGGTTTTATTTTAAAACATTTTTTTATCAATTATTTAGTGTACTCATTGGTATTTGTCACCCTGACACACACTGGACTCATGCAGAGGGAGCGGGAACTTCAATGATGAACTCCCTCTCTCAGACTGACCCCAGGGCAAGCATGTGAACATTTTTTGCTTTGTTTTGGATGTGGGAGGTCGCAGTTCACTGTGGGTGGTACAATCCCTAGGCAGGTCAAGGATGGCGTAAGTAGAACAAACTGAACACATTATGGAGAGCAAGCCAGTTAGCAGGGCTCCTCCTCCATGGTCTACGCTTCAGATCCTGCCTCCAGAGCTCTGTCCTGGGTTCCCTTAAGGATAGAATAGGGATATGTAAGTTAAACAAACTGTCCATAGAGGTTGTCACCATGCCTGACATGATTCTACAAATGCCTCCACAGGATGAAGAACAAAGTATTTATTAATTTGGGATTGCCAGGGAGAAGTCCCATTTCTCCCGGCAAAACCCAGTTAGTGAGCCGGGTGGTGGTGGCACACACCTGTAATCCCAGCACTTGGGAGGCAGAGGCAGGTGGATTTCTGAGTTCGAGGCCAGCCTGGTCTACAGAGTTAAGTTCCAGGACAGCCAGGGCTACACAGAGAAACCCTGTCTCAAAAAAAAGAAAAAAGAAAAAAAAAGAAAGAAAGAAAGAAAGAAAGAAAAGAAAAGAAAAGAAAAACCCAGTTAGTTTCTTTTTGGAGAGTCTGTCATTCTTACTGACACAAAGTCAGTCAATATATTTTTTAAATGAGAGTCTGGATATTCATCTGCATGCAGAACTCATCTGAGTGGATTCTGGGACCCTGTAATAAGAACTGTGGACTGAAGCCCACACCCAATTCATTTTCTCAATGTATGTGTGGGAGTCTATTTGATAAGAAATAGATTCCCATACAAACAGGAAAGTGCAAATAAAAGAAAATCCACCTCCATTCACTCTCCTTGGGACCTACAGCGACCCTGGCATCAGAGAGTAAACAGCACAAGGAAGTACTTTATAGTCTGTAATAAACCTTCATGCACATGATTTCATTTGGGCTTCATAAGTACCCTGTGAAGAAGGGAGTATTATTTCCCCCATGGTGATAGTCTATATTATTTCAAATTATTTCTTGTTTTCTCTGTAAGAGAATTAGACACCCTGCTTACTCCATGTAGACTGCACTGTCTGTGTGTGTGTGTGTGTGTGTGTGTGTGTATGTATGTGTGTGTGTGTGTGTGTGTGTGTGTGTGTGTGTGTAGGGGATATAATCTCCTTTTCTCCAATACAAATGGAGTGTGAGCTTAGAAGACTTTTGGGCATGGCTGCCTTTGCTCTCGAGTCTCCTCTTCACAAAGCCAAGGTAATAAAGCTACTTCTGGACCCAAGACTGAAGGGTCTATGTGGAGCAGAGTCACAGGACCACAGCCGAGAGCTAAAGCACGGCCACTGTGTGGGTTACAAACAAGCCTTGTTACTGTGAGCGAAGATCTTGGGGGTGAGGACTGATGTTACCACCACATGGTGGTGGAGCGCATCTTCCAAACTGGAACACTTCTGCTCAGTAAGGAAACTTACTGAGATTCAGAAAGTAAACAACTCACAAGTCTCAGGAATTCCCTGAAACTTACAAGATTCTCAGGACCTCAACCTACCCTTAGGTGATATAAACAGTAATAACTGGGGCAAATGAGGCGGCTCAGTGGGTAAAAGTACCTGTTGTAAAAGTCCATACCCTGAGGTCCACCCCTGGAGAAACACATGGCAAAATTAGAGAACTGACTAATGCAAGTTGTCCTCTAAACTCCATGTGTGCGCGCGTGTGCACACATACACACACATACACACTACATGAACAAACAAATGTAATTTAAAACCCAAGCAGATGATTTCTGGTGGTGCTGCCTGCAACTCATGCAGCTAGCTTCCAGGTTGCAGTCTTATGAATGTTTGTCATTCCATGCTGAGATGGGCTCTCCCATAATGCAACACACATTGAATCTTCCATGTCCCTGTAAATATCCAACCATAGTAAATGTGTTGGTTCATTGAGTTGACTGTGATAGAATTGTTTCTTCCGGTCTGTCATCAATGCTTTATTGGGATGAGTAGATATCTGTTCATGTCTCTCCAGGAAGGAGTCACAAGACGGGGCCCTAGCTGACCAACACCCACAAAACACGGCTTTGGCTGATCAACACACACAGTTTACATGTGAGAAATCTTAAGATTCAGCAAGAGAAAGTGAGTTTCCCTAGGAACTTGAACTCTAGATTTTTCAAGCCTAAACCACGTTCTTGCCATTCTAGTGTAAGAAAATGCCTTTTCTGTGCGTGCCCTGGAGTAAGCTGGGAAGCTGTGTGGGGGCAGACTTCCAGCTGGAGCCTCTCCATTGTGAGCCCTTTCCTCTCTGAGCCCCTGCCAAAAGAGAGAGAGGGGCCTCTGATTTCCACAGTTATTTAGGAAAAAAACAGTCTTGGCTCAATAGAGCGGCTTTCAACAAACAGGTCCTTGGAAACCATCCCAGCCCAGGGCAAAATATGAAATTTAATCACAGTGGGAATATAGCCAATACCGCCAAACCCTATTGACAGTTCCTCTTGTGTCCTTTTAGGACTCCGTTGTTTTTATGGAAGCCCTTGGAGGGGCCTGAAGCACTTGAGGAGACGGGAACCGAAGAGCCTCCATCCGTCCCTTTGTTCTTTCTGTCCTGCCTTGGTACTCTACTTTTGGAAAGACAGAAAGGACTAGGGACATGGGGGGGGGGCGCTGAGGACATGCCACCAGGGGTTAATGTTCCCGAACGGGTACATCTACATTCATATAGCTCCTTCATTTGGGATACAGCCCAGAGAATAAACATTTAATTCCCGGGAGCTAAAATATGGTTCACGGCTATCGAGCCTATGAGGAAATAAATGGCCCGTGTCTCCCAGGCAACCTGACCATCCAGCAATGTTTCCAAGAATTTCTGTAAAAACAAATGTCCTTGGGCACCTTCTGGGACTGAGTAAGGCTGGTTGTAGCCAGGGCTTGCTCAGGAGGAGGCAGGAGAGAGAGCAGACATTAGCGGAGTTTTACCACCGCCGCCTTCCTGTTAGACCCACCAGTAGCATGCGGGAGGAAGCAGGGGCATCAGGCTCAGTGAGCACAGCTAGTGATCTAGAATCTGTGGAGGGGAGATGCGAAAGATGTCTTTCCTATTTAAGAAACATTTGTCTAACATTTACTATGTGCCAGACAGTTTCCTAAGAACTTTGTAAATATTGACTTACTTGATACTGACAGCCATGTGGTTAGACACAATCACTACCCCCTGACGAGGAAACAGAAGCGCATAGAGGCTGAAGAACCCATCACGGGCACGCTAGCAAGAGACAGCAGGCGGGCGGCGCCCGAGCCCGGCAGCTGTATCTAGTGTGGATCTTCTTTAATACGACATTCCATGAGAGTCAGACCTCGTTCAAATCCTGAGGTTGGTGGAGCCTCTCTGACAGTGGAATACTCTTTCTTTGTGTTTCCGCTCCTCTGAGGGTGAATGGTGTGGACACCACACCAGAGACAAAGGTTGGATGTCTGAAACGCATTTCCTATATTTCTAGGGTTTTTTTTTTTTTTTTTAAATGTCTAGGCCATGAACCCTCGGCACGGAGGAAGAAGGTGACTCTTGTGCTGTCGACCAAATGTAAGGCAGTGAGGGGTGTGCACTAGCAGGGAAGGAAGCAGAGAGGAAGATGAGGAGGGGGGAGAAAGGAAGGGAGAGGGGGAGGGAGGGAAGGAGAGGGAGAAGAAAAGGCTATAAGGATTCTGGGTGGGGGAGAATGAAGAGAAAGGAGAGGAAGGAAGGATGCGGGGAGAAGGAGAGAAGGAGGAAGGGAGGGAGGGAGGGAGAGAGGGAGGGAGGGACTGAGGGAGGGAGGGAGGGAGAGAGGGAGGGAGGGAGGGAAGGCCTCAAATGTTCATAATGTAATCCCCAGGCAGAGCTAGGCTGTTAAGGATCCAACGTGCTGTTGCCCGTAGAGATGTTCTAGGAAAAGTCACCCAGAGACCCTCTAAAAAGAATAAAAATTTCAGAAGTGGATGAGAGCTGTGTCTCCTCTGGCCTCTTTCCCTTGAAATCTCTTCCCCTTGCTTTACCAGAATGCACATTTACTGAACAGTATCAATAGTTATGAAATCAAACACACATTCTCTCTCAGGTATACAGAGAGAGAGAAAGAGAGAGGAGGGGAGGAGGAGAAGGAGAGGGAGAGAGAGAGAGAGAGAGAGAGAGAGAGAGAGAGAGAGAGAGAGGATGCGGCTTCTCACCTAGCCGAGGCACTATTGTTTTTATCGTTCTGCAAAGCACCTGAAAAATTTTTCCTCAAAAGCGAGAGGCACCCTCTGTTGCTGTCTGCAGTGACGCCCACAGCTCCTGTCTCTTCTCTGGACTTCATCTGTTACTAGGAGGCAGCGACAGGTCGGACAGTACAAGCTTGAGAACTCTGTGGTGTAGTTCCGCTCTGGAGTTCATGCCCAGGCGTTAGCGTCCCACTGAGGTCTCACCCTCCTCTTTACAACAGCTCTCTCTGTCTTCTCATGCTTATATCTGTAAAATATCAAGACAGTTCGGTCTGGTGTAGCTCAGGGTGCTGGGGTTAGAGATGGGGAGACCGAGCCAGCTCCTGCCTTGGCTGTGCCCAGCCTACCCTCACTGACACCTTCACTTATCTCAACTAACATGACAAACAGAAGCTACTCTTTTGGATCAATGAGCTGCTGATTTAAATCACATGTGCAGTTGATACTTGGGACTAAGAAATGTGGACCCTGCCTCTTCCCCCCGCCCCCATCTTGTCCGTACCACAGCGTGGTCCTGGGAAATCACAGCACCCCATTTATGATTCCACTCATTTTCAGAGTCAGGAATAGCCCTCCCTCGTTAACCTTCATTTGGGAAGCAATTTAAAAGCCTGACATTAAAAATTAAAATATAAACAGCCCAGTGCCTTGATTTAATGGACAATTAAAAATTAAATTAACAGTTAGTAAATGATGGGCTAATTTGGTTATTGTAACCACATGAGCTTAGTGGTTGAGAGAGTATGAAAAAGGAGGAAAGAGAGCCCCCCCCCAAAAAATAACACAGGCAAGAAAATATTTAAGCCCGTGTATCCAGCCTGGACAGAGTCACTCCCTCTGAAAGCCAGTTGTCTGATATTCATGCAAAAATGTTTAGATGCCAAACTAATGAGAATTAATGATCTGGTAGAAAGAAAAAAAATGCCAAACTAATATTTGATTGAAAAAATGCTGAGACCACAACTGAGAAAACAAAATGAAAACAAAACAAAGCAAAACAGAAAACCCAAAGTCTTGACTAGTTGGCTGCCGGTTGATTGGCAGCTGACAGGACAGTGAAGGGCTTTCTCTCTTGTTGCGATGCCCAAAAGGGCTCATCTTAGGCTTCAGGTCTGGAAGTGTTTGCTGGGATTCTCACACTGGGCTCCAGTTGGGGGCGGGGGGTTGTGCAGACAGATGAGGTGGTTCAGCACCTCAGAGTAGGTGACTATGAAGAACAGCTTCCCAGGGTCGGTGGGCTCGCCAATGGAACTTACTTTTCCGAGCACACTAACAAAATCCCCGAAAGCCCATTTAAGTGTATTTTGGCTCAGCACTGCAGCAGAGAGAGACCACTGTACTGTGGAGGGCGTGGTGGTGGTAGAGGTTCATCCCTGCTGTTGGGGGAGGGTGCAATGGAACTTGTTCACTATCTTACAGGATCAGGAAGCAGCTGGATCCAGGACCAGGGCGCCGCCTACGCCTTCCTTATTCCCTGCCTACTCTGCCTCTTCCCCCAGAGTTCTAGAGTTCCCAGAGCCTTTAGCATTTGACGGAAGTTACTTTCTGATACATCTGTCCTATCTGCTAGTTTGCAAGGTCCATGGGTTCAGAGACTGCCTCTGTTTGTTTATGGTTATGCAGCAGTGAATCTGGTATACAAAAAAAAAAAAAAAAAAAGGAAGGTGTGTCCCTTTCCTTTAACGTGAGTGAGTTACGTATTTAGTCAGCCTCATCCGCAGGGTGTGTAAGAGGTCATTCGTTTGACTTGCTTTTGAATATGAAAATGGAGATAGCCAACCCGAATCCAAAGAGTTAGCCCAGGCACGCTGTGAGTTCATATATCAAGGAGCCAGGGGCAGAGGGACGGTGATGGGAGAAGAGACCTCTTCCACAAGCTCACCAAACCCCAGCTTGCAGATGCCGGTCTGCTCTGATTACACGCCGGTCTGGCTTTGGTGAACAGACACTGTCTTGGGAGTGAAGAACATTGCACTCAGTTCTCAGCGTGCGGGAGATCAGACAAAATGCAATGTGGGTCTGATAGGATGGGATCTGCATGAGGGAACCTCTGCCCACAGGGCCCCCATCTGCTCTGTGATGTGAGATCTCTGTGATCCCAGCCCCTGCTTTAAAAAAGTGGTTTTGCTCGGCCTTGACCAGCCCACCATCTGGTATCCACTCCCCTAAAGTTTAACGATAGCTACATACTTTTCTTTGGAAAAATTTTCTCTTGTTCAATGTACAGATATCAAAAGCCAAGGCAATTGACCTCCTGACTCAAAGATTCTGAAGACATATGACCCAAGTGTGGATGACCAACCCTTTCCTGCTAGGATGCCCATGGCTCCGCAGTGTCACACGGATGGAACAGGGATTGTTTCCTTTCTTTCAGAGTGACAGTTGTTTTTGTTGTGCTTGTTTATCTTTTAAAGAATCTATGAAACCAATATCAAAGCGTTCCTTTACTCTTTGAGCTTGGCTCTCCAGCCTTCTACTCTTCTTCTTATTCTTTCAATAAACATATTTTCTGCCTATCTTAGTTAGGGTTTTACTGCTGTTAACAGACACCATGACCAAGGCAACTCTTAGGACAACATTTAACTGGGGCTGGCTTATAGGTTCAGAGGTTCAGTCCATTATCGTCAAGGCGGGAACATGGCAGCATCCAGGCAGGCATGGTGCAGGAGGAGCTGAGAGTTCTACATCTTCATCTGAAGGCTGCTAGTATTATACTGGCTTCCAGGAAGCTAGGATGAAGGTCTTAAAGCCCACGCCCACAGTGACAAACCTACTCCAACAGGGTTACACACACTCCAACAGGGCCATACCTTCTAATAGTGCCACTCCCTGGGCTGAGCATATACAAACCATAACACTGCCTAAATAAACCTGAGTCTGTTTCCATAATCTAAAAATCTAAGATCTCTAACTGATACTTTTGAGTTGGAAAGAGGGAAGATAGACTTTAGCTACCAGCTCTTTTTTCTTTTTTGAGAATAGATTTTGTGTGTGTGTGTGTGTGTGTGTGCACGCATGCGCCTACATTAGTTTATGTATACTATATCTGTGTGCATGCCTACAGAAGCCACCACAGGTGTATGTATGCCTACAGAAGCCAGAGGACATCAGATCCCCGACCCATAACTACTTGATGTGGGTGCTGGGAACTGAACCCATGTCCTTTGTAGGAGGAATAAGGACCCTAAACTTCTGAGCCATTTCTCCAACCCCTAAACTCTTTCTTAATGACAGGGTCATTTATCCCTTTATTAGTGAGCCTTGTCTTTTAAATGAACAGACCCGAATGGAATGAATACAAAGAAAGAGGAAGGGAGAAAACTTAGTGCGGAATTCTGAGGATGACAAGCCCCAGTGGTGGTTGAGAGCTGACAGGATGATCTGCCCAAGGAAGCCAGTTTTCTGCCTCTGTTGCTTGGCTTTACCCTCAGGTGAATTAGCTGGTCTCAATCAATTGCTCCCAGTGAGGGATGTATGGTTCCTCATAACTAAGACTTTGCCTGATAGCCAGAGGCTCAGAGGAATGATTCACCTTCTCTCTGTCTCTATTTCTCTGTTTCCCTTTCACGAGTGTGTACGCACACTGTCCTAACATCCCAGACTTATCTCAAGAACAGAATGCAGGACCTGGCCCTCCTCGTGGATCCTTAAGTCAGGAATCAACACAAAGGCTTGTGAGATTCTTCCTCTGTCTTAAATTGATGTATAGGTTAGTTTCACACCACCTACCATCTGACAGAAACAACCCGAGGGGCAAAGATTTATGTGGCTTCATGGTTTCGAGGGGATGGGAAGCTGTAACTATTTCAGTACACACGGGAAGGCGTGGCAATGGGCAATGGCTGTTTTTATCACGGCAGACCACAGCTGACCGGAAAGAGGCAGGGAGCGGAAGTAGGCACACCTTTCTCAGGATCATCCCTGGAGGCCTACTTTTAACAGTTAGGGCCGCCTCTCTAGGTTCACTGTGATACCTGTTGAGGATGAAGTGTTCAAATCGTGAACCAGCCAGGGAGCAAATGAGAGTAACATCGTAAGAACTAGAGACACAAACCACACAGGTACTGAATTCTTTTCCAAAATCAAGCATTAGCCATGCTCTATAGAACACACATATATGTTCACAGCTTCAGTCTCGCTGACCCACCCAGCCAGGTTTCTGAGCAATGTATGGACCGCATGGGTCAAGAATGCTGGTTTTGATATATGGCCAACGATTTGCAACCTTTACAGTCTGGGCTAAAAAGACATACTCAGCCAAGCAAATTCCTCTGAGGCGTTGAGCATTATCAAGGTGAGAAACTGGGTGCACACAAGGGAAGGGGATGTGCTGGGGTTTGGGGTGTGTGTCGCGTGGATAAGTCAAACTTTCACAGAGCATAAAAGGGCACCGGGAACATGACCAAAGGAGAGAATAGGGGATTGGACAGATAATTGGAACAAGAGGAAGGATGAGAGAGAATAAAGGAGACTCGGCTCTTAGAAAAGGCCTAGGGTATCAACTACACCCAGTTCTAATTACAGCTCACAATCGCACTAATAATACCTTCACCGTGGAGGGAGCCTGAAGGAGCCGACGTCTTATCCCTGCCAAAAGGAGACAAAGAGAGTCTACCTTGCAAAGGCTGAGGTGAAGACCGCGTGGACCAGTTCTGTTTCCTTTATCTCTGCTTTTTTAAGTCGGAGGTGCAGGTGTCTAATTTTCCCCCCTTCCTTCCCAAAATGTGGCTAGCGGTGTATCCTTTGAACTTAATGGAATTCAGTGAGATAATAATACCAGACACATATTCATTCAACAAGCATTTGTTCAACTCCGGGAACATATGCTTCGACAACACTATCCTGGTATTGAGTGGAAGAAAGACATGGTTGAAGAATTGCATCCCCCTTTCTAAAATAAGACATCAGCTTGCAGATAGACACTCGGGCATTTGAAGGCTGGCGAGAGGTCTCAGCTGTTAAGAAGAACACGGACTGCTCTTGCAGAGGCCCTGGGCTGGTTTCCCAGCATCCACATGGCAGCTTATAATCACCAGTAACTCTAACTCCAGAGGACCCAATACCTTCCTCTGGCCTCTGTGATTAATTACCAATTGTACTAATACACAAATACACAGGCAGGCAAAAATCATTCTGAACGTGTTCAGAAGAAGGTCATAATTGGTCAGAGACCTTACTAAACCCCTGCGTACACAGAAGACATTTCCTGTCCCACTGCCACAACCCCTTAAAGCTCCGAGTTCTTTAAAGACATCAAGTAATATTTAGTTTAGGGATTTTATTAACCTTGTGCTCCCTGACTGATTGGAACATGGGCTCAGCCTGTTTGCCTTCCCCAACCTGACTGAGAAGCGAATCACTTCACACAGATGATGTATTTTCTCCAAGAGCCTCTCAGTATTCCGGCTGCCCCGTCACCATAACAACCCACACTATATAATGAAAATTTAGAGGCGACAACAAATAAGGAAGAGACTCAGGCATTGACTTCTGTGGATATACGTTTTGACATTCCAAGCTATGCCCCAAACAGACCAGCTGTGGGTGTCTTCAAACATTCGGAATTTGTCAGATTCTCATAACGCAGTGGACGTGTCTACATTCTCCTAAATGGCTACAGTTGCATACCAGATGACTTAAAGTGTTCTGAGTGTCTACACACAGCAAGAGGAGAAGGAAGCATCTATCAGGAGGAGATTAAAACAAGTGCCGTCAGGAGAGGCTAGGTAGACTTTAAGAAGTAGACAAGAAAAGCTAATAAAAGCTATTACATAGATATGGGCAACCCAGCTCCATGCTGCACAGCAACACAGATGAGGGGGGAAATGGAATATGTTTCATGGGTTGTCTGCTGCTGGGAAAGGGAATTCTAATCATGTCTGAATATTAGGCATTTCTGGTAATGATTATACAATTCTGCTATCATAGGACACCCTGATGACCAGGGAGACAGAAACCAGGCCTCGGAAGGCAATAGTATGTCCTCCTATTCCTTCTAGATCTCTGTCAACGTTTCTGTCAATTTGATAGAGACCTAGACACCCCAGGGAAAAAGGACTCTCAACTGAGAGATGGCCACCTCCATCAGATTGGCTTGTGGGCATGTTTATCTCAACTGAGAGATGGCTACCTCCATCAGATTGGCCTGTGGGCATGTTTATCTCAACTGAGAGATGGCCACCTCCATCAGATTGGCCTGTGGGCATGTTTATCTCAATTGAGAGATGGCCACCTCCATCAGATTGGCCTGTGGGTATGTTTATCTCAACTGAGAGATGGCTATCTCCATCAGATTGGCCTGTGAGTGTGTCTGGGAGGCATTTTCTTGATTAATGGTTGATTTGGGAAGGACCATCCCTCGGTCAGTGTCGCCCCTGGGCAGGTGGTCCAGGGCTGTATTTACAAAAAAAGCAGTCTGTGAAAGCCACAAGGAGCAAGCCAGTAAGCAGTGATCCTCCACAGCCTCTCCATCAGTTCCTATCTCCAGGTTCCTGCCCTGATGACTGTCGATGATGGAATGCAAGCTGAGAATGACATCACAGCAACGGAAACACGAGCTAAGACAAACACACCCACAGACCAATCTGATGGAGGTGGCCATCTCTCAGTTGAGACAAACACGCCCACAGGCCAATCTGATGGAGGTGGCCATCTCTCAGTTGAGGCAAACACACCCACAGGCCAATCTGATGGAGGTGGCTATCTCTCAGTTGAGACAAACACACCCATAGGCCCCAAGTCATGGACTGCTGCCAGCACAGTGTCCAAAAGATCCAGAAGAATAAGTCCAAACTCCCAGGTCATTCCCACTCTTCCCAAGGACAATAGCTGCTGGAGAGTATCCTGTCTAGAATTCTCAAACCAATGACTGCCCAACTAAAATGTCTAATCAGTTTCAGACAGTTCCTCCCCTCTCTGTCTCAGGGGCTGAAAGAGACAGGGAGTGGCTAGTCTACAGCTGTGGGTCACCTAGGGACTGCCATGTCAACTGCCCAGACAGTGGCTCAGGACTGTTTTATTAAACACCCTCCTTGGAAAGGCTCTCAGTGAAGAGATGTAGCCACTTTCAGAGCCACCATGAGCCTTCCTGCTTAAGGGACCACCATGAACATCTTATTCCCCACCTCTGCTTACAGGGCTCTCTCTCTTTTCCTTACCTAGGTCTTGAAGATACCCAAACCCCATCTTCTGTAATAACAGTAATTAACAGTCTGCATGGCCGTGGCTAAGCATTTTATACCCATGGACTCTTTAGGAGACCCTTTGAACTACAGACCATAAGTGTTACTGTTACGTTCCAGTAAAGACTTAGACTGTGTTCTCAGTATCGTGGAGATAGTAATCCCCTGTCTGAGGTGTAATCAGCAAAGATGGCCTTCTGTTCTTGTTCTCTGGCCCACCCTTGACTTGTTTATTTTGCTTTGCAGAAGCTTTGATTTCATGAGGTCCCATTTATCAATGGCTGCATTATCTCCTGAGCAACTAGAGACTCATTGACAAAGTCCTGGCTGCCGCCTATATCTTGAAGTGTTTTTCCTCTAACACTTTGGGTCTTATGGTAAGACCTTCAAATAATAAGCTTGCTCTCTCTCCCTCTTCCTCTCCCTCTCCATCCGTCTCCCTTTCCCCCTCTCTCTCCCTCTCCCTCTCTTTCTCTCATACTTACACACACACACACATACACACACACACACACACACACACACACACACACACACTGTGGAAGCAGAAGTAAAACTACCCAGAAGAACAAAGGGAAGTAGTGGATGGGAGAAAGAGAGACAGGAAAGCATGATAGGGATATGTTCAACATACAATCACATATGTGTACAAAAACTGGAACACATCAGGCCGAGAGATGTAGCTCAGTGGGATGGGATGGGTGTCCAGCTATACACAACGCCCTGAGTTTGATTCCTAGCACCACGTAACCCTAGTATGGTGGTACACATGTGCAATCTCAGCCCTAAAGTGGTGGGGCAGGAGGATCAGAAATCCAAGATGGTCATCAGCTATAGGCTCAGGTCTAAAAAAAACAAAAAATGAAAATTAAGTAAAAGGGTGACGAACAATATCAAAAAGCACAATTCAGTGCGTAGTAAGTACACAAGCTACTCTACTGTCTATTGCCTGCCTTCAGGTCTAGGTTCTGGGCAAGATAATCAATTGGTGTTTTATTGTATTGGTCATCTCTGGCTGTATAACAAATAATCCCAGAGCTCGGTGACTTATAACTATAACTATATATATACATATATATATATATGAAATATATATATGTATATATATGTATATATGTATATGTATATACATACACATATACATATATATATATATATATATATATCTCCCATAGATCCTATGGATGTGTGTGTGTGTGTGTATTACGATCCCACAGATCCTATGGATACAGAGTATGCCCACAGCCTAGCTGCCTCCTCTCAAGTCCACAGCATCAACGTGTCAATGATAGTTTCCATTACATAAGAATTTTGGCAGGAGAGGTTGCGTCTATGCTCATTCAAACTTGGCAACAGTCGACCCTTGAGGGGTCTTGTGCTGAGGGTCTCAGCGATGACATGGCTGTTGGTGGGAAGCCTGCCTTTGGGCCTTGCCTTTGGCCTTGGTATGTGGCAGCCTGCTTCTGAATGCTTTCCAATTGAGAAGGCAGCTGCAAGTACCTACCATCAAGACAAAAGTCCCCCAATCTGTGGTAGCCTGATCATGGGAGTGACTCCCTGTCTGTCCACACTTAACAGGGAGAAATGACAAGAAAGTTCCAGGTTCTAGGAAGTTGGGATCACTACGGACCATCTAAGTCTTTACCCTCTAGTGGACCTTAGTATTCTTGTCTGTAAAATGGATCCCTCACAAGACACTGTGTACATTACTCCTTCAAATGTGGAGAGAATTTAAAACTCATATAAGATGGGGAGAGTTGGCATTATGGAGCAGAAAGAGTCTGGGCTTGGCCACTAATCTTGGACATCTGTGCCCCGAGACTCCAGCTTTGTGACTGTCCGACTGGTTTCTTCTATAAAATGTGCTTAGTTCCAACTCCTTTCAAAGCCTTTTCTGAGATTCAAATAAGACACCCCCATTTAACATGCCCATGAGATTCTCAACCCCAGCCAATGGAGTTGCTTATCTTTTGGTTTGCAAGATTTGGGGGTGTTTTCACTGAGAGTGTCTCCCCAATTCCTTCTTCCCATTCTGATGGTTTGGAACTTTCTGGGTTTGAGTTGTTAACCACTTTTTCTCCTGAGTGACAGAAGAGAGTCTGGCTCTTTAAGGATGCATGAGTTAGAACTCAGGCAGCCTCTCCTGTGGTGCACATGACAGCTCTGAGCACCCTCAAAGCCACACAAGGGAAGGTAACTCACTGCCACACATGTTAGGAGAAGGATGTCAACCAGTGGGAGGCCCCCAGTGAAGCCAACTGAGTGCTGGGCAAAGCCCTGGAACACACATGCCATTCCTCGTTCCTTGCAGATAGGGCGGCATCCTGCCAGGTTTCCACCCTCAAAGCCCATCGTCCTGCGGATGCTGTATACAGGAGTTCCTAGTCTCAGAACTACCTACCACTCTAATCTACCTATTCACCCTGTCTTCACTGCCAGGCACCCTGATTCTACCATGGGTGGACTGGGCCTTGACTCTCCCAGTGCAGGTGGGTTTTCTCAAGCGTCTGTTCCTCGGGGTAAAATTTCTTTCTTTCTTAACTTCTTTCTTTCTTTCTTTCTTTCTTTCTTTCTTTCTTTCTTTCTTTCTTTCCTCCCTCTCTCTCTCTCTCTCTCTCTCTCTCTCTCTCTCTCTCTCTCTTTTAAAGTTCATGTATAGTCTAAAATATATTTGATTGGTGCATAACATAGACCCCTAATTGGAGATGCGATGGATGTGCTGTGTTGGTTCATGTGCGCACAGATCTGTGGCTGACGCAGGTAAATGTGCGCAAATGTCATGTAAGCTTTTATCCTGTATATTTCGTGTCTGTTCAAAATAAAATACCAGTTACTAGAGTCCAGGGACAGCAAGAGAGGTAAGGAGTCCAACAGAGGCAACAGTTATAATTCTCCAAGAACCATAAGCACTGGCATTGTGTGACATAACATGGTATTAGTAATCGGCATTAATGCAGCACAAATTCCTGATTGAACATAATGTCTCAAAGTAAGAGCCAAACATCTTGAAGCCAGTCAGGACCAACTACCTCCTATCTGTGTGGCCTCTGCCCAGATACATCACATCTCTGTCTCTTCATTCTTCCAAGTGCATAGTCCAGTAAGGATGCCAACCAACCACGAGGAAGAGCCAGCACAGGGCAGGTGCTCACCATACCCCCAGGACTGACTGACGGACAGGGAGCACTTCGCTTTATCACGAATGCTTCTTACTTCGCCCATTTTGATGCACACAATAGGTGTTCAGCCAGAGGCTGGACCCAAGAAGTGGTCAACGAACAATACATGTTGTTGGAGGCTCCCTTACATTCTACTACTTGGTCTAGCACCAGCCTGATCTCCACGGTGACTTTGTGAACACGGCCTGACCCGCCAGAGTGACAGGTCTGGTATTTAAGCTCACAGTTCAGCCACAAGTCACAAGTAAAGATGCTCTGTTCTGAGGGGACACGGATGCACCCTGTTAGCACCAGGTGTCATCACAATAATACTAATTACACGATGATACTGACGGCATTACAAGATTTCCTCGGCTTTAAAAATCAGCTGCCACCCCCTTCGGCATCGCCTGTTGCCTTTAGGGATTTCCCACCTGAAAATATTTGCACGTAAGAGCCTCCCGTTCTTCCCCAGGAGTGACTTACCACCATTGCAATTGTTTTGAAAGCATGGTTGAATACAATTTTCCATAGTTTATAAAAAAAACACTGGCCCGCTTGCAAGGAGATAACTGGAGGTATCAGCCCTGCTCTCCAGCCCATCATAGACCATCCCTTCCTGACAACAAGGCGCCGCATTCTCTAAATTGCCCCTAACCCTTCTCATCTCCGATTATGCATTACCACTTCAGCAACATTACGGTATTAATTTGATTTATGGCCCAGACACCCCACCTGAGGCCTCCAGAAGATGGCTCCCCTCCGATCGCTTCCATCAGCGGTGTAAGTGGAAGGTAATAAAAACCCGCGCATGGCTCAGACTTTCAATTTCAATTGGAAATTGAAACTGTGCGATATGATTAAAGTTTAATCTGCATCATCAATAAACATGTGTGCTGAAGCAACAAGGGTTGCTTTCCCTCCTGTTCGAAAGATTTGATGAGAGTCTGTCTGGTCTCTTGTCTAAACGATGTGTTTACTAGTGTTGGGGTTGGGCACACCTGTGCACGTGGGGTCGTGTGGCACTAGTCTACTTATGCAAAAGTAATGATAACCATTCTGTGGCTATGTTGGGGAGAGAAAGATTGCTTGTGGTCCGGGGCAAGGGGGCTGTCCTGGATTTCCTAAGGGTACAGTGGTCTTTGGAAACACCCACAAATCCAAGCAATCATCTATCCACTTATCAGGTCTCTATTGAGTGCCTACTGTGTGTCAGATCGAGTGCTGGGTCCTGGGTTCACTAGTGACTGGGGCCAGTATTTCTCCTCTCGTAGAGCCAGTGATAACAGCGGAGAGGGCTGTCAGTCAAATAACCAGGCAATAAAATGAAAACTCCCCTCCACTGTTCAGTTTCCACAATAAAGAAGCTTGATATACTTAGTCGGGAGAACTGGAAGAGTTGACCCGTGACCCAAGATAAGGGAAAGATGCCTGGGGTCTGAGATGGTGAAGCTAAGATCGAAAGAGCAAATCTCATGCTGTCAACAAGGCTGGGGATGAAGCAGGGAGAGCAGAGGCGATGCAGACAAAAAAATGCGTTCGAGTTAAAAGAGGCAAGGTGGCCAGATGGAGCAAAGAGAACAAGAGGCTAGGGAGAGGCAGAGACATCTTATGGGGATTTAGAAGACGTAGCAAGGCTGTTTAGACTTGCCTTTAAATGCAATGGGAAGTTATCAGAGGGACAGGCACAAGGTAGGTGCACATGTGCCTTAAAGACCGCGGATGGATGAATCTGCGTGGATGATGGGGTCATAAGGAGTCAGGTGTGGATGGGCGGATACAGACAGATGCTGCGTGAGTCACCCTAGGAAAGACTCACTTGGACAAAATTGACGTTGGAGCCACAACATAGTCACCGAGTGTCCTTTAAACACATAATGGGTCCCTCTCCTGTCCATCTTTGTGACTTTCCCTCAGTGTGTCTCCATCACCTCCACTTGATCTCCCAGTATTGAATTCCTCAAGCAAATATGAGCCACTCAACACGTGCCCTGGAAACTCTGCTTTTCACTCCCAAACACACCTGCATCTCCATCAAGCTTACTCCCAAACACACCTGCATCGCCACTGTCCATACCACGCCTGCTCCCAAACACATCTGCATCTCCACCACACCTGCTCCCAAACTCACACACACCTCCCCCTTCCTTGCCACATCCGCTTTCATTTGCTTCGGTGCCCGTACACCTTTAGAAACAGTGTTTCTTCTGCCAGGAACATCCTTTGTGTTTTCTCAGCTTTCAACATCTCCAGCCATTTCTTTGGAGACTGCGAGTGCTCATCTATGGAGAACTGGCTTCCATGGCAAGCTTTAAGTTGCCTGTAGTTGCTCTTAATAACCATTAGACCACATAAACCATAAAAATAAGATGGGAATTCCTATCTCACATGCCCCCCCCCAGTACCCTACAGAGTAGGTACTTGTGATCTTGCACAGTATCAAGATCTCCATAAACATGTATTTAAGAGGTCTTCTCCTTTTCTAAGGATACCGTCTTATGCTGTTGGAAACCACTCTTATTTCTTCATCAAGACCCTATCTCATTCATCTTCCCCTATTATACATCCAGAGACATGGGTGGGGATTAGGTTTCCAGAGCAACCCAGATGAAACATAGGAAGTAATAACTTAGGGTTACCGATAGGAAAGCAGATTCTAACAGATAGGGGGTAGATATATGCCCAGCGCTTGTGCTGTTTAAGGCATATTTATTCAGCTTCTCCTGTTATACATCCAGGCTCACAACCATAGCTCTACACTTCACAAGACATTCATGGTTCCCTGCCTTGAAGATGCCATTCATGCCTGCCCTGTGAACCAACGAGAAGACAAAGGCCTATACTCTCTGTTTCTACTCTTTCACCCTTTGCTTCCTCTAAGTGTAGATCTCCACGGGTGTTGAGTTTGGCCTTGCTGTCTATTGTGATGCTATGTGTGGGCCGCCAAGACCTGGAGTTTGCTCATAGACCTGAGTGATTTAGGTAACCCTGCCCCCAGGTCATTTTTTCAATTGGTAAATAAAGATTCCGACAGCCAATATCTGGGCAGAAGAGACATGGGTGGGGTTTAGGTTTCCCTGGGCTTACTTAGGGTTGGAGAGAAACCATGAGGAGAGAAAGGAAGAAGGAGAAAGAAGCCACCATGGGTTAAGTGAGGCATGAAAACATGGCCCTGAGGGCTGGCCAATTGGAGTTAAGAGCAGCCCAGACGAAACATAGTAAGTAATAACTTAGGGGTATCGATAGGAAAGTAGATTCTAACAGAGGGTAGGTATCTACCCAGCTCTTGTGCTGTTTAAGGCATTTTGTAAATATAAAGATTGTGTACGTCTTTTATGGGGGAGCTAATTGGTCTAAGGGGGTGGGGAAGTTGAAACCCCTGGTCCAGATTAAACATGTCTACAGCACACAGGGTTTCCTCAAGACAATCAGCAGAGCCCTGGGGACCTCCAGACACCAAAGGCAGCGGGAACTTGTGGGCTTCTGTTCCCACTTGCCAATCATGTAACGAGGCTGATCACCGCGTTGCTTCATTTTGTGTCGCTGTAAGAAAACACCAGGCAGGACCAAAAGCAACTTACTTAAGGAGGAAGTTTAACCTGGCTTCAGATTTGAGAGAGAGAGAGAGAGAGAGAGAGAGAGAGAGAGAGAGAGAGTTCATACTGATGGGGACAGCATGGCAGCTGTGTAGGTGTGTAGGTGGCTGGTTAAGTTCCTTTACTCACAGGAAGCAGAGAAAATAAATGGGAGGCAGGAAAGGCTGTAAACCCTCACAGCTGTCACAGCTGCACTGGTCAACCTGGTGACCCATTTCCTCCAGAGAGGCTGCACCTCCTAAAGCTTCCATAACCTTCCTTCCAATGGACCCGCATCGACTGGAGACCCAGTACTCATGCATAAGAACCTAAAGGGGGCAGTCCACGCGCAAACCATCACACCGTGTGAAGGGCACTCTCTGATCCCTTGGTTTAGGCGACATCTCCTGACTCTTTACCCACATCTCTGGCTGTGATTTCTCAGCGAGGACGCTTCACAGAACCCTTTCTGCAATGCACAACACTTTACAAGTGAGTACAGTCTACCCTGTGATTTTTTTTTTTGAACAAACGCTCCTTTTGAAAGCGTTCATCTTTTAGAGTCCCTCCCTGAAGTATTCATAAAGGGTTACGCCGCCTTAGAAAATGGCTTTTAAATACTCCGGATGTAGTTGAAATTTCATAAAAGGCAATGAGTATGGTTGAAAAATAAGGCAAATGGCATACGACTTGCTGTTACACTGATTTTATCACAGAAATTCAGGTCTTTGAAGTCCTAAAGCCAATCCACCACAAAAAAAACAATGTATCTCAGGTGACCCAGGTGAGCAGTGACCCGGAGGCAGGGTCTGTAGGGCTCTGCCTCATTCGTGGAAGGTAAAGGACCAGAGGGGGAATCTATGTAATAATCAAGAAATCCCAGAGGAACTGTTGTCAAGAGTTGTGCCTTCTTGGACTAGGGATGTGGCTCAGTGACAGAGTATCATCCAATGTGCACAGAGTCCCTGTGTTCAATTCCCACCACTCCCCAAACAAGAATTCTGACTTGGTGACTCGGCCCTCCAGGACCCATAAACAGCACATTTGCCTAGGCTGAGCTCAATCTCTCTGTATATATAAACTTGTTCTAGGAAAGTAGACTCCTCTGAAGGAAATCAAGCTTACCAAGAAATTCAGAATGCCTTACAAATTGGTGGGTGAAAGGGGCCATCAATGGGCCATGATTAAGGACACGGGCCCATGACTCATGCAGATCTGGGTCAGCCTCAGATCCACAGCTTACTCTGCCTGACCTTGGATGAACCCTGAGAGAGCCCTAACATCAGTTTCCTCAGGACCAAGAAGGGCTCTCTACTCTGACTCTAGAAAGGACTAAAATGGGATGACACCTAGGAGTAGTTGTCCCCAAATTCTTGTTGATGGGGATGCTAGGCAACTGAGAGACAGAGGGCCACCTGAGTTCTCAGGGAGAGGCCTGGATCGGCTCCTCTCTCCATTTCCCATGGAGCTCACTCAATCAGGATGATTTGCAGTTGGTGGCAAACCCAGCCCGGAGACGGAAGATGCAAAGCTGGTGATAAAAACGTCATCCAAGATTTGCTACATCTTCTTTCCGCCCCCTGATCTCCCATTAAAAATGATTTGTCGTGAGGATGAAAACATGGGCAAACAAACGTGATTAAAATTTCCCCATATTAAATACCTGTGTGGTAATGGCAGGCGTGAACGGGGCCCTCTGGAAATGCTCTGATTCATCGGTGAGGAGTCGGGGGCACGAACAGCTGGGAGAGGAAGAATGAGAATCCGGTTTTGTGTCTCTGCGACCTCGGGCGTATCTTAGCATTTTCCTTCCATCTGTTGGAATTCATCTCTCTCTGACTCCGCTCAACACGCACTGGCACTGAAGGTGTATGGAGCACCACGGGGGAGCACCATAGCATTGTGCAGGCAGCCTGGGGGAGGCAGGGTGAGAGCTCCCACCATACACTGAGAGAGTGTATACCCCTCAGAAAGGTGATGGATCTGTCAAAAAAAAAAAAAAAAGTCCACGCAGCCAGTTACATAGCTTATAAAACCCTCTGCAGCCCTTTCTAAACAAAACACCATTTGCTTTCTTTGGGCCTGTGGTAGATCAATTGCAAATGCTCTCCCTGCATTTCAATCTCTTGCAATGCAGCCTTGCAGGGCCTTTCGCCAAGGGGTTACATCCTGGATGTGGAGTGCTCTTGTGACTGATTTTAATTAAAAGAACGCATCGGAAATGAATGTGTGCCCACTGTAAGGTACCAGCCTAAGAGGCTGAGGTCCAGCATGCCTCCACTTTCTCTTACAAACAAGCTTAGGTTAGTCTGCTAGATGAGAAGAAACACACAGCTCAACTACCACCTGCTGCTTGGCTAGTAGCCAACGAACTTCCAGATGTATGAGTGAGGAGATCAGGGAAATTCCTCCTCCCCTCCTCCCCTCCTCCCCTCCCCTCCTCCCCTCCTCCCCTCGCCTCCTCCCCTCCCCTCCTCCCCTCCTCCCCTCCTCCCCTCCTCCTCTCTTCCTCCCCTCCTCTTCCCTTCAGTCTAGCCACAGATTCACAAGAAAACCCAGCTGACATCAGGCCAGCTTGTGAAATTCCCAGCGACCTCTGGGTAAGTTAATATCCTAAATGTTATGGTTCGAAGTCACTTGGCAGTGGTGGGGGTCGTTATGCAGTGAAATTGTTACATAATCCGTATGGACCATGATGCCTTACCTCTTGCATGTTTTCCTAGCGTGTGATTTCTGAGTGTGCAATCAGCTTCACCAAGACACCCTAAAAGAGGCAGTTGTTTTATTTTCTAGGTTATAGAGTCTTGTTAGATCCTTGGCTGTTGTGAATAGCTTTTCCTAATGCAATTTTATCTGGAAAAAAAAAACACACACAAGGACCATTGGAGAACCTCCTACTCTCTACAAAACCCAACTGCATGGAGAGCCAGGGAGTTTGTTATCCCCTGCAGACATACCTGCCTGAGATACCCAGGGAGGGCATCTGTTATCTTTCCAGGTACTAACTAATTGCTGAATTTGTTTTTTTTTTTCAAGGTGACTACAATCTGCTGGGCTGGCTGGAAATTTTGATCGATCAGGGGAAGAAATCAAAAGTAGACAGAAGTTTGCTGAGCCATACTCTTACTCTACTCAATGGCAAGAGAAGGGGATGATTAATCTGGATGGATCTGTCAAGAGCATATTTTTGAGGCAAAAATGTCTGAAGCAAAAACAAAACAAAAACAAACAAACAAAAAACCCTTCATCTCAACTGAGGTTGGCAGGCAATCTTTTCCACTTTCTCCTCTTCTTCCTGATTCTGTTCCTCCTTCTACTCACCCTCCTCCCCTCCCTCCTCCCCACTTCCTTCTCCTTGTCCTCTTTCTATTCCTCTTCCTGCATCCCTTCCTCTTTCTCTTCTTCATGCTCTTGATCTCTTTGCCAGGGAAGGACCATTTTCAGTGCCCTGCTATTTTCTTCCAGGTCTAAAGAAAAAACCCCAGAGTATGGAGAAACAATGTATCTATTGGCCAAGCCAGGCACCGGAAGTTATCCTGCTGGTCTTCAGAGCTTGCAGGAATCAGGGTTGGCTTGAGAGTAAGATCCCTACATGTCCCCCCAGCAGCATACATGCGCTTCAATTATATCCCCTCTTACGACACAGCCACGCCAACTCACAGATCTTCTAAGAAAAGCCTGTGACTCGGGAAAGTCCTGCTGATACTCCACCGAAGGGTGGAGAAGGGAATGTTCAGGGAGACGTTGGAACCTGCTGGGGATTGCATATGGGCTGAGGCACTTCAAATGCAGACACTGAGGGAGAGGTAGGAGGAAGTGGCATTACTGAAACGAGAGGCCATGAGATTGCAGATGAGAGCACGTTGGTCAGCACACCTGTGCACATGTTAGGAGGTGATCGGCAGGTCTGAGGTATCCCTCTCTTGACCATAGCAGCCTTCATCAACCGATCACAAAACAGAAATGTGTACATATAAGAAGAGAGATAATAGAGGATTTTCTTAAACAGAACTCATTCCTGAAAGCAGAAATCTGCATCCTGCAAGACTTAATGTTATGATTCTATTGCAAAGCCCTGTCCACCTTAAATCCACCTTAAATCCGCCCGTAATCTCACTCCCTCTACCCCATTCCTTCATCCTGCCTTCTGGCCACCACACCCCCCATGAATACTAGAAGTGCTCGGCCTCTGGATGGTTGCAGTAGACCCTCTCTATGGGAGAATTCCAGCCCCCTTTCTCATCTCAGATAATCCTTTAAGGTCTCAGCTCAGGGGGCCCCATCTCTAAATATTAGTCACTCCCTGGCAGTTTCCGTGCGATGGCGCCTCCTACAGGCAGAGCTTGCTATAGTGTCTCTTTTCTTCACTAAGTATAAGATGAAGACAGTTGCAAAGCAATCACAGCTCCAGAATATTTGAGACATTTCTTGCCCGTGAGTCAATTTCTGTGAGTTACAATAAATGACAAATAAAACCCCGAGTCTATTCTATTATTATTATTATTATTATTATTATTACTATTATTTGAAACGGGGTCTTATTAAGTAGGCCTGGCTGGCCTGACATGTGCTACGTAACCCAGACTGGCTTTGAACTGGTGGCAGTCTTCTCGCCCCAATGTCTCAAGTACAGGGATTATAGGCGTGCACCGCCACACCCAGCTGCACTATTAAAACTCATTTTGTTTGAAGTAACACACATATGTGCATGCCTACAAATTATTTGTATCACAGGGTAGAGAAAACCTACACGGAAGGCTTAACGTGGTAACGGATATTGTCACTGTCAATAAGCCTGTATTGCAGGCACTCGGTCCTCCTGGGGAAGGAACAGAGAAGTTGTAGCCACCAATGGCTGAGAAGCTTGTTAAAAGTGGGTTGTGTTCTATCCCGTTTCCCCAAGACCTAAGCTGAAGACAGGAGATGGGTTCTTCCTTTAGACTAAACCCCAGAAATCACTGAGGAACAGGACCTTAAGACCAAAACTCTAAGAAGCCAATGGAGTGGTGTCTGACACCTTCCTGATGGTGCCTGGAGCAGCTGACACTGGAAAGGGGTGAAAGTGTTGTGCTAACTAATTAATGTGTTGGACCTCTGAACACGTCCCTAACTGCTTTATATAAAGAAGCAATGGATCCACGCCCTCTAAGAAGACATGCTTCTGACCCACTCTTTGTGGAAGAGTACTTCCAACACGCTGTTGCTTGTTTCCTCAACTCAAACTAGGGGCTTAGAGAACATGTGGGCTGTACCTTGTTCACAGCCGCGAAGGCTGGGTTCTCAGAACTCATGAGATGGTGAACGACTAACTCAGGTGCATGAGCTTAGATTGCCAGGATTAACCAGCTACCAACTTGGGTCTTGTCAACTCAGACTCTGAATGTTCCTGGTGATGTAGTAATCACCTGCACTGAGGTACCTGAGAGGAGGGGAGAGCCCACTCTCAGCCCCCAGGTTCCCCCCCAAGGATGTCACTGAGCTTCTGTTCCGTCAGTTCCCTCAGCCATGATACGAGGAAAGTGATCCGAGAGAATAAGGTATCCTAAGTGTCTGTTGGGAAGGCCACAGCCATGGCATCATCCATGAGACCAGCTCTGTCCTTGGACCTCATCATTGGCTAAGAAACAATCCAAGTGGGTTAAGGAATCCCATGTCTGGTACTAGACACTGACACAAATTGTCACACATATGTGGGTTAACTCAGATTTCTGCTGCCAACTTTATGTTGACTGTGTCCCCTTGTCTCTGAGTTGCGTGCACTGGCTGGCAACGTAGCAGGCACAAATATTTCCCATTGACAGAAAAGTTGGGGAAAATATTGCCTCACAGCTCAGATATTAGCTCAGTCTTGGGACGGGTGTGATTGACAGGAGTTTTATTGCGAATGTGAAAATCTGCATCCCGTTCTTCCTGGGTTGACACCTCGGCGTTCCAGTTTCACGCGGGTGTATTGGAGATAATGGGGCTCTAATGCCCTTGCTGGCTTTGCCTCAGAGCTGGCGACTGTGTCAGCGGCTCAGAGAAAGGAAATGGTTGGGTCAATGACACTCACACACCCACTGCCTATCAAGACAGCAGACATTCTCAGTGCCAGAGATGATATTTACCGATGCGACAGTCATTCCAGGGACGTTTCTTGAGCTCCTGCAGCAGGGAGGACTGAGTGGAAGGAGTGCCTGTCATGTGGATGGGTAAGAAATGAACTCTTGTTTAATTAATTGGTGGAGATAAAAAGGGAGGGAGGAAAAGAGAGGGGGAGGGAGGGAGGGAAGAAAAGAAGAAAGGCATATGGTAACTTCACTGAGTAATCCATAAAGTTCTCTCAATCAAACCCGTAGGAAATTAGTTAGAAGAGATAGAAGATGAGACCCTAGCTGCTCTCAATGTGACCTGAAGCACAGGTCCAGGTCTTAGTGTTTGCCGAATAGAAACTGAAAATTCTGTCAGACAGCAGCATCTCAAGCAGAGCCTCGCCCGCAGTCATCCAAGGGTCAGTATCATTTTCCCAGGGCTAATGGATAGCGTTCAGTCTGTGAAAGGTCGCTTGACGGAGGACAGAGAGGCTTGTTTGGGTAGTCACAGGAAAGCGGCTGGGAAACACAGACACTGAAGGGCAGTGGTCCGGAACATTTACGGGAGATGCTGGAGCTAAGGAAGAGCTGAACTCTGGGAAATGTAGGCTGAAAACTGTTAAAGGACACAGCCTAACAGAAAGACAGAGTGGGGTCCTAAGGGCTCCTCTGAACTGCATCCTGCGGGAACCCCATCCCTAAGGACTCCTCTGAATAGTATCCCGTGGGAGCCCTATCCCTTACTGCCCAGATCTGATCCATGCATATAATTTGCATATGAGTTCCGGAAGACTCTCTGGGTCACTTTGGAAAACCATATCCAAAGGCATTGATTGGGTTTGCTATTATTTAACCCTCCCAATCTGCGGGGAAGTAGCATGGCTATTGTGGGAGGGACTCTTATGGGACCACGTGACTACTATACTCAATGGAAATGACTTAAGGGATGGAAGATTTGCCGTGGCTCCTGGTTTCAGAGGGTCCCAGTCCATCATGGTGGCTGCCGGGGTAAGAGTGTGTGGTGGATGTTCCTTGTATCATGAGGGGCTAGGATGCAGAACGTGCTGGAACTTTGAACCTGGTAGAACATTCGCAGACCTTCCACCAGTCAAGTCCCACCCTGGAAGGCTCTCCAGCCTTCCCAAATAGCACCATCAGCTGGCAGGGGTAGGGAGGGAAGCAAGCCCCGTGGGGCAGCAATTCAGATCAAACCATACTATGTTTGTAAGCCTGAGGTTCAGAGAAGTGATCTATCCTCGGTCACACGTCCTCTCTCTCCAAGTGCCAAGTCGTAAGAAACACGAATCTCAGACATTAAACTTTCACTTGATTTCCTGTTCTGACTTCAAGGCTGCAGGACAGACAGAGCGTGTGAAGGGGAAGTGTGGGTAGAGGCTTTGAGAGAGAGAGGAGAGAGTGTGCGCATTCTGATAATAATAGCGGTAGTGATCGATAAAGACGCAGATATGGCTTTTATATCTGTAAAGAGAAAGAAAGAACACACCGCTCTGGCTTCGGCAGACTTTATCAGGAGGCGCTGATTAATGAACAGAGCCTCACTCAGCTTCCCTAATCGACGCTGGAGATTTCCATCTCTGCAATAGACTGCGGCGGGCGACGTGCTCGGGCGTCGTCGGGGCCGTTTCCGCCCTGCCGGTGATCAGCTCGTCTCCATTTTAAAATTCAAAGGTCACTAAACACATACACGGAAGAGAACAAGGAGGAGTGAAGTTAAAGGAGCTGCCGAGGCCAGGGAGTGGCTCAGCGGAGGAAACACCTGTGGTTCAGATGTCACGGCTGGAGCTTGGCCCCCCAGCTTCCACACACATGTGGGGGTGAACGCTACAGCCCACCACTCAAGCACACAAGAGATCCAAAACTCAAGAGACCAGAAGGGAATCTTTGGAATGGGCTGGCTAGCTAGACTAGCCAGATTCCTGGTATCTGGAGAGAGAGACCCTGCCTGAGCACATAAGATAGAGACCAATCTAGGAAAATGTCCAATGTCTGTCGACCTCTGACCTCCACAAACTCCTGCACACCCAAACATGCACACGTATACTCACACTTGTGCCCACACACATCTGAATATGCACCACACACACACACACACACACACACACACACACACACACAAAATGGCTCTCGAAGCAGCTATTAATCACGGGCGTAAAAAAAAAATCACGGGCGTGACACAAAATGATGCTGAACTTGGGGTTACAGTTTATGGCCCCCAAAAAGCCAAGCTCAACCACCCTTCTTTGATTGAAGCAGCACAATTTATAGTAAAAGGCAGGCAAAGGAGATTTGTTCAATGTAGTCACATTAGGAAGAGGGACAAAGAGGCCCTGTGAGCCCCCGTAAGTCCATCTTTGGGGGACTGAAGAGAGACTGAGGAAAGAATCAGGCTGGTGCACACCCGAGCAACCCTGATGTAGACGAGGCCCCGCCCAGGACAGACCCATCATTATCTGGAAGTCCATCTCATGCTGAAAGGTGGCCTGTTCAGTGTTTAAAGGTATGAGGTCTCTGCGGGAGCCAAGGTCCCACCTAGCTGAAGGCTTTTACTCCCTCCCAGCTCAAAAGTCTTGGCATTCCCATTTCGTGGGGTCCACTGTGTCACCAGCCTGATAGATTGAGAGACACAAGTGTCCCTTTGGAATAACTTCATTTCGGTCAGGCCGTTTATGAGAATAGGGTGTGAGCCCTTGCCTGAGACTGTTAACTATGGACAGCCAGCCCTGGAAAAGGTAGAACATATCCACTGTCAAACATCCAAGGTCATGAGTCTTTGAGAACCAGAGGGGTTGTTCTCAGGCCCCACCTGCCCCAACCGCCCCCCCAACCCCCCCCATACAACCTGACCACCCAAAGTCAAGGGGAGGAGATGGCCTTCTAAGAGTTGATGAAACCCAGGTTGGGCATACTTCCTCTCAACCATCAGCACTCTGCCTAGCTTCGGACGCTTCTGGGTCCACCGGCCAGGAAGAGCCGTGTTCTTCAGCCTCATTGTGTTACCTCTGTTGCTCCTCTTGGAATGACTCTGGTGTTGGTTGCAATAACTTCCCAGTGGCTGTGGTTCCACACACCTTGCCACGTCTCTGTCTGTGTGCCACAAACAGAGCTATGCCTGTGACATTGTGGGTGCTGTACAAACACTTTTTGGACTAAAGAAAAATTTGTCAGGACAACAGACTCCTCTGTTCTAAGATATAGCCTCGTTCTCTGTTCTGGCTGCCTGTTTGGTGACAGCCTTTACAAACTGAACCTTTGTTTGTAAGTTTGAGTTAACAGGTAAGCACTGTGTACATCTGCCTGGATCTGTGTAATATCCAGCTGCTGTCTACAGCATATACTGATCGAGTCAAGACAATGAGCATCTCCACCAAACATTCTTGTTTGGCTTCTCTCTTGCAAAAGAAGTCAGGAATAGCCACACATGCTTGTTATTCCAGCACTTGGGAGGCTGAAGCAGGAGGATGGCAGATTTGAGACTAGTCAAAGTATGCTGCAAGAACCTGTCCCGAACAACACAAATTTTAATGATGCATTAAATTTTAAAGAGGCATGCACACACACAATCACACATGCACATTCATGCATTCACACACACATGCACCCTTTCACACACACATGCTCATGCATGTACACTCATGTATATACACAGACACACATACACTCACACACTCTCTTTCTCTCTCTCTCTCTCTCTCTCTCACACACACACACACACACACACACACACACACACACGTATGTATGTAAGTTCTGTTTCCCCCCAGTTAAATCTTTCTTCTCGTTTTTAGAATAGATACAAGCTGACTGTGGTTTTTGGACTTCCACCTGGGTGTTAGACCTGCTTTCCACTGAGCGACAGCCCCTGCACGTAGCTCTCCACCGCCACCCCTCCGGCGCGCGCGCGCGCGCACACATACATTTTTGATCCCCGCCCTGCTTCCTTCCTTGATCGTTGCCAAGTTCACTTTGAGACAACCTTTTACACTCGCGGCATCCTGCAGCTGCCTACTCAGAATCTGTAGGCTCAGCTCCTTCCTCACAGGCTTCCGGAGCCTCCAACATCCACGCCTCGGTCGACATCTGTCTTCCCCACAGATTCCACTGTGTGAAGTCCGCAGAGGCTTTCTCCCGATTGCTAGATTCCCCACTGCTTAGCATGGAGCTGGAGAATGGATACTTAGTAATTACTGCCTTTGTGGAAAAACAAACAAACAAACAAACAGGCCGGGAGAGCAAGTCCGTGGGTAGATCCCATTCACAGGCTTAAAACACAAATCCTTGTGCTCCACAAGGTTACTGGAGATGGGAGGATTTGGGGTCTCAAATCTGACAGAGCCTCCCTCCTTCACACTCACCCCTCAAGTCTAGTCTCCCAGTGAAGCAATCTGGACCTTTGCTTGTCGTCAGAGACTCCTGGTCCCGACTCAGGGGAGCCGGAACCACTTGCTAAACATGACGGTGCACACCATCCACGGCAGCGAACATTTTTTGGGGACCTGGCTCTTTTACAAATTGTATTATTCAAGCCTCTAGCTAAGAAACAATAAGTTATCCCAGGGAGTGAATAATAGCAGCCAACTCGGCCTCTAGAACGAGAGCAAAATTTGAAGCACTGGAGAGAGAATTGTGCTGAAATTGCAGAGCCAAGAGGCGGAGGGGAAGAGGCCATCCCGCTTCATCCTCACAGAGAGCCCCAGCGCTGGCCTTGAAGCCACGGTGGAGGGGGAGCGGTGGGGGGGGGGGCAGAGGGGTTGGACACAAAGGGGCTGAGCGTGAAAGAAAAGACACACAGAGACCTTTTACTGTTTTTGTTTAAGTCTAATTACAGAAAGCATAAACACATGGAGAAATCTTCTATAATTAACCACCCAGAGATAACGATGTTTAGCATTTATTTAGCTGGATGCCCTTTTAACACTCAGCGAGCCAGGCTTGAGGGCACCCCTATTATTTCACAGCCAGACAGCACCCCTTCAGCCAGCAGTGCAGCCCTGCTAGGGTGAAGCTGGGAAGTGGTGGCATAATTCTAGCTTGTGGGCCTAGCTGTTCACTGGTTCTGGGATTCTTAGCGAGGTGCTCAAGCCTTGATTTCCGTATCTATGAGCTGGGGGACAAGAGTGTGCTAATCCCTCTCTGTCAGAGGGGGAGGTGACCGGGTCAACTGAGTTCAGTCCTCAGCACCCAGGTAACCATTCGATCCTGGTGGCTTGTGCATTTGACCACCCAGTCTAGCCAGCCAAACTGGTGAGTCCCAAGCCTGTTGCCTCCTAGAAGGAGCTGGGTGGCGCCTAAGGACAACACATGAGGTTGACCTCTGTACAGGCAGACACAGTCAACAGACACATCGGAATAAATAACTATGTCATTAAGCTGATGCATTAGAGATTATCAAGCAGTGTCATTACTGCTAGTATAAGATCTACCGCGTTACATGTTGGTGTAACAGCCATGGCAACTTCTTCTTAGACCCATGTTTGACAGCCGGCCGAGGGTTGTGGGGAATGGATTTGCTTAATTCTCTTTTGTTGGACATAAGGGTTTATGGCAGCAGCAGCTGACCAGCAGCTGACACCCCTCCCTGCCGGTCCACCCCTTTCCCCTCCCTTTCCCTCCTTTTCCTTCTTTCTCCTCCTCTTCCTCTCCTTCTCTTCCTCTCCTCATCCTTCTCTGCCTCCTTCTCTTTTTTTTGTCCTCCTCCATCTGCATCCTCCTCCTCCCCTTCCTCCTCCTTCTTCCTCCTCCCTCTTCCTTCTCCTTTTCTTCCTCCTCCCTCTTCCTCCTCCCTCTTCCTCCTCCTCCTTCTTTTGATTCTCCTAGCTGGGGCTACAGGATAGAGGATCCCCAGAAGAACAAAGAGAACAGCTATCTGCTTGCAAATGAATGCAGCCATGGGTGGGATGTCAGGATAGATATCTCCCCAAGTAGGAAGGGAGAGGAGATGAGGGAGGCGAGCTCTGAAAGTCTGTGGACTGGTCGTTTTTTGTTGGATTGAGGGGAAGAATGGTGGGCACACCCACAGAACCAGGAGGATATTTTAAAATACAGTTCAGCCCCTCTCACTCTGTCCTAATAAAATCCATTTCCTTCCCCCCCTCCCCGGTTTATGCAATCCAGGATGAAGGCCTGGCACCTGCCTCCTTCTGTCCCTACCTGCACCTCGCTCATCTTAATTAAGCCCCAGTTTCCTGGCTGAACTGGAAGCCGTCAGTGCTCTTTTTAGCCTGGGGCCTTTGCACTTTCTGTTTATAGGAGATGTTCTTCTTCCAGGTTTATTTATTTATTTATTTTTTATATAATAGAAAGTTTATGATTCTAAAGCATCTCCTCTCTGTTCCACCAGTGCTACCTGGGTAGCCCTGCGGAGGAGGAAATGAAGGAGGAGAAGGAGAGGGAGGAAGTGAAAGAGGAGGGGAGGAAAGAGGAGAGGGAGGAGGGAAGGGAGGAAGAGAGGAAAGAGGAGAGGGAGGAAGAGGCTGAGCTGGAGAAGGAGAAGGAGGATGGGGAGGGAGGAGGAGAAGGAAGGAAAGGAGGAAGGGAAGAGTGGGTGTGTCATCAGATCAGCCGCCATTACCATTAGCCCTCTGTCCAACAGCAGGGGGCTCAGCAAGTCCACACCACAGCACTGGGTTCTCCTCATTTTCCCTTTATAGTCTTTACTTCTATCCGAAATTATGTATTTTATTTTTAAAAAACACTATTTAATACTCAGCTATTAAAAACAATGAATTCATGAAATTCTTAGGCAAATGCATGGAACTAGAAAATCTCACCCTGAGTGAGGCAATCCAATCACAGAACACACACGGTATGCACTCATTGATCAGTGGATATCAGCCCAGAAGCTTGGAATATATAAGATACAATTCACAGACCAAACAAAACTCAAAAAGAAGGAAGACCAAAGTATGGGTACTTTGGTACTTCTTAGAAGGGGGGAACAAAATACCCATGGGAGGAGATATAGAGACAAAGGTGGGGCAGAGACTGAAGGAAAGGCCATCCAGAGACTGCCCCACCTGGAGATCCATCCCATATACTGTCACCAAGCAAGTTCTTGCTGATAGGAGCCTGATATAGCTAGCTGTCTCCTAAGAGGCTCTGCCAATACCTGACAAATACAGAGATGGATGCTCTCAGCCAACCATTGGACTGAGGACAGGGTCCCCAATGGAGGAGCTAGAGAAAAGACCTAAGGAGCTGAAGGAGCTTGCAGCCCCATAGGAGGAACAACAATATGAACCAACCAGTACCCCAAGAGCTCCCACCTACCAGCCAAAGAGTACACGTGGAGGGACCCATGGCTCCAGCTGCATATGTAGCAGAGGATGGCCTTGTTGGACATCAAAGGGAGGAGAGGACCTTGGCCCTGAGAAGGCTCAGTGCCCCAGTATAGGGGAATGCCAGGACAGGGAAGCAGGAGTAGGTGGGTTGGTGACCACAGGGAGGGGATGATGGAAGAGGGGATTTTTGGAAGGGAAACCAGGAAAGGGGACAACATTTGAAATGTAAATAAAGAAAATATCTAATTAAAAAAAAACGAACTCAGTTTGTCCTCAATACACACACACACACACACACACACACACACACACACACAATGGCACATAAGGTGGAGGCTGGAGGACTGCTTTTGGCGTCTCTTACAAAGAGCTTATTCTTAAGTATATGTATATACTATGGAGGGGCCTCCACACAAGCAAGTGACCAGGGAAGACAGAAGCTGGTGTCGGAGCCCTTGCAACTGGACCTAACATGGTGCTGGGAACCTAACTCAGGTCCTCTGCAAGAACAGCGTGTCCCTGTCAGCAACTTAAAGAGGAGAATGGTGTTATGGGAGCTACCAACGCTGGCATGTGGTGAGTCAGGTAGAACCAGGTGTAACTGGCTGGTTTTGTGTGCCAACGTGACACAAGCTGGAGTGATCACAAAAAAAAAAAGAAAGAAAGAAAGAAAGAAAAGAAAAGAAAAGAAAAGAAAAGAAAAGAAAAGAAAAAAAAGAGCTCCAGTTGGGAGAGTGCCACCATGAGATCCAGCTGTGGGGCATTTTCTCAATTAGTGATCAAAGGGGGAGGATCCCCTTGTGGGTGGGGCCATCCCTGGGCTGGTAGTCTTAGGTTCTTTAAGAAAGCAGGCTGAATTGCTAATTATGATTCCCAAGAAGAAGAAAGGAGAGGACCCTGGGCCTGAAAAGATTGGATCCAGTTTTGTAGATCCAGAACAGAGAAATGGTGGTAGTGGTGGGGGGGGATGATTGGGGAATAGTTGGGGGGGGGAGAGGACTTATGGGACGTATGGTGGGGGGAACTGGGAAAGAGGAAAGCCTTTGTAATGTAAACAAAGAATATAGAAAATAAAAAAAGAAAGAAAAAGAAAGAAGGAAAGAAGGAAGGAAGGAAGGAAGGAAGGAAGGAAGGAAGGAAGGAAGGAAGGAAAGAAAGAAAGAAAGAAAGAAAGAAAGAAAGAAAGAGAAAGAAAGCAGGCTGAGCAAGCCAGGGGAAGCAAGCCAGTAAGGAACATCCCTCCATGGTCTCTGCATCAGCCTCTGCTTCCTGACCTGCTTGAGTTCTCATCCTGAGTTCCTTTGGTGATGAACAGCTGTGTGGAAGTGTAAGCTGAATAAACCGTTTCCTCCCCAGCTTGCTTCTTGGTTATGATGTTTGTGCAGGAATAGAAACCCTGACTGAGACACAGGGACCACTGTGAAAAAGGAGGTCACAGGTGACAAAGCCAAGATGGGATGTTACACGGATGAGCAGACACTCAGCTGTTCCCCCCACAGCAGCAAGGGAGCTGCATGAATCGTCACAACCCTGGGCTCCTGGTCCTTGCCCGGCCCTTGCTAGCTTCGGGCCAGTCTGCTTCCTCTGGGTTCCCCGTGAGACCTTCCCGCGTGGTGCAGCCAAGCTACAATTAGCTTAACTGAGCTGAAAAGGCTTTCTTGACTTTTTATCAAGGAAGCCTGAAGAAACCCTTTGACCCACCCGGGCCTTCAGTTGGCCTATGCGTGGAGAGCAATGAAACACTATCCCACCGTTGTGACCAAGGAAGGCCCAGGAGTCTGCTGAAGTGGACGCACACATTTCCTAGGGAGTTGAAATGTGATGAAGGATTAGAAACGATTTGTTCCCCCACCCCCAAATTATACATGTGCAATGGCCTCTGGGGGTTCCTCTATTTAGATGTCACCTATGCTGCACTATAAATGTAGAGAAAGGATTATCAGGACTCTCATACTTGCGTGTTACGTAACAGGACCCAGATGCCCAGAGCCCATCCTAAGCGAATTTCTATGTCACTGAGGTTTCTGGAAAGCGATCACTTGTTTGATTGGGGGAGAGATTTTTGTATATCATACTCAGGTAACTAATTTATGGGAAATTAGATTCGTCTAAGTAGAGATGACGCAAAGGACAGCAAACATAATTGGATATCCCTCCGATGATTTAGGAGACACTTCTGACTGTCACTCCCCCTTTATTCAAGGCTACAAGAAAAATATCTGGATAATAAAATTAAAGTCTTCCATTTGTCCATTAGAGCCTTCGGGGTGTTACATGTCTGCGGGACCCAGTCCAAGTATAAATGCCACATCTAGTTTCTCGGGCCGTTCATCAGAGTCACTGGAGTCCCATTGGATGGTGCCAGAAGACGCGTGCATGGCTTCACTGCTGTTCAGAATCCTTCTACCGGTTCTGTAGTGGATCAAACCCACTGAGCTGGTTAACGCCAGATCCATTCCCTTCACTCAGGAGACCAACGGGGTCATAGAATGCACAGAGCTTTCATATTTTATATTTATTTCATCGTTCAGGCTAAGTCTCACCAAGCAGTGGAATTTGATAATTTGTGTGTCGCGGTTACGATACAATGTCCCATCCTTAATGAAAATGGTAAGCATTGCTAGATATGTTAAAGCAGGAAAAGCCAAAGCCCTTGTACACTCCTCTTATGTGCATTTCTTGTACACACAAAGTGGACTCCCAGAGATTCAAACGCTTTCCCACTCACAGATAGATCATTTTTAACACAGGATACGCCACATTAGCCACTTTCCTCACGGCTATGGCCAAATGGTTTCACAAAGCAACTTACAGAGGGAAAGGTTTGTTTTGGCTTAGAGTTAGAAGGGATAGTGGTCACGACGGTGGGGAAAGCATGAAAGACTGTGGCCATGAGGCGTCCACAGTGAAGCAAAAGCTGATGCATGCTGGGAATGCTGGCGTTCGGCTCACTTCTCCTATCGCACTTTTTATTCGATCTTAAAATTGGATGGTGCCAGCTATACCCAGTTTCTCCTTCCTCAGTTAAACCTCTTTGGAAACACCATCAGAGCACACGGGAGCATGTGTGTATGTGTGTGCATGTGTGTATGTGTGTGAATATGTGTATATGTATATTTATGTGTGTATATGGATATGTGTGTATGTGTGTGCATGTGTGTGCATGTGTGTTATGTGTGGTGTGTGTGTGTGTGTGTGTCTGTGTGTGTGTTTTCCAGGCAGTTCCAAACATCACCATGTTGACAGTGAAGATGAGTGTCATTTGTCCCGCGCTAGGGGAACAACTCAGTCTCTGCTGATGGAGAAAGACAGAGAAGCAAGAGAAACGTGGAGGCTCAAGGAGGCTTCCGGGGCGTTGAATCACACAGACCTGAATTTGCATTTCACCTCTTTTCACCAGAATACTGGCTCTGTGCCATGTTTTCATGGAGTCCTTATTTCTTTCTTTCTAAACGTCTGCCTGCCATCACGCCTACCTCTTCTCTTACTCAGCATTCGTTAGGTGCCTACCCTGCCTCTGAAGCTGATCTCCTCTCAGAAATAAACCAGGAGTGGGGCTGACAAGTGACACAGCCTAAGGTCAGAGTTGACAGTGACATTATCTAGCAGTGCCTTCAGGGAAGGCTTTCTAGAAGTGGCATTAAGCATGGTACAGGGGTGGTTAGGCAAAATTAATGTTCAAGTATTCTCTTAAAGAGCAACCCAATCAAAGTTTCTACTTTAAAACATCTGACATTAGCCATGAACCGTCTACACATCCATCCGCTGATGGATGGATTGTGAAAATGTGCTGTCCTTATTTCTTTCTTTCTGTGCTGTGCTTACCCACTCACACTATTATCCAGCTCTTAATAAAAATGAAATCGCATAACTCACAGGTCAATGGGTGGAGCTGCAAACAAGTATTCTGGATGAGGTAACCCAGACCCAGAAAGACAAATTGCACATGTTTTCTGTCCTCTGTGGATATTATTATCTTTGAAATGTCGGATATGCATGTTTCATTTGGAACACTTGTAGAGGCCAGGAAGTTACTAAGAGGCTATGGAGATGGACTTTTAAAAGAGGGAGAGAGAGAGAGCTGGAGAGATGGCTCAGCCATCAAAGGCTAGGCTTATAACCAAAATATAAGAGGGGAGACAGAATGCGCCGGTATGAAGAGTTAAAGAGATTAATGAGACAGGAAAAACTAAACTACAGGTGGGGAGCAGAGAACAGGGTGGAGGAAAGAGTATGGTGAAGAACAGATAACAATAAAGACCGTTAGACAAATATATATGGAAACCTATCATTCCAGAAGCTCCCTCAATTACATAGACACGCATACATAACAGAGTAGCAATGCCCCCACTAGACCCCACGGACTCACAAAGGAAAAGCTCAGTATCAGGAACACCTTTGGAATTGTCAGCCAGTGCGATCTCATAAATTCCCAAACAGTATAGGGTGTTACTGGCTGTTGCTGTTGGTTACCCTCCAGAACCTGACGGTGAAATCCTACTGCTGATGACTCTATGAATTTGAGTCATAAAACATGGAGAAATCAAGGTAGTACTGGTCTGGAAGTGTTCTCTCTACCAGTTAACTTTCATGGTGTTGGAAGGGTCATGAATGCTGCTAGAAGTGTAATCATACATCATGCCCAGCTGTGAACTCTGTGAGCTACAAGAGTGACTGGCAAGACACACCCACGAGTGAGTGTAGTAGTGGCATGAATGTCACAGGAGCAACCAACCACTTTCTGATTGGATTTAAGCTCTACTCCACACCATGAAACACATACTTGGCATCATTACTGAATCAACCAAAAACCCATGACTGAATGGTCATCACCCCAGGTGAGAATCTACTACTATCCTCATGCAAAACAGACACAGTATTAAACCAACGCCTCATGATTCATGATACCCATACATCAATACATTCCTTGACCTTACAAGAGAAGCTTCTATTGCATTAGATGCTTATCAATGCAGAAACTCATAATTGACCAATGCACAGAGTGTAAGAGACTGCAGAATGCTCAGTCCTAAATGTAACAGAAATTCTGTGTCCCTTCCTCCCAAGGCACTGGGATCACCATGGGAGAGGAATCAGGAAGAGATTCCGGGAGAAGTGGTAGAGGAAGGCATGGAAGCATTCTCTTCTGTACACGTCAGGGCAGCTGCACATGTTAATTCAGAGTAGTTGTGATGGCATCTACTGTACAGAACCCCTGCAAAGCAAACCAGACAAAAAATCCAGCCTAGAGAGGGGAGTTGAGCATCTATCCTCTCACCAGCCATGTAACTAGGGACAACTGTTTAGCTGCCGGGAACGGGAGAAATGGTGTTCACTTGATAAATTGACTGTGAACCATGGGAAGACCACATGCCCAAAATATTGGAGCAGCACAAGTTTGTCTTGAAGATTAAAAAACAAAACAGCTGGGCAGTGGTGGTGCACACCTTTAATCCCAGCACTTGGGAGGCAGAGGCAGGTGGATTTCTGAGTTCGAGGCCAGCCTGGTCTAGAGAGTGAGTTCCAGGACAGCCAGAAAACACAGAGAAACCCTGTTTCAAAAAAACCAAAAAACCAAAACTCAGAAAAAAACCAAAACCAAACCAAACCAAACAAACAAACACCAAGTTGGGGAGGGAGGGAACAGGGTGGATCTGGGAAGAGCCGGGGAAGGAGGTATGAATATGCTCAAAACATGTTGTGCAAAACTCTCAAAGATATAATAACAATATTTATAAGGGAAAAATGATCACTCAACAACCACCAAACATATAATCTAATTTTAAATAGGGGGAAGTTATGGATATGACATTTCTCCAAAAATGAAACACATGCGAAAATGTTCGGTGTTAGTCACCAAGGAGATTCAGATCAAAGCCACTTAAGATTTCAGACTCACTGGCATGGTACAACCCCCAATCTACAGACTGCCAGATGCATAGGAAGCCATAAGACGTCAGAAAACACTGGCGGTAAAGCCAAGAGAGGACACTACTGCTAGGATACATTCAACCACTTAAGCAAAGACTGACTACATGACACTGCACATCTATTCTGGTACATATCACAGAGAATAGGACATACATGTGCAGACAAGTCCATGCACAACATTCACAAGAGCATTGTGTAGTAACTGAAGACATAAGCCAACCCAGTTCTCATCAATGGTTGGGAAGTATAACCCAAAGTCTTTTATTTGCTTGCAGTAACGGAATATTATGCAGCCGACAAAAAGAACAAACACAGATACTTGACACAGCACAGATGGATCTTGAAACTACCTTGTTAAGTGAACAACATCAACAATAATGCAGAAATACTCCTGGGACTGTCGGAGGGCATGGGGGTGGGGCGGGGAGGAAGGGAGCTATGAGAGAGGCTTAGAGAGATGGGGAAGGAAGGTGACTAGAAACAACGTAAGTGATACTGGACATGCTGGCTGGAATTATTACAATGAAATGTATCGTTTTGCACACTGCTCACCTGGTGTTTCTTGATAGCTCCGGACCAGAGCAGGCAAACTAGAAACAAAGTAGAGGGGCGCTTGCGGGGGAAGGGGAACAGGGTTCTAGAAGGGAATGCACTGTGAGAACAGGGGTCCTTTGGGGATAATGAAATGCTCTGAACATGGAGATCTCTGGATACACTTTAAAGTGTCAGATGGGAAACGTGCAACGTGTTAGCGTGGACTTATCTGGGCTGCAGGGATCACAAGCCAATCAGGAGACCTCTTGCCGTGACCTCTGGGGCTCTGAGGATGCTCAGGTGCTCCCGCTTGGGTCATGTGGTTTCCCCAAGTGAGCTGTGGCACACAGAGCCAAGGAAGAGAATCCATGAAAGATAAGGTCACGCGCAGAGGCAAGAGGTGGGTGAGGGAAAAAAGCCCACCTTTTCCTCCCCTTGTCTCTAAAACCCAGGCGGCAGAGGGTGGAAATAATGGACGCAGATTAAAATGTAGTTCTCGCTTACAAGCTGCAGAGAGGCCAGGGGCCTGGAAGGCAGCCTGCCCCAGGGGATGCTGGGAAGGCAGTAACTCACTGGCAGCCCAGCACAAGAGCGGTGTTTATTAAAGGTCAAATGGAGCCAGCGGGGGCAGGGTGGATGGAGGTAATAAAGGGACACAGGAACGAGGCAGGCGAGGAGCCATTGCAAAAGGCTGATTCTGGGGAAGAATTTGTTGCAGACATGTCAGAGGCCAGGCATTCGAGTGAGCAGATGCGGGGCCGGGACCCCCACTGGGAATGCCCAAGACTGAAAGCTCTGCTTTTTTCCCTCCATAGCCGGTAGTTTTTCTTGGCCCTGTACAGAGGTCAACAGTGCATCAGTGAAACACTGGCTTGAATAAGAAACAATTGTCCGGGAGCCACTAAAATACCATTGGAAGGCCTCTGCCTAGCTCGCCTGCTGAGGAATGGAGAAGTTATTGAACTAGCACTGGTCCCCCACGATCAAAGAATGACTGAAACTCCCATAGGCCCGTGCTTAGCTCATACGTCACTATCATCATAATCACAACAATCGCTGCCACTGCCACCGTCACCACTATCAGCATCATCACCACCATAACCATCACCATCATCACCATCACCATGCCTCTACTATCTGTCAAACATTGTACATGCCTCAGAATTCCATCGAATCTTCTGAACGACCCACACAAAGCAGCTGTTACTGCTCCCGTTTCAGTGAGGAATACTGAGATCAAGTCACTAGACTCCATCACGTCTTTCCACCGAAATGGAGTTAGGGCCTGACACCCATGACCCCACCCCTAAATTCAGGGCTTTAAACAGCCATGCCCAGCAGTCTCCCACAACACGAGGGTCACCTCATCTCCATCTCCAAGGGCTGAGATGACATTCACATGCCACCACAACCAGCAACTTCATGTGAGTAATGGAGCTAAAATCCGGGGGCTCTAATTCTGGAATGGCAAATACTTTTCCAGCTGAACTATCCTTCTCCCCTGTCTCTCTGTGTATCTCTCTCTGACTGTCTCTGTCTTTCTGTGTATATCTCTCTGACTGTCTCTGTCTTTCTGTGTATCTCTCTTTCTCTGTGACTCTGTCTCTGTCTCTCTGTGTGTATCTCTCTGTCTGTCTATCTCTGTGTCTCTCCCTCTCTCTCCATCTCTGTGTCTCTGTGTATCTCTCTCTTTCCCTGTGACTCTGTGTGTATCTCTGTTTCTGTATCTCTTTCTGTCTGTCTGTCTGTGTCTCCCTCTCTCTGTGTCTGTCTCTCTGTATCTCTCTTTCTCTGTGACTCTGTCTCTGTTTCTCTTTGTATGTGTCTCTGTCTCTGTGTCTGTCTTTCTGTCTATGTCTGTCTGTGTCTCTCTCCCTTTGTCTGTCTCTGTGTCTGCCTTTCTATGTCTGTCTGTCTGTCTGTCTGTCTGTCTCTCTCTCTCTCTCTCTCTGTCGCTGTGTCTATCTCTCTGTCTATGTCTGTCTGTGTCTCTCTGCATCTCTCCCTTCTCCCTTCCTGTCTGTGTGTATGTGAACATGAAGTGTTATCTTCATTATAATTCATGGATGAATGGGCTTGTTTGTAGCCTTCATCTGCACTCCCAGTGAAAACTCCTTGGAAATTCAAGAAACATTCACTTCTCAAGTGCCTATTTCTGGAAAGTTCCTCTTCTGCATGATGGAAGAGGTATTCAGGAGGTAAAGAAGTGGTAAATAGTTGGAACACACACACACACAAGCACATTTGTGTGTGTATGTGTGTATGCTTGTGTTATAATAGGTCTTTACCATTAGAAAGTTCTAGAATCGCTATTCATTTGAGCATTGAAATATACATTCATTTTCATTTTCTTGTTTCTCCCTGACATCAGACTACAGAGAAACCTGATCTTGAAAAAAAAAGCCACTTTGATAGGACACAGGATGCCTATGGTACCCAAGTCCCTCCCCAAATTCCTCTTCTGACCTAGGCTCTCTGGAGCTGCCTCTCTCAGAGCGCCTCAGTCTCTCTGAGTTGCAACCTTTTTACTCTCATTAATGTTCCAAGACCATACTCAGCCCCAGGCAGGTAGATCCTGGGAACATGGGACTCTGACACCCAAGGCCACTGTGGGAGATCCTAAGCCTCAGATAATATAAAATCTAAGCTCTTCCACCTCCAAGGCTTCTGGGAGTCAGGCTGCATGCTCTCCAGAAGCATATATGGAGTGGAAAGCCATTGCCCACAGCATCACCTATGAAGATGAGTTCCTTTCTGGCTGTTTATCAGTTGCTGGGTTTGCGCTCATTCCTTTAGCTTCTGATTCCCAAGATCAACTCCTAGAGAAGCCACCTACACACCTACCATGCAGGACTTACAATGGGTTCTGATTCGGTAGAGTCCAGAATAGGCCCAACCACAGCATTTATCAGGAATATATTCCCCACGGACAGTGTAGCATTCAGAGTTCAGACGAAGCAGCCATGGATGGAAAAAAGTCAATGCCACATGGGAGACTTGTCCCAGACCTATGATCGCACTTAGTTGTGAAGGTGTTTAAATGGTCTCTGCTGTCTTTTATCTGGTATTGGTAACTTGCACTCTGCAGTCAGGGAGGGTAAAGGCACCTAACCAAGTTCCCAGCCATGGCTTCATTGTTTGCTGGCAATACCAGTCATTAAAGTTGATCAATGGAAATGGGATGGCACACTGTATAATTCCAAGGTATCCCATTCATATCCCTCTGGTAAGAACTGAACCCTTGGAGAAGTGTGATCTCCAAGGTTCATCTAGGGAGAGAGGATCTTCAAGGTCACAAGCTGGAAGCAGGTCAGTTCTCAAACCTTTGACCTTGATGATGTAATGTCCTGAGGGAGGGGTTGGCACCTTTCACTAGGGAGCTGAGTCAACACCAGCCTTCGATCGAGAAGCTGGAGAAGAAAGGGGTTCATTGGAAGATGGAGTCACGCTGATGAGAAGAGCCCAAAATAGCATGCTTGACCCATACACACACACACACACACACACACACACACACACACACACAATGCTTCACCTAAGCTCTATCGAGGAAAAAATGGCTGTTGCTCTAAATCAGTTCTCTACAGAAATGTCCCATGTGGCATCGGGAACAGAGAGGGTAGAGGATTCTGGGAAGTGTAGTTCAAGTTATCTAAGTTTATAAAACCACCATAGTAGGTGAAGGACTTCTGGGTTATAAAACATCAGATTTGGTCGAAACTCACACTCAACACTAACTACACAAGGAATGTCTTGCAGTGGCCTGAAAATTTTATAATAAGTGCCTTATTCTTTCTCAGCCACCAAAGACTACCAGAGAGGCATACAGCCAATGGAGTCAGGACACTGCCAAATTCCAGAGTGTTGAGGTCACACTGCTTATGATATGAACAGTACACCCTGGAGGGGGACTGCTGGGATAATTCTACATAGAATCCAGCCACACCCACCTGTCACAGCACTGACTGATGATAAGAGGACCAAGTCCTCAGGACCCATGATAGGTCAGGATGATCTGGAGACTAATCAGATCTTGGGGACGATTAAAATATCAATATCAACAAGACTAAGGAGGAGATCCAGGTGAAGAGGGTCTGGTCATCACAGTGGCATAGATAGCCAAGAGGGTCTAACCATCACAGTGGCATAGACAGTCAAGAGGGTCTGGCTATCACAGTGGTATAGACAACCAAGAGGGTCTGGCCATCACAGTGGAATAGAGTAAGAGGGTCTTGTCATCAAAGTGGTATGGACAGCCAAGAGGGTCTGGCCATCACAGTGGCATAGACAGTCAAGAGGGTCTTGTCATCACAGTGGTATAGACAGCCAAAAGGGTCTGGCCATCACAGTGATATAGATAAGAGATAAAGTCCAGAGATTAGACAGGAAGCAGAGTCCAGGGGAACACAGAAAAGGTGGGAATCCCCTTCTTCTCTGGATCCTGTTAGGCCAAGCTACAGCATCAGCAGTCTGTGGTCAGCAAGATGGTAGGCAAGGTTGGAGACCCTGGCACTAGCTTCCATGGGGACGGTGGGGGGGGGTGTCCATGCTGGCACAGGAGTGTAAAAGCCAGAGGTCAACCTCAGCTGACGACGTCCCTCAGGCACCACCCACCTTGTTTTTTTGAGGCAGGGTCTCTTGCTGGGAGCTAGATCTCACTGAGGAGCCTAGGATGGCAGCCAGGAAACCTCAGGGATCCACGCAGTGCCCGCTGAACACCGGGATGATACCTGTGAGCCACAGCACCTGACTTTTTTTTACGGGTCCTGGCTGGTGACCAAATGCAGGTCTCCAGAACTGCCCACTGCCTAACTGTCCTAGTTAGGGTCACCATCGATGGGATATAACACCACAACCAAAGCAGCTCAGGGAGGAAAGGGTTTATTCAGCTTACACTTCCACATTGCTGTTCATCATCAAAGAAAGTCAGGACAGGAACTCAAGCAGGACAAGAGCCTTAGGCAGGGGCTGGCACAGAGGCCACAGAGGGGCGCTGCTTATTAGCTTGCTCCTGTGACTTGCTCAGCCTGCTTTCTTATAGAACCCAGGACCACCAGCCCAGGGATGGCCCCACCCACAATGGGCGGGGCCCTCCCTGTCAATCACTAAGTAAGAAAATGCCTTACAGCTGGATCTTGTGGAGGGACATTCTCAATTGAGGATCGTTCCTTTCAGATGACTGCAGCTTGTGTCAAGGTGACATTAAACTGGCCACCACAGGCAACAAGTATTTGGCTGATAGAGCCAACTCCCCAGCCTCAGGGGAGCGTCTTTGATGGTTCTAGAAACAGTGGAGTCAAGGCAGGATGAGAGAATGAAGTCCTTGTTCCTGCCTCACACCCACTCTCTCTTCTTCTGATAGCCCAACAATTTCTGTAACCGTTTGGGGGTTTTCCACATCCGAGCCAGTTCCCAAGTAAGGACACAGAGGCTTATTTATTTATGAGTTAATGCCTACGCCTTAAGCTAGGCTTGCTCCCCAACTATTTTGTAACTAAATTAACCCATTTATATCATTCTATATCTGCCATGTGGCTGGTTACCTCTGCCCAGTTTCCTATGTCTGACTTCTTCCATATCTTCCATGCCTGACTCCTTCCCAGAATTCCTCTCTCTCTCTCTGCTGGATGTAGCACATATTTGCTCCTATTAACAGGTGATGCTCCTACACAATGCACAAGAGATTATCTCTAGGGGGAAAAAAAAAACGGGAGGCCCCGAGCTGTAGGGAAAGCGGGCGGGCAGGGGCCTGCGTACCCATATAGAGACTGCGGGTGCCCGTGTATCTGCGGAGGGAAGGCTGCCCAACTAGCGGGGAGGAGGGTCCTTGCTCAGAAGGCAGTACCATTCTGGCATGGACCCTGGGTAGCTATAGATGAAGCCTGGCTAGGAAGAGTCTTGGTCCTTTCTGGTGGCTGGAGACGCTGAGGCCTGTTCCACGCTCCTACTCTGCAGGTTTTGATAAGAAGAGACAGTTCATAGTTTCAAAGCTTTATTATAGAAAAGTAGGAAGAGAAAAGGAGATAGAGAAGTAAAGAGAGAGAGAAAAGACAGAGAAGTGAGAGCTGGCCATGACCACGTGGAAAGAGGGGAAACCGGGGAACAAGAGAGAAAAGCAAGAGAGCTAGGAAGGGCCTGGCATCCCCCTTTATAGTGTGGGCTGGGTTACCTGGCTGTTGCCAGGCAACTGTGGGGCAGGGGGAAACCTGGCTGTAGCCAGCGGACTGTGGGGATCGAGTCCATCCAGAACACCAGGGGCCTGGCCCCACATGACTGATGGCCACAGGATGGAGCCGAGGAGTCAGGAGTATGAGCCCAAGTATCTGGGAGCATGGCTCACTGGTTCCATCCCTTGTAGGATATTCTACTAGGTGTCCAGAGTAAGCCCCGCTCAACCAGACCACAGAATGCCTTTCACAGTCCACAGTTATCCCTACAGTTTCCCTCATAGAATGACCACCCTCCGACCTCAACTCCAGATTAGAAAACTGAGGCTCACTGTCAAGGTAAAAACAACAACAACAACAACACAACAACAACAACAACAACAAAGCTGTCCCAGCATCAGAGAGTGGTAAGGCTTTGGGGGAGCAAACTTCGACGCTAGAGGAAGTAGGTATTTTATAAACTCTTCTGTGAGCAGGGAAAGAGCTGACCCCAAGGCAGCAGGGCAAGGTCGTGCTGGGGGAGAAACTCCAGCTGTAAGTGGAAATCCACTCTCCCCTTTCCCGCCCCTCTTCAGCCAGAATATAAGCACTTGTAAAAACGCGCACAGGAGAGAGCTGAACTCATAAACGGCTAATTCTCTCCCCGCGCTGCTTTCCCTAACGTGGCCCCGGAGTCAGCAGAACCGTTATCTGCTTAATCTGACTTGATGGCTCGGCGTTGTTTATTTTATGATTTTTTTTTCCTTGTTGGATAATGGCTGGCCTGAAAAGGCTCTATTGATTCCTCAGCTGCAGGTTTATCAGGTGTGAGCCAGCCCAGACCCTTCACCAAATGGGGTCGCCATCAGATCCTTATCTTGCTCCCCGCCCCCCTCCACAGCTTGAAAGAGTAAATTTCGTTAAGGCTGCAGGGATGGCTCCTGCGGGTTGCATTTCCCCTTATAATGAAACAAAATTAGAAACTGCTTTGAATTTTAACATTGTATCCACTGCTCGGAATTACCCACAGAGGAGAGAGTACAAAGGAAAGCGAGGTCTGTGCTCAGGGGTCTAACAGGAGCGATATAACTTGTAAACGGGTGAAGCAGTCAGAAGAGCTGACATTGGGCATCTGGTCCCCTCCAGGTCTGCTCTTCAGCCTCAAATGGGGGAACACCATCAACCTACCCAAGTGCAGCAGGCTTGTTAATGAAACAGATGGTCCTTGTAAGGGAATGCATGGGGGGCGCTGGCAATACGGCTCCACAGGAAATGGTGCTTGCTGCTAAGCCTGAGCGCAATCCCCAGGACCTGCATAATGGAAGTGGAAACCCAACTCTTGCAAAATACACACACACACACACACACACACACACACCACTTTCAAAATTAAAATATTCGGGAGCATATTATCATTGGTTACATGTACTTAGACTTGATCGTCATTGGGAAAACAGACAAAAAATAATAAACTTGTTTTCCCCGAGAACCTTCCCACTGTTTCCCATCTATTTATTCATCCATAAAACATACATCGGGAGCTCTCCTGCTAGACGACCTGCAAGCGCTGCGCAGCCGCTATGTGCCCACGCACGTGTTGCTGGCCCACCTCTCTGGTTCCAACCAGAGCTCTTGTGAATTCCACCGGCTTCGGGTGCATGCTGATAATACCCCCCTTCCACAGCATACTAACTTCTTGGCATTCAGTTACAGGGTTTGATGCGAGAGCTGTCCCGGTGCATAGGTGCGGCTGGGCAACAGTCACGGAAACTCTCGAGCCATGGGTAAAAGAGCCCGAAGGACGTCTTCTCATCCCGTGCGTTCTCACATTTCTGAAGGGCTTTCTCCATCATCTTCAGAGGTTCTTGGTTGCGTGTGGGCCCCTGATGTTACTTAAACATCAGCAGTTTAGTAACTGTGGGGCTGGCACAATGGCTCAGTAGTCAACGGACTGGCCATGTATGCATCAGGACTGGAGTTCAGATCACCAGAATCCGCACAAATGCTCGTGAACCTGGTGGCCTGACCTTTGTTCCAGCTTCCGAAGGATGCCCAGAGCAAGAGGGCTAGAGAGATTAACCAAACCATCTACAAGCTCGGAGTTTGATTGAGAGACCCTACCTTAATGAATAGGGTGAACAGGAACTAGCTCCCGTGTGCACAGGTATCCACAGGTGCATTCCCACCAAGAAGACAGAGGGTTCCATTTCTGATTTCAAAAACTCCACCCTAGTCCCAGCTGATTGGCTCAGAGAAGAATGTTTGACAGGTGCTACAGCCAGTCACATGTTCTCTCTGGGTGCAGGGCTTGTTGGACCCACGCACTGTTCTGTTTCCATGGCATACCTAGGAGGCTGTGAAAGGCCCACATTGGGAGCCTAAGGATCAGAAAATAACAATTTGAACAACAGAAAAGAGGTCCAGTTGTGGAGAGGAGGGAAACTGCTAGGCTCTCGGCTGTTTTCTAAACTTCGGTTCATGTTCCATCCTCTGTTGGTTCTCCTTCCTACCTTTGTGTACTTTGAGACCCTTTTATGTTTCCAATAAATTCCATTTTCGCGCTTACACTCACTTTAGTGGTATTGTGTTATTGCACCCAAATAAAAACAATAAATATGCGGCAGCATCTTCCCCCAGAGAGTCGGCAGCTGACTCATAAAACTAGACAGCGAACCTCAGTTCCTGCTAGCATCCCCCGCGACTGTGGAGAGATAGACCTCTTTATCACAGACCTCACGCACGTCCCCGACTCTCAGCAACCACCAATCACCCCGTTCTTAATAACTGCAGTTGTTGGGTGATCACTGGGCCATCGAGATGCCGCCGTGGCTGGTAAAGGAAATTGTTGCTGAGTTCTGTCTCTGAGACCCACACGATAAAGGAGAGAACCACCTCCCCTAAGCTGTTCTCTCATCTCCATGGGATACACACACACACACACACACACACACACACTAAAATGTTTAAAGATTATAGTTACAGGGTCAGAAAGATGGCTCAGTGGTTAAAAGTACTTAGTGCTCTTCCAGAGGAAGCAGGCTGGGTTCCCAGCACCCACTGTACCCCACAATCACCTGTAGCTCCATCTCCGGGGTATCTGACACCCTCTTCTGGCCTTCAGGGACACCAGGCACACACAAAGTACACAGACAAACTTTCCAGTAAAACATGTACACACATAAAGTAAAAAAAAAAAAAAAAAAAAAAAAAAAAAAAAGAATAAGTTACAATTCGCAACCTGCTTCTCGCCAGACAGAAGGCACCGCGATAAGAGCTTCGCTTGAGTCTTTTCTCATTCGTCTTTGGTGAGACGATTCCTTTCTTTCCTGTTAGGGCTACAGCAGTAATTATGCAAGAATATTTCAAGCTATGAAAATGTTGCATGGAAAATAATTTAGGAGTTGTGATAAGGGAAAGAGCAGCCATGGTGGAGAAACAGATCTGACGGGTGTTTTAAATGCGGGGGCGGCAGGGGGCAGGGGGAGACTGGCCTAGGGGTGCTGCAATGATTCAGGTGAAGTTTCAAGCATGAGAAGAAAGAAGAAGATTCCCACCCCATCCCCACCCCCCACCCCACCCCCACCCCCGCCACCCTGTTACTCAGTCTGGGGCTGTTACCGAGAGAGCATCTGTCTGGAGTCGGTGTTTCCAGGTTCTTGGCATCTGGCTCAATAAATGGAAGGAGCACGTGCAGCTAGCTACATGCCGATGATTGTATTCAGAACTGAGGCACAGCACAGGCCAGATCCATTGAGAGAGAGCAGCAGGCTCTAAGTGGGATTTGTTCAAGAGCCCTGGGCTACTATTTGGGGTTTTTCTTCAAGGATCCACAGGAAGAGGAACTGGCCACTAAGGGGGTGATGTATGGGTGGTTTCCTGTGTTGATTGACAGGCCTGGAGTACACAAGCCTTTGCTACTGCTCATGTCTCGTCCCATGATGCATCTAATATGACCCTAAGCCTACCCAGTCAGACATAGGTGTGATTCCGTTTCCCTCAAAGCTCATTTTGAGGACAAAGTTTGCTTTTCTGCACTTCCAAACTGGTCCAGGCTTGATCAACCTTCTGTCTCTAGTTCCCAAATATGTCCCAGGACATTTTAAAGTGGGGAAAAATAGGAAATTACTCAAAGGTACATTAGTAAGGGTTTCTAAGGTGCTATAGGTCAAACTGGCCTGTTACTCTGTTAGAGAGATGTGGGTGCAACTTTCATACTGGTGAAGTCCAAAGTCACTAAGTTTCTTCCTAGAAAGGGATATTTATTACCCTAAGCCGGGTACAGCCCTGGTTGCTAAGCTTTGTTTTGCCTGCCTGGCAGTGTAACCCAGACCTATTTTCCCAAATTCTCCCATGATTCTGTTGCACAGAAAGGGCAGAGAGCAAAGAGACTACTCAGATGTTAGTAAAGTAGAATTTTTATAAATAAAAGCAGGCACAGTGGACGAATCCGATGGCCATGTATCTCCCGAGTCTTGGTTTAACCCCTTTGTTTTGGAAGGCCACTGTCTGTATCTAGGCAACAGTCTCCCAAGTGAGTAGTTCTGGAAAGGATGCGGCCATGATCCGGCCTGGAAGGGCTTTAGCATAGGACACCCTTCTGTGTGTCTGGATCCTCTCCCAGCGGTGGGTGGGGTGCTCACCCTCCCCTCCTCCCTGCCCCACCCGCTTTCTCCACTTCTGAACTCCCTGACACCACCACAAATTGTTTCCCATTGTATACCTCCAATCGTTATACACCCAGGAAGCTCTCTAAAAGGCAAGAAGTGCTTGTTTTCCACCAGGTGCCTTCCAGGCCTTCCATCAGATCTGTTCCCAAGCAGTGACTCTTCCTTCACCCCACTCTGCGTCCGCGCCTTCAGCTGGACAGTGGCGTGAACAGTAGAGACCATTGCCTCGGGTTCCAGCAGCACGCGCCTAGAGTCGTCGTCCCACAGTGGGCGCTCCTTGCGTTTGCTCCAGCATTCACTGACGTCCTTCCATTGACCCTCTGTGGCACATGCGGCTTCAGCCGTTGGATCTCTGTGAGTGATGGGAAGCTGACCTGCTTCTGTGCAGCGAGAACAGGTGGCGGGGCAGAAAATGGCCAAGTACACATGTGGAGGGCGGTGAGGCGGAGTGAGGAGTTGGGGGAGAAGCCACTACAACAGTGGTTCTCAACTTTCCTAATGCTGGGGAACTTTAATACAGTTGCTCATGTTGTGGTGACCCCCACACACCCCCCCCAGTCATAAAGTTATATTTGCAATTACACTACTGTTACAAATTGTAACGAAAAGTTCTATGTTTTCTGATGGGCCTTAGGTAACCCCTGTGAAAGGGTCATCTAACCCCCAAAGGGGTTGCGACCCCACAAGTTGAGAAACATTATGCTGAGGATCACGACCCACACAGATTGAGAACCACTGTTGTTGGGGTGCGACCCACAGGTTTTGAACCACTGTGTTGTTGGGTCACAACCCACAGGTTGAGAACCACTTTAGTATATGTTTGTAAACAGAGAGTAAGGTGCCTGCCACTCTCCTTAAAGGTACCACTGGTCTATTGGGAAGAGAGGGAAGGAGTGGAGAGCAGACCTCAGTCAGTAAGGCGCTCTCTCTACAAGCATGAAGATAGAGTTGGAACCCCAGAATCAATAAAGACATATGGAATCAAGATGTATAAAAAAACAGATGTATGGTACATGCTTGGGAAAAGGTACAGGTAGAGATAGAGGCAGAGGTAGAGAGAGATGATAGAGAGATGATAAACAGACAGACAGACAGACAGACAGACAGATGGATCCCTGTGACTTGTTGGCCAGCTAGTCTACCCTACTAGGTGAGTTCCAGGCCAAAAAGAAACCCTATCTTAAAAAGTGGATGAGAACCTGGACAGACAGCTCAGAGATTAAGAATACAAGCTTTTCTTGCAGAGGATCCAGCACCAACAGTGAGTAGCTCACAACTTGCTGTTACTCCAGCTCTAAGGGATTTGGCTGCCTAGTCTAGCCTCAGAGAGGATGTGTATCCATATGCACATACCTACACACACACACACACACACACACACACACACACATTCTCTCTTGCACACACACAATTAAAAACTAAAATTTAAAAGCAAAAGTGGAAAAGATTAAAGCATGGTTCTCAATCTGTGGGTCCTGGCCTCCTTGGGAGTGAAATGACCCTTTCACAGAGGTCACCTAATACCACAGGGAAACACGGATAATTACATTATGATTCATAACATAGCAAAATTACAGTTACAAAGTAGCAACAAAATAATGTTATGGTTGGGGGTCGCCACAACATGAGGAACTGTACTAAAGGGTTGCAGCATTAGGAAGGTTGGGAAGCACCACACTAGGCATTGTCCTCTGGTGTCCACATGCACAATCACCCGTCCACACACACACATGTGCACCCCAACACACACACAAAGGAGGAAAGTAGCGTCCAGTTATGGGGCGTGGCATGGCCCCTTTCAACAAGGATGGTGGTTTGGATGATGTCATAGCAGCAGGAATAGTGGGAAAGTGATCAGATGATGAACATCTCCAAAGCAGGGCATCACCCCAATATACTGTCATGCACAGGGAAGAAGGGGGCGCAACAGATGTTGGTGGATGGAAGGATGAGGGCAGAGATAGACAGCAAGAGGAAGAGGGTTAAGTTCAGTGTGGGATGCTCATGACTCCCAGACTGAACTAGAAGCATGTGTGTGTGTGTGTGTGTGTGTGCATTTGTGTGTACATGTGTGTGCATGTGTGTGTGTATATATGTGTTTGTGTATGTGGTATGTGTGTGTATGTGTGAGAGTGTGTGCATGTGTAGATGTGTGTGAATGTATAAGTGTGTGTATGTGTGTGTGTTTATGTGTATGAGTATGTGGATGTATATGGATGTGTGGGTGAGTGTGTGGCTGTGTGTTTGTATATGTGTGTGAGTGTGTATACGCATGCATGTATGTGAATGTGAGTATGTGTGTGTGCATGAGTGTGTGTGTATGGTGTGTGTATGAGAGAGAGTGTGTGCATGTGTGGATGTGTGTGAGTGTATAAGTATGTGTATGTGTATTTATGTGTGTGAGTATGTGAATGTATATGGATGTGTGTGTGTGTGTTTGTGTATGTATGTGAGTGTGTATACACATGCATGTGTGTGAGTGTGTGTATGAGTGTGTGTGTGTGTGTCCTTTCCACAGCATTCTCCATCCTGCAACTCAGGCATGATGGGTGCTGTGTAGGCACAATGGAGGTAGAAGGAAGATTCAATTAGAGCAGGAGCCCTTGTTCTCAAAAGACCCCAGTAGAAGGAGTCTTTTTCTCCACAGCATGGGGGCTGAATGCACACATCCCCTTTGGTTTTTGAACAATACGCTTCCGAATTACTCTCTGCCTGGCAGACCTACTTGAGGCCTATGAGTCTCTAAAAAGTCTCTCCCCTCCCCTATCCACCCTCTACTTCTCAAAGGCTCCAATTTGGAGTATGACTAAGTGACACCTTCCCTGGGCTGAGTCCTGAGATGAACTGCTGTTAACACACACGCGCACGCGCACGCACACACATACACACACACACACACACACACACAAACACACACATACACATGCATGCACATGCACACACAATGCAGATGCACACACAATCACATGCATGTACACACATTCACACACACATGCAGATGCACACATATGCACATGCACACACACAATGATTTTTTTTTGCAGTGGCTAAAATACATAAAAAGCTAATACACAGAAGAGTACAAACTGGTAGACAGTGACACAAAGGCAGAAGGATTCCCAGCCTCAACAGTACTCAAATAAAATGGAGACTGCACAGCTTAGAGAGGGCGTCTGCTTCTTCCTGCCAAACAGGCACAATTAGAAAATGCAAATAAGCCAACCGTGGCAAGTATGCAGGGACACCAGCAAAAGGATGACGAGTGTAGACAAGGGCAGCTCTTCTGAACGAGGCTTAAAGCATGGCCATAGTCTTCAATCCCCAAACTCTACATCCGGGAGTTGGTCCCGAGCAAATGGCTGTGATATCTGTAAAGATATTTATCCTACCATTATCTGGAATGGGAAATGTCAGCAGTCACCTTAACATGTAATAAATTATGACTCTGTCTATCACAAGAACAGATAAACGCACAATAAATTATATGGCAAGGATAATGCGTGGCCCAGTACTACCCGGAGGAACACAGAGGAATCAAATGCAGGAAGAGAGTATGGCAAGAGCAGAAATAAAATAGGGAACTATTCACACAAAGTTCAAAAGTAGGTGAGACTGAGCTCCAGCACAGCCTACAGGACTATGCTAAAAAGAAAGAAAGAAAGAAAGAAAGAAAGAAAGAAAGAAAGAAAGAAAGAAAGAAAGAGAGGGAGGGAGAGAGAGGGGGAAGAAAGGAAGGAAGGAAGGAAGGAAGGAAGGAAGGAAGGAAGGAAGAAAGAAAGAAAGAAAGAAAGAAAGAAAAAGAAAAAAGTGATATCAACAATAGACAAGTTTTTGCCACATGGAGTGGGGAGAGGAAATCTGCGTGGAGTGTCTCAGGCCTTGGTCACGTGTTTTCTTTCTTGCCTTGAAACCGGAGGTGGTGGGAGTCAGAGCTCATTGTCAAATATCTGTATTTCTGTCCATGTGTTTTGAGAGTCTCTTGTTGAACCTAAAGCTTGTTGCTTCAGCAAGACTGGATGGCCCAGCCCCTAAGCCCTCCTGATCTGTCTGCCATGCCCTCAACCCCCTGGAGTTATAGCTGTGTGCAAGCACAACTGACTTTTACATGGGTGCTGGGGAATTGAACTCAGGTCTTGCAGCTCAGGTCTTGGCTCATTGAGCTGTCTCGCTGGCCTCTGATGTCGGTCTCTATACTGCTCCTCGGTCCTCTCCTTGCTAACCATTGTTACTAAGCAAGATCAAAAAAAATGTATCAATTTTCTTGATACATCTTAGACTCAGCTTGGAAGAGGGTCTCAATGGGGGACTGTCTACATTGGGTTGCCTTATGGGCATGTTTGTGGGGTGTTCTCTTAATTAGGTTAATTGATGTGAGAAGAAGACTCAGCCCACTGGGGGCGGCACCATTCCCAAGGCAGGGGGTCATGAAGCAAAGAAGGGCGGAGGAAGGGACTGAGCTCGAGCAAGCAGCAGACATATGTTCCTGTCTCTCTGCTCTGACCAGCTGTTTGAAGTTCCAGCTGTGATTTCTTCCCAGTGATGAATGGTGAGCTGGATCTCTGATCAGAAATAAGTCCCTTCCTCTCTGGATTGCTTTCTGTCATTGTATTTTTCCCCCAAAAGGACAGGGATGAAATGAGAGCATATATGACATATCTGAAAGTGCAGTCATTCAGGCAGAGAGTGAGACAGAAACAGAGAAATAGAGAGAGAGAGAGAATGTAAATGATGTGGCTTGTTAACGTTCCGCTACTTACATTAATTAGTTAAATACAATGTGCTCGGACTGGAAGCAGCAATGGTAGAGAAATAAGAGGTACCCGATGGATGGGTCTTGTTGCAATGTAAGACACACATTTCTACATGCTACTACCCTCTCCAAGATGATGGGGTTCAAGAAGTGTTATATTCTGTTTCTACAAAGCCTACATTATAAGGGAAGGCATCAGGTCAACAGTGAGCTGGGTTCATCTGTGGAGATGAGAGGAGAGTTGGAAGCCACAGAAGAAAGAGGAGATAAAGGCGCTTCCTCGGAGTGCATTCTCAGTTCTCAGTCATAGCCCAATTCAGCTGCCAAGTCAACCTTGCGTTGATGAGTCCAGTGCCCAGAGATAGACAGTCCTCAGGGCAAACTGGCTCCCTGGGCCCAGAAAATATGATGGGGATGTATTCTCAAAACACTTCTTGTTGAAAGTTCTTATTTCAGCTGGGCAGTGGTGGTGCATGCCTTTAATGCCAGCACTTGGGAGCCAGAGGCAGGTGGATCTCTGTGAGTTCAAGGCCAGCCTGGTCTACAGAATGAGTTACAGAAAAGCCAGGGCTCCATAGAGAACCCTAGTTCGAAAAAAAACATAGATAGATAGATAGATAGATAGATAGATAGATAGATAGATAAATAGATAGATAGAAAGATAGATGATAGATAGAGTTAGTTAGTTAGTTAGTTGGTTAGTTAGTTAGTTAGTTAGTTAGTAAGTAAGTTAGTAAGTTAGATAGATAGTGTCTTAGGGTTTTACTGCTGTGAAGACACCATGATCAATACAAGTTTTATAAAAGACATTTACTTGGGACTGGCTTACAGGTTTAGAGGTTCAGTCCATTGTCATCAAGGCAGAAGCATGGTAGCATCCAGGCAGGCATGGTGCAGGAGGAGCTGAGGGTTCTACATCTTTATCTAAAGGAAGCCAGGAACAGACTGGGCATCCTCAGCCATCTAGGAGGAAGATCTCCAAGCCGTTCCCACAGTGACACACTTCCTCCAACAAGGCACACCTTCTAATAGTGCCACTCCTTGGGACGAGCATATACAAACTATCACAGTTAGTTAGATAGATAGTTAGGGAGAGGGGCTGGGGAATAAAAATCTACTCTACTTCAGAAGCTACAGGCTCACGAGTGACTTTTGTTAATGAACATAAGGGTTATTTATTTGTGCATTTGCAATCTACTTAGGATTTTCAATTTTCTAATGTTGTGGTTTGGAGATGAAAACAGCCTCAAAAACCTGGATGTTGAAGGTCTGGCCTTCAACCTACCTGTGTTTAGAAGCGATGGCATGGTGAGCCTGCTGACGTCATGGATGATGGATCTGGATCCATTGAGAAGGTCTCTGATGGATGCCACACCTTGGGGTTTGTTAGCCCATCCCCATTCCATGTTCCCTCTCATCTCCATGACCGTGAACTCAATGTGGCCAGCTGCCTCACACTTAGGCCACCAAGCCCTCCTCACCATGGTGGAATGTATCCCCTTGAACTGTGAGCCACAAGAATCCCTTCCCCCTCATGATCTGCTTCTTGTCAAGTATTAGACCACAGTAACATGGAAAATAGCTAATAGAGGAGAGAGAGTAAGGGGAAGGAAGGAGGATGGGGAGGGACCTTAACAGACCCAACGCATTGTGTGTTGTAGAATGAATAACAAGTATTAAATATAAATAATCTCTCTCTTCCCCTTTCCCCCTTCTCCCCCTCCCCCTCCATCTCCCTGCCTTTCCCCTCCCCTTCCCTTCCCATCTCCCCTCTTTCTGTGTGGTGTCTTCGTGTGTGTGTGTGTGTGTGTGTGTGTGTGTGTGTGAGGGTTTCATAAGCCTGAGGAATGGGTGTCTTCCTCAGTCATTTCCACTCTCATTTGTGCTGAGACACACTCTGACTCTGAAGCTTGCTATTTTCAGGGAGGCTAGTGGGCTAGTAGGTCCCCATGACCCACCATTTCCTGTTTCCAGAGCTGGGGTAACAGGCCCACAGCCTGCACCTTTCGTTTGTGTAGGTGCTGGGAATCTGAACTCAGGTGTCTAGGCTTCCATGGCACTGAATCATTTCCCCAGCCACATTTAAATTTTTTGTAGCTTTTAAGTAGAAACTACGTGTTAACTGTTGGCTACACTGTCCAAGGTACTGAAAGCCAAAATACTAACAAGCCTACCCAGTCTCTAAGGAACGGAAGTGCAGCAAAGATGAGTAAGCTGGTGTCGTGTGCAAAGTACCAGGATAAAATCTGCAGAATAAGGCCTATCAGGATCCAGAAACCAGAGTTGTCAAACTGCATAGGAGACGAGGTTCATTAGGACAGACAGATGCTTTCAAGCCTATCGGGGTGGTAAACATTTGAGGCTCAGAGTCTTTGACAATAACAGGGTATTTATTTGATCACCTCTGTGGTAGCATGCTGGGCTTTTTTTTTTACAGACACAGTGACCATTTAAGGGGCACTCTGGGTTTATATTAAGGGTTTATATTAAGTACAGAGACCTAAAAGTTGGTCAGTTGAAGACAACACAAAAAGCTGACTGTTCTTGTAGATAGTCTGACCATGTCAGTGTGTAATTGTTGGTCACTATTACATCCTTCCTCCTAACTCTACCACTGAAGGGTTTAGAGGACCAGATAGATGTGGGTGCATTGAGATCCTCACACATACATAATCTGAACAAGGCTTTGCCATTCTGCTCTGTAGATAAGGGTGGTGGGGCTCAGTGGGGCTCAGTGGGGCTCAGTGGGGCTCAGTGAGGCTGCATACATCAGCAGCAGCTTCCATGTTAACTCCTGTCCTGAATACTCCACGCCAAGGCTTCCGACTCTGTTTCAGACTCCCGAAAGTCCCCGTTCTCCCAGGTCTTTTTGGGCAAGCTTCTCTTGCTGGCATCCCACACCCCTCCATCAATGTGGAGGTCACACACCAGAGTTGACATAAACTTTAATTAGATGGCTCATTTCTGACATCTGCCTAGAGTCCGGGCGACAGGGTGGAAATGAGATGGGAATCCCAAATCATTCTGTCTTTTAGTGATTTTTCTTGGGATGCGGGGGTGGTGATAGGACCTGGTTCTTGGGTGAGGGAGCAGGATGAGATGCAGGAAGGAGGCAGAGCTGGCAACAGGCTCTCAGGGCAGGGCTGGCCTCCAACAACAAAGATATACACTCGCGGACTGGGCTTCAGTTCCCAGGAAGAGTCTGCACTAAACCTTGTGGAGCAGGTTAGCTTGAAGTTGAGGTGCTTAACGCAGGCTTTGTGGTCTTAGGTGTCCTCTCGGGAGCTCTGTCCTTCTCTCTTACATGAAATAGAGGTGAAAATTACCAGAGCTGGTCCTGCCATAGCACAGTGTGTGCCAACCTTCAGAGCAATACTAAGAGGTAGATGTACCTGTCCTCCACAATTTACATCAGAAGAAGCAATGATGCATACTTGCATCTTGTATGGGGACGACTCAGTGTGTGTGTTACATATGTAGCTGCTTAGCGACTGGTTCATGATGCCACAAGGGAGAAATAAACAGTTATATCTGTTTATCTCATACATATTATAACAATGTGTTTCTCTTTAATTTTCCTGATTTGGCTCTCATAACCACCACTTCCCTTTTAAAGGCAAGGTCTTGCTATGCTACCCAGGCTATGCTGATCTTGAACTCACAATGGTCTCAGCCTTCCAAGTTTGGGTTTACAGGCGTGTCACCGTGCTTGCCATGACCACCAGCTTAGAGGCAGGATCACACTAGTACCTGGAGTCAGCACTCTGGCCACCGTGCCACAAAGGTCATGATCTGGCTCCGGGCCAGGCATAAGGGAAAATATGAATTTGCTGCCATCACAGGAGGACTCCCTTTTATGACTAATGGTGAGGGACTCCTGTGTACTTCTGAATTCTATTCTGACATGGTGTGGAGACGATTCATTGGAAGATACATGTTTAGAATCTATCATAGGTAATTCTTATTGTATGTGGCTTTCCGAAAGCAGCATGCATGAATTGCATACAATAACAAAGGGGGTGGGCAGGGGTTACAGCTCAGCATTTAAGCTTGCCTGCTGCTCTTTCTAAAAGACCGTCCTTGACAACCACCTGTAACTCCAGCTCCATCGGAACTGAATATCCTAGCTTCCATGGGCACAGCCACACATTTGTGCCTAACTCACAGTCAGGCATAGGTACATAGATTTAAAAAAAAATAGAATAACTTTTGATGGAAGATTAAACCCTCCAAATCAATAGATAATAGCGGGATGATGCTTTCTTTTCTTCCCCTGTTGCTATGACAAAATGACCGAACAAAAGCCACGTAAGGGAGGAAGAGTTGATTCTGGCTCATAGTTCAAGGCGCACTCTATTGCGGCCCAGAAGCCAAGGCAACGGTAGCTGGAAGCAGCTGGTCACATGATCACATCATGGTCACAATCAGAACAAAGAAAGTACGCATGCTAAGCACTCAGCATGACTTCTCCCTTCAACACACCCCAGGGTTTCTCAACCATGGAATGGTCCGCCTACTAAAATAGACCTTGACCTTCCCATCAATAAACATAATCAGGATACTCCCCCCCCCACACACACATGCCCAGAGGACTATCGCTCAGATGGTTCTAGACCCTCATCAAGATAACAATCAGCACTATCACACTTGGTAAAGTGAAGAGTGCTAAATATTTCTATAAAAGATGCTGCTGGCAGTAATATGAATGTGTCCCACCTGTGTTACGACTGACAGACCATTGTAAATATGTGCATTGATAATCTAGTGCACGTGCTCCAGGGTCTAAGGAAGAGAAACAATATAGAGTTGGCTTCCGTTGATACACAGGCTGGGATGAAGTGTGCTGTGCGTGTTTGTCTCAGGACAAGTAGACATGAAGAGAATAGAATGACCCAGGACAAGTGTTGTCCATAGAGCATGCCGAGAATGAACAAGCTAATTCAAGCAGTGCCAGCAGGGATAGCTGGTGGATTTTTCAGCCGTCCATCACCCTACACAAGGAATTACAGTGTGGCAAAATTCCTCCAATCTATGACACCAGATGCTGGGGGAAAGGGTTGGCGACATCCTCACCAGTGTGACACTAGACACTGAGCTCATTACCTGGACAGAGACTATAATGCATGAGTGAGAGGCCATTACAGGAACACTCCATTCTCTGATCGTATATAGAAACCAGTCAGTTGTCAACGAGAAGAGAGAGATGCAGGCTTGCACCACAGTGGTGAGCGGTAGCTAAACCAAGACCCTCTGGTGCCCTTTTGAGTTCACAGCATCACAGTGTCATAGTATCGCATCACGGGAACAAACATTTCCCATCTTCTTCCACTGATTAATTCACAGTAATGTTTTAGCATGTTTTCTTCTGTAATTCACCGAACACTGCTTTTAAACAGGAGTTCACCTTTGTCTGTGATCCTCGCTGAGAACTTTAAGTTAGCCCCTTTCTAAGTTTCCCAGATGTTTCTTCAGGAGTACCCTGGGTGTCTTGACTCTTAAGACTCATGTAGAGGGTTCTGGAAGCCTGCATTTTTTACAAGATCTCCCAGTTGGCTTGTGAGTGATGGATTCAGGAGACAGAGACAGCAGACTCATCCATTCAGCAATGATTTGTAGAGCTTTAGAGAGTCTATGATAGACACTTCCAGAGCCATACTAAGCACGGATGACCCAGAGGAACCAAGGCAGAGAGTGCTCCCATCCTTCTGGAACCAAGAATCAAGTAGAGACAAGGGGAAGGTATCACTAGTGCAGGAAATACAAAAGGTCCAGTGACCCTGGAGCTATAATGGGAACAGAGTGCTGTGGTTGGGTTGGTGTCCAGCAAGGTTCTCACCAGCTAGAATGCAGCTAAGGTGACTGGAAGCTTAGTGATCAGCTGGGAAGGGTGAGGTATAGCTGAGCCTTTGGCATAGTCTTGCAATCCCCCTGAGCGAGAAGCTGAAGCAGGAGGATTGTAGGTTCAATACCAGCCCAGTCAACTTTGTAAGAGCCATTCTCACAAAACATGGCAATGAGATAAGGGAGATTGGGAAGATGGTTCATTGACTAAAGAGTTTGATGTCCAGGCATGGGACTAGCGTTCTGACCTCCAGAACCCATGAAAATACTGGTTCAGTAAAGTGGCTGCCTGTATCCTAGCACTCAGGAATCTGAGCACAGTCATTACCAGAGAAAGCTCACTACCTCGACTAGATGGGTTATCAAGTGCTGCGTTCAAGTGAGAAAGTTGGGAAGACCAATCAAAGAAGACACCCAATATCAGCCTCCGGCCTCTATACATACATGTGCCCACACACATTATAACACATAAACGCACATATACATATGTATTCCCACATAAATATTCACACAAGGGAGGAGCCGGATATACACCAGTGGTAGGACACTTTCCTATTATGTACAAGGCCCTGACTTTTCCTTGTAACAACAGAAATTAATTTGAAATCCCGAGGCAACATGGAAAACTCAGGTGAGGGGAGAGGAAGAGCAGTCCCGGGAAGAGTGAAGGCCTAGGAGGGAGACAGCAGCAGGTGGAGACAGCAGCAGGTGGAGACAGCAGCAGGTGGAGACAGCAGCAGGTGGAGACAGCAGCAGGTGGATGGACAGACCTTGATTGGGAGAGGAAATGCCACAGAGCTGGGAGGGTTAAGTCAGGAGTCCGATTAGCCAGCTGTGAGTTGAGAGTTAAGTCTAAGAGCAGCAAGAAGCTATCAGCAGGAAGTGACACAGTTTGGATTTACAACCTTCCGGAAGCATCACAGGCTCTCTCTCCTTACCCCAGTGCCTGGGCATAAGCTGTCGCCGTGAAAATGCAGAGGTCTGTTCTAGAATTCTGGCAGGGGTGGGGGTGCGTGAGCAGGGATTGGCCTCCCTGCACTTCTGCCTCCTCCCTTGACCTTTTGCCCAGCAGACGAACAAATTCCCTTTCAAGACTGACGATGGGACCTTTAGGTGTGCAAAGAGAGAAACTAGCTGTCTGCGGACACCCTCCTCCTGGTCCTGACACCTCCTCCAGCCCAGGCAGCAACATCATTAGGGGCCTGTTGCATAGCAACATCCCAGGAACAGACACTGGAGGACCCTATGAGCAAGGACCAGCTGTGCTGGACGAGGCCTGATGGATGGATGGCCTTGGATGCAGGCAGCAGGGTTTCATGAGGCCGCTCAGCATCCAGGCCTCCCTCCTCTGGTTCATTGTGGACCCACTGCATTCCTGGGTCTGAGACTGAGATGGCCCCAGAGTAGCCAATCAGGTGTTCACATTGTCTCCTTGGCCTTACTGAACAATGAGTACAGTTATGTTATGTCTCACCGAGAACCAGAAAGTCTATTTGCTGAAGTTTCAGAAAATACCGATTAGGGGGGCCATTTCCTTCCCTTCTTCCTGGGGTTATTGAAAAATCCAGGATGCTGATGGTGTTCTTACAGAAGAGAGATGTCAAGAAAGAGCAGGGACAAAATAAAGGGCTGGGAAGGATGGAGGTGGGGCTTCAGGGAGCGTCAACGTAATCTATAGATCCAGTTGAAGGTACCAGCATTTCAGTTGTATGAACAAATAAAAAACCATGTCTACACATTTTATGTGGATGAAGTTTCCCTGTCTCCACCTGTTACATGTGTGCTCCTATCAAGTTCCCACGGCAACTCCCTTTCATCATCTTTATAGCTGCGGGAGGCAGAGGTGGACTGTGCAGAGGAGTGTCCTTGATGGCTGTCTCCCTCTCGACATGAGCAACGGGAGAGTCGGGACTGTGGATGAGAGAGATGGGAGAAGAAATGTGTGTGGGCGGCCGAGTTGCAGCAGGCAGCAGACAAGCTTCGCTCGCGAGAGGCTCTTCCTAGCGGAGAGCCCTGTTTCAGGAGAGACTGACCCTCCCACCAAGAGCTTTCCTGTGATGGTTCCATTAGTGGGATGGAGACCACTTTATCAGTCCAGCCGTCTGCTCCAGATCGGGCTAGTGTCTCAGAAAGGTGAAGGAAGGGAGAAAGAGATGTGGGGGAGGGGATAACGGAGGGAAGGATGGAGGACAACAGGGAGAAGGATTTCTTAAGTCAGCAGGTCTCAGCACTGACTGCAGTGTGAATCATGGCAGGGTCCTTCCTCCCCAGAGTCTGGTTTAATCCATCAAGGGTGGGAGGAAATACTCCTCTTCAAGAACCTTTTAGGGGAGCTCAGATCTTCCTGATCCAAGTGCCTCCCTGCTTTACCATCTCCGGGAACTGCCTGTCCAATCTTGGTTCCAGCCCAGGCCTGCTGAATTCGAACTTTTGTTGGAAAGCAGGCTCCTCTGAATTGAGACCCGGGAGATATAAACAATTCACAGGTTGGAAGCTTGCAAGATTCTGGGGGGTGCCTGAACTCCCAACTGAACCCCCCCTCCCCAGCTTTAGAGAAGCCCTGAACAGCAGCTGTGGGCAGAGACTCTGAGCAGCTGGGCCCCACCAAAGAGATCTCGTGGACCCAGAGAGCTGCCTGCAAGTCGTGCAGAAGGCTCCAGGCTGCAGCTTTGGTGAACCTCCCAGGCTGAGCAGGGTTTTCCAGTGCTGCAACTGCTTTGGAGTTTTCCCTGATCCATGTGGGTGATCCTTTCCCCCACTCCTGGTAGTCACTGTGATGGTTTGAATATGCTTGGCCCGGGGAGAGGCACTATTAGGAGGTGTAGCCTCGTTGGAGTAGGTGTGTCACTGTGGGCCTGAGTTTTCAGACCTCCATGCTTGCTGCCTTAGAGGCCAGTTTTCTGTTTGCTTTCAGAACAAGATGTAGAACTCTCAGCTAGCTCTTCCTGCACCATGCCTGCCTGGATGCTGCTGTGCTCCTGCCTTGATGATAATTGGCTGAACCTCTGAACCTGTAAATATTGTTCTTATAAGAGTTGCCTTGGTCATGATGTCTCTTCACAGCAGTAAAACCCTAACGAAGACAATAACCCCAATAAGAACTTATTGGTTCATCAAGATGTACTTTACTTGGGTCTGTTGTGGGTTCCCTTCCTGGGGTGACTAGCACCGTGTGTGCATGTGTGCATGCATTTGTGTGTGTGTAAGTGTGTGTGTGAGTGTGTGTGTGTGTGTGTGTCTTCCCCAGGAAACATCTGTCATACAATAAATCTACAGGTGTCTAGAAGAGTCATGCACACATTCAAGTTCAAGGAGTGAGAAGCAGGCACTCCCCCCCCCCAAAGCCAGCTCCAGCTCTGGCGATACAGAAGGTAGGATTCTGAGCCCTGCAGAATGCGTGATGTCTACCGAGAATCCATGTGTCCTGGAAGTAAGGGTTGGTGTGCGTCCCTCCTCCAAACAAAGAGAAAAGGACCATTTCTAGAATAATCTCACACGCTCATGGCCTCTCTTTCTCTCTTTTCAACTTGGCTCACTGTCCTGTGCAATGGGCACTTTAAGTTTCTCACAAAGGCATCAGCCCAGAGTCACAACCCCAGGCAGCACTGTGTTTTCAGAATAGTGGCAACCTTTGACCCTGGGATCGGGCACAGGCAGCATGCCCCTCCTCCCAGCTGATGTCAGTGGTCAGTGAGACTGTCAATCACCCAGGGGATTCTGCTTCAGTGGAAGCCAGGACCCTGCACCTCCCAACTGGAAGTGCTGCTGCTCTGGGTATGGACTTGAGGATGCCTTTGACTTGATACCTGATGTCAGAAGACCCAGCAGGGAGTACCCATGTGCTGAGAGCACTCTCCCACATGGCCTCATTGTATTTCGACAAAACCGTGAATAAGCCACACCAGTTTTGCACCTGAGGTCCGAAACTCCCTGGAACATCTCAGCTGAGTTCCCGAATCAGCCTGAGCATCAGAATTACCTGGAGACCTTTTCAAAAATACACTCCCAGGAAGAGTTCCGTTCGGCAGGTGGGTTGAGGATATTTACTTTTGAAAAGGTGCTCAAATAATTACAGTGTAACAGACTGCTGTTCTGACTGGCCTTGGAGGATTTCAGACTAAAATGTCACTACCTGTCTAAAGCAGACAGAAATTCTTTTCTCTACTTCCTATCTTAATTCTTTACCTTCTTGACTCTGAGCCCAACACCTGCCCCAAAGCAAGAGCTTTCTGATAGTTACTGGCTCAAAATGAATTGAGCTATGACTGGTGGATGGATGTTTGCACACACTGCATGGAAATGAGGAGGGAAGAGAGAGGAGAGAGGAGGGAGGAAGGAGAAAGGAGGAGGGAGATAAGATCCACTAGGAGCCCTTAGATTTGGGCATCTACCCAGACTTTGCAGTAAATGGCAGCCTCAAAAGCATCCTTTTAAATTTCATGGTTCCGAAGTAATGGGTGGGCTCTCGGCAGCAGGCAGCGTGACGCCCAATTCAAATACTCAGGATAAGGAGCAAAACCCCTTGCCAGTTTGTGCATGAAGTCAGCGCAGGCCGGGAGGATGGAGGGGCTGACTGTGCTGAAACCAACTGGAAGCTACCACCTGCTTGCAGCAGACAGCCTGCATGCCATCACCCAGGCTCTGTTCCCGCTCTTCTTTCTGGCCCTGTCTCCTTTCATCTGTCTCCTGCATCCCTCTCTTTGTTTCTTAAGGCCCGAGGACATTCTTTTCAAGGCTCTGCCACCACCTCCACCCCTCTCTAGATAGAATCTTCAGATATTCTATGACCAGGACTTACCCTCTCACCATCAAGAATACAGGACCAGCCTGAGCGGGTGTGCAGCTTGGGGAGCAAGGCGATTGCACACATCATGAGGACCTATGTCCGATCCTCAGCACTGATGCAAAAGCCAAGTAGAGCGGTCCACACCTGTAACCTCAACACCAGGGTGACAGGCTGGAAGATCCCCGGGGCTTTCCCGCCAGCCAGTCTAAATAGATTGTCAAGTGCCAGGTTCAGTCAAAGAGCCTGTCTCATAAAAGGCAAGGCTGGACTGATTAAAGAAGACGTTGACATACACCTCTGGCCTTCACATGCACATAAGTGCACACATAGACATACACATACTCACACACACACTCACACATACACTCACACACTCTCATACACACACACTCACATATTCACACACACATACTTACACATGCACTCACACACTCATACTCACACACATACATACACACATACTCTCACACACACTCTCACACACATACACACTCACACGCACTCACACATACACACACATACACACACACTCTCACACTCTCACACACACATACACACACACTCACACACATACACACACACACACATACACACACACACACACACACACACACACACACATATGATCCTACATAATCTAACTCCAGGCTTCCTGCGTCATCACCTGAGCCTGTGTTCTCCCCATCATGATAACACTAGACATCGATATCTCCATTGCCAACCACCTTCCCACCGAGCTACCTGTGAACTTGACCCATGCTGGTTCATTTTTGACTCAGACATTCACAGAGGATGCTGCTCTCTTCTTCTGAACCTTGCTCCCATGTCTCCTCTTCAAGAATATTCATAACACCTTCACACTAAATATATGTTTCCCTCATATTAGGATTCTAGGTTTATATCTATAGCTACAGAGAGATGTGAGGGTATGTAGGAAGGAAGGAGAGTAGAGAGAGGTGGGTAGAGAGAGGATTGTAATAGGGAGAATATGGATGCTACATGCTCTATCATGTGTGGGCATTGAATATATCAGATTCAAGTGATATATGTGTGTGTATGTGTATATATATATATGCCATGTATCATATGTACACATATATAATATATATATGTGTATAGCATATATTATATGCACTTATATGCTATATATGTGATATAATGATATACTGTATATAGATAGATATAGAGATAGTATATATAGATATACATATACATATAGATATAGTATAGATATTCATGTACATATACCTATACCTATACATATACATGGAAGAGTGTGTGTGTGTGTGTGTGTGTGTATATATGTATATATATGTGTATATATATATACATATATATATACATACACATATGGAGGAGTGACTAGGCCAATGTGAGGTAGTGAACTGTGCTGGAAGGTAAATATGAACAAAGCACATGGACTTATACGCAGCATGTCATAAAGAATCCACCATTTTTTGAAAACATTTGACCTGGCAAACAGCGGTGCCTTGCCATAGCTTTTACCGTATTGGACACCATCTCTCTCTCCTCTACACTATCAGCATCTCCTGAAGCTTAACCATGTACAGTGTATGCATTCGAACCTTTGTTTTTGCTCCGTCTCCAAGCCACGCATGCGCACTGTCTCCAAGCCACGCATGCGCACTTCAAGCCGCCTTTCAGCCACTGCATCCCCCTGTGCTCCGAGCTATGTCTGAGGTGAAGCAGATACTCGATCTAGTTGCTAAATAAATGGATGAATTGTCTGCTCCTGATCGGCTCAGTTCCGTATTAATCTGGATTAGCAGAGCCGTGCTCTATCTGTTAGCACAGCTTTCATTAGTTTGGCGCCTCGGTTTTCAACAAACAATTTCAACAAATGCTTGTCACCATAAATCTTGTTAAGAAAATAATGATCCATTTCCATCAGGGAAGTCTACATGTTTTTTTTTTTAAATTCCATTTTCATTAAAAAGTCATAATGCTTATGGAAAGGAATACAGGGATGTGCCCCAAAAGGAAAATGAAATTTCTTTTATTACAAAATGCTAACTGAAGTTTCTTTTCTTCTTCAGCTAGAAAGCAGTACACCCTTGTCTTTCTGGGGCACTTCTAGGATGAGAAGTAAATAGAAAAAAGAGTTAACACCTACTTAGGGGCAAATAAACAGAACCTTAAGCACATAGTCCTCCGGGTGATGTTACCCCAGTCCTACCCCATAGCAAGTTGCAGACAAAACCACGAAACATGGAAATAGTCTCTTCTTCATAGCAAAGGGTAGTTAGTGGGGCTCAGATGTCAGTGTCACAGTCTAGGGTCTTGCAAACAACCACAGCAGATAATTTTGGGCTAGAGGACTAATGATAGTAAGCCTTTTCTAGTACATCCATGTCGGTTATAGAGTCTGTTCCTTCTCAGCCAAGATACCAGCATTTCAGGACTCATCTCTGAGGGATGGTGAGTCATAGGCTGCGAAGCCCGTAAGAGAGGCAAGTAGAAGGACCTGTGCTTCACCTTGTGTTCGCCTGGGCTCCTGTATAACGATTGCCTAAGTCAGCAACCGCCCACAGTTTACATATAAGACCTAATGTCCCAGGATTCCATTCCGGGTGACTAAAAGCAAGAGACAGAGCCAAATACACACCTCCACTCTCCTCTTTTGGATCCCCTCTAGACAGCCAAACCCTTCCCACAATCCACTTGAATGCCTCCCACAAACACATTCATGCCTCCAGCAAGACAGGCTTCACTTACATCCTGACAATTTCCCTTTAAAAGTGAAAGTGCTTCCGGGAGTCTGTGATATTTTTACCCAAACCCGAGCTGAATGCTGCAGGCCCAGGCTGCCCGCAGATAGAGGAGTTGGCTCATTAACCCCGCCTAATGTCTCCTACCACAGACTCAGGGAAGAAGGCTCATTGGGCAGCCATCAAATGAGACCCCCATTAGCCTCCTTCTGCCCACATGACCTCAGTTTCCCTATCTGTAAACCCAGGAGCCTAAACAGAGTGGCAGAGTAGCCTGTGTCTCACATACACCTTTGGCTCTATACCCTTCTCTTTGAAATTTGAAAGAAATTAGTCCAGACTTTCATCTTATAAGTAGTGGGTGGCTGTTTTAGTTAGGGTTTTACTGCTGTGAACAGACACCATGACCAATGCAAGTTTTATAAAAGACAACATTTAATTGGGGCTGGCTTACAGGCTCAGAGGCTCAGTCCATTGTCGTCAAGGCAGAAACATGGCAGCATCCAGGCAGGCATGGTGCAGGAGGAGCTGAGAGTTCTCCATCTTCATCTGAAGGCTGCTGGTGGAAGACTCACTTCCAGGCAGCCAGGGTGAGGGTTTTAAGCCCACACCCACATTGACACACCTACTCCAACAAGGCCACACCTCCTAATAGGTTCACTTCCTGGGCCAATCATATACAAACCATCACATTCCACTCCCTGGCACCCATAGACTTGTTCAAACATGAGTCTATGGGGGCCATACTTAAACATAGCATAATGCAAAATACATTTAGTCCAACTTAAAAGGTCCCTGTAGTCTGTGGCAGTCTCAACAGTGTTAAAAGTCCAAAGTTCAAGGTCTCTTTTGAGATTCATCCAATCACTTAAATGTAATTCTCCAAGCAAGACAGGAAACCAGCTGGGCAAAGTCAAAACTCTTCATCTCCACTTCTGATGGCAAAGCAGTCTTCAGATATCCAACTCCTTTTTCATCTTTTGTTGACTTCAACAAGGTTCTTTCTCCTGTGCTTGTTCCACTCCCTGTTAGCAGCTTTCCTTAGCAGGCATCCTGTGGCTCTGGCATCTTTAAGATCTTGGGTACCCCATCTTGTTCCATTGTCTGAGATCCACACATGATCTTCTGTGTATCTCCAAAGAGCTGGTGTCACTTCTCCAGCTCTGCCCTTTGTAGTACTCTAAGTTCAGATTGATCCACTCCACTGCCACTGCTGTTCTTGGTGGTCATCCCATGGTACTGGCATCTCCAATATGCTAGGGTCTTCCACTGCAACTATAATTCACCAAAGCCTCTCATAGGCTCTCTTCATAGTACCAAGCCTCAACTCCTTTGCATGACCCCTTCAGTCCTGGGCTGTCCATTACAACTGAGGGTACACTTTCACAGTACCAAGCCTCAGCTGTTCTTCATGATGCCTTCATGCCTTCAAAACCAGTACCACCTGGATGATTCTTACATGTTACCAAGTACAGCTGCAGCATGAGGAACACTTGGCTATTTCTGGAATACAGCTTCTTGGTGCTCTCAGAAAACACTTCCCAGATTTCATCTCAGTGATGCTGGTCTTTTCTTAATCACCGCTAATTTCTTAGCTCCAGCTAACCAGCATCAATTGTCCCAGTAATCTCCTTTTCCTCTTGAATATAAAGCCAGAGACACATGACTGAAGCTGCTGAGTTCTGCTGCTTGCAGGAGCTGAAACATTGACCCCCTTATTCTATTACATTATCATTAGCTTCCTTTTTCCCAGCTCCTTCACTGCCTAAGTTGGCTGTCCTGAATCTTGCTCCTTAGACTGACTTTGAACTCAAGAGATCTGCATGCCTGTCCCCTAAGCACTGGGATTAAAGGTGTGGTCCACCAAGCCTGGATTAAAGTTTTTCTTCACCTAGAATTTGCCCTGTTCTAGGCTGGCCTTGAACTCAGAGATCTGCTTATCTTTGCCTCCTGGGATTAAAGGCTTGTACTACCATGCCTGGACCTAAAGTTAACTATGTGAATCTTGCCCCCAAGGTCACCACTCCTTTAATTCAGTTTAATATCCTTGAATTCAGCTCCATTTCACTTCCTTGAGTCCCTTTAATACTCAAACTATATATTTTGTACTTTTCCTTTCTCAGCTTGCTATGTTTGTTCAAAATTCTCTTTATCAGACTTAACCAGAGAACAAAGTCTTTACTGGGCTTCTTTGAGACTTCCTTTGCAGATGCAATTAATATAAATCTCTTTACCTTAGTCCTGGGTAGTCTCTTCAGACAATGGCAAAAAGCTGCTGTGTTCTTCACCAAAACATCACAAAAACAGTCTCTCAGCCACATATTAAAGTTCTTCTCCACTGAAACCTCCTGGGCCATCAGGCCTACACAGTGCAAATGACCCTCAGCACCACTGTCTTCCATATTCCTACTAGTCTGGCCCATTGAGCCCCACTTAAAGAATTCCGTGGCTTTCCAAATCCAAAGTCCCCAAATCCACATTCTTCCGATCAAAAGCATGGTCAGGCCTATCACAGCAATACCCCAGTCCCTGGTACCAACTTCTGTCTTAGTTAGGGTTTTACTGCTGTGAACAGACACCATGACCAATGCAAGTTTTATAAAAGACAACATTTAATTGGGGCTGGCTTACAGGCTCAGAGGCTCAGTCCATTGTCGTCAAGGCAGAAACATGGCAGCATCCAGGCAGGCATGGTGCAGGAGGAGCTAAGAATTCTCCATCTTCATCTGAAGGCTGCTAGTGGAAGACTCACTTCCAGGCAGCCAGGGTGAGGGTTTTAAGCCCACACCCACATTGACACACCTACTCCAACAAGGCCACACCTCCTAATAGGTTCACTTCCTGGGCCAATCATATACAAACCATCACAATGGCCTAGGCTCCTTCCCATTATTTTGGGAACCTCTGGGGGCTGATAAGGGATTCCGTGTTCTCTAATTTGGGGTATTTGCCTTGTTAGTTGGTGTAGGTTGTGAATCCTCAGATCAGCTCCCCATGTTCTCCGTCCTGTCTCCATATTGTGTCTTCCGATCCAGGGTCCTACTCCTTGCCCTTGACTCCCCAAAATACCACAACACAAGTCTCACTCTTTAAAACAGGTTTCATTGTCCACATGACTATACCAGCTGTGCCCAGCAGTAAAGCAATGTGCTTAAAGTTAGACATGAAGTAGCCCAGGCTTTAACATCTCCCCCACTGAATCCCTTCTCCCTCGAGTTTCCATGGCTTCCTCTCCTTCTGATTCACATCTTTGATTTTTATTAACTATTAATAAGAACAGCTTTCCTTTCACTTTGGCTATTTTCTAATGGCTTACATTCTTTGGCTCCATATTGTAGCACCTAAAACAGCCTACAAAATATATCTAAGACAAAGATAAGTTTTAATAGAACTTCTGTTACCAATTGTTAACAGTGTTCCTCTACTTCTCTGCCTGGAACAGATATCACTAATCAATCACACCACTCTTTGCCATGAATGTGGCTATCTTTCCCAACAGAGAGACCTAAGCAGACACTGCCAATTGATAATAGCTGTCACGATGGATGTAATCTCTTTGCAATCTCTGACCCCTGATAACATCACTTTCCTTCCCATTTTGACTTACTAACATTATTATAAAAATAGCATCCTTTATAAATTCTAATGAAGGTATTATTATTCATTTACTTAGGAAAAAGTCCAGATGGGGCTATAGAGAAAAGTGCTGGCTATGCAAGTCTGAGGATCAGAGCTCAGAGCCCCCAGAATCCACGTATGGTGGCTGCCTGTAATCCCAGCCTGTGGGAGGCAAAGATGGGGAATCCTCAGATCAAGCTAGGTGGCCAGACTGGGTGAACAATGAGCTCTGGGTTCAGTGTAAGAGGCCACCTCAGTGTGTGCAAGATGAGGAGCAATCAAAGAAGAGATCTGGTGTTGGCCTGCAGTCTCCACATGCATGTGCACACGCATGAACGTGCACCTGACTGAACTCATAGATGCCCCAATGCACCTGTTAACACGCATGCACACATGCACAGACACCACATACACATACATATAAGTTAATAGAGAGATACATGAAATAAGAAGTGTGGATCCGAGGCCAGCCTGGTCTACAGAGTGAGTTCCAGGACAGCCAGGGGCTATACAGAGAAACCCTGTCTCGAAAAACCAAAAAAAAAAAAAAAAAAAAAAAAAAAAAAAGAAAGAAGTGTGGATCATCAGAACAGGACTTAGCCTTCACTAAGGGTCCTCCCCCATCCTTGGTTCTAACAGTGTGCCACAGATTCTAATGTAGACCGTGTTTGATCACACTTTTGGATTAAAATGGGAAAAGGTTCTGTTTATATTAGAGTATCATGGCTTCCTTCTGTGCTCAGAACGTTCTCCCTCATCCTCCTCGCCTCGCCTTCCTCCCACTTGACTGAAGGCTCTGCCTATGTGTGACTCTCCCTAAGCGGTCATGTCTGACATCCTCTGTGGGTGGCCAGCCTCAGCCCCTCTCCCTTTGTGTACCCAGCACACCTCTTTCCAACCTTTATCTTCATTTCCATTATGTAACTTTGTTACTCCCTACATCCCAACTAAATTCCAGCCCTAGCACCAGGTGAACCTATACATCGTCGGTGCTTAGTAAATGGTTACTAAAGGCTAAATGGATGCTTGGCTACTTAATAGCTGGTTTCTGGGGAGTTTGTGAGAGCTGGGCTTAGCATACTGCCTGGCACATGGGAAGAGCTCATAAGGAAGAGCAACAATGTTGCAACTGGAGGACTGCCTGACCTCTACTTACATCGCCACATTTAATCCTCATAAGAACATATGCAGAGACACTATGATTGTTCCCAGGGGAGAGATGACAGTATCGAGGCTCCAAGAAGTGGAAGGAGCTTGTTTAGTGTTGAGTGACAGCTGAGATGGGCACACTCATCCCCCACCCATGAGCTGTCCAAGGGGGAGCAGGGGCGATCTGTTAGCACTGGAACATGAAGGTGAGTATGGTTTCCCAGCAGAAGGAAGCCACGTGTGACAGAACCAGGACTCAGAACCTTGGTGTTCGTCAAGCTCCAGTCCTTCTCAGGCCATCGGTGGTCCCCACAGCTTTGGCAAAGGAAGAAATGGTGCATTTTCAGTCTCCATGAACCCCCTTCCCCAAGTGAGGAAAGTGTGGCTTCTGGTTGTTATGGATGAGACAAAAATCTTACCGAGTGGAACACTTGGTGTGCTGCTGAAGCTACTAGGCTGTACCTCAGAGAAACTGAGGACAAAAATCACACAGGAGAATGCACACAATACAATACAACACACACACACACACACACACACACACACACACACACACATGATATAAAATAAAAACAAGAGGAAAAAATTCTGTCCCATGAGTGTCTTAGTTAGGGTTTTACTGCTGTGAACAGACACCGTGACCAAGGCAAGTATTATAAGGACATTTAATTGGGGCTGTCCATTATCATCAGTCCATTATCATCAGTCCATTATCATCAAGGTGGAAGCAGGGCAGCATCCAGGCAGGCATGGTACAGGAGGAGCTGAGAGTTCTACATCTTCATCTAAAGGCTGCTAGTGAAAGACTGACTTCCAGGAAGCTAGAGTAAGGGTCTTAAGACCATGCCCACAGTGACATACCTACTAGAACAAGGTCACACCTCCTAATAGTGCCACTCCCTGGGCCAAGCATATGCAAACCATCACAACGAGTACACATGTTTATGGGAGAACAGAAATTATTGCCAGAAAACAAAGGGAAATTATTGGATACAATTAATTGTTCAAACTGCCTAAGATCTGAAAGTAGACTGAGCAAATAGATTCTGCTAGAAGTGTTGTGCTCATTAACCCAGAGAAAGGAACCATTTCCTATGCGTGATTAACTCTCCATTGTCAGTGATTTACACAGCAGATGATCAAAGAAGAATTCCTTACCCACAGACAGTTTGGCTGGGTACCAGCCATTTAGCCCACCCACACAGGACAGTTTTGTCTGTGTCATTACTGGGGGTCTGTGGTTAATGCCATGACCCAGGAAGACGCTGTTTGTCTTTGATGAAGCTCTCCAGGGGCTCTAAAAGGAGCAATGATCAAGTGGAGTGCAGGGAGAGCCACAAGACTGTGCTCAGCGATTGAGGCATACCTCGCAGCAGGCTTTCTCTGGACTCCACTGCCTCTTGCTGCAGCTTTAAGAGGTAGGTGAAATCTGAAATATAACACCAAGCATCAGCAGACTCAAGCTTAATGAAGAAAGTCCTCATGACTAAAGGAAAGCCAGCATCACGGACTGTGCACCAGATCTTTGGAGACTTGTTCAGGATTTATTGAGCATCTACTATAATACTGCAAATTGAGCATGCTCTGGTTTCATCTCTCCACCCTGGACAAAAAGTACCTTCCTGGGGACCAAATGATTTCCTTCAGTGCTAAGGAGTATGCAGAAATCCAAGTGACTTCCTAATATTGTTTCCTTTGCTACAGGCTAAAGATACTGAGGGTACAAAGGTGGAAAAAGAATCTCAAAATCTGTCATGTTGAGGAATAGCAAAGACCCTATTCACCCAGAGCACTGAAGGCCAACCTGAAAACCACCACCTCCTAGAGGGCTGCGACGGTATTGCAAGCCAAATGTGTTATGCCTAGTATAGCTGGTTCACGGGGCTATAGACCTACTTACAGAATGTTGAACCACACTCTTCTTACAAAAAGAACGAAGTCCATGCACTTCATGGTGCTTAATCAAATAGTCTTACATTGCTCGCCAGGAGCCTGGTTTTGTCTTCATGTATGCATAACAAACCCATACTAGCAATGATGAAGGAAAAGAGAATTGACCGCTCTCTGGACCAGGGCTGCTCTGTGAAGGGTTCTTTACTCATAAACAGAATTTTTCATAGAACTAAATTTATTTGATTACTACTGTGATTTCTTACTGCGAAATGATATACTTCTTTCCTTTCGTCTCTTGTGTGTTTAAATAGGTCTCTTTTATGAAATGGTGGCATTAACAAAAGCTGTTCCTTTCAAGGACATCTTGGCAAATTCAGAAGTTGGCCAAATCTCTACTGGAACACTCTCCTTTTATCCTTTCTTTGTGAATGTCACCGGTTCACAAACTATCCAAATCAGGCAGCCAGTGCTATAAATGAGGACCAGGCAGAAAAAGTTCTATGCTAGCACAGCAAGAGGCCAGACAACTTCTTCCTACTTGAGAGGGATCAGGAAAAAAGGATTCAATGGTGCTGACATTTGGGTTGAGCCTTTAAAGATGGATATACTTTTTTTACACATAGAGACAAAAGTGAATTTGATATGTCATTTCAGGTGGTAGACACAGATGGAACAAAAGGGTGCCTCAAAATCAGTCAAGCTCAGGAACAGCAAAGGCCTACATTAACCAGAGTGGCAGATTCTAACCTGAGAACCACTGCCTCCTAGAGGGATAAAGAGGTATTGCAAGGTAAAGATGGAACCTTCTGAGAATACCTGTCAAAGGATTATGGTTCTAATCATTCAGCTGCATTCCTGAGTTCAAAGATACACTTAGCCAACTGATCATCTTTGAAGCAGTGACTGCTAATAAAGAAATCAGGATTTTTAAGCCAAAAAAGAGACGATTATACCCATTCCTTAACCGTGTATTGAAAGCCTACTGTATGACAGCCACTGTGGGAAACATCTACCTGGTTGAGCAATAACCACAGTAAGGACGCCGTTGAGGTGGGAGTTGTCACCTGGTCAAGGAGTACAAATGAGGCAGGCAGGAAGAGTGGCAAAGAGAGGGCAGATGACATGACATGGGATATGATTAAAAGAATAAACCTGATTTGTTGATGGTTTTGATGGCTAGTGGTTGAAAGGAAGGTAAAAGAATAAAAATGAATTTTGGGCTTTGGTCTGGACAATTAAATTGACGACAGTAACACTCTCCTGACTTCTTTTCCTGTTCTGGTGATCAAATTAACCTGAACATGTAATATCAAAGGAAGCATGTGGTTACTTTGGCTCTCAGTTCTAAAGCCCTAGGGAAGGCATGGTAACGAGAGCAGGAGACAGCTGGTCTGATCACACTCACAGTCAATAAACAGAGAGTGCTGCCTGCTTGCTGCTGCTCAGTTCTCTTTCTCCATCACACAGCCCAGGATCCCAGCCAGGGGATGGCGCCGCCCACAGTGGGCAAGTCTTCCCAACTCAATAAAGGTAATCAAGGTACTCCCCCACAGGAATGCACAGAGGCACGTTTCCATCGTGATTCTAGATTCCGTTCATGTGAAAATTAGCATCGACCACCACAAACACTGTGAGGAAGGGTTAAATGGTGTTCAAAGCAGCGTGGGAACCCTGACAGTGGATGAGGGGGTCCTGAAAATAATTACAGTCAGAATAACATGGGGAAGGCCAGAAACATCAAGGAAAGAAATCTAGACATTCATCTGAGAAAACCGTAGTGAGCCTCAACTGTATATAAGGCACAAAGGAATACAAGAATAATTTACAAATTAGGATATATGTTCTGTCTTGGAACAGAAGCATAATGGGATAGGTTCTGGTGAAAAAGCAGGATTCTCGAAATATCAAGATCCAGCAGGAACGTGGAAGTCTCCTAATTGACACTGGACTGACACTCCTGTAAATTTTTGTGTTGAGAATTCAACCTCACGGCTCATACAGACAGATGTGCCTCCCTAGCTCAGTTGCACCCTCATTCAGCATCCTTCATCATGGCAGTGGAAATGGACCAGGTGGATGCGTTAATCTTGATCCACAATAACATCAGCCACATTCACACATGCCTTAGAGACGACCCTCAGTCAAACAGGACCCATTTCACCCAGAGTCTCACCTCTCTCCCGATACATCCCACATCCAACAACCAGCTGGCCCAGAGCTTGAAAGGTGTGGCCTGTTTTAGTACAGGAAGCTGTCATATCATCCTGACTCCAGGGCTCCCCATGGGGTCAGGCCATGGTCTTCACTGAACAATACAGCCTTCATTCACTCCCTCCTCAGCCTTCTTCCCCTTCCTCTCTCCCTCCCTGTGATGGTTTGTATATGCTCTGCCCAGAAAGTGGCACTATTAATAGGTATGGCCTTGTTGGAGTAGGGGTGGCCTTGTTAGATTAGCATGTCCCTACTGGAGTAGGTATGTCACTGTGGATGTGGGCTTTAAAGCCCTCTTCCTAGCTGCCTGGATGCCATTATTCTGCTAGCAGTCTTCAGATGAAGATGTAGAACTCTCAGCTCCTCCTGCACCATGCCTGCCTGGATGCTGCCATACTCCCACCTTGATGATAATGGACTGACCCTCTGAACCTGTAAGCCAGCCCCAATTAAATGGTGTCCTTGTAAGAGTTACCTTGGTCATGGTATCTGTTCACTGCAGTAAAACCCTAAGTAAGACACTCCCCCTTTCTCCCCCACTTCTCACCTCAATACATCAAGTTCATGAGAGTTCTAGTGTCTGTCACATTCCTGTCCTATGGACCCCAATCTGAAGTACAACATGGCCTCCAACCCTGAAACCCAGTGTTATCAGCAATATTAGTTCATGTTCTTAATTACCTACATACTAGATACCTGTTTATAGATGTCTTTTCCTGTGACCTCAAAGGCTCAGTGCCACCGTTGCCACCCCACAGAGGAAGACACAAATGCTCTGAGAAGTGATGGTGTGGAACATCCACATCAAGTTTCCTCCACCCTCAGATGGAGATGTGGGCACCCCAGGGGATGCACCTTTCTTTCTGCACAATGATCCTTCCCTCCATTGCACACATTCTTAGGGCCCTCCTCCCTGCCCCTCCACTTCTAGGACCCACTCACCACCCAAGGCCAACGTGGCCAATTATGTGACTTTCACAGCACATGACCTCCTAAAGGCAGAAAGTTCAGTTCGCTCCTATCTCCCTTGGTTTTCTTTCAAAATTCTCTTTTAAAAAAAATGGCCATAAGCACTTTAGACCTCCCAAGACAGTTCCTGCTGCCCGTCTCTAGCATTCCCAATAAGGGATGTGTGGATAGAACACAGGGATCTTACAACCTTCTCTGCGAAGTCCTCGAAATGATTGATGAAACACAAATCTAGTTTACAGCTATAGAGGCTCTCTCTCGAAAGAACTAAGCCTCGTGGTGGTGGGAGCAAAGGCTCTGAGTTCATGCTTCTCAGAAAGATGGGGTGCAAGAGATGGGTGGTGATTTGGAAGGAAGGAAAGGACCAGGCACGTAATGTAAAAGGAGGAGAAATTAAAGAACAAGCATAGGTACTCACCATGGGCTTCCTCCGCCTGGAATCTTATCTCCCTTTCTGTGACTATTGATCTCTTATTTATGCTTCAAAACTCGATTCAAACGTCATCAGTTTATGAACATTTACATGAGTTTCCCAACACAGCGACCACTACCCACAGCCCGACACAGCACAGACTGTGTACCAGGGCTTAAGAACTCATCCTGTGATACAACTCAGTCTCATGTCCCCCTGGTATCGACTCCTTTTCCTGTCACGGTAGTAAAATCCTCCGAAGAGATCATCTCAGGCGATAAAGAAGACATTTAGGCCAGTGGTTCTCAAACTGTGGGTCCTGACCTCTTCAGGGGTTGAATGAACCTTTCATGGGGGTCATCTGAGACCATTAGAAAACAGATATTTACATTACAATTGATAACAGTAGCAAAATTCAGTTATGAAGCAGCAATGAAAATAATTACGTGGTTGGGTCAATACAACATGAGGAACTGTATTAAAGGACTTCAGCATCGGGAAGGTTGAGAGCCACTAATTTAGACTCACAGTTGTTGTGGCAGGGAAGCCAGGGCAGCAGGAGCTCGAGGCAGCTGATCACACTGCATCCCATCCAGTCAGGCGGCAGAGAGTGGTAAATTCTGGTGTTTGACTCTTACCCTTCTTTACTCAGCTCAGGACCCCAGTTGGTGCTGCCCATATGGGTCTTTCCATCTCAATTAACCTAATCTAGATAATCCCTTAAGAGGTACCCAGGAGCTGGTCTGCTGGGTGGCTCTGGATCCTGTCTACCTGACCACCCATGTTAATGATCCCGCATCACTCGTTAGCATGTGTCACATCGCTTGGTAGCTTGTATCACATTTCACTAGTTAGATCGTATCACACCGCTTAGCTTTGTAACTTTGTCCTTCAACATCCCCACACCTCACCTCTGTGGCAGGGTGGGTATCAGGGGTTCAGCACCATGTATGGTGTGATGATCCATCCTCAATGAACTGGTATCAATGTTCCTCTACTGTTACTGTAACAGCTGTAGCATGGCCCCTCCAGTGTCCTTACTAATTAGTACTTTATCCTCCATAGCCTAATGTTAATTAACTTGTGTGTGTGTGTGTGTGTGTGTGTGTGTGTGTGTGTGTCCTTTAGCTACACTGCAAGACCCCTGGGGAAAGAGTACCTATTGCACAAATTCACATCCCACACGGCCGCAAGAACAGTCCCAGACACATAATGCATGCTCAAATATTTACAGAATAAATTCTTAAAGCTTTGGTTACAATGTAGATGCTTGTTTTGATTGGCAACAGAACAGATGTCGTTTGTATTTACACTCTTGTTTCCAAGACTAATTGATGTGGGTCTTATAATCATAAAAGCCCCTTTAAACTCTCCCCTAATAATGACAGAAGCCATCAATTAAACAAACCATTAGATGTATCAACAACCTATTAATCCACTCTTCGTGGAGGAAGGTTGGTTGGGTTTCAGTTGTCTGGCTGTGCAATAGAATTGGAGGTAACGAGAATATCTGGTTTGGTTTCAGGCCCTCCATCAAGATGGCTTAATCTGTGTAATGAGGACTGGATGACAGGTCTAGGGAAATTGTTCAATGGGGAAGAGAATTTGCTGCACAAGAGTGGGGGTCCTTAGTTCCAATCCCCAACACACACTTTAGATTCTGAGCATGGCCATGAATAGGCCTGTACCACAGTGCTAGGTAGGGTTGGGGGAAGACAAGTTTCCCCAAGACTTGTTAGCAGTTAGCCTGGCTTCATGTTCACACCCTGTCTCAGGGGAATAAGGTGGGCACAGTGTTCAACTCACTCCTACAGACTTATTACACCCAAAGATTAATCCACCAAACTTTCCTTTCATTATAGAAGCTTCTAATTGTTCTAGTGATTAGCACAGAGACCACAAGTAGTTGGTGGGAAGAGAATAGGAGATTTCCAAGTGGGGCGCTTGGGACATAATCACATCCCTCCTCCTAGGGCTCGGGGATCGTTGTGGAAGACTGGGTGGAAAGAGTGTATTAGTCAGAGGTGACTATAAAGAAGCTTCTAGACACAGCAGGGCAGCTACATATGAACTCACAGCACTGTGACACCACACGCAAAACCTGTACAAGCTCGAGCCAGACCAAATCCCAACATGGAATGTGTATGTGGTCACAAAGCCCTGCCCTAGCTGAGGAACTGTGGGTAATTGCTAGCTGCTGGAGGAGGAAGAGTTGAGTTTTGGCCACATATCCAAGAATATTTGGGCAGCAGCACAGAGAATATTGGGTCGGGGGAGGGGGGAAGGGTGGAATTGGGAGGAATTGGGAAGGAACAAATATTTTCAAAATGTGCTATATGGAATTTAATAATTTTTAAAGGGAAAGAGTGGAGAGCAACCAAGCTGAATGCCTAAATCCTCCTCAGGGCTCATCACATTGTCAGACATAGCAGCTCTATTCTAACAAGCAGACTTCTCAGCCTCCACAGTACAAAGCTCTCATCTGGAAGCAGTGTGCAGATATGAATGGTATCACACGTCTACATATACCACATGCATTCCTCCAACACAAATACACACAGACACAAATACAAACACCATATGCATATGAATAAATATGTAGCATACACACTCATGTACATACAAGCACATATATACTACATGCACATACAGACACATGCATCTACCATAAATATACACGTGCTCATATACCACACATACACATACAAATATACTTACACACAGAAACACAAATGACACACACACATATATATACATGTACCACACACATACAAATGCACACATTCATATATATATATCACAAGTACACATACACATATACACATATACCTCACACCCACACAACACACACCCACACAAATATAAACACTCATATATATATATATATGTATATATATATATATATATACATATGCCACACATGTACACATACTCCACACACACACTACACAATACACATATATAAAGGCACACATTCACACACACATACACACACATATATATTTTTATATGTACAAATATACATATACACCACATGCTACACAATACATGTGTACAAATGCATACATTCACACACACATATCTACTATATATGTACACATATACATATACACCCCACACACACCACACTACACACTCCCATGTACAATTGCATACATACATAAAATGAAAAAATAAGTGTCACTAACCACAAATGTGGATGCAGATGATAACACACACACACACACACACACACACACACATGGGTCACATTTGGCTTCACACACATACAAACATACACACTTTGCTCATTCATGACAACTCTATGAACGGTGTGAAGATGTCTTATAAAAAGAAGATGGAGGCCCTGGTTCTGCCACTCGCCTGTGGGTCAGCCATTTTGATCAGTTTCATGTCTGTATAATGGCGATAAACACTTGCACACAGAACTGTTATGAAGAGTAACTGATAATCTGAGGACAAGTGTTGGAACTGAGCTAGCCCAGACTTTCTGCCTTCAAGGCTCACTTCTTCCACTTTTGCCATCAAGTATTCAACTTGAAAACTCTTTTCTAACTACCTACTATGTGCTTGGCACCAGAGGGAAAAGTAAGGCAGAAAGAATGGAGTGCCTACCCTCACGGGTTCATGGTCTGGGAGAGAAAGCAGACGGTGCATGAGACACCTTGTTAACATATCATTCAAGAGACTATAAAGGGACCCAGAGGAGAAAGGAGACCTAGCCAGGGCTTGTATGGTTGGTTGGAAAGACACGAGAGGCTTCCCCCAGACAGTCATGTGCAGCTTCCCATGTGACCATTGCTCGGTTCCCACCCACCCTCTGCCAGCAGCTTGGTGACGATGGGCAGTAGCCACACTGAAGGCATCATTAGGGCATCTATCTGCAGGAGTTCTGCATGGTAGGCAGTGCCAGAGATGGCATCACACTGCCCCAGACTTTCTATTACAAAATAGTCTCCTACCCTCATCCATGAAGGTTCTGTTCTGAGACCCATGTAGATGCTTAAAACTACAGCTCATCCCAAAAGCTGCAGACACATGAAGGGTTTGTCCTAGATGCATCTATGGTAAAGCTTAATGTACATAATGAGCAGAATAGAATTTAATGAAAATCAAAGTGAAATGGATTAGTTATAACACACATCATTGAGAATTATTTGAAGTGTATTGGCTGTTGACATCTGGCGTGTTGGGATCGAGGCTGATCACAGGTAACTGGAATGAATGGCAGAAAGAAAAACTGTGATTAAGAGCCAACCTGAGAACCTCAAGCCAGGTGGCCCAAGGAACAGGAATTTATCATCTTACAGGTGCCAAAGAACCAAATAAAATTGAAAGTTGAGGTGTCAGCGAGAGGTTGTTCCTGAGAGCTTATCCATCCCTCCCTTTCCCCTAGCTTTAGGCCATTTTCTGTCAACCTTTGGCACCCCTGGCTTATAGAAACAGTTGCTATATCTTGTTCTCATGACTGTCAGTGTACACAACTGCATCCAAATTCCCCCCTCTCCTAATGACGTCTGCATATTGTGCCAGCTCCCATCCAAATCCCCCTCTCTCAGATCTAGTTGCATCTATAAAAATCCTATTCCCAAACACTCACACAGTCCCAGGTCCTATGAAGTCAGAATTGGTTACACGAGTCTGGGAGAATGTCTTCTTCAATAAAGTGCTTGGGATGGAAACATGATGTAATGGTTCCTGTCTCTAAAATTATCTATGAGACCAGGGTCTGCACACCAGTGATGGAATATGTAGGTTTAGCTAGCTTCTGAGCATGTGAGGGATTATCTTGATTAGGTTAAGTAGGGTGGGAAGAGTTGCCCACCATGGGTGGCGTCATTCCCTCGGAAGACCTTCTCACTGTGGGTGGTGTCATTCCCTGGGAAGACCTGCCTACTGTGGATGTTGTCATTCCCTGGGAAGACCTGCCCACTGTGGGTGGTGTCATTCCCTAGGTCAGGATCTTGGGCTGAGGAAATGGGACTTCTCCACCATGATGGCCTATTTCTCTAACTGTGATCCAGAATGAACAAGTTCTCTTTTAAGTAGCTTTTGTTAGGAAAAGAAGCTAAAACACTTGAGGACAGGAGTTAAGATGCACAGAACCCACAGAAAACCTGGACACATGTACCTGTAATCCCAGCACTCCTTAGGTCATATGGGAGAATCTACAGACACTCACAGGCCAGCTATCCTGACACACAACAGGAATGAGTCTTTGTCTCAAAACAAAGATGGAGGACTATAAAGGACCCAAAGATTCAACTCTGACCTCCAAGCATGTGCTGTGGTCCATGTACAACTCCTCTACTCCACATGCCCCTCCCATACATAACTTATTTTAAAAGACTTCATTATGGATATAGGGGTAAATTTTCGGAGGTATAGTTCATCCCACTGAATCTTGCCCCCTTGCTACTAGACATTTTCCCCGTACCCCAAATGAGGCTTAATAGTTCCAGAAACAGCAGTCACCTAGTGTTCTCCTTATAGACCTAGAAACAGCATCATGGAGACCTACCCATTACCAACACCAGGTGGCTATGGTCATCTCCACATGGCCACTGCCAGCCCCTCCTCCAAGAATTCAGAATCTAGAATCCCAGCTACCCCCTTTGTTCTCCAGCCCTGCACATGATGACCTGCTTTCTGCCTGTGGGGGTTGAGGGGACAGTCTCTGTGTTTTCCCGGTGATCTCTGGCCCATGGATTCACACCTGTGTATGTAATTCCTTCTCTTGGGGGCAGAGATGGGCTTTCTGCCTTAGTCCCCACACCAGAAGTGATGAGGTGTCATGGTGGAGACTGACCTCAGCCTTGGCTTTTCTCTCTTGCTTGCTCGCTCTGCTGAAGCCAGCAGCCATGTTGGGAGTCACCTATGTAGACACTCATGAAGCAAGGAGCTTCTCCACCCACAGCCAGAGACTTCAGGGCAGAGGCCCATGAGGAGGCTGTATCCTGACCATAACCACTGGAATGACCTTGAAAGTGGATCCCTCCCTTGGCAGAAACTGACCTCGGAAGAGACCCCAGTTTCAGCTGGACCTGATGACTGTCTTGACAAACACCCTGGGACAGAGGACCCAGGGAAGCCATACCTCCTACCCGGATGGCTGGCTATGCAGATGTACTGTGTGGTAAACCGTCCCCTTCTCCCGTTCCCCACCCTCCAGTAGATGTTGAACCAACTCCCCATATTCCATTCTGTTAAATTAACTTACATGATTCGCATTCTGTGTGTGGGATGCTGACTGTCTTAAGGTGGTATCTAAGCCTGGACCTAAGGACACTTGTGGATGGGCAACATGGTCATTCAAAAGAGTGTTTTAGAAATGCAAAGGTCACTCCATAAAAATTGATTGGGTACCTACTATGTGCCAGGTCCAGTGCTGAGTGTTGCAAATGCAGCTATGGGTAAGAAAGGGAGGCCCTGGAGTTTGCCTCTGCCCATCTCTTTTGGTCAGGACGCCAGGAAGTCAAACACTCAGGGGCCAACACAAAACAGACCCCAAGCACTTACTACAGCTTTCTTAATCTGGGCATGCTTTAAGTACGCGCCTCTCCGCTGGGGCTTCTCATTTGTACAGGGAAGATAAAAATGTCTGCCTCCCAAGAACTGCAAGGTCAAGAAGGTATGGAAGCTGGAGGCTCATGGGAGATTTCTACAGAAGAAAGAGCCCCAGTCCATTAAGACAGAGTCACTTCATTGTAACAAAAGCTCCCGACTTAGAACAATCCACTACCCGCATCTGCCCAAGTGGCCAGCGGCCCTCTGCTGGCCCCGGAGCTAGCTTTTACCAAAGCCTGGGTTAACGGGATTCAACAAAGAGCCTGTTGCTTCTGGCTCCAGCTAGCAGGTCGCTGGCCATTGATAAAACACAGGCTGTAATACAAAGAGCAGCCTCCCGGAGGCCACCAGTCCCATAAATCATCAGCCGGCAAGGGCTATTGAATTACCTCGGCAAGATGGATGACGCCGAGCTGGAAGGCCGCCTGATAAAGTTTCCCTCTAAATAATTCCGCGTAGAAAGCTGGGTTGAGAAATGGAGTCTTTCTACCAGCTTGGCCCCGACTGTGCCACCTCTGCCAAGTGCTTCTGAGATAAACACATTTCCTTGTGGGCTACGAGGGTGTCTGCAATGAAAAACAAAAATGCACGGCTGATCCCCACAGAAGTATCTACTTCTACCTGAGGCCCAAACAAGGCTTTAGTGTAATAATAATTTATTATTGTTTTCTGTGGTTCTAACTCAATAATAGCTATCACCCTTCATTATCTACTTCCAAAACTCAAACTAATTTGATGATCAGGACACCTCTGGCCTTTGGGTCCATATTGCCTATTGTTAGGCACACAGCAATCATTGGAGAGCTGGGAAAATCAATGGCTGATCACATAGGTGACTAAATAGTAATAATCACTATTGTCCATTAAGTATATTAAATGCAGTTTGGTAATGGGCAAAACACTTGAGCTCATTAAATCATGAAACAATCTCAGGATACGGTTCTGTCACTCTCTTCATTTGATTGGCAAGAACATTAGATCTCAGAGACATGGCATATCATATCATACCAGTATTATATGCTGGTAAGTGTCAGAGCCGGGACTCAAACCCATGTTCTTCATGGGAGTCAGCAAAGCTGATTCTGCCACGATACAAGTAGTGAGTCAAATAAACTTTGCAAGCCCTGTTGCCTCTGTTACAGCTACTTGTCTACATCCCAATAATGCCAAAGCAGCCATCGATGATACAGAAGCAAGTGAATGTCATTGTGTCCCAATAAAACTTTATTTATACAAACAGGCAGAGGGCCAAATGGGACCCATGGTTTGTAGTATGAAAACCTCTTCTCCGCGTGCACTGTGTTTCTCCTTCTATGCATCTGTTTCCATATTAAAAAAAAAATACCTGATAGCTCTTCATGGGTTAACTTTATTCAATTTATTCATAATTCCTTTATTGTTTCCTAGAAGGATTCCAGCATCAAGGAAAAACAGAGGCCTTGTTTGTTATGAAACTAAGGTGTGTCTTCTACTTCAGCCATTCACTGGATATAAGGAAAGGCCAATGATGCTGTAGAAACAGCAAGTCCCCGCACCTCACTGACTTAGCATACAGCTCTTCCAGAGGTCCCAAGTGTAGCTCCCATCATCCACTTTGGGGACCTCATTAACTACCCGTAATACCAGCTCCAGGGCATCCAACACCCTCTTCTGGCTTCCATGGGCATTGAACTCTTATGGCATGTGCACATACACACAGATACATAGACACAGGCGTAAGAATAAATCTCCAGACAAGGTCATATATACATAGGGTGTGGGAGGGAAGCATAAAAATCACTGGCAATTGAGAGTTTAGAACAAGTTACTAACAATGAATGAATTGATCTGGCCATCAGCTGTCCAAGAGAGGTCCCCATCCCAGTGCAACAAGGACCCAAGATGATTCCAGTTGCACTGCTACCACCACATCAGTGGTCTGTACACGCCATCATGCATAGTGAAGAATGGGACCCTCTCAACTTTCTCATGACAAAAGCTGTAGAAGACATTAACACCAGTAGGGCGTTGGCCATCTTCACCATGAGCGGGAGAAGGGCAGAGTATGCGAACATTGATACTCATACTGCTCTGGAAACACTGAGGGACTGCCTCTTCTAATCGATAGTATAAATATGAGGATATCTGTGAACAATGTGTATTTTCTCTGTTTATATTATGCTCGCATTCTTTGGGGACAGTCACATGGTCTCATCCCTAGATGACAGAAGTAAAGGGAGGTCAGTGAATACTAAGAAAGAAAAAGAGACAGAGAAAGAGAGACAGAGACAGAGAGAGACAGAAAGAGAGACAGAGTCAGAGAGACAGAGAGAGACAGAGAGACAGAGAATCAGTTGCCTTTGGGACAACCCACATAGGTTGTCCAGTCCCAAGTGACCAGCCCTGGACACATGTACATAAGAGCAAGACTAGACAGACTCAGTAAGTTATATATATATATATATATATATATATATATATATATATATATGTGTGTGTGTGTGTGTGTGTGTGTGTGTGTGTGTAAATATGTAAAAATACACATACATATACATGAAGCAATAGCAATTTAAAAGATCATAAATTGGGGGAGGAGTTGGAGGGGACAAGGGGCAAGAGTCATGTAGATTTGGTGCTCATGTATGAAATTTGAAAAAAAAATTAAAGATAAAGACCTGTGCTCAGACTTAGTAATGGGACTATTGTAACACATACATACAGAAACTAGAACTTCTAGAATCCAGGGTAAAAACTCAAATCGATATATTAAGAGTTTGAACGCGAGGATTCTTTCCTTCCTTTGTTCTACCGTTTTGTACATCCTAAAACAGAGAATCCAACTGGATCCGCTTTCATCCCATAATGAGTCTGCTGGCTAGACCACTTCGGAGTTTTAATAATCTGCTCTTGAGTCATGCTGTGCCCACCAAAAAGAAACCCCAGGAATAAAACAGCAACATAATTGCTCTCCAATAAAACTTTATTTACACAGACACAGGGCCATAGTATGGCACTTCTACTCTTTTTGATTACACAGTACTAATTCCATCTGGACTTTGCATCTCTTGTTCACAAATGGAGAATAAACTCCTTGGATGAACAGATACCCATCCCTGTATCTGTATTCCCTGCAAGTCATCTTCCACTCTGACTCACACCTTCTTTATAATAGCTGCTGATGCTCAGTCTACTTAGAAAGTCATGGAGTTCATGAACTCCTGACATTCATGAGGCAGAGAAATGTGCTTACACCTTGGAAGTGACACCAGAAAGGGCCTTAGTCATCAGATGGATCTACCAAGTAGAGGAGGACCAAGTTTGGAGAGACCAGAGTGTGCCCACCAAGAACTTCAGAAGACACAGAACAGAGTCCCAGAACCGAGAGCTTCAAACAAACGCCTTAACTATTTAGCATAATATACCACAGTAATTGTCCATTTTTCCCCATAGAGGGAAACTTGCAGGGTGTAGAAGCGTTTTTAGTTGCTACAACAGATATTGCCAAAATCTAATGGACAGAGTCTATAAGTATTTATAATAGCCTATAAGGAACAAGTCAACCCTTCCACAGCAAAGGGTCCCACCCAAAGTGTTAAGAAAGTTAGGATTTGGAGAGCTTAAACTATTACCCAAGTCAGCTAGATCCTGTTATTCATTCACTCACTCATCATTAATCAATGATTATTGAATGCATATTGAGTTCCAAGCAGCAAATGAGGCCCAGAGGGTGTAATAGCTAACATAAACACATTCCTGTTTGAATGGACTTTATGGTCTAGTTGGAAAGGCAGACATTAAGCGAGCAATCAAACAAACGAGCATTTCATTACAAAAATAAACGAAAGGAGGGAGCAGAGTCTCTGGGAGTCTGCAAAAAACCTGCCGGGAAGGAGGTGGAAGGTTAGGGAAGACCTTGCCAACAGAGAAACAAGGATTCTGAAGAGCTTCTGGGGAGGGAACAGAGATCTAGGCAAAGATGTGTGAGAGGGGCTCACTGCGCTGAGGGAGGGTGTGAGATGTGTGCACAGAAAGTGATGGGTGGGCAGGTGTCAGGTGCTGGGGTGCATGATACAGTCAGTGACAGGTGCTGGGGTGCATGCTACAGCAGGTGTCAGGTGCTGGGGTGCATGATACAGTCAGTAACAGGTGCTGGGGTGCATGATACAGTCAGTAACAGGTGCTGGGGTACATGCTACAGCATGTGTCAGGTGCTGGGGTGTATAATACAGCAGGTTCAGGTGTTAGGGTGCATGATACAGTCAGTGACAGGTGTTGGGGTGCATGGTACAGCAGGTGTCAAGTGCTGGGGTGCATGGTACAGCAGGTGATAGAAGCCAGGGTGTATGAGAAGGCAGGTGCCAAGTGCTTGGGTTCATAATACAGCAGGGACCTGATTCCTTAGCTCTGCGTAGAGCAGGTTTGGTCTTTGTTTACAAACATGGAAAATCAAACACATTTGAAGCAAGGAATGAATGATCCACCTTTGCAATTTGGACAAATTATCCAGGCTGCATGATGGAGAATGGAGTGTGTGGGGGGGGGGGTGAGGGGTTGATGTGGATGAAGGGACACAATGAGCAGGAGCACCATAACCTGGAACACCAGGAGCGGGAGCACTATCAGCTGGAGCACCATCAGTAGGCTGTTACAGACCTGCAAGTGAAGGATGATGGGACCTCAGTGCTAGGTGGTGGGAGGGAAGACAGAGAAAAGTAGGTATGGCTGAGCATTAACTGAGATGTGGGGTGTGACAAAGATGTCTCCTAATGCCTCTGGCCTCTGTAACTAGAGGAGCAGACTGACTCCCACACAGTTAGGAGGAGGGCCTCAAAGCCCACCCCAACATTAACACACCTCCTCCAGCAAGGCCACACCTACTCCAACAAGACCACACCTCCTAATGGTAGCACTTCCTGGGCCAAGCATATTCAAACCACCACAACCTCGGCAGTGATGGACTATGACCTGGAATTAAAGTCAAATCCATCTTTTCTTAACCTGTGATGAGTTTGTTCCTAGTACAGAAAGGAAACCAGAACACAGTCCAGTCAAGTAGCTTATATAGATGGTTCTGGTATCTATGTGCTGGAGATCTCCCTATCTCCCTTTGTGTGTGTATGTGTTGGATGCATGCAGGACTTATGTATGTGGCATATGTACACTTGTATGTGGGAGTGTGTGCATGTATAGAGTGCAGAGGAGGATGTCAAGTATTTTCATCACTTCCTATTTTATTCCCCTCAGACAAGGTCTCTTGCTAAATTTAGAACTAGGCTAGCCGCTCAAGTGATTCTCCTGCCTCAGCTCCTCCAGTCCCACATCTGCTTAGATACTACCATGCTTCTGCCTTGATGATAATGGACTGAACCTCTGAACCTGTAAGCCAGCCCCAAGTAATTGTTTTTATAAGAGTTACCTTTGTCATGGTGTCTGTTCAGAGCAGTAAAATGCCAACTAAGACAGAGAGCAAGGCAGGAACTGAAGAAAAGAACTTGAAGGCAGGATTACTTGCTATTTCACATAGCATCAGTTCTAACCAACAACTTACTTCACAAACAAAGAAGTGTGGCAGGAATCATGGAGATTGCTGGTTGTTGGCCGGCAGGGAGGTGAACTCGGCTAGCTTTCTCATACAATTCAAGATCCGCTGCATAGGGAATGGTGTTGCCCACAGTGGGCTGGAACCTCCTACATCACTTAACTGGACAATCCCTCACTGGCAAGAGCACAAACCAAACTGATCACCCAGTTTTTCAACCGATAGTCTCTTCCCAGAATAATCTAGGTTCTGTCAAGTTGGCAGTTAAACCTTACCAGGACAGACCTCATCCCTTATAATCATTATGACTCAGAGAACAGAACCACCCACCTACTTCTCTAAGAATCAGCCCATTCCTTCAATAGCCTTAGATGTTTGTATGTCCAACTTTGTTCTTGAGGGCTAGTGACTCCATATACATAAGTACAAATAAGATTATGGTGGGCCGGGCGGTGGTGGTGCACGCCTGTAATCCCAGCACTCTGGGAGGCAGAGGCAGGCGGATTTATGAATTCGAGGCCAGCCTGGTCTAGAGTGAGTTCCAGGACAGCCAGGGCTATACAGAGAAACTCTGTCTCGAAAAAACCAAAAAAAAAAAAAAAAAAAAAAAAAAAAAAAAAAAAAAAAAAAAAAAAAAAAAAAGATTATGGTGGACCTAGGAATGTTCTATATTATAACCTTATTCATTCACAAACATTTATTAAAACAAATAATCCTTGTCCTTCTGTGTCTAACCTTGAGTAATCTGCTCCACACTAATAGAGATGCTTGACTGTAAAATGACCACCAGACTTCAATACAATGACAGAATTATAGTATTGGGACTCTTATTGGTAGGATATAGAATCCATTTCCAATGATATCAAATATATTTCCTCTCATTTGCCAACTTTAATTGGTTGATAGTGCCTGTGTGCAGTGTTAGGCTGAGAATTAAGCTGGGAAAAATTCAGTTGTAAAACCAAAGCAATAGAGTAGTGATGTCTGTCATGGGTTTGAGGTGGAAGAGTGGAGGCAATTATTGTTCCATTTTCAACAAATTTATAATTTTGTGTATTGATAAAATATATTTGACAAGATTGTGTTAAATACTTTTGTGACTATTTTAGTGAAGATCAGTTTATTACTTTGTGCTATAATAGTTTTTATTTTTTACTTTCTTACAGGAATTATGGTGGCCTAATAATATGAGTTCCTGAAAATCTTTTGCTCAGAAACAGTGTAATTTTTCTATTATCATGTCCTTAAGTACTTGAGAAAATATTGCTGTAGTATGAGGAAGGTCAGGTAAAGGAAGATTTTAAGTAATGGTTTCGATTTCTTTAAATATAAATACAGGACTATGTGCATTTTAATTTATGCTTCTGTTAATATTTAGCTATGTTTTTCTACAAATCTGTGATTTGTATCTAAGTTCTCAGTTTCACATAAAAAAATAAGAGTTGAAAACAGAGCTGTTGAGTGGTTACCTTCCCCTCTTTCATACCATGTCCTTAACAGACATTACTAATCAATTCCTGTTTTGTTTTTGTTTTTGTTTTGCTGTTGCTGTTGTTGTTGTTGTTGTTGTTGTTTTTGCTGTCTGAATCCTTCTCAGCTTAACTCTGTTGCTTTGAAAGGTAACACTGCTAGAGCTGACTGTGGTTATTAATATGTCCCAGGTTGTGTAGGAGAAAACAGATCAAGTCTAAGAACTGGGATTTTCAGAACTCGTGTTCTCAGTCTGCCACATCCAGATCTAGCCCACTTCCACAAACCAGAAGGTGTGTCTTAGACTCTTTCTAGAAATGACTTAGCCATATATTCTAAATGCTCACATCCTTCAGTGTTTAGCATAACCTGGTGACAGAATTGAAGAGCTATTTGGAGTAAAATGGCTGAATCATTTTAGCTGTCTCACTGTCTAAAGATTTATGAAAACAAAACCAACAAAAAACTCACAAAGAGAAAGAAAGAAGGAAAGGAAGGAAGGAAGGAAGGAAGGAAGGAAGGAAGGAAGGGAAAAGAAAGGAAGGAAGGAAGGAAGGAAGGAAGGAAGGAAGGAAGGAAGGAAGGAAGGAAGGAAGGAAGGAAGGAAGGAAGGAAGGGAAAAGAAAGGAAGGAAGGAAGGAAGGAAGGAAGGAAGGAAGGAAGGAAGGAAATCTATATTTGGCTTTTGGGCTGCCTGGAAAGCACCCAGCACTCCCTCTAAGAGCCCCCAGATCAGCACACAAAATCAGCCTGTCCAGGCAGATTATCCTTCCCTGAGTCCCTGCCAGGACCTTGGGAAATGAAGCCCCAGGGGCCGTTCTGTCTGTTGTGACCTATTTAGATGTGACATGCTTGATAAGGTCTGGAGTGGCACTAATGGGGATGGACAAGAAGGTAGGCTTAGAGTGCCCCAAGGGAGATGAGCTCATGGAATTGACCAAATTCCTGGGGGAAAGGTCTGTCCAGGGGAAAGGCATGTATTAAATCTGCCCTCAGAGCCCTGCTTAGAACATCCCAACGGCATCGTTGTATGCCCATACAATAGTCAAGACTTCTTAATGTAGCCTCCAAGGTATGTCCACTCCACACCGCTTCCTCTGCCCTTCTCCAATCTCTGCCCTCTTGGAGAGAGACCGGATTATTTTTAGTTTCAAACTGGCAAGATGTTCTGCCTTTGCTCTGGGCCTTTGCTTAAATGATTCCCTTTGACATCATTCTTTGTCCTTGTCCGATGACATCCCGAGGGTTGCAGTTCAGCTGTCATCCAGATGGCATCATGTCCCAAGCACAGGACTGGACCTACGCCTTTGCTCCTCTAGGACACAGTACTCACTCTGTGGACACACTTGTGTATTGTCTGGGAATGATCTGCCAATTGTTCACCAGCACCTCCCACCACGCTGTGGGCTGCTCACCTTCCTCCTGACTCCACCTCAGTCCCAGGATCCTCCTATGATGCCGTGGCATCCTTTAGATGTCGATAATCACATCAGACTCATCATACACAATCCAAAGCTCCAAGCATCCCCTCCCAAGCCCATGCTGTCCATTTTCCCATTCTGCCCCACTCATTAGCTGCTCAACTTGACACCATCTCTCTAACATTATCCTCTGTGAACTGAAGTGCTTCCAGAATCTTGCCACTACTCAGTGCCTTCATATTACTAGCCTAATCCAAGCCAGCAGCATTCATCCTGCACCCAGGTGGCTGCAACAGACCCCTAGCTAGCCTCTCTGGTCCTCCCTGGATGCTCTAAGTCATTGGATCTCAATCTGTGGGTTGGACCCCTTTGGGGTTTGAGCAGCCCTTTTACAGAGTTCTAGTATCAGATATCCTACGTGTCAGGTATTTGCATTATAATTCATAGCAGTAGCAAAATTACAGTTATGAAGGAGCAACAAAAATAACTTATGGTTGGAGGTGTCACTGTAGCATAAGGAACTGGGCTAAAGGGTCATAGCATTAGGAAGGCTGAGAACCAGTAAGTCCTAAAGAATCATCTAACAGAGATAATGGACCATGCTTTGTATCTTAACTCATAATTTGAATCCAAGTCCCCTTTGTGATCAACACAGCCTTTTATACTTCCATCCAGATGTCTCCAGGCCATATCTCTTATACTCTCTTCCAGCCACACACAGATTCCTGATATTTCTAGGACATGCCAAGCACACTTCTCCATTTCAACCTTTGTAGCCACCTGCTTCCACCTGAAATCCCCCTCTACAGAAAGCCACAGCATCATCAACTCCCTTCTTCCTTCATGTGGGACCAGGACCAGGGATGGGCTGGGGGAAGAGGGAAGGTGTGTGAGAGGTGACAGAGTCACATGCCAAATCCTGGGAATCAGATTCAGGAGGCCAGCATCAGGGTGTAGATCTGAGTTGGCTGAGCATCCCATAAGCTTTTATACAGTGATTGAGAAAACCCCAAGTCCCTAAATCCTCAGCCAGGCATATCCTGCCACATCGTCACCATGCCCAAATGAAAGCTCTGAGTGGGGAACAGAGGTATCATCCGCTGTTCGGACGTCCATGAAGACGTGTTCCGGGAGCCATCTTAAATCTAATGCTATGTAGGGCAGATCAGGACTCTTCAAGGATTGTTTAGACAAGTACCAGGGGCCAGGGATTTGGTTCTCTACAAGGAGGAGAGCTGCAGGCAAAGTGTTACACAAAGCAGGGTTTCCAAAGAGAAATGGAATTTTTTTTTTTCAGCAGCTTAAATGAGATCTCAACAAATGTACCATCTGCTTGGATTCCACGCAGGCTCCCCCAAAACAGACCATTAGCTCTAGTGCAAAAGCAAGCTCCTGTGGTTTAGTTGGGAGGAGACTCCCAGAAGCCTGGTGAGAGTGTAGGCCCCATTGTAAGACTCAAGGGAATCTTAACTTATCAGAGAGAACCCCCTGAATGGACCAAGCAGAGACAGTAATTGGTGCAAAAAGCAAGAGGATTTTTATTTAATATCCAGCATGCTGGGGCCTCCTAGCACATGGAGACAGAACGACCACATGCACTGGGCTGCGCGAACCTTTTATACAGTTCTTAGGGCAGCCACCATTAGGCATAATGCCTAATACAGGCAGAACAGTGTTACCTTTAAACTAATTGGTTGTTAGAGGATGAGGTAGGTGACCAACAGACTCTGGGCCTTTCCTAACCACAGGGACCTCCCTGTGGTCTGAGGAATATAATTTAGCCTCTCTCTTCTGGAAGGGGGAACACTTGCCCTTCTGGGAGGGGCAAGTGTTCCATGACTTTTCCAAAGTTCCTGAGTTAACCCTTTCACCATAAAAGAGGGAAATGGAGGAAGTCAGAGAAAGAGACCCCATGAGTCCGTTGCTGTCATGCCCAGATACACAAAATCCTGCTGAGGACCAGTGGAGATAAGATAGAAAGCCTTAGAATAGTCAGGCCTAGGAGGGTGTCTTCTGCTGCTTCAGAAGCTTGAGACTTCTAGCCCTGGGGCCCTTGGAAGCCTCTACGGAGTCTGGAACACCATTGGGACGTCCTAGTCCCAACTGAATCTCACCCACATGATGGCTAGTTTTACTTGCCAACTTGCCACAAATGAGGATTCCCTGAGAGGAGAACCTGGATGATGGAATTGTCCAGATCAGGCTTGCATGGGTATGTCTGTGGAAGACTGTCTCGACTGTTGATGGATATGGTAAGATTAATTGTAGGCAGCCCCATTCCCTAGGCAAGGAGTCCTGAACAGTACAGGACTGCTAGCTACAGAGAAAGCTAGCTAAGAGCAAGTAGGCAGCATGGATACATTTGTTTCTCCCTGCTCTTAACTGCTGATATCCTGGAAAATGCTTGGATTCCTGCCTTGATGTCCTCCCAATTATGAACTGCTACCTGAAAGTACAATCTGGGATAAATGCCTTTTCTCCACTGTGTTGCTTTTAATCATCAGGGCAATAGACAGGAAATGGCAACATCTCTACCCCTTGGTGTTCTTGTCCAGTCCTTGTAATGTGCTTTGAGACTGATTTTTCTATTATTCACTTTTTTTCCTCCACTAAAATGACCAGGAGGTGAAGTTCTCAACAACATTGCCAGGAGACTTAGTCTTTCAATCAACGCTATTGTCAGAGGGTCAGTATAGTGGGACAGGGGATATTTATTCACCACTGGTGTGTGACATATCCCTGAGGACATTCACTGTTGCCAGGTTGCCCTGATGTTCACTCATTAAGGTCCTTACAGAGCTGGAGAAAGTTTTGTGGCAGAGGAGAGGCAAGACTCAGAGGTAAAAAGGTGTTATCCATATTCTCACAGACTTCTGCTGAAAAAGCAATCGTCGAGTGAGCCAAAGGGAAATTCTACCATTATAAGAGGAAAGTCATCTGTGAAAACTGTAGCCTTAAGTATTCATATGTCATGATATGGGAAGGGGGGGTCCAGTTTGTGAAGGTTATAGCAGTAACCGTAAATCATGGAGCCTGTCACCAGGAAGAGCTGGAAGGGTCTCTGTGCCCCAACTCTGAGTTCATGGTCATGGGCCAGACCAGTGGGAATGGTATACAAAAGGAAGATTCTCCCAGCTTCTAATGTGGTGGCACTCCCACATGGTGTTGAACAAACAGGGAGAGAGAACTAAAGAATAATTTGGTGGCTAGTCTTGTTGGCAGAGCACAAGCACTAGAGAAAGAATATTTTCTGGTCCTACTAAAAGCGGAGTGCCCACCAACCATCACAGTGATATCTCACTTCTACCCTGTCTTGTCTTCAAGGGTTCAAAACACATGTACACTTCAGGGTGTACATGCACACACTCATATTCACCAGAGGAATGTGTACTGGCTGTTTTTTTGTGTCAACTTGACACAGGCTGGAGTTATAGGAAAAGGAGCTTCAGTTGGGGAAATGCCTCCATGAGATCTAGCTGTGGGGCATTTTCTCAATTAGTGATCAAGTGGGGAGGGCCCCTTGTGGGTGGTACCATCTCTGGGCTGGTATTCTTGGGTTCTATAAGAGAGCAGGCTGAGCAAGCCAGGGAAAGCAAACCAGTAAGGAATATCCATCCCTCCCTGGCCTCTCCATCAGCTCCTGCTTCCTGACCTTCTTGAGTTCCAGTCCTGACTTCCTTTGGTGATGAACAGCAATGTGGAAGTGTAAGCTGAATAGACCCTTTCCTCCCCAACTTGCTTCTTGGTCATGATGTTTGTGCAGGAATAGAAACCCTGACTAAGACAGAATGATAGTGTCTAGACACTTCCACCCCAAGTCTGGCATGACCGAATAAAATCTCTAAGTGTATGTTAAGTACTTCTGTGTTCTTGCCTGGGTCATCCATGAACCAAGCCATGTGGCTGTGACTGAAACAGAGATAAATCCCCTCAAGTCTCTCAAGCCAGTACCAACCATTAGGCTGTCATCGTGGTTCCTCAGGCTTCACCCAGAAACCTTCTTCTCTCTGGCCTCAGTCCTATAGAGGTCTAAGGACACAGGACTCTAGAAAGGAATGAGAGATGTGGCTGTGACTCCATCTCTCACGACACACCTTTCTGCAACATTATTCTTCCTTGGCATTCTTCCTGAAGCCCTGGGCAGATGCCTGCTCTTCATTCACTTCTGATAAATGTTTTAATAAGCTGATCAATCCCTTATAACTAAAAACTGCAAACACATTCGATAAATATTTGTTAAATAAGTTAGCCAGTACCTTTACAAAATTGGCAAAAGAGCAACACCTACCCAATGAAAACAGATACTTGGAGGCTGGAAAAATTACATTAGTAGACGCCAGGAAATCTCTTTTATTGTTAATTGTTTGGTTTTTATTTCTGTGACTGTGTGTATATCTGTGTATCTACCACATATGTGTGTTTGTGGTACTAGAAGAGACCAGAAGAGAGCGTCAGATCCCATGGAGCTGGAGTTACAGGTTAATATCATTATTAATGTTATGTCTGGCCCACGATAGGATAGTAAACGGAATTAGTTTCTAATATACACTTTTTTCTCCGTGTTTTCTGGGAAGCCAGCCCTTTCTTCAACATGGGTAGCATTCTTTAGATATGGAAACCAAGGTTCAAAGAGATGTTTACCACACACAGCTTAGAAATGGCAAGCAAGATACACCTCTCACATTCCAAAACACTGGTGTTTAATCTATTTTTTCTTAGTTGCTGCCGCTATTTTAGAAAGTATAGGAAAGATCAGAAAGTGGAATCTAATGAAAGGAAATAGATCACTGGGCGGGAGGGAGCCAGGGATTGTGTCCCAGAAGCTATTTATTCTCTCTCACACACAGACCCTGCCCCACAGAGTGATTCTGTGATTCTCTGCCCTGCCCACTGCCACAGCAACAGAGCAAACCTGACCATGGACTGAAATCATAGCCCAAATAAATCTTTCCCCCTTTAAGTAGTTTTCTCAGATATTAGTCACAGCAAGGGAAAACACAAGTACCAAGGATGATAATAAGCCTGGCTGAGAAATACATTCTCCTTTTTTTTTCTTGTGACAAAGACACCGGGCGTACTGATGAGCCATTGAAAACAATTATCCTACCTGGCTCAGGCTGTAACTCACCAGAAGTTGCTGCCTCAGCCGATATCACTTAAAGATGGTGGTTTGCGTTTTGAATTGTTTTCGACCTCTTGAAGTATACTTTTTAAAAAAGGGACCAGGAGCCCCTGTTGGAAAAATCGATCCCATATTTCCATTTTAATGTAAACACTTCGCATCCGGCTGCTTTTCTCAGTATCGCATTAACACTTGAATGCAAACACCAGGCCAGAAAGGTACTTCAGAGCCTTCCTTTTCTTTCTTTTTCTCAGGCAGAGATGGCAAATGGAACAAAATTGCTTCCCAAATCGATAGGTGACTAAACAAGGTAATCATGGGGAGGGGGAGGGTGGAGGGTGGTGAAGGGTGTGGGGAGCGCTATAGGGGGGAATAAATACAAGCCCATCAGAACGCAGTCTCCCCCCCACAGGAAGCTGCTGAGGGGCTTATTTGAATTCTCAAGGTATCTTTTAAGTTCCAGTTTGCAAATATCGCATTCTCCTAAAAACCTTGTGATAGTGATAACAAAGACATGAGGTGGGTTTTTAAGATGGCCAACGGAGACTGTAAATGACTAAACTTCCTTTTCTGTGCTGTTGGTATGACCAACTGAGGTCATCAAGTCAAGGCCTTTGGGTTAACATTCATGGGATTTAAAAGCAAAAAAAAAAAAAATGCAGCTTGGAGTCCAAAGCCAGGTTTCTCCCTTCCTCTTACCTCCTGGGAGTTGGTTTCCTACTTCCCAGACTGGAGAAGGCCGTCAGCCCTCCTCCTAAAAATCATCCCAGCTGTCTGTGCCTGATTTTGTCCGCCCTGTGTGCCAGGTGCAATTGGAGGCAATTTAGGCCGATCACCAAGTGCTCCACTTCAGGCTGAAATCATGCCAAAGTCTCCTGCACAAAGCCACATTCCGCACCTCCAGTCCCACATTCTATTTTGCTTGCGTTTGTCTGCCGCGATTACCCAGAATTCCAAAAGTACTTGGCGGGGTTAAATAACAGTTGGTACAGAAAAGCCTGAATAACGAAGATGAGGACAGCTGAGCTCTGAAAATAGATGTGGCCTGGTGAGCTCAGGAGAAGTAGGCTCGCCATCCACAAAGGCAGGCTTACCCACCAAGGCACTTGGCATTCAGAGGACACAAGCCATCAAATGCCAATGACATCATTTGCCTTGTATGAAAGAAAGTTGTGGGCCGGAGAGATGGCTCAGCGGTTAAGAGTACAGACTGCTCTTTCAAAGGTCCTGAGTTCAAATTCCAGCAACCACATGGCGGTTCACAACCTTCTGTAATGAGATCTGACGCCCTCTTCTGGTGCATCCTAAGACAGCTACAGCGTACTTACATATAACAATAAAAAATAAATCTTTAAGCCGGAGTAAGCAGAAGTCCTGAATTCAAATTCCCAGCAACCACATGATGGCTCACAACCCTCAGTACAGCTACAGTGTCCTCATATACATAAAATAAATAAGTAAACACATAAATCTTTTAAAAAAAAAGAAAGTTGCAAGAGGGTAGGGTGGTGCATATGATGTGATTGGTTTGTGTTTATATACTCATACACCCTCATGCCTAAAATATTAGTGTTAGGTTTCTACAGCTGTTTTTGTTACAATGTAGAAAAAAATCATGGAAGGGCGCACACATGTGCACATGCACCTGGGCACGCTACGTGGGACATGTGTGTAGGGAGGTCAGAGGACAACCGTTGGGAGCTAGTTCTTTACCTCTACCATGTGGGTTCTGGGATCGAACTCAGGCCATCAGCCTGGCTACCTGGCTCTTTTACCCTCTGAACCACCTTGCCAGCCCTGTAAGTTTTTCAAAGCTGTATTTTGAGTTGTGTGTAGGTATGTGTGCAGGCAATGACATGCAAATGAGTGCAGGTGAGGGGCGGCACCAGACGGCCTGGGGCTAGAGTTACAAATGGGAGGTGCCTGGCGGGTGGCAGCGGCTGGGAACTGAACTCAGATCCTCTGAAAAAGCAGCGAGTGCTCTTCACCGCCGAGCCCCGTTTCTCCAGCCCCAATGCTGTATGTTTTTAAAGGATAACATAATTGCATGTATTTGTGTGACTGAAACAGCTGTGTGCGAAATGTTCCTTTGTGTGTGCAGGTGCATGTGTGCTGAAAGAGAACTTATCAGAAAGGGGTCCAGAGCAAACAAAAACAAATACAAACTCCAGCGCCCACTCCAACCTAATGAGTCTGGCTTACTTAATCTCCTGATGAGGATCCTGGGACCTCACGGCCATCACTTGATTGGGAAGATGGGCAACTAGCCTGCCTCCCTAACCTCACCACTCCTAAGCCTTTAAACTCTATTATCTGCTATTTTCCAATGAGCTCCTGATTGAAGAGGCGTGCCTGTCTTCGGGATTCAAGGCACGAGTTTGGAATAAAAACTCTAGCTTCCAAGGGGGCTGAACATTTGGCGCCTCTGGCCAACATACTTCTTACCGGGGAACTTTGCAAAGTTAAATTCTTATCAGGAAGCTGCCTGTTTGGATTGGATGCAGAGCAAGGAGCATCGCTCTGTGGGGTTGGGTTTCATACCGCCTACCTTCTGGGTCCACATTCACTTACCAGCAGGAGGCTTAGGGACCTGCAAGCCTCCCCATCCATCCCACCCCCTCAAACATTATTGGTTGTGGCAGTCTGTTATCTCCTTTCTGTTTCTCTGACTACACACTCCCTGCTGCTAGCACTTTGTTTTAATCTTAAGATATGTTTATTCATTCCATCAGACCTCAATCAGGTCTGCAGACCCGGGAGATTTTGTGTTCCTTGGGAAGATGTATCCTGCATCCTGCCCTGAGTCCGACCTGAGAAGATGATGTTTACCGTATGATTGATGATAGAAAGGACAGAATCTGACAGTTTTACATCTGAATCTGGGTTCTCCCTAAGTGTCCGTGGTCCGTGGACAAGTGGCTTCCCTTGCATAAAAACCAGAATCTTAGTTTAGAGACTTGGATAGTAACAATTTCAACCTCGTGGTCTGTAATCAATAGGTAGCAAAATTCTTGGTTCCTCGCAAGCCTCTCCCCGAGGAAACATCATATTCTCTTGTTTCTTCCTTCATATGGGAGAAACCTCACTCTTCGCAAAGGAGGGTGGGAAGCAAGTTCAATCAATGTGTGTTGCCTGCTGACCACATTAGACCAGAGGCATCCCTTGCAGAATTACCCAGCATGCATCTCTCCTTCTACCTGGCATGCTGATCTCAGTTTTGAAGCATTCCTACCGAGTCATCCTGTCTACTGTACCCCCATAGACTCCTAGAGGGGATGTGAGCATGGTTCTGATACTCTGATTACAATTTTGGATACATGATCGAGACAGTTTATATTGGGAACCTCTGGACATGGGCTCAGATTTCTGCTGGATGCCTATTCCTTTACAAGCTGGATTCTGTTACCCCCTCATCTGTTCCAGGTACCCTGATGCCTTCTCTCATAGTCTCTCCATAGTTAAAGAAAATCAGTTAGGTGAGAGATGGGCAGTAGAGTACAGCCTAGACAATTGGCTACTATGCCCCATTCTAGAGGCCAGAGACCAAGCTTGATCTTGTGGGCCTATTTAGAAGTCTGGCTAATTAATGACTGCAAAAGCAGTTTGGACTTTGCAAGCCTTTTAGAATGTGCCTCATTTAAAAGTAATGGGCTCAAGATTGCCTCTGGCACCCTCACGACAATTAAAAATCCAGTAGGCAGTGCAATCGCCTCTATGTGATTTTCCTATTACCGTGACTTTTATTGTGATTGCAAATAGCTGTACTGGTAATGGTACCTCGGACAAGGATTCCTGACTAAGGATGGGCTTGCTGTTTTACTACAGCCTCTGTGAGATGTGTTGGCTCTTTGACCAGCAGGATCTTGGTTCCTTCTGCACGATGTTATATGGAATTCAACAAATACAGGAGGGCTGGTGGGTACTGTGAGCAGGTGGAGCTACCCCCAGTGTGGAACTACAACAACCGAAGCTACACAACAGTCTTGTCTAATTGTTGCCTCTGGAGCACGTGTGAGCTGGGCAAGATTTAGTATTCTGCAAGTCAAATGAGCAGGAAGAGAAGATGGTGTGATGGTTTGTATATATTCGGCCTAGGGAGTGGCACAATTAGATGGTGTGGCCTTGTTGGAGTAGGTGTGGTCTTGTTGGAGTGTGTGTGGCCTTGCTGGGGTGAGTATGTCACTGGGGGTGTGGTCTGTAAGACTCTCATCCTAACTGCCTGGAAGCCAGTCTTCTGCTAGCAGCCTTCATATGAAGATGTAGAACTCTCAGCTCCTCTTGCACCATGCCTGCCTGGATGCTGCCATGTTCCCACCTTGATGATAATGAACTGAACCTCTGAACCTGTAAGCCAGCCCCAATTAAATGTTGTCCTGATAAGAAATGCCTTGGTCATGGTGTCTGTTCACAGCAGTAAAACCCCAAGACAGATGTCAATGCATAAATGGGATGGGAGAGAATACCCGTTGAATGTTGTAAATACACCAGCAACTATGTTGCAAATAATTAAAATATCAGTTTAAAAGAAGATTAAATCAGAAAACCAGGAGCTGGAGAAATGGCTCAGTAGTTAAGAGCAATGGCTACTCTTCAGAGGACCTGTGTTCAGTTTGCAGCACCTTCACAGTGGCTCAAAACCATCAGTAACTCTAGTTCTAGGGGATCTGGTGCCCTCTTCTGGCCTCTGTGGGCACTGCAGAAACATGGTACTTAGCCATAAGTCAACCAAACACTCATACAGAGAAAATAAAAATAAATGTCTTAAAACAACTAAGTCCTTAAAAATAATATCAAAGAGGAGTTTGTAGACTCATCCTGAGGGTCAGGGAATCATAATAGGAATAATTTTTATTTCCAGTAATAAAAATCCAAGCACAGCACATTACCCAGTTCACAGCTACTCTGATTTGGAACCTCTCCTACTGAGTCCTCCTGGGCTGGATGCCCCTGTGTATCTTGAATGCCCTGAGGAAGTAAGATGGTGACTTGGCTTCATTTTATTGGATGCTGCCTTCAGGGTTCTCTTGTCTCTGTCCCAAAGACTCTTGGCTATGTAGTAAAACAGTTTGAAATATAATACATGAAGGCTCTCGGGCTGATCAAGGAAAGGATTGGATCAGGAAACACTAGAACACAGAACAAGCCATCATCCATGGGGGAGGAGGAGGAGGGTTATGGGTCCAGCAGAGGCTCTGGAAAACTCAGTGTGTGTTCAGGGTCTCTGAGTCAGAAAGCCCCATAGAGCAGCATTACCCCTGTGTTATCATGGATAAGAATGGTGTTTTCCTCGGTGCGCTTCCAATGACTATGGTTCTCTTGATTGGACCCGTTTGGTTTTCTTTTTTTTTTTTTTAATGGGCCAAGCATGGTGGTATATGTTGCTAATAATCACAGCCCTCAGGAGGCAGATACAGGCAGATATCTGTGAGTTTGAGGCCAGTCTGGTCTACAAAGAGAGGTCTACACAGGTCAGTCGGGAATAGTTGATAAGCTAATAAATGTACTTATTATAAACAAGTAATGTATTCTTCCATAGTTTCATACATATACACACTAGATGGATAGATAGATAGATAGATAGATAGATAGATGATGTTCTTTGATCAAAGTGCTCTCATTCTCTCTTATCCCCTCCGTCTCCAAATCCCTTCTTCCTCCTCTTCTTCCTCTTCTTCTCCCACTCCTTTTACTCCTTTTCCTCCTCCTCTTCCTTCTCCTCCTCCTCCTCTTCCTTCTACTTCTCCTTCTCTGCCTTCTTTTCTGCCCAAGCCCCAGCTCCACTTCAACTTTCATGTCTTTTTTAGTGACTCATCATTCCTAGTGCTGCCTGCATGAGGATGAATACGAAGGCACTCTGCCCAGGAATATGACTTCAACTCCCCTGCCACCTTTAAGTGCCCATAGTTCCTCTGGGAGGGGTGGGGACTTATGAGCCCTCCACACCCCATGATGGAATGCTGATGGGGCCATCTGTGAGCTCCAAGTACAGCATCCATGCCACGCCCAGAAGACAGAATTTTGCAGCATTCCTTTTCATCCCCCAACTCCTTCATTGTATCTGCCTCTTCTAAGCTGTTCCCTGAGCCCCTGGAAGGGTATAGGTGTTGGATTGAGGTGTTGAGCACTCAACAGGCTTCTGGACTCAGCACATTGACTGTGCTGAGTCCCTACATTAACACTTCCCTCTGCAGGCAAAACCCACTGCTGAGAGCAGTGCTAATATTTTTAAAGTAGAGATGCTTGTGTTTGAACTTGAGAGACAAAGCTACCCATTGGTAGGACAGATGCTCTGTAAGTTCAAGGCCCTGGGTTCCACCCCAGCATCCCCCTCCCCTTTCACACACACACACACACACACACACACACACACACATACAAAATAACAATAAAACCAAAGTAATAAAAACAGTACAGGGGACTGCTCTTATTACTGTTATAAAACAGTAACTCTGAAACAGTATCAATACTAAAATGTATCCCCATGTAAGAATGTGTCCAGTCCACAGTCTAAATTAATGCCCATCCCAGAATGACCTAGCTTGGATCTGTCAGATGGAATCACAACAGACTCTACTGCAGTGGCTGTAGGGGAACAACAACAAACCAAGGTTGTAAGGACAGCCATCCTCCCCAAATTTATCTGAACACTGTCATCATAATCAAAGCCCCACTGCATGTGTGTTTTGATGGAAATTTACAAGGTGACTCTGAAATATTTATGGGAAATTAAGAGGCCAAGATTATCATAAAGAAAACCAAAAGTCAGTTGAATATCACAAGTCACCATCAGGTATTATTGCTAATGCCAGGGAACTTTCTAGAACATGCTCCAACCCAAGAAAGATAAATAGGCTTGTGCAGTATAATAGAAAGTTCAGAGGCAAGCCTGCACATTATAAAGACTCTTGGCTTTTTAAGACACAGGTTCCCATGAAGAACAATGGAGATGTTGTGGCTTTGGAAATAAATGATACCAGTCAGTTGGCCATCGACACAGATAAACATTTCTGTTTGGTCCCTATCTGATGCCACAAAATCAATCTTGGGCGTGTCATAGTTACAACAGTGAAAGAAAGCACGACGAACTTTTGAGACACGGGAGAATGTTCTGATCCTGAGCTAGGTGAAGATGTCTTTAGTGAGACAAAGAACAGCTGCTTCAAAACAAGGGAGAACTCACACACCCAACTCTGTGTCTGGGTCATGTTCCTTCTAGTTTCTCTGTCTCAGAAACATCCTCAACATCAAAATGTTCAGGCAGAAGTTGTTCAAAGGAGAAAGAAATTTCCCATGATGCTCTCCGAGAGAAGCATGGCATCGATATCCAGGCTATTAGAGGGGCTCTGGGTCTTATTTCATATACAGTGGTTTTCTGTTATGGGCCATGCAGTGTGAAGCATGTTACCATCATTTTCCTATTTATCTGTATTTCAGCCAACGGATGATACCGCTGAGCCAGTTGCCATGGAAACGACCACCAAGAAAATCTATCCTTTAATCTCCCTCCACTACCTTTTCCTTTAGTATCTGAAAATTTTAATCTACAAAAATTAAAACTCAAAGAAGCCATCACAAAACTGAAACTTCCAGGGGTGCCCCTTGCTGTCGTCTTGTTCAACAAAGATATAAATCTTAACTTTGAGCTGACAGTCATGACTTCCAGGAAGCATCCCTGTGCAGTTCCCTAATGAAGATTACGATCCCCATTTTCTGAGGGTAAACTGAGACATATCACAATTATGCGTCAGGCTCTGTGGAGATCGATAACCAGGCCATGCACACTTGGCGTTGAGTGGAAGCAATGAGTGACTCATTTCCTGGGGTCTTCCTGGTGGGAGCATAGCACTGCTATTTCTAGTTTTGCTTCCTTGTCAACAAGAATGTGATATGAAGTGGATGTGAGCTTGGTCTTCACTTGCTACTTTCTGCATTTTCATACACACCATATATACAAAGAGGCTCCAACCCATAGGTGCTGCTCAGATCTGACTGGCTACAAAGCTCCTGTTGTGCACCGCTCTCCTGGGACCATCTCCATCAAAGTCTGTCTGGGGATTTCATTACTCAAGATCTCTTTGCCCAAGTCCAAGTCAGTGTATAGAAGAGATGCATCTACTGGTTCCAAGCCCCTCACTCCATGTTTGTGTGTGAGAGAGAAACAGTCACTCTCTTAATGACCGTCTTAGCTATGTATGCTTCCTTCCATCCAAGGCTCTCATAGAAACAAGTTAAGAGGGGAATGGTTTACTCTGGCTCGTGTGTTCAGGGGACATCAGTTCACTGTAACACAGAGTGGCTCCATCCCTGGCAGGAGTGTGAAATAGATGCTGTGCTCAGGGTGGCAGACAGGGAAACAGATCTAAGCAGGGATTTTAGAGTGTGACCTACTTCTGATAGCTGGGTCTCTCAAAGGTCCCACTCTCTTCTGAAACAGCTCCACCACCTGAGGAAGGCACCCTCAAAACATACACTGTGGGGGACCTTTGAGAGTCAAAACACAAGACTTTATTATTCTTAAAACTCTGATTACAACCTCTTAAGGGTTTTTTCCCCCTCATGAAAAATATCTTTGTGGAATCTAACTCTCCAGGAACAGTGGTTTTTCTTTTCTTTCTTTTCTTTTATTCTTTTTTTCTTTTTTCTTTTTTTTTAGAAGGAGGAGGAGGAGGAGGAGGAGGAGAAGGAGAAGGAGAAGAAGAAGAAGAAGAAGAAGAAGAAGAAGAAGAAGAAGAAGAAGAAGAAGAAGAAGAAGAAGAAGAAGAAGAAGAAGAAGTCGTCAAAATTCTGAGCCACAGATTGGTGGTTCAGCACACAGCAGTCAGTTCAGGGGTTTGAGAATGTGCCAGCATTGGAGTGACACTCTCTTCACCCCACCAGCTGGATTCACAGAAGACCAAGCATCTTTTCCCACCTGGGATGAACTCCTGGGGACCGTCAACTGGAAGGGTTAACTGCTCCAAAACTTAGGATCAGAAACAGAAAGTCCAGCAGTGGGGATCCCAAAAAGCACTCAAGTGAGTGACTAATTCACACTCAACCTATCTGCATAACAGGGAACCAGCTTCCTGGTCAAGATGTCCACACTGAGCAAATGAGTCAGTATCCATAGAAGGGACAATTGTACCGGAAACAGTTATTGAACACACACGGCTGGCAAAATAACAGTGTCTACACAACTGCCAAGCTATTGAAGTTCTTGCCACGTGAGGGTCTTGTAAAATCAGGTCTCTCATCCAAAGCCATTCTCCTTTCACGGGCCCTCCCCCCCTCACTTCCAGTCTGCACAAGTATTACACTTCCTACAGTAGGACACTGAGCCCGTGTGGACTTAGTTTGGCAACTGTCCTCAATGGAGGTTACAATACCTGCTTGTGAGGTTGTTGCCAAGATTAAATGAGATAATATGGATAGTCATGATGTGGATATTCATGATGAATGAAGGCTCATAAAATATGTAGTACTGTTCGGAACAACATGGTGGCAGTACACGCATGAGTGGCTGTGAATCCCCTTTCTCCCTGTTCCCTTCAAGCTTCTAATATATAATCTCTAAATCAGGAAGGACAGACAGAAGAAGTCCTAGGCACCTGGTTTGTTATTTATAATAGAGTCTTTAAGCCGAGCAGTGGTGGTGCATGCCTTTAATCCTAGCACTTGGGAGGCAGAGGCAGGTGGATTTCTGAGTTCGAGGCCAGACTGGTCTACCAAGTGAGTTCCAGGACAGCCCGAACTACACAGAGAAACCCTGACTTGAAAAAACTAAAAAAAAAAAGTCTTTAATTTAGTGTAGATAGATAGATAGATAGATAGATAGATAGATAGACGGATAGATAGATGATAGAATGTATGTATATATGAATGTATAGAGAGGGGGAGGGAGGGAGAGAGAGAGAGGGAGAGAGAGAGGTAGAGGGGGAGAGGATGGAGGAGAGAGAGAGGGAGGGAAGGAGGGAGGGAGAGAGAAAAGAGAGAGAGAGAGAGAGAGAGAGAGAGAGAGAGAGAGAGATTTCTCTCTAATATAAAAGTGAAATGGTTTCCATGAAAACCCCAAATCCTAGTTTATTCCAAATAACAGAATAAATACCACGTGGCCCCTCCAGGCAATGAGTTTGGGAACTAATATTCTTTTCTGCCAGCTTTCACCTCCTGGGACTACTTTCCTGGACTCTAATAAGCTTTCTTGCTCTGTAGGAGTAAGTAGAGAAAACATGCATAGAAGGTCTTGCTGCCACCAGAAATTTGGGCAGTGGAGCAATGCTTTGGGTTCCTGGCCAGATATAGGTACCCGCTATTAGTATTATACTTATATTATACTAATACTAATAGCAAGCAGTATTATACTATTTGTTAAACAAACAAACAAACAAACAAACACAAAACGAAACAGATCAAAACAAAAACTCTAGTAATGTAGCCAGGCATCATGGTACATGCATTTAATCTCACCACTAGGGAAACAGAGACAAGGCAAGATCTATGAATTCAGGGCCAGCCACGGGTATACACTGAGAGTCTGTTTCAAAAAAATACGTTGGTTTTGTATCTTCATGGTGGTTTCCCTGTTCAGGAATCACCAGAGAACTTTTTGTGGCATAAAGTGTACTCATTGATTGCAGGAGGTCCTACTGTGTGTAGAGCACAATGGGCTTCCAGAGAGAATATAAATGTGCAGTAAGAGCCAGACCTCATTGATGCACCCTCCCCTTTAGGTCTCAGTGTTGCTCTCCCCCTCCCTCTGGAAATCCTTCCTTAATTCCTCAGGCTGAGTTAGATTTCCTGGGACACGTTGAGTTCCGCGAACTGAGCCAAAGTCTTTCTCCCCACCCTCCTCCGAGTTCTCCATGGTATCCTGTTAATCAGGTCTGCCATTCATAATGCTGTGTCTGATCGGTTAGAAATGCACCAGAATAATTGAGGAGCTGCTACAGAGGTGCATGCATGCACACATGGATGGATGACAGGAGGCTTGGCGCTTCCACGGCTCGCTGCAGCAGAACCGACAGGACACGTGAGGTCAGTGCTCCCTTCCAACAGCAATAATTTTCTGGTTGGTAAACATCACCCCAAATATAGGGAATGAGGCATCTGGTCTATTAATAGCTGTGATTGATTAAAAGCTGTACTATTTACAAGGAGGTAAAGTTATTATCAGTAAAGGAGTAATTCTCTTGGTAAAAATCACTTCCATCACAAAGCTCTTTGAATAAATGGAGTCCATAGAACACAGAAGGTATGCTGTCCATGACACAAGATGGAGACACAGTAGGTATGCTGTCTGTAGCATAAGACTTACTTGGTTTTTAGAGGACAAGGACAGAATTTGGTGTATGGTGCTGTCTATTCAATACACATTAAATTAATGAATAAATGATGAATTGATGGATGATCAGCTCAAAGAGAGTCTGCTTCTCCTAAGAGCTAGATGGGCACAGAGACCTTAAGAGGCTTGCGGCTTCTCAAGGTCAATGGCAGAAAGGTCAGCCTCAGCCCAGAGCAGCCTGTGCTTATCTAGTCTTTTGAAGGTCATGTCCACGTCAACCCCACCACAAAAGCCACCTTATCTCTGGAAGCAAAAGAGGCTGAGGAACCCAGATAAACCCTGCTTGGAGGCAGAACAGACCCAGACAGGGATCCCTGAAGAAGACCGAGCATCCTAAGTCAGTCCACAGGGGCGGAGGTAGGGTCTGCCCTGAGCCTCACGCATCCCTGCAACTGAGTTTATATTGATCAAGACGCTGCAGAAACTCAGGGGTAGATATGATTTTTTTACCAGAGATAGAGAAAACTAGAGAGGAAAGAAAATGGGAATGCATATGGGGACATTCATGTGCTCAGAGGCACAGTGGGGGGATGGTCCAGGCAGAGCAGAAAAAGGGGGAGAGACCCAGAGAAAGCCAGGGTAGAGTCCATAAGAATGTGCACATGATAAAACCCAGGAAAATGAAGAGACCAAAAAGAGGCTTAGAGAGGCAGACATAGAACTAGAGTGAGGATACAAACATGGGGAAAGGGTAGAGATTGAAAGGGGAGGTAAAAAGGGAAAGGGAGGGGAGGGGAGGAGAAAAGAAAGGAGCAGAGGAGAAGGGAGGGGAGGGAGTGGTTAAAAGACAAAGAGAAATGAAGGTTTTATGAGACTTAAAACAGCATGAGATTTAAAGCTTTTGAGATGACATACATACACATACATATATGTGTGTGCATGTGTATGTATATGCATGGTATATAATATAGAAAGAAAAAAAGAAAGAAAGAAAGAAAGAAAGAAAGAAAAAAAGAAAGAAAGAAAGAAAGAAGGAAGGAAGGAAGGAAGGAAGGAAGGAAGGAAAGAAGGAAGGAAGGAAGGAAGGAAGGAAGGAAGGAAGGAAAGAAAGAAAGAAAGAAAGAAAGGAGAAAAGGAAAGAAAAGAAAAGAAAGACAGATGATGGATGGACGGACAGACAGACAGACAGACAGAGAACATGTGGCAGCAATGGACTCTGCAGATTCCCTGCCCCTTTTGGTAATTTTCTACACCCACAAGATTCTATTTGATGAGAAAATCTCCTTGCTGACCAAACTTTATTCAACTTCCTGAACTTTCTCCATCCCCAAGAGTGATTCCTGGTAAACATCCAGTCTTAGAACACAGAAGTTAGTTCAGCAAGCATCCTCCATCCTGCACACATGATCCTGTTCCCACCCTCCCCCTCCCAAGCTTGATGACCATGACCTGTCTCCACAGAGAATCTCACAAGATCAGTTTAGCCAGGATCTCCATTAGTCCCCACTTTTTCTGTTAGTCATACATCTACTGACCTGCGTCCTTCTCTTTGGTTATAAATTTCCACTTGCCCATTGGGAATCGGGACTCTTGCCTACTGCAAATCCCACAGCAGATGTCCATATGTCTGTCTTGATGTGTCTTTCTTACCATGATTTACCAAGTCGCTGGGTCGTGTTTTCTCCATGTGACTCTAATGTGCTGCTTAGGTGGAGAACCACCAACTATGGCAAGAGTGGTCAATAGTAGAACTGATAACCACTCCATGAATTTAATAAGCGGGAACTTGACTTCCCCAAGTCCCAGGGACCAGGTCAGAACAGAAGCCAGGAAGAGTGTGAGAGAAAGATCATGTGTGCATGAAATGGTTTCTTTCAGACAAGACAGGACCTTACAGGGCCACAGCACTCATGGACTCCCAGGAGCTGTTGGTGGTCAATGGCTTCCTGTAGAGAGAAAGTCAGTTTACTTTAAAGGTATGGCTTCTGGTGGGTGGGCCATGTTCCAGAAGATGATCCCACATATTGGAGTGTGGAAGATTAGGGAGTATAGAATGTGGCCATAAGAGACATTGATGAGGAGTTGGATGTGATCAAATAAATTGTATGGAATCTCAAAGAATTAGTAAAAATGTTTTTACAGAGAGAGAGAGAGAGAGAGAGAGAGAGAGAGAGAGAAGGAAAGAAGGAAAAAGGAGAACAGGAGAGGAAGGAAGGAAGGAAGGAAGGAAGAAGGAAGGAAGGAATTCTTGGACTATCACACAGCTGTGGGCGGTAAGCTCAATCTCATTTGATGTACTTATCCATTTTTATGTGTGTCTTATGTGACTGTCTGTGTTTATGTGTAGTGCGCGTATGAAGATACTCCCAGAGATCAGAGAGTGTCACACTCCTCTGTAATTTTTAATCCATAAACTGGATGCTGTGGGAATCTTAAGCATCTATTAACGTATACAGACTATACCAGTAAAAATAATGAGGAAGCCATACTCAGGGAGAAAGGAGTTTGCACATATGTCTCTGGAAAGGAGCTTATGTGTCTTATGTATCAGATGTGTAAGCCTGATGAGTAGAAAGTCAAGTGGGAAATGACCCCTGTGCCCCAAATGCCCAAAAGTCCCGAAGACACACTCCACACCATAACTAAAGGGGCTGTGGGATGGCTCAGTGGGTAAGAATATTTGCCCTCCAAGCATGTGGGCTTGAGTCTGAGTCTTCAACACCCACATAAAAATATGGGCATGGCTTCATGTAAACCCCCCATGAGGGGTTAAAAGGTGGAGGATCATTGGAACATACTGGCTGCTAGCCTAGCTTCAGGTTCAGTGAGAGACCTTGTCTCAAGGGTAGAAGGCAGAGAGAGATGGAACCCAGCCAACCATCTCCTCTGTCCTCCGGGAACCTGAACACATGTGTAGACATCAGACATTGCCTATGCACTCATATATGAATACAAATTAAATACATACAGGAAAATTTAAAATATATACAAATGGCTGGAGAGAAGGGTCGGCAGTTAAAAGCAGTTAAGAGTACTTGATGTTCCTGCAGGGTGCCTGGCTTTGGGTCTCAGCGTCCCCACGGTGGTTCATAGCCATCTCTAACTTCAGTTCCAAAAGGTTTGGTGACCCCCTTCTTATCTTCTTTGGCACCAGGCATGCACATAGTGCACAGACACCCAATTGAGCACAAACATTCATAGCTATCAAATACATAATAAATAAATATATGCATATAGCAAATCAGCCCATGAAAATATATTTGGTGTCATGAGTTATCAGAGAGATACTAAATAAGAAGAAAATCCTGTGTGTACAGCAAAAAGAGCTTAGCTTACTATAAAGCTGGCAACATCAAATGTTGGCTAGGAAGAAGAGCCAGGGAAGGTCTCAAAACTCATGTCTTAAACATAAAATGTAGAGAAACGTTTTTTTTTTTTTAAAAAAAAAAAAAAGGTAAAGAAAACTCTAATACAGTTCTATATCTCTATCCTGCACCCCAAAATGGATCATTCCAAAGCATTTGCCAAATATGAATGAAAACATCAAGATTTACTAATGCTTTATAATAATCAAGTGCTGGAAACCACCCCAGTGCCAATAAAACCACAAAGGAGGGATCTGTGTTTGTACAATAGAAATACTACACAGCAATGAAAAATAAACAAATGGACCAGTCTCAGTGACAATGCTAAGCAGGAGATGACAAACACGGGGCATGGATCATGACTCCTTTTTATATGAAGACCCAAATCAGGCAAAGTTTTCTACAGTGGTGGAAATCAGAGAGATCAGTCACCTCCAGATATGAATGACAGTGCGGGAAAGACCTCTGCATTCCGCATCCCAATGTTCTGCATCTCAAAGGTTTTCAACCTTCCCAAAGCTGCAGCCCTTTAATGCAGTTCCTCATGTTGTAGTGACTCCGAACCATAAGATTATTTCACTGCCACTTCATAACTGTAATTTGCTCCTGTTATGAATTGTAATGTAAATACCTGTGCTTTCTGATAGTTCTTTTGGGGGCCATGGCCCACAAGATGAGAACTGATGTTCTAGATTTTCATCTAGGGAGGACTAGCAGTTTTCACACTCACACATCTTAAAGATTCATCTTTCCACTTAAATAAAATCAAAGGAAGCTGGACGGATGGCTTAGGGGTTAAAAACACGTATACCTCTTCCAGAATACCCACATTGTGCAGATCAAAGGAATCATGACTCCAGCTCCAGGGATGCTCTCTTCCGCCCTCTGCAGGTAAATGCATGCACATGCACACACACACACACACACACACACACACACACACACGAATGCACACATGCACACTTAAATATGAGATGCTAGGGTTATTTCACATCTCATTTAAAGAATTAAATAATGTCAGTACTTCAGAAATTCTGAAAATGAAATCCAAAATGCTGAGACATCACCTGGTCACGATTACATGTTCATGACAGTGAGCAGGAGACTGAGGAGCAACAAGGATTTGGTCAAGAAGGGAGTGGGGCTTCAAAGCCAAACAGTTCACCAAGGCAACACCCATCACTTTCCTAAGAGGAAGCAGACACTCCCATGTGCACCTTTGAGAAGACTTGAAACTGTGCAGAGGCACCGAGAGAGCTAGAGTGCAAGCATGCTCTGTAAAGATGACAGCCTGCTCTGAGAAGCAAAGTTTACAGAGGTCAGAAAAATGACATGGCAATTCTTGGTGATGGAACAGGCCCCACGTGCAAACTGGTGGTGAGAAAGGACTGAATGTGGCTGTCTAGAACACAACCTCCTTTTGTTCTGACGAGGTCACATGATCAACCAGCTCACAGGTGATACTACTGAATGTTATCTCGGATCCCCAAATAAACTTTCTTTGATATGGTTCCTACCATGTAGCCCTGGCTGTCCTAGAACTTGTTAGGTAGACCTGGGTGGCTTTGAACTCAGAAATCTACCTGCCTTTGCCTCCCGAGTGCTGGGATTAATGACGTGTGTCACCATGCCTGGCCAGATCTCAGTTTTCAAGGAGGTCAGCAATCAGAGGCAGAGGCCATCATGAGAGAAAAACCAGGTGGGATATCCCTTCCCTCAGTGAAAGTTTGCATCTCTTGATGCATTGACTTGGTTACTATTGACTGCACACCTACTGCGTGAGGCATAGCTCTTCAGACAATTCGTCAGGGCGGTTGAGGGACTAGACTTCCTAAACTCCAATGCTGGCCTGACGCATACAAGTGTACAGCTTTGAGCAAATGACTCAAGGCTCCCTGTCTGTTTTCTCATCGTAAATGAGAAATAATAAGGTTAAGCATATTAAAGGATGCATAATCGGGCTGCCGTGAAGATTACATTACAAATTAATATATGTAGAAAGCACCGGGAAAAACACTTGCTATGTATAAATTACAGTTAGCTATTCTTGTCGCTGATTCTCTCCCCATGAATCTGTCTCTCTTTCTCTCTGTGTGTCTCTGTTTCTCTCTGTGTCTCTGTCTCTCTCTTAGCTTAAAATGGAAGCTAAATCTCTGCTCTGGTACATTTGAGAACACGGGGCTTCTCTTTTCACAGAGACCAGTCAAGGCTGGGGCACAGGGCATCAGCTTTGCTGGGCTTCCTTTTGAGTCCCACTGCCAAGGTCAAATTCTTCAGAGTGTGGATGAGAAGCTAGGGTTCCCTGCTGCCTCCTGTCTCACTGAAGACATTAATTAGATCTTTATCCCGAACGTGGAACTGTTGGAATACTATGAGCCTGTTGATTCCTGTCCTGGCTATGGAGTGGGGCATTGCCTCAACAGAGATGCCAACCGCAAAGACTGGGGGTGCTGCTAACCTCTCAGAGCACAGGACACCAAGGTTTAGAGTGTGACTCTAAAACTTGGCTGCCATCCATCCATCTACGACTGCTTTCAGAGTGATAGTTAAGAGGTCTCCCCAAGAAGTAGAACAGGCCATAGACCAGAGGGCATCCCAATGTCTCCCTCCAGGGAATCAATCTCATTTGCAACACAGTGTGGGGAGCATTCAAGTCCAGGAGTTCATTTAGAGAGTGCAGACAACAGTGCACTCAGGAAAAGGCAAGGGAGCTATATATACTCATCGTAAATATTAAACAGTGTGTCAGCTAATTTGTCAGAGACGAGAAAGATGCTGGATTTTGTTGCTGCGAATAATCAGACACCAGCCTTAAGAAAGTATCCCTCAAGGGACAGGTGAGATGTGTCTGTGGGTAAGGGCCTCTGATGCTAAGCCTGATGGCCCATTTTCAATCCCTGGGACCCACCCAGTGACTAGAGAAAACTAACCCCTGCACACTGTCCTCTGCTTGACACATTTGACAACTGACACCAACAAAGCCTTAGGGAAACCACTGTTATCCTAGGAAAACAGACAAAATGTCCTGGCTATGCCCCTCAGGGAAGCTTTGAGGAGCCACCTGGAAATGAAGGACAATTAAGTTCATTAAAACAATCTGGCCCATAACTAAATGGGATAAAGTACAAATGGCAATGGCGAAGACCCAAAGAGGGAGAAATGCCAGGAAGTGTCATCTTAGATGATCTTAATGTCTAGTTTCCAACAACATAATTCGTAACACATACAAAGAAATGGGAAAATGTCAAATCCATTAGGTAGAAGGGTGGGGTGGCCAAGGAGACCTCCTATTCAGTGTCAGTCAGACATAGTCCCAGAACCTGGGAGTTAGATTAGAAGCATCAAGCAATCAGAGCCAACATGGTGAATTAGAGGCCATCTTGGGCTACATGAGACCCTGTGTCAAACAACCAACCACCCACAGAGAAACCAGGTATTAAATTTAACTGATAAACATTTCAAAGCCATTACTGTAACTATGCTCAAAGAATCAAGGAGACAGGGATAAGATGGAAAGGTAAGGATGACAGTCCCGCCCATCAAATAGATACAAAGTATCAAAGGTGATAAGGAGCCGCTAGGTATCAAATAAAGAGATACAAAGTATCAAAGGGGTTAAGGAGACAGTTTGGTGTCAAATAGATACAAAGTGTCAAAGGGGCTAAGGAGAGAGTTTGGTGTAAAATAGATACAAAGTGCCAAAGGGGCTAGGGGAGACAGCTTGGTAAAGTGAAAAGCACAGTGACCAGATGAATTTCTTGAAATGTCCAACACTCCATTGGAATAGGCAGAGGGATGAACTTGGGAACTGAAGGACAATGGGGATCACGAAATCTGAGGAAAAACCCCAGCACAGCTTCACAGATCCTCAGAGGAAAATGGAAACGCGGGTTAAACGGGAGTTAGAAGGAAGAGACAGAAGGAGGCAGGAGAATAGGTCAGCATGTAACGCAAGGGTGGAGAGATGGAGCACTGCAGAGTCCCTGCCGCTCTGGCAGAGAACCAGAGTTCTCTTCCCAAAGCCATGACAGGCAGCTCATAAATACATACATCTTCAACTCCATAGGCTCCAAGTCTCTCTTTTGGCCTCTGCAGATATCTGAACTCAAGGACACACATAACAGATGTGTATATGTGTGTGTGTGTTATAAACTTTTTTAGATTTATAGAAATGTATACATTTTAAGTCCAACAGGAAGAATTTTAGGAGTCAAAGGAGTTGAGGATACCAGGAAATCATGACACGCAAAATCAATGAAGCAGGGCTAGCATGGGCTCACAGAGACTGAGGCAGCAATCACAGAGCATGCATGGATCTATGCGAGGTCCTCTTAATATGTTATGGGTGTCAGCTTGGTCTTTTGTGGAACTCCTAACAATGGAGCAGGGGTGTCTCTGAGTCTTTTGCCTACTCTTGGGACACTTTTGCTCCTAATGGGTTGCCTTGCCCAGCCTTGATTTAAGGTTTTGTGCATAGCCTTATTGTAACTTATTATGCTACCTACACTGGGCTGATGTCCCTGGGAGGCCCGCTCTTTAATGATAGGAAATGCAGGAGGAGTGGATCTGGGGGAGAGGGGAGAGGGAGGAGCTAGAAGAGTGGAGGGAAAGGAAACTGCAGTCAGGTTGTGTTAGATAAGAGAAGAATAAACTTGGGAGGGGGAGGAAGGGAGAGAGAGAGAGAGAGAGAGAGAGACTGAGAGACTACACGTGACTTATGGATATACCATAAAGAGAAATGTCGAGAGCCAAAGGCAAGGAGAAAAAAATGTTTTAATCATTTCATTTATCTCCTCAGATTATAATCTATGCATATAATTTTCTCATTTCTTCCTTCCTTTCAACCCCTTCCAGAGACCCCCTTCTTGCTCTCTTTCGAATCTGCATCAATAATAAAGAAAAAGAGGCTACCAAGTTGGGAGCTGGGGAACAAGGAAAAGGTTTGAGGGAGGGGCTGGAGGGAGAAACAGAGAGAAGAAGGAATGTTTCAACCAAAACATATTAAAAATAAATAGGAGTTGCATCTATAAATTGCTGGCATGCTTTAGATATTTTCTCTGAAGCAAGTGAAAGAAAATAAAGGATGCATTTATATCATATGTAGAAAAAAAAAGCCAAATGCATAAGGTTGCTAGATATACAGAAATGAAATCTCTCCCACAATAGAGGTAGGCAAGAGAAGGTACCAGAGAAGACCTTGAATCTGCATGAATGAAAAGCAGCTGTAACAATGTAACAATTAAAAAGAAGGTTAATAGAACCAAAGATATCGATGTGTATTTTTCTCCTTTCTCCCAATAGCTTGAAAAGACATAAAACATTATAAACTCATACCTACTGTATGGTTGGATTAGCATTTGGAAATGAAGTGTGTGGACCCGCTCTGGCACAGGCCACGAAGAGAAAGGAGAGGGGCAGAGCTTCTCGGGAGTAACTTTTATATCATGGGAAGTTTTAGCATAAATCAGAGATGAGTCTGAGGGTCTAAGGGGTTTATAGGAAACCCTTAAACGGCTAAGAACATAATTCTGGAAAGTTTTGGTAACATTAAAAATATTGTGACTCTACATTACAAAAATGTTTGTTTAATAATGCCAATGGAAGCTGTGAAAGAGGAAAAGGGAAAAACTGAAAGTAAGGCATAAAAACAATAGCAGCAGCAGCAGCAGCAACAACAACAACAACAACAAACAAAGCAAACAAGAAGCAGCAAGCCTGACTCCAGCTAGACCAACAGCATTAATACATGTGTTGACATGTTATGAGTGGGTAGGTACGACCAGACTAGAAAACAGCCATGCTGTAGACTCAGAGATATAGACTAATGGAGAAGATGCGGAGGAGCCACCGTGCAAACAGAAGCTACAAGAAACCACGGTGACCCTAACAGCAGACAACCTTGAAAAGGAAATATGTCACTAGACAGGAGAGAAATTCGTACAGGGATGAAAATTGGCACTAACGGAGGCCAGCAAGATGGCTGGCTCGGCTGGAGAAGCAGCTGCTTACATAATAAAGAACCAAGAATCTTCTAGGCGGGAACCAGCCTACCCTTGGCAATGCCTAGCACAAAGAAGATGCTAAGCCTGAAGTCTGGTGCTGGGGGCTGGAGAATAGCCTGCTGACTCTTCAGGTGGTTCAACATGGGCCCTGTGATTCTGTCCTGCATTTCTGCAAAGAGAATACATTGTAGGGCGCCACAGAGGCTTGTAGGATGTGTGACTGGGGTGGGGGGGGGAAGGGCAGGGCACCTCTGCTACCACTTGTTGGGTGCAGGGGTGGGTAAGGAGAGTGGGGGGAAAACGTGTCTGGGCTCACAGGTTCTGGCAGGGCAGGCACAGGAAACTTCTGCGCAACCCCACTCCACTCCACCCCGTGGTTGTCTGGCTGTGAGAAGCCATGAGACCCAGTCTGTGGGGATGGCAAAGGAGCAGTCTTAGGGAGGCCAGGGGCTACAAGTTCTCTAGCTCTCAGGCATCACAGGGTGTCGCTGTATAGGCTGTATACTGTAGAAGAGCTGAGAACGGGCTGAGGGCAGCTTGGTCAGACCCCGGGCAGAGGGAGAAAGGGGGTGAGCAGAAGGCTGCTGGGGCGAGTTCTCAGGCAGGCAAGTCCTTGGTTCCGTCTGTCGGCTGGAAACGCTAGGAGGCAATCTATTGGTTTTAGTGCTTTATTGTAGAGAAGCAGAGTCAGAAAAGGGAGGTAGAGAGGTAGAAGCTGACCATGGCTTGGAAAGAGGGCGAAGAGAGGAGCCCAAGAAGGCAAGAGAAAGGGAAACAGAAGAGAGAATAAGAGAGAGGGGAGAGGGCAAATAGCCCCTCTTATAGTGGGCTGGGCTACCTGGTTGTTGCCAGGTAACTATGGGGCGGGGCAAACCTGGCTGTAGCCAGGTAGCTGTGGGGGTGGAGTCCAGCCAGAATACTAGGGGCGTGACTGATGGCCACACCCCTATACTGAGGTGGGGGGCAGCTGTGGGGGCTGCAACTGCTATAGGAGCCAGCGGGGTGGGGGGAGCATGACCAAACTCCTTCCAGCCCATGTAGGCAGAAGTCACCTACCAGGTCACTGGGGTTCAAGGTCAGTGCTTGACCTGGTACCAGGCTACCTGTGCACAGCTCACCTCCCAACAGTAGATCGCTATATAAAACCTTGAGCAGTGTGGACTGACAGGATGGCTCAATGGTGAGAGTGCTGGTATTGCAGACAGGAGGACCTGAGTTCAAATCTGCAGCAGACATGGTTGCAGCCTTACAGAAACAGCAAGCTTGGTGAGAGACACCGTCTCAAGAAAGTCAGCTGGAATGCTGTAGAAGACCCCTGGCATCCGGTTCTGGCCTCCACATGTGCTTCGTGCAGGAGTGTGTGCACCTACACGCTTCTGTGCATGTACCATGTGCACACACATATACCATGCATTCTCATGCCAACCAACTTGCATGGAAAGTTTTTAGAAGCATTATGTTCAAAATAACAACAACAATGTAAAGTAGAAACAATCCCAGAGTGCATTGCTTCTGACCACAACAGGGAGCGGCACACAGACATCCTGCTATCACCTGGTGGACTGTTGATCTGTTGACCTCGGCTGCAGGGCTGGGGCTGGAACCCAGGGTGTCCACAAACTGGCAAATACTCCACCACCAAGTCCATTTTCTCGGATCAGGGATGTTGCGTCAAAGGCTACTATGCTCCAACGAGGGTCCCGCAACTACGAACATACAGGAAGCATTAACCAGACTCAGCAGCAGGTTATAAAGAAAAATGGAAGCTATAACATGGGGAGGGAGGTGTATTTTGGGAGAAGTTGGGGGAGGGGTTCGTGGTGGTTATGATCAACATACATGGTATACGTGTATGACATTCTCAAGGAATAAACAGATAAAATACAATTTGAAAAGTGAGTTTTCTAAGATCTTGGGGGCAGAGGTGTGGAAGCAAGCAGATAAGATAATGTCTCCCATTCCCTGAGTGTTTTTGCTCCACCATTCGACCAACACTCATTAGGTCTACCTGCCGGGCACTAGGCACCACTCTAGAGACATAACAAGAAGCTGGATGCATTTCTTGGTGTGTGTGTATGTGTGGGGTGTGTGTGTGTGTGTGTGTGTGTGTGTGTGTGTGTGTGTTTTAATTTGGTATCTCAGAGCAGTTTCAATTTGCATTCCCCAGATGGCTAAGGATGTTGAACATGTTTTCAAGTATCTTTAATAAACTTTATTATAAAAAACTTGCGAATAGAAGTCATCACACACCAAAATTAACCAGACCCAAAGTCTATGAATCTCAATGAACTCCTAGACAGTTAGAGCAGTCATTCTGAAGCCACAGGGCTTTGCGTTGGATTTTACACTTTCGATATCAAGTATAGTATATATTTATAGTGCACACACACACACACACACACACATTTCAATTATAAGGGAGAACTTGCTTTTGCTTCTGACATTATGTTACCTCATGTAATATCTTAATACTGTACATTTTAAGTCCATCCATTTTCCTGTATTTTTATTTTTTAGAGCTGAATAGTATACATACCATGTGTGTGTATGTATGTATGTATGCATGTATATATATATATATATATAATTTTACATGTATATAGCATATATATACCAATATAGATGGTGTATGTATAAACATATGCCAAATTTTTATTATCCGTTTATCTGTTGTTGGACAATTAGGTCGCTTCCAACTCTTTGCTATAGTGAATAAAGCACCAATAAGCACGGGTGCCCATACTCTGTGGCAGGGCCTGAGGTTCTCTGGGTTTATGCGAGTGAGTGAAATAGCTGGCTCATCCGTTTTTATGTAAGTTACTTTATAATGGGAAGGTGAAAAGAGAATAGGTAAGCATACATTGAGAAGAAATCAGGACAAGATAAACAATAGGAATGCCAGACACTGCCACCCAGGGTCACAGGAAGCCTGGCTGATGAGAGATCTTGGCAGAGACCAACCTAAAGGAGGCAAGTTCTGGAAGGCACACAATCCGCAGGCAGCTGAGAGCAGAAGCCTAGGGTGGCCTGAGAGCAGCATTCAGTGTCATGGATAGAGCTAGTGAGAAAGAAAAGGCAGAGATGTGGAGAAGTGGGCACAGGAAGAGGTCACTTAGAGGCAGCAGTCCCCTAAAATCGTGAACGCCAAGATTTGCCTCACACCTACAGCCTCTGCCCCAGCACGCACAAGTCTATGACTTTCTAGATCAGCCGACTTCCCCAGTTCAGGAGCTAAGAAACCATAGTCTTGTCTGAGGTTTTTCTAGGTTTTTTTTTTGAATGATTGATTTAATTTTTAAATGTATGCATGCATGAGTACATGCAAGTGTGTATGTGCATATGTGTGTGTGAGTGTGCAAGTGTGTGCATGTGAGTGTGCAAGTGTGTGTACATGTGAGTGTGCATGTGTGTGCATGTGAGTGTACATGTGAGTGTGCATGCGAGTGTACATGTGAGTGTGCATGTGTGTGCATGTGAGTGTGCAAGTGGGTGTACATGTGAGTGTGCATGTGTGTGCATGTGAGTGTACTGTGAGTGTGCATGTGAGTGTACGTGTGCGTGCGTGTGAGTGTGCATATGTGTGCAGGTACCTGCCAGAAGGCAGTGAATGGATCCCTGCAACTAGAGTTACAGGAAGCTGTGAACTGTCTGATCTGGGCATTTGGAATCCACGTGGGGTCCTCTGGAAAAGTAAAAACAGTGAGTGTTGCTAGTCACTGAGCCAGCCCTCTAGCCCCTTCCTACCATGAGGGTTTTCACACTGTGGGTTACCGCTACAAATTGGAAGCTAGTTCTAGATTGCCATGAAATTAACTTCATGAATTGAAGCCTGCATGTCAAAAACAGAATGAAAAATAACAGCATTCCAGAGTTGTGTGCATGCCTCTTTTGTGTGTGTGTATATGTGTGTGTGCATGTGCCTGTGTATGTGCATGTGTGTGTACGTGTGTGTGTGTGCATGTGCCTGTGTATATGTGTGTAGTGGTTATTTAATAATACACATTTCTTCTAAGAGTCTCATCTAAATATTTGTGCCTGACTCTTGCTTGTTCCCACATTTCTAACCAGCCCTGCACTCATCACCAAAAACCACCTTGCCCGTGACAAGCCTGAACTCACCTGGGCTCATTGTCAACAACTTAAATGATAAAAAGACAAACCCACCTGCAGCTATGGAATCCAAAATGTCACCCGTGTTAATTGAGATGTTCACTTTAAGCAAGGCAGTGATTGCATTATAAGCAGGGTTGGGCTGTCACAGCCCTCAGCATGCAGACAACTCCCCCAAATCCTGTCCCCATGACCTACAGACAACTCCCCCAAATCCTGTCCCCATGACCCTCCCAATCCCAGACACAACCAGTCATGTAAAAACCAGGGGCTTCATTTTCAAAGAGTTTCTGGCTCCTCAGAAACGGAGTTATGAGGTCAGACTCGGGCAAACTGTAAATTCAGTGTGGGCACCTGCCATCAGCGTGATTTACAACATCCCTTCTTTGAACCCCAGGTTTTTTTTTAATGGAGTAATGGCAGTGCCAACCCAATAGAGTAATACAAAAGTACAAGACAAGCTACTCTACATCTGAATAAGCTTGTCAGCCCAAACCCCAGAGTCTTGGAGAACTTACCATACATACCCATTTTACAGATGGGGGACTCAGGGAGTTGCAGTGACTCGCTAAGGTCACATTGCTACTAAGACTGGCTTGCCAAACTAAGGTCATCTGACCCCATGATAACAGATTCATGTTATTTTCTTCAATGATGTGATATTGGTGACCATAATAAACCCACTGAAGTGGAGTAAGTCTTTATTAACAGGGACATTGTTCAAGCCACAACTTGCTGCCTGATGGTTACTAAACTATCTAAAACTGCCATGTCATTGACTCTCCAAAATAACCTTAGAAAGTAAGAGACGCTATGGCCTCCAGTTTGTAGATGAGAGACATGGGGATGTTAATTCTGCTCTGCAGGGTAACGCAGCCAAGGTAGGATTTGTATCTGTGGAGCTGGCTGTCGAATCTGGAAGCGCATCCACTCTAACATGGTGTTTTCCTTACAGCTAGCATGTTGTGTCGACCCTCCAGACCTTCATCCTCTTCCAGACCCCACCAGCAAAGCATCACGATTATTGGCTAGGCCATGCATGGAACCAGCCGGGTGGGTGATGGGTGTAATAGGCACCCAAGAGCTAGATGAACTTTGACAGGCTCATATTGAACCTCTCATCTCTGGAATCCCCATCTCCCAAGACATGGTGAGGTCAATGGTGGCAGCTTCAGAGGACTGGAAGGAAGAGTAAGTGACTGTTCACCCGAGGCCTCAGCCCAGAGCCGACACAGTAGACGCTCAATAAACTGCTTTGCAGTGAAGCAGCGGGAGCTCCATGGTGCCTTTCCCACATTGGACCATGTCCCTAGAAGTCAGAAGGTGATAGAGCTCTGGGGTAAGGGAGGGGCTGGTGTGTACAACCCAACATAGAGTCAAGGTGGAGGGCTAGAAGAGAGGGACTAGGGCCCATCTCTCTCCCTCCCTCTCTTCCTTCTTTGCTTCCTTCCTACCTTCCTTCTTCACTTCTTCCTTTCCCTTCTTTCCCTCCTTCCTCCTCCCTTCTCCCTCTGTCCTTCCCTCCCTCTTTTCCTCCCTCCTTTTCTCCCTCTCTCCCTCTCTCCCTCCTTCCCTCCTTCCTTCTTTCCATCACCCATCAACACTATGTCAATCCAGCTCTGAACACCAGAGCTGAACACCAGTTGTGCTGGACACCAAGACCAAACATCCCATTCTCTAGATGAGAATGGAGGAAGAGAGCTGAGCCTGGTGGTGCACATCTTTAATCCCAGCACTTAGGAGGCAAAGGTGGGCAGATCTCTTGAATTTGAAGCTAGCCTGGTCTACAGGATGAGTTTATAAGACGGTAAAGGCAACATGAAGAAACCCTATCTCAAAAAAGAAAGGAGAGACAGGCAGGAAGGAAGGAAGGAAGGAGGGAGGGAGGGTGGGAGGGAGGGAGGGAGGAAGGGAGGGAAAGAAGGAAGGAAGGAAGGAAGGAAGGAAGGAAGGAAGGGAGGGAGGGAGGGAGGGAGGAAGGAAGGAAGGAAGGAAGGAAGGAAGGAAGGAAGGAAGGGAGAGAGAGAGAGGGAGGGAGGGAGGGAGGAAGCAAGAAAGGAAGAAAGAAAAAGAGAAAGAAGGAAGGAGAGGGAGAAAGAGAGAGAAAGGAAGGAAAGAAAGAGGGAAGGAGAGGAAGAGGAAGAAGGGAAGAAGGCACATGAGGAGCAGCCTCCTATCCTACCTTAGGATCTCCGGGAGCCACAGCTTCCTTCTGTTCAGATGGGTCAGCGTCTGAGTTCTCAGTAGCCAAGTTGGTGTGCTGTGGTTTCTAATATTCACAACGAAGAGAACGGGGGATAGAAAGAAGGGAGTGGCCTCGAGTTTACAAGACATTGACAGATGGCCTCCTGCCAGTGAGAACCCCCTGTCTAGACAAGCTCCTAGTAAGGATGGTTGAAGGGTGCTGGAAAAAGAGATGCCACCTTGGGGCTGGGGAGATGATGTTATGGGTTAAGTACTTCCCACACAAGCCTGAGGACCTGGCCATAGGTCTCTAGCACTAACGTGCATGCCCAGCAGGCATAGTGACACATCTGTAATCTAGCAGTCCAGAAGCAGAGGTATGGGATCCCCCCCAGGACAGTTGGCCGCCCAGACAAGGCAAACCTGTGAGCTCTGGGCTCCAATGAGAGACCCAATCTCAATACATAAAACAGACAGTGATGGAGGAAGACAGCCCTCTCAGCCTCTACAGGTGTGCATCCATACCCACGCACATAGGAATGCGCGCGCGCACACACACACACACACACACACACACACACAATGAATGCAACACAAATACACAGAGAAACACTGAGACACAGAAAGAGAAATGACCTCACCCAGGAAAGCAGAGACACACAACAGCAGAAGACTGAAACCAGAGCAAAGTCAGGTTCTGGCACCAAGCAGTCAGCTAGCACACAGTGACAGGGCCAGGACAAGGGACATGAGGGCTCCTCCCCCAGCTACAGAAGGACCTTAGTAACTTCCGCAAGTCTGTAGCCATGGGAAACAACAAACATATTAAGCACTTCACCTGTCCCTAAGCACTTAGGGTAATTCTGATTTTCTGTATTATAAATAATAGAATATACATCTTTTTAGATAACGATTTATTACAGATATAGGAGTAAGTGTGTACATGTATGTATACATGTGTATATGTGTGTGTGTGTGTGTGTGTGTACGTGTGTGTGTGTGTGTGTGTGTGTGTGTGTGTGTGGCTTTGGGAAGGTAGAAGAGGGCATTGGATATTCAGGAGCTGGAGTTGCAGGTGGTTGTAAGTCACACCGTGTGGGTGCTGGGAACTGAAGCAGGGTCCTCTGGAAGAGCAGCAGGTTCTCCTCTGCCCTGATCCATCTCTCCAGCCTCAAAGAGCATGCATACTTATAGCGCTACCTTTTGCCACATTCACTCTGGTCCAGAATAAGTTCCTAAAAGTTCCATTGTTAACTGAAGAGTGGAGATGTCACGAGGCTCCCATGCACACTGTACTCAGAAGTAAATGCATGCGTCTACTTTCTTATTCAGACACCAACTCATGGTGCTGGGTGTGTTTTCTTTCCACTTTTCTAGGCAAAACAGGCATTTGTTTCTTGTTGCATATTTTATAAATACAGGCTTTTCTTGCCTCCTTACATGGAGTTCAAGTCTAAGCCTTTGTCTACACTCCAAGAGGGTTTAGTCTAAGAGCTGAGAGGTGCTCTCCAATAGGATCTTCTCTGAGCCTTGTGGGTGTATTAGTCAGGGTTCTCTAGAGTCACAGAACATATGGGTCGTCTCTATATAGTTAGAGAATTTGTTGATGACTTACAGTCTGTAGTCCAACTCCCCAGCAATGGTCAGCAGTCACTGTAGCTGTAAGTCCAAGGATCTAGCAGTTGCTCAGTCCCACAAGGCAAGCAGACAGGGAAAAGTGAGTCTTCCTTCTTCCAATGTCCTTATGTATGTCTCTAGCAGAGGGTGTGGTCCAGATAAAAGGCATGTATGCCACCGTGCCTTTAATCCCAGATGACCTTGAACTCAGAGATCTCCTTGTCTTAATCTTCTGGAATGCATAGCCACTATGCTTCAAGATCTCCATGACAAGATCCAGGTCAGAAACTTGTATCTTTGAGCCTCCAGATTAGGATCATAGGTGAGCTTTCCAATTCTAGATTGTAGTTCATTCCAGATAGTCAAGTTGACAACCAGGAATAGCCACTACACTGGGTCTCCAAAGTTTCCCATTACAGTTGCCAGGAGCAACTGTCAACCTTTGGCATGATCAGTTCTCTACACAAACCAGCACAGTGGTCTTGCTAATTACTTATGATCCTCTCAAACAACTTGCCTCTACAACATATTCCTCCCAGCTTCATCAACAGTCATTGATGTTATTTGGGAATGAAAGCTCCAGAAGCTAGAGCTTGCCCTCTTGTGTGGGTCTAGCCTGTTCCATATAGCCCTTCTTAGCCTACAAAGGACAGGGGAATGAAGGCTGGGGGGAAGGGGAATCCATCACCAGAAAACTGGGTTAGAAGGATAAATAGAACTTATGCCTGCTTGATTTCACGGTGTGTGGACATTGAGAATGGATCATGTTAATTTGTAGAGTTAATGTGCATTAATCATAATGAAATAAAATCTAAGGAAGTTGAACCACACATGTTGATTTCGTTTCATTTTTTTTCTTTTTTCTTTTTTCTTTTCTTTCTTTTTTTTTTTCCCATCAAAGATGGACAGCACTCTTTAAATGTACTAGAAAACCTTCAAAAAAACATGGTGTGGAAATAGAGAGAAAAGGTAATTTACAGCAGAGAGCTGGCAAACACCTGAGTCAGGTGACTTGAGTTCAGCCCCGGCAGTCATCAATCATTTCGATACCTCATATCCTTGGCATGGCACTTGACCTTGGGGTCTCTCTCCCCAACCACACTGCACCATACCATCCTGAGAGAAATGTCAGACCAACCCCAATCACTAGACATTCCATACACACTTGACTAGCAGCCCTTAGGATGGCCAAGGTCATGAGCAACCTGGAAAGTCTAAGGAACAACCAGAGCTGGAAGGCGTCTGAAGAGAAAAAGAAGTGAGTGTGTGCGTATCCAAAGATCCCAGCCTGGCAAACGACATTAGGCCAAACCTGTCAAAACCCAAATGGACTGTGAAGTTGAGTTAATAAGCATCTGCCAATATTAGTTCATGAATGAAGGATACTTGGTAATAAGATATTAATGACAGAGGAGTCCAGATGTCGAGTGCAAGGGAGTTCCAAGCTATCTCCTGATTTTATGCCAATCATCCAAACCCCTTCCTTACTCTTCCAGTTGTTTAATGGAGTGCCTGGAAAAAACAAACAGCTGAAACTAAAGGGAGAAAGGGTTTATTTTGCCTCGTGGACTGAGGGTGGGATTCATCATGGTGAGCTCCCAGAGGCAGGAGTTTGCAGCAGCGCAGTCAGGAAGCAGAGTCAAGATGAATGCTTAGACTCAACTGGCTTTCTCCTTTTTATTCAGCCCACGGCGACAGCCAATGAGATGGGACCACACACATTTAGGGAGGACCTTTCCATCTCAATGAATGGGAGCATGCAGAGACTCACCTAACCCAGGCAATCCCTCACTGCTTCGCCTAGAGCCTGTGTCTCCCAGACGATTCCAGATCTTGTCAAGTTCATGACTGAAGCTAACCATCACAGTGCCCAAGTCAGAACCCTCCAACATGGCTGGGTCTTGATGCCTCTGGGAAATATCTCTGTAGCATCTCATCTCCATGTTTCCTACCCGAAAACTGTAAGGCTGTCTGAAGATCAGGGCTCAGAAAGTAGATGAGAGTCATGCCTCTGAAATCTCTCCTGAACACACTTGAAGATGGAAGGTGATTGCGGCTGAGTTCTCTGCCTCTCAGGGCCCGGTCCTGAGAACCTCTTTCCATCCTTCACTGTGAATGCCTCCTTATTTTCATCCATGGTGAGGCAAGAGCAGAGTCAATCACTCACACTTTAGTATAAACCACATCATGTAACTCCGAGTCCCAAACTCTCTTTCCTGGAGGCAGTCATGACTACCATGATACTACAACACCATATCTGTCTCTGCCCTGCCCCCAATTCTGAAGAGATCAAAAGATGAAACGCTTGGCTGAAGAAGAACCTTCTGCATCTCAACTTCTCTGCATGCCTGCCTTGTCTGTTCAAAGCTCCTTCCGCTACGTCTGGGTCCCTCATCTGTAGCTTCTATCTTATACTGGTTATAGGTCCTCACTGGAAATGGCTGGCAGGCCTTTGAGCACTCGTGATAGGGAAGGCTTCTCGGTAGGTAGGGCTGCTGTTGCTGCTGCTGCCTCCAAGTCCTCCATGTTCCTAAGTTATTCTAGTAACATCACCAGCTCACTAAAAACACTCTGTGGAGATCTTTCTTCTTTCCATTGGCTTCCTACCTGGAGTGAATAGACATTTGTTAATATCTTCCCAGGAAAAGCCACACAATGGTATTGCCAGCTGCCCCTAGCATCCCTGGTGTCAGCCCTTTGTGCTTTATCCTCTCTCCCTGCTCTCTTCACACCCGAGCCACCCCTGTAACTAGTTCATCAAAGTCACCTCAGAATCTCTTTTGGATGTGCCACCTGTTTCCTGGTGGGTCCCTGAGAAATGCAAACTCCGGTGGCCCTCTCTCACCTTCCTTAATGGCAGCTGGAGGAATCCACTCCCATACTCTGGGGTCCCATGGCCAGAAGAAGGAAGCCTCAGAGAGAGCTCTGCCAAAGCTCTGCTTGGAGGCAGAGTAAGACTAAAGTACCAGGAGAGGAGAACAACAGCATCTGAATGTGGTTAAAGGCACTGGGCAGCGTGAGGAAATGACCACCATACGCTCTGTGAGCTCAGACCTCTGAAAGCCACTTCTGCAGAGACAGCCTCTGTAGGCATTGGCAAGTTGCCCTACCCCAGAGCTCTCCACCATCAAGAAATAAAGATAATTGTCCCAGTTTCATTTCTCATTGCTGTGATACAATACTCTAACAAAAAGCGACTCAGTGGAGAGTTTATTTTAGCTCATGATTCCAGACCACAGTCCGTCACTGCAGGGAGGAGACGGCAGGAACCTGGGCACAATGATTGGTTTGTGGATGTGCAAAGCCACAAAGTGGGTTTGCGATGGATGTTGGGGAAAGAAGTTTCCTCCCTTATCTTCCAAAAAGTCTATCAAAGGGACTACCCTTCATTCCTTGAGATGAATGAATGTGATCCAGGGTCCCATGGAGACATAAAACATCTGCATCCCTGAGCACAAAATCTGTGCTACTGGAATCAAGCTAGCCTACACTCTGATGCTCCTCTGGATCCCAACTGTCCTGAACAGTGAGTTTGTATTATTCTTTAAGTGCTAGTTGGCTTCTAAGTTACTTATATAATAGAGTCCTCATGTACTCTCTACCCAACCTTCAAATACCACTTCCAAATGTCCTCTATCGGGCTTTCCCCAGTTCCCTCTCTCCTTCTTCTCACTCCAACACTCCTCACAGGACTCTCCTCCTGAGTATGGGTACCATCACTCATGTGGGTCACAACCACCTGTAGCCCTAGCTGCAAGGTATCCATGAACCTCTTCTGGTCTCCTTGGTACCTACACTTTCATGAGCACATTCCCATATCCAGACATAATTTTAAAAGATAAAAACAAATGTTTAATTTGTCCATTTTCTCTTGGTACTTTCAACTTGCAGCTTGAACTCTCTAAGACTCTAAAGGTGTTCTTGAACAACATAATCCTCTTCCTCATCAATGTTGAAGAACTACTGTGTGTACCTCTCCTTCTATACTTTTACCAGCAAGCCTTGTGAATATGAAGTCAGAGGTGACAAAGTAAAGATAAAGGGAGAGTCTCCAAGCCTCCCAGCTTGCTTATACCTCCATTTGACTATCTTGGCATGGGCTGTACACCGTGCTCACTCAATGCTCCGTACTCGTCTTCATCTGGGAAATGACTTGGAGCCCTTAAAGAATACTCATGTTCTTTGAGATCATGGGATCCTTAGCAGTTGATTCCAGGGCCTCTACAGACACAAAAGTATTAATACATAGGATAATATCATCCATTGTCTCAGCTCAATTTCAACAATAGTTTATTGCTGAAAAGAATAGTAAAATCTACTAGAGGGAAGGGTGTGTATATGGTTTTATTCTAAGCTACAAGACTGTCTTCTTAAAGATTGGGGAACAAGGCAGAATTACTCTGTATGCAGTGTAACTTCCTTATCTTTACCAGCTTGCTTTGTCTAAAATATAAATGTGAGTTACTTGTGTCACTGATGGACAAAGCGTTGGAAGAGGGCTCCCAATTCTGCATCTTCTCCTTCATTTATTCCTGATACAAAGATCCTGAAAACATGTCAACATTCCGTAAAGCCCCAATGTGCAAAGGTCCCCACCCTACTCCTTGTCAATGGGTCTTTGTGACACCACAGGACTGAGAAAGTTCTACTTTAAGCCACTGTGATCTGGCTGTTATCTGTTACTATAGCAACACCTGTCTTGATGGAGGCTAGGCCTTTCCATCTGCTTCAGCACAGCTGCTGCCTCCTGTGTGTCGACCCGAGCCTTCAACACTTCAACAACACTTCATCTCCTCTGCCTCTCCCCAAATCCTATTAGTGGCCTCTATTATAGAAGAGAAAACTGGGCCTCCTGGGCGTTCAGTAAATTGACCAACTTCACGCAGTGACTAAGCATTAAGCGAAGTCAAGAGCCAAACTTAGACCATGTAGAATCACCACTGGTGAGAGCCAAACGGGCTCCCATCAGCTCCAGAGCCAACGGTGGGGGGTCTCAGCCCAAGCTCACTCGCAGTAAATTCATACAGAGGATTTAAATAGAATGTGGTCATGCAAAACTACAATTCAACACGTTTCTTTTTGTTGTTGAGCCTGTTTATCACAGCGCTACTTATCAAACCCTGATGAGTCCTGTCCATCCCATCCTCTACCCCTCCCAACCGCACAGGTAAAGAGCCATGTGCTGGATGATGGACAGCCCACCAGGGACCATGTCCCAGGTCACCTTCCCTCTCTCAGCATGCAGCAGCTCTTCATTTTGTCAATGGACATAGCGCCAAACTAGCTTCTAAATATTTACTTCTATACCAATTGATTTGGGCAGCCTATAACCCCACCAGAGAAACTTCATTTTACAACAGATGTCTGTCATGATCTATGAAATGGAGCTGTGCAGGGAGACAGCTGAGAGCTTGTGAGAAAATCCCAAGTGAACAAGACAAGAGTCTTGTAACCTCAGTCCCTCCATACCATGGCTGTTCTTAGAATGTACTTCCCTCCCCCTGCCAGGTGGAGCAGACAGGAGTGACTTTACTTTAGACTATTCATCAATAGCTGGCTATTGTTATTGTTATCTGTTTATGCGCCTCTATGAAACAAACATGTTTTTGCTGTGTGCAGTTTGCCCACATGATTGCACACCTTCCCGGGTGACTCTTTTTTAACCCTCAGAGTATATATTATCTGATGCGCTGAATAAAGTTGGTTATTGTATGAGACCTTAAATCTACCTCATTGTGAGGCCCCATTCTCCCAGATTCCTGCTGCCAACTAGAGCAGACAGATGTGGTTTATAACAGACACTCCCAGCTGTTCAGAGAGGAGGGAACAAGCCAGGGTGGTCAGCTCTCCCCACTCAGAACATCTACATCACATGCCTTCCCCCATGGGTCTCAGGGAGTCACAGGAGTGGGGGAAGGGAGATAGATCATAAGAGCCAGAGGTTGCGAGGAACTGCTGAGAAATGACATTTCTGTGACAAGACAGAGCTGTTGCACACACGAAGTCTCAACGGCTGTGGCTGGGTAACCAAGCCACTCTGTCAAGAGACCAGCACTAACAAAGAAATAACAGGCTTATTGATGGAATCATAACGGAGATCCTGGGTCCCTGTTGTTTATGAAAGAATGCTGTACACGACTGTCGAAAAGAAAACATTGCAAAGTAAGAGGAAGGAAAACACTCACTATGGGTGCGGCAGTAGGGGAATTTCCAGTAGGAAGTCTTTCATCTCTGCAGCAAACATTTTGCTAGGTCTGCATAATATACTGGCCACAAGAACATCCCCAGGACAGCTGAAATTCAGGGCAGAAGATCAAGTTGACAAGATTAGCTCTGAGGATAAAAGAAGCCTGGGGTGGAGGAGGATTGTCAACCAAACCTGGCCTGTATCTCCCTGTGATTACCCTGCAGCGGGTGATGTCTGGCCCCATCCATCACCCTGGCTTAGGCCCCCATGATTCAGTTTCCCCTGGTTGCCTTTGAAACCTTAAACCACAGGGCAGATGGACTGTTCCACCTGTCCAGACCACTGGACTCATGAGGGGCAGGTTTGTAGGTAACACACCCCACACACTGTGGTGTGTTGAATAGTCTTGGCTCCGAGTGGCACTATTAGGAGGTGTTGTCACTGTGGAGGTGGGCTATGAGACCCTCCTCCGAGCTACCTGAGGATAGTCTGCTCCTGGCTTTCTTTGGATGATGTAGAACTCTCAGCTACTCTGGTGCCTTGCTTGCCTGGATGCTGCTGTGGTTCCTGCCATGATGATAATGGACCGAACCTCTGAATCTGTAAGATAACCCCAATTAAATGTTCTTTATAAGAGTTGTTGTGGTCTAGCCAGGCAGTGGTGGTGCACACCTTTAATCACAACAGAGGCAGGCGGATTTCTGAGTTCAAGGTCAGCCTGGTCTACAGAGTGAGTTCCAGGACAGCCAGGGCTACACAGAGAAACCCTGTCTCGGAAAAACAAACAAACAAACAAACAAACAAAAGAGAGTTACTGTGGTTATAGTGTCTCTTCACAAGAATGGAAACCCTAACTAAGGCAGAATTTTGTACCAGGGATGGGGTGTTGCTGTGACAGACCTGACCATGCTTTTCTTTGAAGGAATGCAAATTTGGGGACTTTCAATGCAGTGGAATGCTTTAAGTGGGGCTTAATGGGCCATACTCCTAGAAGCATGGAAGGCAGTGTTCCTGAGTGCATTTTGAACTGTGGAAACCTAGCTCAAGAGGTTTCAGAGGAGATGACTTTAGTACGTGGCCTAGAGATTGTTTTTTATAAAAATTTTAGTGAAAATTGTGTGGCTGCTTTTTGCCATTGTCCGACAAGTCTGCCTGAGGCTAAGGTGAAGAGATTTAGATTAATTGCTTTGACAAAGGAAGTCTCAAAACAGCCCGGTGTAATTTCTCGTGTGTGGTTTCTAAAGTTCACTCTTATGGAGAACATTTTAATGAAGCAGCAAGCATAGAAAGGAGAAATACAAAATGTGTGGTTCAAAGAATAAAGGGCACCAGGAAGTGGAATGAAGCCAAATCCTGTGGTCAAGGATATGAAATGGAATTAAGAGAGTAGCGTCCTTGGGACAAGATCTCACCCAACTAAACTTATGCTTCTGCAGTTGAAGAAGGGATGGTTATATCTAACCATTACTATGACTGGTTATTGTTTTCATTTGGACTTTTAATCTGAAATGAAGTACAATCCAAAAATGGAGGGCACACCTGTGGTCCAGATCTTGAGGCTGGAAGACACAGGCTTTTGATCCAGATCTTGTGGAGTCATGGCCATGAAAAGCTTAGGTCCAGGCTTAGAGATATACACCTCTAATCCCAGAAGACAGACGCAAACAGATCTCTGAGTCCAAGACCAGCCTGGGACAGAGCAAGTTCCAAGTAGAGAAAAATTTAGGTCCAGCCATGGTGGTTTAGCTCCTTTAATGCCAGAATGCAGGAGACAGGCATGTGATCTCTGAGTTCAAGGTCAGTCTACAGAGCAAGTTCCAGGACATTCAATCTTAGGCAGTGAAGGAGTTGGAAAACAGAAAGCTGGTGGTCATGTAATAGAACAAGGGGCCATGCTCCAGCAAGCAGCAGAACATGCCAGTTTTGGCCATGTGGCTCTGCCTTTAGAATAGAAGAGATTACTGGGACAATGGATGCTGGTTGGCTGGAGCTAAGAAATTAGTGGTGATTAAGAAGAGACTGGCAAGGCGGTGGTGGCGCACGCCTTTAATCCCAGCACTTGGGAGGCAGAGGCAGGCGGATTTCTGAGTTCGAGGCCAGCCTGGTCTACAGAGTGAGTTCCAGGACAGCCAGGACTAAACAGAGAAACTCTGTCTCGAAAAAAAAAAACAAAAAAAAACCAAAACAAAACAAAAAAAAAAAAAGAAGGAGGAGGAGGAGGAGGAGGAGACTGGCATCACTGAGGTGAAACTTTCTGAGAAGTGTGTTCTGAGAGCATAAACAAACTGTGTTCCAGAGACAGCCAAGGTTGTATCTCAGCTAGTAGATGGACTCAGTAATGTGTAAGAATAACCCAGGTGGTACTGGTTTGAAGGTAAAAAAGGGGTCATGGAGAATAGCTAAGGCCTGGTACTGTGAGAGGCCAGGGAAGGCCATTAGTGAAAAGTACAGCCTCAGTTGTAGTTGATGTCCCAGAGCTGAAGCAGTCAGGCAAAGAAGTCAAGGCTTAGCACCATAGAGGGAGCTTATGAGAGGCTATTGGTGAAGCCTAGTTGCAGCAGAAGACCCCAGTGTACTAGAGATGCCAGTACCATGGGATGATCTCTAAGAATAGCAGTAGAGTGGAGTCAACCAGAGCCTAGAGTGCTACAGAGGGCAGAAGCTGGAGATGTGACCCAAGCCCTTTGGAGGAGTCCAGAAGATCATGTGTGGATCTCAGTCATTGGAATAAGAAGCTGTAAAGTTGAAGCTGCCTTGGAGACCCCAATGAGTTGGAGATGCCAGAGCCACAGGGACACCTGCTGAGGAGAGCTGCTGACAGGGAGAAAGAGTAACAAGCTTGTTGCAGTCAACAAAGATGAAGGAGCAGGAGATCTGAAGAGCGCGTTAACGTCAGACTTGGAGATGCCGAGTTGGAGTTTGCCCAGCTGGCTTTTGGTCTTGTTTTTGGTCTAATATTTCCTCACCATGATGCTTTGGAATGGTAATATATATCCTGCATGATGTTGTAGGTATGTGGTCTGCTTTTTGATTTTGACTTTATAGGGGATTACAGTCTAGAGATTGCACGAATCTCAGAAGAGACTTTGAACCTCGGACTTTTAACGTTGTTGAGTCTGTTACAGACTATGGGACTTTTGAACTACTGCGTTTATTTTGCATTATGCTATGCCTTATACATGGTCCCCATAGACACATGGGAGCCTATGGGGAGGCAGGGATTGAAATGTGGTGGTTTGGATATGCTTGGCTCAGGGAGTGGCACTATTAGGAGGTATGGGCTTGTTGTCACTGTGGGGGTGGGCTTTGAGACCCTCCTCCTGGCTGCCAAGCTCAGTCTTCCCCTGGCATCCATTGGATAAAGATGTAGAACTCTCAGTTACTCCAGAGCCAGGCCTGCCTGGATGCCGCCAGGCTTCCTGCCAAGATGATAATGGACTGAACCTCTGAACCTGTAAACCAGCCCCAATTAAATGTTATCCTTTATAAGAGTTGCCTCAGTCATGGTTCCTCTTCACGGCAATGAAAACCCTAACGAAGACACACAGGCAGTCACCTTGGGCAGGCGACTCTGGCTTTTTTTGTTTGTTTGTTTGTTTTGTTTTTCAAGACAGGGTTTCTCTGTATAGTCCTGGCTGTCCTGGAACTCACTCTGTAGACCAGGCTGGCCTCGAACTCAGAAATCCACCTGCCTCTGCCTCCCCGGCTGACTCTGGCTTTCTAAACCTAGTCTGGTCTTCTGTCAAGTGGAGTGTGCATAGTATCTAACGTGTGGGTTGTGGATCCAGGAACGCACTAGAAGCCCCACATGTGGTGGTTCAACTATTTGTTACCTGAAGGAAGGAGAATTATGGACTCAAACAGGGCCCAGCACATTCTGAGAGCTTTGTTTAAACCACGGTCTCTGGGGTCAGCCAGCTTAGCCTGCCTGCCAAGTTTCAGGTCAGAGAGAGACATTGCCGAAAAACAGCAACAGCAGTGAAGGGTATCTAAAATAAGAATACCTGGGATTGTCCTCTGGCCTCCACAGGCTTGTGCACAAATTATATATATGTGTGTGTGTGTGTGTGTGTGTGTGTGTGTGTGTGTGTGTGTATGCACTTACAGTAATGAACACAGGCATATGCCCACACTTATACGCACACACGCAAAACTCAACCAACCAACCCATCAACCAACAAAATGGCACCCTTAATTTTTGCAGCAGGCTGGAGGGTACTATTGTCTTCCTTTTCAAGATGAGGAAGGAGAATCCTTTGCCCAAAGACATTAGCTCAGCAACATACATTGTCTGAGGCCATTCTATACCCTTGGAGAGAACATGGTTACCACTCCCATTGTAAAGATGAAGAAACTGGGGCTCCCACAGTTCAGTGAGGCAGCCAAGGACACCAAGAAAGCAAGCATCAAAGCAGGGAGTCAGCCTTAGCTGGGCCTGTGCATCCCCTCCAGCCTTCCTGCCTATAAATAAAAGCAGCCGCCCTTAGGAGAGCTAATCAACTCTGATTTGTTTATTGGAGTGTGCGAGGCACTAGGTTAAGAGCCTGGCAGGACAGTTGCCTCTTACGTAACTGTCACGGCAAATGCTTGTCCCAGTTTGACATACCAGGAAACTGAGGCACAGAAAAGATCACAAATGACCAAGGTCCCAAGCAGAAACTGGTATAGCAGACTCGGTCAGCTCCCAGATGCCTGGATGAGCTCAGATCACCTCTAGGATGAGCTATGGGGTTTGCTCGTCAAGCACCTTTGACCTGCTGTGGAAACCTCGTGCTCTCTTATTCCAATGCCCAATGTCGGAGTGATTTGCTGAGAGGTCATGGTGGGCTGCTCAAGAACAGGAGGGCAAAGGGAATAGCTAGGAGAGAAGCAAAGCTAAATGTGATAGACAGGTGGCTGGGCCAATAGTCAGCAGGCTGGGCCGCCCCTCCATCCTTGGTGCCACCCCTCCCATATCCATGCAGAAGGACATAAACCCTCCTGAACATGTCCAGTGGGTTATGGGACTAACAAAGCAGATATGGAGGGAGACTATTTCTATCTCCTTGGAGATGGAGACTCTGTGCATCCATGTCTACATTCTTTGCAGGAAGAAACCTGAGGTGTAGGCTCAGAGATGGAGAGGCCCTCTCTGGATTTCTCGGTTAGGAAGATTGAAGCAAAACCTTCTGAAATTACAAAGGTCCCATGCCTCTGGGAGGGTAGAAGACCAAGTAGGCCTAATACAGCTGAGGTTGGCCAGGGTGGGACTGGGGGGTATTTCCTCCATTACCACCACCCTTGCCTTGCTAAAAGGCTCGCTCAGGATGGCCCAAAAGCAGTGCACACATCCAAGGAGGATGTCCCATGCTTTCTGTAGACACTGAGCTGGGTTGTGGGAAGGAGGTACATGAGCAAGGAGGTCACTTTGCAGAACCCTGGGGCATGTCAAGTGATGTTGATCATAGCCACCCCTTGTCTTGCTTACTACACAGTCAAGAGGGCCACCTGGTACAGACATGAACCTTCGGAATACCTCATGTAGCCTTGGAGACTGTCTTAGTTAGGGTTTCCAGCCCTGCATAAAACATCATGACCAAGAAGCAAGTTAGAGTGGAAAGGGTTTATTCAGCTTACACTTCCACATTGCTGTTCATCACCAAAGGAAGTCAGGACTGGAACTCAAGCAGGTCAGGAAGTAGGAGCTGATGCAGAGGCCATGGAGGGATATTCCTTACTGGCTTGCTTCTCCTGGCTTGCTCAGATTGCTTTCTTATAGAACCCAAGACTACCAGCCCAGGGATGGCCCCACCCACAGGAGGGCCCTCCCACTCTTGATCACTAATTGAGAAAATGCCCCACAGCTGGATCTCATGGAGGCACTTCCTCACCTGAAGCTCCTTTCTCTGTGATAACTCCAGCCTGTGTCAAGTTGACACACAAAGCCAGCCAGTACAGAGACGCTGAGTGACCTGACTATGCCCACCTCCTCAGCCTCAGGTCACACAGGTCCTACACCATGCTAGGAAAGTCAGCCCACACACATCTCCCCCGTATACCTGAACCCCTGCAAACCTGAGCTATTTCTCCTCTCCTGGCCTCAGCTTGGGCTGGTCCTGTGCCTAGCATACCCTTGCCCTGTATTCTCTCGCCACTCACCTTCCTCAGGATGGCTCCGACCATTCCTTAAAATCCTCCCCCACCCCCATTGTGTGCTCTCCCCATTCAGGATTCCTGGTGGTCACTGGTTACCACAGAAACCTATTCTCTCCGGGTTCCAGAAGGCTGTCATCACAGAGCCAGCAGAGCCTTGCTCACCTCTTCTTCAACCCTGCTAGTTTTTTTTTTTTTCTAATCCTTGACATCTCTTATCTTACACGTGGCTTGTCCCAGTCTTTGCCTTGGTGTGTACATGTCTGGTCCCGGACTCAAACCTCTGTCACCGTGTGGCCTTCTTATAAGGACACCAAACCACTGGACCGACTCCAATGTAACATAACCTCAAATGCATTGTCGTCGTCGTCGTCGTCGTCATTTTGAAATGAAGTCATCTTCTGAGGTGGCCAGAGGGGTGTGAATTTGAGGAAAGTAACATCTAGCCCAGTGTAACCAGTAACTTTACATTACAGAAGAGCAGAGCGTGCTACCGTAGTCAGAGGAAGTATCAAGGAAAGACTGAAGCCGGCCACTACTTGCACCAGACCAAATACTAAGAAGAGATCCTGTTGGGGAAAGTACAGGAGCTACTGACTAAAAGCCAGGAGCCAGTGACCCTTCAAAACTCCAGGAAGCTCAATCTTGTGCCTAGCAACGAACATCCTTCAAGATCTTTACCACCCACCCCCCGGTGCCACCCCAACTCCTAAGCAGCCTGGCAGCAGGTGAGTCTCTGTCCCTGTGTGATTAGCTAAGAGAACAGAAATGACAGTGTGTCACTTGGGAGGTAGGAGCTGACATCTTTCTCAAGGAGTTTCCTATTCTACCAATAACAGCTCTCTGCTCTCCTCGCTTCTCCAAATAGTGAGAGTCCAGTCATCATCGGCACGACTACACCACAGGTGTCACACACAGTTGGACGGCAGATGTTAATAATCCTCCAAAGTGAAACCAGAGGCACCAGAGGACGATGATGACCCGAGGTATCAGAGGACTACAGAGGATGATGACCTAGGCACTGGAGGGAGGACCCAGTGCACTGGAGGACCACACCAGAGGACGATGACCAGAGGTATCAGAGGACTACAGAGGATGATGACCTAGGCACTGGAGGGAGGACCCAGTGCACTGAAGAACCACACCAGAGGACGATGACTCGAGGCACCAGAGGGAAGACAATGACTCCACACACTGCACCGGGACTGAGGCACCAAAGGCCCAAGGCATCCGAGGACTATGGAGGATGAGGACCCAAGGCACCGAGGGATCCCTGGATCGCAGAGTCGGTCGCGGAGTCTGGCCCCCAGATACCCCCTTCATGGCTTCCTGACTTCCTGAGGCCTCCATTTTCTCATCAGTTAAAATGTGACCGGTGACGGTCCCAAGCCCCCAACCTGTCTGCAGGTTCATTGTGAAGGAGGGGAGGGTGAACATGTGTGAATGAGCTGTCCCTGGCCCGGAGTAAAAACCCAACCCACACTATATCTTTTTTTCTTTTAAATAATATTTACACTAATCATATTGCTAGTACACATGCTTTTATTATAACTCCAAAGGATGATGCATGTTAGCTCTTAAGGTGACTATATTTCTTATTTCTTGCCGTTAGGAGCCAAGCCTTTCTGTTTGTAATGCTTACGAATAGGAAATTAAGGAAAAGTTACACCATCCCCGATTTGCATGTGAAATACTGGTAAGAATTCAGGATGTGCTTCCCCTTAAAAAAAAGCCTTTCTTAACCAGCCTCTTTAAATGCCTATAGCTCTATTTGACACTGGGAGGCAGTTCATGCCAGCCTATTTGCCTGCATGAATGGGGGTCCTAGGTTTTATACACACACACACACACACACACACACTCTCGCACGCAAATGCACACTCTCACACACACAAGTACGCACGCACAGGTGCGCACTCACACACACATATAAACAGACACACACACACACACACACACACACACATGTGCACATGCATACACACACACCCAAGGGTGGAGAGACAGAGGGAGGGAAGGACGGAGGGAGAGGGAGAGAGAAAGAGAGAGAGAGAGAGAGAGAGAGAGAGAGAGAGAGAGAGAATAAGAACATAGTTGCATAGGATCAAGAATTCACAGTGTTGTAATGAGAATGATTCCTCACTTCAGTGACCGGAAGGAAGTCCTAATTAGCTCTGCTATTGAGGCGCAGAGAAGTGAGGCGTGTCACCCCATGTCACACAGCTTCTAAAGAGAGAAGACAGAATTCCACACCGTGTCTGTGACATTGCAAAATGTGCAGCAAACAGCCTTCAGTAAAGTTTAATGTTCCCTCCACTGTCCCCACCACGGGCAAAGCACTGGACAAGAGGCAGGACGGGAAAGCCATGCTAGTCCCACCGTGGCGTCATTTAGTCCCTGGTTACAAGCAACAGATGTCGGAGGGTGAGTGGGGAGTGATCTATACATGACGCGGTAATGGCAAACCCATTATAACCACTCCTGAGAAAATCCATGAGGGCCATAAAATGCTCTTTGGATTCAAGGTGGCTGACTGCACATGTAAGGCGCTTCCCGATGCCTTCCTGCCTTCCTACTCCTCAGATGAAGTTTCTTAAAGAGCAGCCTGGGAACCATTTTTGCTTAAGCACATTTGACAATTACAGATCCACAGGCTTTGTCGCAGACCGGATTCATTTCTGAAGCACAGAGCCCTGTAACCGGAATTTTTTTTACCTGAGTACCCTAGGAAGGTGGTTGGGACATTGCTTCTTCTCCTAAACATGACTTTTCCAGAGAGATGCAAACAAGGGCCTCTTCCACCTAGACAAGGCGCCAGTTGCAGACCCAAGCAATGATGCCTCTCGGGTCTAGCATAACAGGTCAGTGGGTTCTGAGGCGGTTACTCACAGATGCCTAGGAGGCCTAACAACAGAAGGATCTCTGAAAAGCCCCTCCCCCCATGGGTGAGCACTCAGGAAAGATGAGTCATGGGAGTCCGACTTCTAGGCACCGACACCCAAAGGCTCCACCACCTATGTGCAATGATTTTTACTGTTAACCAAATCATGGGGCTAGAGCATGGGATGTTTCTGTTGGAGAAAAGAACCACACAACTGTCTCCCTCTCATCTGAGAGACCTCAGGGATGAGGGGTGGGTTGTGCCAGCTTGCCTCGCATCCCTGAGATCCTGGGTTTGATCCCAGCCCTGGGAGGGGTTAGTACTGGACAGACACTCTCTATTGACTCCCTGCCTCCACCCCTTCATTCCACCGGAACTTCTTTTTAGTCGGTGATCTTTCTACAAGACAAGTTCCTACTGAAATATTTTTTGAAAAGCCAGATGTGTCCTGTGCCTGTAATCCAGAGCTCCAGAGCCTGAGGACAATTATATAGTTGATACCCCAGGACAACTGATACCCTCTGTTAGTGCTCCCAGAAGTCCAATGGTCTCCTGGCATCTTCACTTAGGATAGGCCCTCATACTTTCAGCTCTTTAGCAATCCCCAGACTTACCTGCCACTTCCCCATTACCCTTCCACATGATGTTCTGCACCCCATCATGGAGAACTCACGATGCTTTGGAAATAGCCAGTACCCACTCTGACATGGTCATCATCGTCTCCGTAACACCCTTTCTTGTTTTGCTCCCCTTGACCTTCCTTGGTTCTTCTGGCTTAATTCATTTCCTCTGACCTTATTACATCCCACAGGGATCTTAGGATGATTGGCATGTCATCTAAACATGGCTCATGTGGTTTACATGAAAATGGCCCCCATAGGCTCCCATAGGAAAATGGTTCCCATAGGAAGTGACACAATCAGGAGGTGTAGCCTTGATGGAGAAAGGGTGGCCTTAAGGGAGGAAGCGTGTCATTGGAGGAGGCAGGGTTTGAGATTTCAGATGCCCAGGCCCAGGCCCAGTCTGTCTGTCTGTCTCCTCTCTTCTCCTCTCCTCTCCTCTCCCCTCCTCTCCTCTCCTTTCCTTTCCTCTCTTTCTTTTCTTTCCTACCTGCCAATCCAGATGTAGAACTCCCAGCTCTTTCTCCAGCATCAATGTCTACCTGTGTCCACCCATATGCTTCCCACCAATATAACAGACTGAACCTATAAGCCAGCCCCAATCAAATGTTTTCCTTTAGAAGAGTTACCATGGTCACAGTGTCTCTTCACAGCAATGGAAACCTAAAGACAGCCTAGTATCATCAGTTGGACGATGGAGCAGAAAGGCCATGTCTTCTCCCCTATTGTATCTGTGTCACCTGGTAGTCCCTGATAGTATGAGTTCTCGGGGCTCATTGAATGAATGAAAGAAGGAAGAAGAAATGGCGGCCCTTCTCAACCATCATTCCATCATGGTGCACATTAGCTTACCAATCCTCTGGTCTCTTTCTACCAGCCCTTGTTCCATTGTCAAGGATACCCTTCTTGCATACCCCCGTTGGCTCAAGACCCCCTTGGAGCCTGTGTACTCTTTCTATGGTATGCCTCAGTTTGCAGAACTCTTCGGAAGTAGAAGCTCCAGACAACTCCGCCTGGGAAAGTAGGTGCTACCCATCAGCCCTAAGTGAGCGTGTTCATGCTCAGCCCTCATTGAGGAATTGACCACCAGCAGCCGATTCTATCATTCCTTCCAGGAGCCTCAGTCCCAGCCATAAGTGATGGTTCCAGCATTGTTCCAAGATGTTTCAGTTAGCCAATCATGTCCTCTCCTGAGACTGTGAACTGTGAAGAAGGATTTCCCTGAAGGATGTTCTTGGCATTCCATGATCCGAATAATCTGAAGCATTGGGAGCAGGAAGAACAGAGCAACCAGGGATTATTTCGAACCCAAAGCGGGGCACTCTCCTTGCCTTCTGATATCTGTGGGGTACCACGGAGAAAGCTCTTGGACACAGCCCTTGGTCTCAGGAGCCATTTCCCTCTCCTTCCAACAAATATTCCTTTTTCCTGGAGTTGACATGTATACATTTTTGTTCTTTGTATTATATAAACAAGCCTTGACCGAGAAAAGAGCCTTGAGCATGCATTCTGGTCTAGATGTTAGAAGCCTCAGATAAAACATGAAGTCCCAGAGTCTCAGTACCCACACTTGCAAGCTAGATACCGGCATGTCGGATCTAGAGGAAAAACCACCCCATTTGGTAGCTGCATCCTTACTGGGTAGAGGATCTGCTGGTCCAAGCTCCTCACATGGTGAGCAAGGTAAATACCATGGTAGGTGACCAACGAGGCAACAAGAGTTGCCAGCTTCCAAGAGATAGGAGGCTGGAGAGAAAGTTTAGCTATCCTGTGGGAGATGTGTATTGGAAAGGTGTCATCTCTCCAGCTCTGACTATCTGGGAACTCCAAGGGTAGGAGTGGTATCTGTGTCGCCACCTGGCCCTCTCTGGAGGGCCCAGTCTGTCTGTCTGTCCTGCTCACAGTAAGCGATGCCGATGCCCACTTTTATCCACATGTCTCTGCCTCTGCAGTCTCTTCCTGCCTTGATGACTCTGCCCCTGCCTTTTTCTATGCTGTTTCTTTTGTCTCCCCTTGTTTATATTTCCCTCTGTCCTCTGTCTCTGTGTCTGTCCCTTATCCTATCTCCTTCCCACCTCTCCCCCCTGCCCCCCCCGCCCCCCGACACGTACTGGCACCTGCCCCTGACCAGCTTCCCTTTGTCTTGGTCCTTCTCCAGTTGCCTGGTAACCGCCTTCCCCACCAGCCCCATAGAAACCATAGCAACGGGCAGCCTGGAGATGCGGCCATTCATCTTGCTTTTGTCCTGTGCGTTTCCGCCACTGCAGGCCACGCGCGTGGATGCTCCAATTACAGGTACTCAGGCAGGATGCCTTTGTCCAAGGCCCATTCACAGCCAAGTGGACTCAGGGAGCAGGAGCTGTCGGGAGCTGCCACACAAAGTGTCTTTGTACCTCCTCCAGGTGCTCCCTGCGGTGCTCAAGGACAGCAGGATCTCCAAGCTCACACTCAAAAGCCCATATGACAAACAATGACAGGGATGGAAGAGGGGGGCAGCAGACGGACAGACGTCCCACCCAACAGGCCCCAGAAGAAAAGCCCAAGGGCACAGGAGCACAGAGTGGGGCATTGCAATGGTCTGCACAGAGGCAAGGACTCTGTCCCAGCTCACTGAGTGCCCCTCTGGACCCTGATGCTCTGACCATCATCCAACACAGATCACTCTAAAGTCACACTGATCCTTTCTCTAGGCTCAATCTGCAGAGCCCCTTTGCAGCTTCCCTTGGGGTGAAGCCTTCCCTGAGCACTCCCCCACTACTCAGCATTGATTGGATCACCTGATTCCCTAAGTATGTGTGTGTGTGTGTGTGTGTGTGTGTGTGTGTGTACAGTGTGTGTTGCATGTGGTATATGTGTGTGTGGTACATGTATGTTTCTGAGTTTGTCAGTGTGTGTGCGTATGTATGTGTGTGTGTGTGTGTGTGTGTGTGTGTATATATATATATATATATATATATATATATATATGCAGCCTGTGTGTGTAGTATGTATGTGTATGTGGGGGGGCAGGGGAGGGTGTGTATGTGAGATGTGGCATGTGAGTCTGTGTGTCTTTGTGGTCTCTATGGTGTGTGTGTATGTGTGTGTGTGTGTGCGTGTGTGTGTGTGTGTGTATATATATATATATATATATATATATATATATGCAGCCTGTGTATAGTGTGTATGTGTATGTGGGGGGACAGGGAAGGGTGTGTATGTGAGATGTGGCATGTGAGTCTGTGTGTCTTTGCAGTCTCTATGGTGTGTGTGTATGTATGTGTGTGTGTGTGTTATGTATGTGTATGTCTATGTATGTCTGTGTGTATCAGTGTGTGTGTATGTGTCTGTGTGTGTATGGTGGGTGTTGCTTGTGGTATATGTGTGTGTGGTACATGTATGTTTCTGTGTGTGTCAGTGTGTGTGCATATGTATGTATATATACATATATATATATATATATATATACATATATATATGCAGCCTGTGTGTGTAGTATGTATGTGTATGTGTCTGGGGGGGAGGGTGTGCATGTGAGATGTAGCATATGAGTCTGTGTGTCTGTGTGGTCTCTGTGGGGTGTGTGTGTGTGTGTGTGTGTGTGTGTGTGGTATGTATGTGTATGTCTGTGTGTATGTCTTGTATGTGTGTTGTATATGTGTGTATCTGTGTATGTGTATATATGTGTATCTATGTGAGGTGTGTATATGTGTGTCTGTCTGTGTGTGTGTGTGTGTGTGTGTGTGTGTGTGTGTGGTCTCTGTGTGTGTAAATGCATGGTGTATTCATCTCCATGGGATACTATATCAAATTGGGAGCTGGGGTATCATATAGTAACTCACAGTTTGGAAGCTACACATTCAAAATCAAAGTGTGGGAAGAGTCACACATCTGAGGAATCCAGAGGGGAGCCTTCCTCACCTCTTCCTAGCTCCCAGTAGCAGTTACCTCTAAGTTCTACCTGTCTATGGGTACATGCTTCCCCTCCACATGCACCTAAACATCCCTCTTAAAGGACCTCCAGTCCCTGGGCTAGGATCTACCCTAAACTAAGATGCATCTACAAAGACTCTGTCCAAGGAAGGTCACATTCTAAAGTTTCAGGAAGACAAGAAATTAGAGAGGAGAGAACACAGGCCAATTCGCTCTAGACTGGTCTCACCCAGGTTTGTAATTCCTGTGCTATTGACAAATCTTTCCTCATTATTCTGACTACTGCAATCAGCCAGCGAGTGGACAGATAGACCTCTGAGTTAGTGACAAAAGTACCTGAAAAGCCATTCTGGAGGAAAGGGTTCCGTTGGCTCTCAGTTTGAGAAGGTATGGTCGCTTGTGGTGGGGAGGCATGGTGGTACGAGCAGAGGTGACAGTTCCACAACAGTCAGGAAGCAGAGCGAGATGGAAGCAGGTGCTCAGCTCATCTACCTTCTCACTTGTATTGTCTCAGCCCCAGTCCATGGAACGGTGCTACCTACATTTCAGGTTGTTCTTCCGGGGCCAATCTGGAAGCTCCCTCACAGATCTACCTAGGCAGGAGCTTGTCTCCTACACGACTCCAGATCTTGCTGAGTTGATAGATCAGCCTTCGCAACCTCCGTGAGCCTTCCTGTTCCTCATTCAAAACACAGGGAAAGCAGCATCGTGCGGGAGGTTACCAAGGAGGTATGGGCAAAGATGCAGGGTCTGGGAATGCACAGGCGTTAGTTGCCAGCAGATAGGTGTGGGGAAGATCGTAGCATGAGGGCTTGGACCCTGATCAGTAATGTAATCACTGAAGGACTGACGCCCTGATGGCATTATTGAGAACTAGTGGAAACAAGGAGGTGGAGCCCAACTGGAGGAAGTAGATCATTGGGAGCCTTGAGGACATGTTTTGTTCTTGATCTTCACCCATCCCTCCCCTTCCCTGCAGCTCTCCTCCTCCTCTTCCTTCTGCCTTCCCCCTCCCTCCTCCTCCCCCTTCCCTTCCTCTCCCTCCTCCCCCTCCTTTCCCCCTTTCTTTTCTCCCTCCCCACTGCTGGATGCCTGGGGCTGATCAGCCTCCAGTCTACCCCACACTCCCACTACCATGAGTATCAGCCTCCCTCCCCCTCCTTCCTTTCTTTCTGCTTCCTTCTTCCACCCTCTCTCCTCTCTTCTTTTCCCCTCTTCTCCTCTTCCTTTTTCCTCCCCTCCCCCTTTCTCTCTCCTCCCTTCCCTCACCCTCCTTTTCCCTTTCTCTTCTCCCTTTTTCTCTTTCAACCCTAGGAGTTCGTAACTGTAATCACAGAACTCAGACACAGTCTCCCTCTTCACATGCCCTTCTTCCAGAGTTCCCCTTCCCTGCTTAAAAGGATGCTAGACACAGGAGCCAAGATCTACCCAGATAATTCAAAATGATCCCATCCTGAGACCCTTAATTACATCTGGAAAGATCCCTTGTCCAGACAAGGCAGCCTCCCCTGGTGTTGAAAGTTTGAGGTGCACGTGTCAGTTGGAGGATCACCATTCAACTTCCTGCCACAACTGCATCTGGCTTTCCCTTTCCTTTTTCTCCTTCTTTCTCCTTTCTCCATTCCCTTCCCCCTTCTTCATCTTCTCCCTCTCCTCACCCTCCTCTCCTCCCTCCTCTCCCTTTCCCCCTGCTTTCTTCTAAACAGCCTCATTATGTCGTCTAGGCTGACCTCCGAGTTTATAACCTAAACTGACCTTGAATTTTGAATTTTATAATTCTCCTGCCTCAGCCTCTTAGATGCCGGGATTATAGGTATGTGCCCAATTTACTGTTTTTTTTTAATATTTTAAGTTATAGTTTAATAAATGATCTTGGGGACGCATGCGTGGAGATCTTCTAAGGGAGAGAGTGTGCTCTTATCTCTTATTCCACCACCTGCATTCTGGGGACTGAACTCAGAGGGTCAGGTCGGGCAGCGTCTATCCAATCCTTCGTTGTGATTTGTGTCGTTAAGAAGAGAGTCTGGGCTGCTGACAGTTTCTTCAGTCAATATTTACAAGAGCCAAAGATTCGCTGTTTGAAAATGCACTGATTTTTACTTCATTTTTCGAAGTGATTCTGGGAAGGCGGCACCATTGTTTCCATTCCAAAGTGGAAGAAAATGAAGCAAGAGATTCTAGGTGATTGCCTTCCACTCCCCAGGGACAAGTCCAGCATTCTCCAAAGCTGCACCCCCCACCCCTCCTCAAAGGACTCATGGCTCTTATATGAAGCCTGCAGGCCAGGGCTCACCCCTGACACTTCCATGCTTACAACTCCTCTCTGGTATTCCCCACCCCCCACTCACCCCCCATCCCACCCCAAAACCCTAAACCCCATTCAGACCTCCCTCATCCTTTACGCTCCTGCCAGCTAGATGAGTCCTGTTCAGGGACACCTCTTTGCCCACACAGGGATGTGCTGGGCTCCCCACCCCCACCCCGGTCCCTAAGCATACCCTGGTCTTTCATTGTTGGTTCCAATCTCCTTCCCCTGATCCGTGTGCACTCCCAGAGGGCCAGCTCCAAGGCAGACCACTGTCACATGATCACAGCTTAGCACACTAATCATGGGGCAAGAACTCCATGATACGGGTTGCAATTAAATCACAGATTTGACAGCGCTGTTGTGGACAAGCACAACTGAAACTTGTCTTACCGGTTTTCTAGTCATTTGTCTACCTCCGTCTGAAAATCCCACTAAAATCCCGGTATATCAAGCACTAATGTTTGTTTAGCCCTAAGGGCCAGGTCATTTCAGAGGTTCAAGACTGGGAAACTGGCAACCCCTCTATGTGATAAACAGATGCCAGGAGATTTGGTCGTGCGAGCCAATCCTTATTAATTATTAATGTGTGCAGGAGTCCTACAGCGTGGGCGCTTGCTTATTGGAAACACACACCCTCCTTCGGCTGTGTGTTGCGGTTTTGTGCAAGTCTGTGGGGCAGAGTGGGGGTGGGGTGGATGCTGCAGCAGACCCTGAGAACTCTCGGACATCAAGGTTGCAGCTGATCTGAGTGAGAGGTCAGAGCTAATAAGTTTGGTTTGGAAATGCTGACACGGACTTGGCGGAGTGATTTTCCTATGACTATGTCAGTGAGGCACATCTCACGGAGCCAGGAGTAGGAACGAGCGCCAAACAAGATATGGATGGTTGAGGAATATCCATCCTTGGGGAAAGGAAAGACAAATGAAGACATTCTCTTCGGAGAGGGAGGGAGAGAGGAAGAGAGATCAGATCTGAGCCTGAGCCTGCCAAAGAGAATGAAGACAACGAGCCAGGAACCTGGTCGGGAAAGCACGACTTTCAATCACTGCTGACACAAAGGTCTTTGTGGAATGGGAGACTGTGCAGTGGACATCACTGATCACTACCTCCAGTAACTTAGGTCCGTGTGAATTCACCGGCAGCTCTGTCTGTCTGTCCCCTCAGCTCTGTCTGTCCCCTCAGCCTCAGGCATTGCTGCACATCCCAAGGAGTGCGTGACCCTCGAGGAGTCTCGCCATGGTTGTCCAGACCATCCAACATCCTGGGAGAAGACCCAGAAGACCATCTTGGGAAATGGATGCCCAGCCCAGGGTCTCCATTTTCTCACGATGAGGCTCCAAGGCTTGGTTGAATGGCCACTGTGCCCACAGCAGCAATCCATTCAACTGCAGACCCACTACGTGTCTCTCCCCATCCATCACCCATTGCCTCTGCAGTGTTTCTTGGGATCATCTCCCTAATAAACAGCTTGCACCCAAGTCTCTGCTCACAGTAAGGCAGGCCAGTAGGCACACTGCAAGAGTATATCAGGATAGACACACACACACAGACACACACACACACACAGACACACACACACACAAACACACACACACACACACACACACACCCCAAGGGTATTGGGTGGGATGGCTCAGAAGCCTTATCTGCTGCCCAGGAAGGCAGTTGGCTGAGCAATACAGGACAGATAGCATCTAGACTCCCCAGGATCTAGACAAGGAGAACCCATTGTGGGACAGACAGTCTCTGCAAGTGTCCCCAAGCATCACCTCTTCCCCCACCAATCGCTTCAGCATCTACAGAGCATTTGTGGGTGCTGTCCCGGGACATGGGCAGAGTTTCAGGAGGTGAAGCTTGTCCCACGTGGCTCCTGTCTCTGAAGAGAGTCCTTGGGCACAGCTGAGTTCGCCACCATCCGTAACACACAAGCACAACCAATAAAACTGACTGTAAAACACTTTGCAGATCCAAAGTGCCACATAAACGCTAAATAAGAAAATTAATCTTAGCTATGAAGAACTCAGGCTGCAAGTCTCGAGTGGTTTGGGACGACTGGGCCAGGGGAAAGGGGGCGTATGTCTGCCATCCCTCACTCCCTCTCTGTCCTTCATCCCTACAACCAAGATGGATATGCACTGCTGACATGCATGCACACCAACATACACATGCATGTATATCTTCATACATAAATACAACATGCACAGTACAGGTAAGGCATAGCATACAGTCACAGACATATGTACCCAGGCATCTCTTCATAGTCATGCTTAGGTTTTCATGCACACCCCTAACACAAAGGCACATGTGCATGTGGAGCTCCACAAGTGTATATATAATATTGTTAGGATTCTGTTTAAGCTCCACCCCACAGTTACCTGGCAACAGCCAGGGAGGTCTGGCCCCCTATAAAAGGGGCTGCTTGGCCCTCCTCTCTCTAAGTTTCTTGCTCTCTCTTCTCTTTCCCCTCTTCTTGTCCTTTTGGGCTCTTCCCTTCTCCCCTGCCTTCCCCTCTCTCTCCATGCGGTCATGGCCGGCCTCTACTTCCCTACCTTCTCTCTGCCTTTCTCCGTCTCTACTACTCTCCTAACTCCCCTCCCCATGCCCTGAATAAACTATTCTATACTATACCTTTGCATGTGTGTTCCCTCAGGGGGAAGGGATGCCTCGGCATGGGCCCGCTGAGGTGCCCCCTTCCCCCCCACACCCATAGAACATATTCTTATGCCGTTTTTTCTTTTTATGATCACAACAAATATACTTCACATGCATATACAATACATGTGCCTCATACACATGCATACCCAGACTTACTGTCACAGACCAGGCATCCTTGCATTTCTCGTGAAGTGCCAGAGTTCGAAGAAGAAATGCAGGAAGGGAGGGGCATGGGGAGAAAATTAGGAGGGGTGAAGAAAAGAAAGCATGAAAGAGGGAAGGAAAAAAGGAACGGAAGGAACGAGAGTGGGAGAGGGGAGGGGAAGATAACAGGGTGGTGGAGGATAAAAGAAAGGAGAGGGAAGGAGAGAAGAACCAGAGGGAGGGGTGAGAAGAAAGGAGAAACAATGTATAAGAGAAATGGAGAGTAGAAACAATGTAGACGCTTACTTAGCCCATCTCCACCAGCTGTGTGAACCCGACAGCCCTTAGCCCCTCTGATTACTTTCCTTTACAAAGTGGAGCGTTAACTGTTACTAAAAACAGGTACTTTTTCTGATGATAACAGGTTATGGTTGAGACAAAGCCCCTCAGGGGTAAGAGGGTGTGGTCTCAGTAGGTGGTGGAAGATGGGAGAGATTGAAGATTACTGTGCTGCAGCAGGGATGAGGAGAAGGGACGGGAAGAGGAGGAAGGAAGATGTCCTGCCTGGTGGTCCACGGCCATTCCCCCATCAGCTGTGTTCTCAGCCCTGGCTGGGAAGAAGAATTTGGAGAGGATTTTTTGTTTTTCTTTTTAAATTCTGATCCTGGAGCTAGAGAGATGACTCAGAGGCCAAGAGGACCTGAGTTTAATTCCCAGCACCCACACAGCAGTCAGTACATGACTCCAAGTGATCTGATACCCTCTTCTGGGCTCCTTGGGCACCTGCACACATGTTCATACACATACATGCACACCCATGAACAGGAACACAAAATCGTTTTTTAAAATATCCTGATATTCAAGTCAAACACACACACAACACTCATTCCAGCCTTGAAAAGGGCTCAGCAGACACCAGCCTCCGTTTCCACACTCCCCGCAGCAGCATGCTTTTTTGCATCCAAAAACCGGAGAAGAGGCTCTTTCCACTAGCCTCTGACACCCCAACCTCCATACCCCAGAAACCCTCTCTTGATTAGATGAAGGCAAGCCTCATTGTCAAACATAACAAGAAGCCAAGCATCCAATTTTGCACAGCTGGAGGGCATCCAGCTGAGTCCACACAGGATTATGGATACTACTGGTAAAAGATGAGACCCCAAGCATCCAACCCATAGGAGAGACACACCCAGAGTCTGTACTCAACAGGAGCACTTGAGAGCCTCTGCCTGGGCCAAAGAGGGAGAAATTCAGACCCCAGATCATCTGTCCCTACTGTGAATGTGTTTTTCTTTTGCAGTGGTGGTCGAGTCAGAAGCCTAGACAAGACAGACAGGGTTGGTGTCCCAGCCCCAGTACAGCCATCTAAGCACATGGGTTTGGAGATAGCCAGGCTGAAGTTTTCGAATGCTGGAGCTGAAGTTTGCAGCTGAGAGGCTCTGGGTCCATCACATCACCTCTCCGTATAGCCAACACATCATTCACACACAGCAGAATAACACATGTCCCTCCAGGGCTGTCTTAGAGCTTCAAATCAACCAGTTCTGCAACTGGCCATGGTGAGTAATGGCGCACAGCTGTGTAGCACTCTGTGGGATGCTGACTTCTGATCCTTTGGGTATTGACTTAGTTACATTTCTGTTGCTATGATGAAGCACCAGAGTGGCTTTGGGAGGTGAAGGCTTGTTTTGGTCTGTAGTTCCACGGCACAGCCAATCACTGGGGCCACGGTGGAACACTGCTGACCAGACCACTCCCCAACTGTGTGTTCAGCCTGCTTACTTAATAGCACACAGCACCACCAGTCCAGGGATGGCTCCACTCACAGTGAGCTGGGCCCTCCAACATCAATCATGGAACCAGTAAAACACCCCACAGACTTGCTACAGGCTGATCTGAGTTTTCTAAGTTAAGGCTCCTTCCCAGATATGTCTAGGACCATGTCAAGTTAGCACAAAAACCAACCAGCATAAGTCCCTGATTTCTGATTCTCCCCCAACCCCTCCCAATTCTTCCCACCTCCCCACCCACCTAAGACTGCATCCTTTCTTTCTCACTCATTAGAAAACAGAGGCATCTTAGATAGATAGATAGATAGATAGATAGATAGATAGATAATTGGGTGGGTAGATGGAGAATAGAAAAATAAGTAGTAGATAGATAGATAGATAGATAGATAGATAGATGATTGGGTGGGTACATGGAGAATAGAAAAATAAGTAGATAGATAGATAGATAGATAGATAGATAGATACATACATACATACATACATACATACATACATGGATGGTTAGGTGGATGGAGAATAGACAAGTAGATAGAATAGATAGATGAATAGATAGATAGATAGATAGATAGATAGATAGATGGATGGATGGATGGATGGATGGATGGATAGATAGATAGATAGATAGATAGATAGATAGATATCAGAATAGGACAAAACAAACAGAAAACTAGGTAGGCATTAATTTTTTGCAACCTACTTTTAACAAACATTCAACCTCTTCTCTAGTCCACCACCCACCGGAGGTAATAATGGAAGAGAAAAGTTATTGGGATATGAGGTAAGTGGACCTGTTTAGCAATAGTTCTTTGGATGCAGGCTTCATCTTTGGCAGCAGTTCAGTCCCGTAGCAAACACCAAATACAACTCAGCTGCTGTAGACCAGTCAGTCCTCTAGGCAGGCAGACAACAGACACAAACCAGCAGTTGTAGTTCAACCCTGAAGAACCCGAAAGGCTCGCCAACTGGTCCTAAGTGAGGCTGCAGAAGCAGCAAGCTGCCACAGGAACCTCACGAGCAGTTCCTGGGTGAGTTTCTCCCGACTGCTGCATTACCACAAGTAAAGTTCAACAACGCTATGTAAGGCACACCAATCTATGTGTGTCATTAGCAAAGAAAGGTGAGGAGGCGGAGCAACCAAGCCAATGCTCAGCGCTCTTCTCCCACTGTCTGCGGGGTCATAGTTATGTTCACGTGCCTGCTGTATCAAAACATCCTTTCACCCATGTCTGCTTCAGGAAAGCATCCTTTCACCCATGTGCCTCAGCAAAACACCATTTGACATGACTGTACAAGGGGATAAGAATGGATCGACTTGCATTCTTCTGCATGCTAGGCTCCAGTTGATCCAGCACCATTTGTTGTAAAGGCGATCTTTATTCCACTGGATGGTTTTAGCTCCTTTCTCAAAGATCAAGTGACCATAAGGGTGTAGGTTCATTTCTGGGTCTTCAATTGTATTCCATTGATCTACTTGCCTGTCATTGTACCAATACCATGCAGTTTTTAACACTATTGCTCTGTAGTACTGCTGGAGGTCTGGGAGATACTGATTCCCTCAGAAGTTCTTTTACTATTGAGAATAGTTTTCACCATCCTCGATTTTTTTGTTATTCCAGATGAATTTGCGAATTGCTCTTTCTAACTCTATGAAGAATTGAGTTGGGATTTCGATGGGGATTGTATTAAATTTGTATATTGCTTTGGGCAAGATGGACATGTTTACTATATTAATCCTGTAAGTTCTTGTCATACAGATCTTTCACTTGTTTGGTTAGAGTCACCCCAAGATATTTTATATTCTTTGTGACTATTTTGAAGGGTGTCGTAACTGACTTTCAAAAAAAAAAAAAACCCAAGAGAGTTTCCACTTCAAGTTTGACTTTCCGATGCTTTCATGACACACCACTTTAATATTTGAAGTTTTCATGTGCACTACAGGTGTTTTGATTTGGCTCCCGCTCCTCAGTTCTCCCAGCTCTGCCCCTATCTGTCACCCCTTCCAAATTTGTACTTTCTTGACTTTATTTTTGTAGCCACTGAGTCCAGAAGATGCTGCCCACAGACACATGGCCACGGGGCCAGTGACTGAAGCGTGGTCGACCTAGCAGGGGCCACACCCTTAAGGACAACTGACATTTCCGTTTTTGAGGACCTGCCAGGCTGACCCACATAGCGGCTACTCTGACTTATAATAGCCAGATTGTGAATCCCATTCTGGGATCTCTCTTGTTTGTACAGTCAGTCTAAGTGGCCGTTAGCAAATGAACTGATAACATGATCTATGTAGAGATTATTGCAGTAGAGTCAGCCACAAGGTAGAATAAAGTTGAGTGATTTGTCAGGAGAATTGGTAGAATTGAACATCATTCTGAGTGGAATAAGCAGGCTTGGAAACAAATATTGATAGTTTTCTCTCATGTGTAGAATCCAGATTATTAGAATTGTATACACACACACACACACACACACACACACACACATACACATACATACACACATGTTCACACACTACATATACAAACATGTACACACATACACATGCACATTCACACACATATACACATGTACACACATGCACATACATACACACATTCACAAACATACATAATACACAAGTACATACACATGCACATGCACATATACACAGGTGTGTGTATAAAAGAATGAATGTGGGTGAAAGGTCCAATCTAAAGAGAGGAGTGTGGGTGAGTGATGGGTAGAAATGGTAGATAAATATAGCATATATTCTTTCATGTATGGAATCCAGATTTGTATAAAGCCAAAAATAAATATATATGCAATATGTCACCAAGAAAAAAAAGCATTGTGGTAGAAGAGATCCACTCAGCAGCGGAAGAGATCGCCAGGAGTTAGAGGGATATGAGGGCAAGTGGGTGTTTATGATCAAAGTATATTATATTCACATATGAAAATGTTAGAGTGAGCCCCATAATTTTGTATAACTAATACACACGAGTATAAAGCTTAAATAGAATCCATGAGAAATGCTAGCTTGCACTCAGTAGCTGGCTTCAGTTCCCTCCACCCAACTGTCAACATCTATGTAGTTGTTGTTACTGAGTACCCAGAGGTATCCCATCCCAGCACATCTTCTTTCTCCCTTCTCTCCCATGGCATCCTGTGCTCACCAGCCGCCCCTCCTCAGCTTTGCCTGGGTGGCACACCAACACACACACAACCCAAAGACATGCTAACGATGACAGAGTCTTTGTTCCCTTGAACTTTCTTCCATGACCAAATTCATGCAAAGCTCTGAGGAGCGACAGTGAACCCTAGCTTATATTTTTGTATGTGGAATATTATTTCACCCAAAGGAGCCCTTGTGGTGAGAGTAAGCTACAGGGTCAAGGCTGCACAAGTTATACAGAGCATAGCAGAGTATACAGAGGCCCCCTGTTATAATAAATATTCAACATGTCAGAGCACATTTAGACCCCCACAGCCTCCTGATGTAGGTATGACCCGGATCCCCTTTCTCTAAGTTTTGGAGACTGTGTCTCCTGTGTCCCAGGCTGTCCCAAAACTCACTACATGGATGAAGATGGCCTTGAACTACTTACTGATCCTCTGCTTCCATCTCCAGAGTGCTGGGATTATAGCGGGGTCTAACTAGATAGCCCAGGCTAACCTTAAACTTCAAATCCCCCTCCTAAGAGCTGGGACTACAGGTGTACGCCCACAGACAATTCAAACTGGTTTGGAGGGTAAGTAATTATTTTGCTAGATATAGATAGATGACAGACAGACAGACAGACAGACAGACAGACAGACAGACAGACAGGCAAGCAGAGAGACAGGCAGACAGGCAGGCAGGCAGATAGACAGGCAGATAGAAAGGCAGATAGGCAAATAGGCAGACAGACAGACAGGCAGGCAGAGGGGTAGACAGACAAGCAGGCAGGCAGAGGGACAGACAGACAGACAGACAGACAGACAGACAGAGATGTGGGGGTGGCATGGCCGCAGAAGGGGGAACAGTTACAGAAGAGAAAGGGATCTAAGAAGAGGGGTAGAGATGGGGGCTTTGGAGAGGGATGGATTAGAATAAAGTAAAATGACATGTGAAGATACAATGAATCCAATTATTTTGTTTGCTAACCAATAATTTATATTCTCAGAGAAGGGCACTTATTAAAATGATACAGGTGAGTTTTCACAAATGAGCCCACAAAACAATCAGCCCCGAGAGTAGGGGCTTCCGTGCATCCTCCCACCACCAAGACCACCCACCTGTCTGATCATTGATTCCAGTCTGCTCTGACCTTAATCTAAACAAACTCACAATTGGCAGGCTTTGAGTACATCACCTTGGATAGCCAACGTGATCTGCGAAGGACTTTGGGGTAGGAGGTGATCTCAGAATCAGACCCCAGCTTTAAAGATGAAGCCCAGCTGTTAAATCTAAACCCAAATGTTTCCCTATTACATATAAGGCCAAGATTTGGATCTGTGAAGTCTCTAGAATCCATACCCTGAACCCCCAGTAGTTACACTGAAGCTCTAAGGGACATGGTGGTCCGCCTGTGTTGATGAGGGCAGACAGCGGAGCCGGTACTGTACAGGATGCATCATCTGCATCTGATGGCATGATCACCCCTCCCAGATCTGTCATGTCCCACACAGACCTGTGACACAGACACTTCTACCTCTCCTGACAACAGACCCTCTGAGACTGCCGCTCTCATGTGAGCACCAGGAAGACAGCTGGAGGAGCTGCTCGCCAGGGAGGCTCAGCAGCTCCTGGTGTCACTTCCCAGCCTCAGCCCTTCACACAGTCTAGGGAAGGCTGTGATCTCTCCGCCCCTTGACGCTTACTCTAGAAAACACAGGTAAGATGGAAGGAAATGCCACTTGGATTTTCTGCAGTGGGACACAGGCTGTGGGATAGCTTAGAGGGAGCATGTCACCTTGTCGTGTGACAATATGACAAGGTTCCCTATGGGACCAGGGGACATCGCCAATTGTCACTCCCAGAGAGGTCTGATCTGACCACGGGAGTGCCAAGGGCACTGAGGCAGAATAGATTCATGGACTGTGTAGATTCTATGGGACATTTGGAAGACCTTGATGACACAGGCCGGTATGATGACGTGCCTGTTAGATGCCTGTCCGGTGCTGGGCTGGAAGGCTTTCTCTACCATTCCCGCCACTGTCTAGACACAAGGACCCATCAGTGAAGAACAGAAGCAGACACAGTGGATGTGGGAGGGGGTGGCGTTCAGGCTCACATAGCTGGGATTGAGTGAAAGGCTTCAAGTTAGGACCTCGAGGAAGACACTGAGAACTGTCCTTTGGATAAGAGATCTATTGGAAGACACAGACAGGAAGATAGGGCAGAGGGGGGCGGGCTCCTTTCTTATGGGCCTATGAGGAAGTGGGAAGGGGCTGTGGCATATGGTTGATGGGTAGTCACACACAGTGACAGTGTCTCTTCTAATGAACCTCTTTCTCAAGTGCCTCCAATCCAGGTTTTACTACCCCACGCATCCAGAAGTACTACGATTTCGTCAACAACCTTTGAATTCTGGTGCAGACCGCCACCACGTGCTCTAATCTCCGCTTCACCAACCGCTGGCCCTGCGACCCTGGGTCACGACCTTCCTGACCTTGGCTTCTGTGCTTCTCTTAACCCCATCAGCAGTGACAATCCAGGGTCTCTGAAAGCCCCAGGAGAGGGTAGACATCAAAGCACCTTGCAAATTAAAAAACCGCAGGGCACGGCTGGGTATTAGTATTGTTGCGGATATTACATTCTCAGCAGGGCCAAAGACAGCCTGAGGCATCCTGGGAGCTGCGGTGCCTGCCCTCCTTCCTAGGGACTCGCTGGGAGAAGGGAGCAGCTGGGAGGATTCAGATAAGGTCGAATTTGCATTCTTCCAGCCTCCCTTGCCCAGAGCTCCCCTCGGCTGAGCCAGGCGCAGGGCCAGCAGCCTGCTGCCGCAGAGGATGGAGGTGAGGATGTTGAGGCGAGGGAGCTGTGCTCCAGCCATGGCAGCGCTGCCTCGGTAGGTCACATGCCAGTCAAGGCACAACGTCCCAGCTATCACTTCCCGACAGCCTTCCTGGTGCCCAGATTCCTTGGTCTGCACATCTCACTTAGTCCTTGTGACAGCCCACTGAGGTAGATTGAGTCCTGTGACATGGACAGGACAACCAGAGATGAGAGGTTAATGAGTGTGCCCACATCTTCACAGCCAGGTCCAGAAGGTCCAAGCCTGTGATTCCAGCCCCAACTCCTGACCACAGTGCTAAGGCTGCCAATATTAAGTGCCATTCAAACTGCCTGTTATAACGGGCTTTTGGAAGCCTGCTTCTGCTGCCTGAAGAGATTGTTCAGTGGGGAAAGGTGCCTGCTTGCCAAGCCTGATGACCTGAGTTCCATCCACAGGACATGACAAGAGAGAACTAACATCCATAGATTGTCCTCTGACCTACATACACACCATGCCAAGCATGAATACACATACATGCATATATACACATGCACACACACACAGCATATACACATGATAAATACATATGTAAATGTATAGTGTGTGATATGTGTATGTGTGGTGTATATGTGGTGTGTATGGTATATATGGTGTGTTTTGTGTGTATTATGGTGTGTGGTATGGTATGGTGTGTGGTATGGTATGGTGTGTTTATGTGTGTGTGGTTTGGGAGGTGGTGTGGTGTATGTGTATATGTGTGATGTCTGTATCTGTTGTGAGTGGTGTGTGTGTATGTTTATGGTGTGTGTTTTGTGTGTGGTATGTGTATGGTATATGTTGGGTGTTGTGTGTGTGTGTGTGTGTGTGTGTGGTGTTGTGTGTGTATGGTGTGTATGTGTTGTGTGTGCTGTATTGTGTGTGTGGCGTGTATATATGTTGGGGGGCATGTGGTATGTGGTGTGTGGTATGGTGTGTGTGTGTGTGTGTGTGTGTGTGTGTGTGTGTTTAAAGAAACTTCTTGGTCCTCGTGAAGTAACTAAAGACAGTAGGAAAGCCTCACATCTCTTGCCTTCATTTTTGTCAGCCTGGCCTCCAGAAAAATCAGTTTTTGGTGGAAATCCAGGTCCTCAATAAAGACATTTCAAAGGAGTTCTCTGGGGAAAAAAAGATCCAGAAATGTAGTGAACATGGCTTTTTGTGAGAGCCTTGGGGAGATACAACAGAGAAAATGAGGAGACCTAACTCAGCCAGGTCTTCTGAGACTTCAGTAAATTGTCATCAGAGTTTATTGGGATGCCCAGCTGTTTTCTTGTGATGTCCTGAGCATGAGGTGGTGGAGCTGGGTCAATGGCATTCTGGGATACATTTTGGTCAATGGCATTCTGGGATACATTTTGGTCAATGGCATTCTGGGATACACTCTCAAGGAGATGGACTGTCTAAGACCAGCTGCTGAGGAAACTGACACTCGGGGAAGCTTTAAGGAACCCCTGGTTAGTTCCACTGTGTGATGTCATTTCCTTTTAGATAAAGGACGACAAGGCGTCAAGAAACAAGATTCCGGATGCTTCCTCTTGGATCATGGTAGGCTTGAGGACTGTGTCGCCAACAGCATGTGGTGGGAGATGGCGAAGTCCTCATTTTTATTGTCACTGTGACCAGACATCTAACAGAACTTAAGGGAAGAAGGGCTTCTTTTGGCTCGTGGCTTAAAGGGATTAGTCCGTCACAGTGTGGAAAGGCAGGGTAGCTGCGACAGTTTTCCATGTAAACCTGCCATGGCCTAGAATTACCCTGGAAGACTCTTAAAAGGGAATGTCTAGTTCAGTTTAATCTGTGGGAACATCTGGGGATGATTGTCTCGACTGTGAATTGATGTAGAAAGTCCCAGCCCACTGTGGGCAACACCATTCCCTAGACAGGCAGCTCTGGGTGATATAATACAGGAGAAAGCCAGGCGAGAGCAGGCAGGCAGTGTGGGTGCATCCCCTACCCTCTGCTCTTGACTATGTGGTATCAAGATGTGCTGTGACTAGCTGCTTCAGTTCCTGCCTCAACGTCCCCCAAATGGTGACCTGGAAGGGTAAGTGAATATACCCCTCACACAAGCTTCTATCAGAGGAACAGAATTATTCTGAGGATGGTGGCTGAAGTGACTAGGGGCACAGTTTGCAGCAAACCTGGAGATACCTCCTGGGGGATCAGTAAGAGGAGGACTCCAGCTGAGGTAGGGCTGGGCTAGAACCCTCGAAGCTTTCTCCTAGCCACCCACTTCCTCCAACTAGACCCCCACCTCAGAGTTCCGCCACAACTTTCCAAAACAGCAGTGCAAGCTGGGTAACAAAGGCTGGGGGCCATCAAGAGTCAAAGCACAGTGTGATGTGCAGCTCTCAACACAATGGCCCCCCTCCTCTCAGCTATATGCCTTTAAATTTATAGGGCACTTTCTCCTGAGTTCACACATCATAGCTTCCCAATGATCCTGAAGCATTGAAATAAAGGTCCTCGTGGGCACATGCTCACATACACACATGCATACATACAACACACTCATACATGTACACACACACACACAAATGCATGCATACACACTCATAAATGCCTGAATGGGAACTTGCATTTGTTCATTGGACAGCTTTAAAATTCCAGGCACTAGGCAAAACATTTTGCACACCCCTTGCCCATTTAAACACTCAGGGATGCTCTGAGAGGGTTGTGATGGTCTTTCTTTCATATTAAGTTGTATGGGGCTCAAGATCTAAATGATTCACCCAACCTCACAGGGCTAAAAAAATGACAGCATTGGATTAAAGAGAGAGACATCCCAAGGCCCCTGTTCCCAGCCGTGTACTACACTGCTTCAGCACCTTCCAAGGGAACCTAAACCTGATCGATGAGAAGCTCATTTGCAACTGGGATTGGTGCATGTTGGGCAGCTGTGGAGTAATGCAGCCCCTCTCAAAAGGGCTCTCCTTACACCTTGTTCTCCCACAAGATGCTCTCTGGAATAGGCAGTTTGGGGGAGTGTAGGCTTATATTTTTCAAACCCTATTTTAATAAGTATACTTAAATGCTTTAACCTCCCTTCTAGCCCATCAACTGTCAGACATAGTGGGAAAGAAGGGTTACCAGAGCAAAGGAAGCTGTGGGCCTGTTAAGGAATAGTTCTTTGAGGTAGATCCAATCCACACCATCAGGACGGCAGCAGCTCAATTCATACGAAGAAGCAGGAGAAGCAGCTCGATCCACTCCCAAATTCCATTCATGAATCAGCAACTCCAGTTCAATCCAGAAGAAACAACGAGGTTCTGCCAATTGCCCCAAGTTCTTGGAAGCGGCAAGAAGCAGCACCACCACCACCCCTGCCACCCTCCCCTCTCCTGTTGCCCTCTCCCCCCACCAACATGACGGGAAGTTCTTTGGTGCATTTCTCTCTATGAAATCTTGATAAACAATGACCAGAAAAGGGTGGCAAGGTGAACCAACATCACACAGCGATGGCCACTGTCTGCTGGGTTATATCTATACCTTTTCCAAGCCAACTTCCACTTGTCTGCTTGAGCAAAAACATCCTCTCATAGACAGTTTCCAGGAGAACATCACATGACACAACTGAGTCTCCAAAGAAACCAGACAAATCCACTTCAAGAGAGTCAACAGTGAAGTAAAGTTTCCAGAGATGGAGAGGGTAACTCAGCAGCTTCAGCCCTTCACACTCTGGGCAGGACTGAACTGTCAACTTGATATGACCTGGGAAAAGATTCTCAATGAGAGATTATCTCGATCAGGCTGGTCTTCGGCATGTCTGTGGGGGACAGCCTTGATTGCTTTAGTTGACGTCGGAAGGCACAGCCTGAAAACAGACACTACTATTACAGGCATGGGGTCCTGGACTATTAAGAGAAGAGACAGCTAAGCTGAGTGCCGTTCCTGTGTTCATCTGTGCTGTTCACTGTGGCTGTGATGTGACTAGCTACTTTAAGTTCTGGCTGCCTTGAATTCTCTGCCACGGTGGACTGTAAACCTGAGACTGTGAGCTAAAATAACCCCTTTCTTTCCTAATGTGCTTTTCTGTTGAGTAATTTTTATCATGGCAACACAATAGGTTTTTACACCCAGTGGGCACTTCATCTTTGAAGCAAAATTCCTAGGCACACAGGACAAGTATTCACATCTTTCCATGGAGAAAACCCAGGATGCAAAAGAAGTAAGGGGGTTGTCCAGCCTCAACAAAGCCAGGATTCTCATCCACACAGACTGGGCCCAAATGCTTGTGCTGACACTACTCCACTGGGGTGATTATCTTGTAATAAAAATCCCAGTAATGAAGAGACGCACGACGGTGTGGCTGCCACAAAACTCAACTGTTATGGTTTAAAACCGAAATGTGGCTCTTCCCCACCCCTCGGGCTTGGGTGTTTGATTACTTGGTGTCCAGATGGTGGTTCTAGCTGGAGGAGATGGGTCACCAGTGAGTAGACCTTAAGGGTTTGGGCATGCACCACTTCAAGTGGAACTTTCCGTTTCCTGCTCAGTGGCATGCAGCACTCTGCTGCCTCAAGTTCTTTTCAGCCACAATAGACCGTACCACCTCAAGCAAAGAGCCAACATAGATCCCTCTTTACATTTTTAAAATCAGAGCTCCCATCACAGAAACAAGATAAGTCACCCACACAGCCAACCAGCACAGTTTTGCTGCTCCCAGGTGCCCCCGGCTTCTGCCCCCATCTCCAACCCTGGAGAATCCATTCCTCTTATGGCTTCTGCCCCCAGTTCTGTCCAAAAGACAGCTACAACTGAGACATGCATCTCAACCTGTAAGTGAGATAAAGGACAGATTCCTGAGAATGGGGATTGGGATGGATTTGATCTTACCTGCCCACGGTGGTGTGTTCACAGAGCTCCCTACACTCCTGGTAGGATCTGCCTGCAGGAGGGCAGAGCAACCGTGCACACATCTGCCAGAGGAGGTCTCAGAAGAGTTCTTCCTGGGCACCAGCAGCAGCTACAGGGCAAGCACTTGAGGCTCCTTTGGGGTTTATTCTCCCAGTCTGGGATTTGCATTCTAAAACAGCTGTGCACACAGAGACTGCTGGGCAAGGAGCCTTCTGAAGCAAGGTTGTGTGTGTGTGTGTGTGTGTGTGTGTGTGTGTGTGTGATTTCAAAAGCTCTCCATACTTGGCTTAGGTTGGTTATTGGCCACTCTATCTACCTTCCCCTCCAAATCTCTATGACCCAGGTTCTGTTGTTGTCATCCTCCCCTGCTTCAGAAGGGGAGACCAGGGCAACGCCACACTGAGCTGCTCACCAAGGCCACATGGCTTGTTCAAGATTGAAGCCAAGACTCAAATCCAGGAAGTCTTGTTCTAAGGCTCCTGTTCCATACAGGGGACACCCCATCTTTTCTCCATGGTTCTAATACTGTATTGATACAAGCCAATCAGCCAGGACACTGGCTCAAGTCCAGATTCCCTAGGCATCTGCTGCCTTGACTTGTACAGATGACTAATGGACCATATTTGCAAATAGATTAATTCATTTCTACAATCTATGGGCTGAAGGACTATATGCCAGACTAAATGGGGGTGGGGTGCCACTTGAGGGCAGAGGGGGAAGAATTCTAATACAGTCTTCCATTTCCTGAATGCACAACTCCCCCCACATCCCCAAACCCCTGCATGATGAGTAACACCTGCTGGTGTTTAATCATCACAATATCCCATAAATCGAGGGCATCATTATCTCTACATCACAGAAAACCCATAGATGTAAACTGTCTCATCTACAGCCTGGCAGCTCACAGATGGAAAATGGGACTTCCAATTCAGGTCTGTCTGGTTCCATTGGGTGTCTTGTCTTTAAATTTTTACTCATCCATCACTTACATATGTCTGTGTGAGAGCCATAGCACACATGGATAGGTCAGAGAACAACTTGTGGGAGCTGGTTCCCTCCCTCTACCAGTAGGTCCTGGGGATGAAACTCAAGTCTTCAGACTTGGCAGCAAGCACCTTTCTCCTTAGGAGTCATCTTGACTCCACTGCACTGTCCAATGTAACCTTGACCGTAGAAGCATAGTTTAATGTCAGATTTACAGGTTAGTAAGGAAACTAAGCTGTAGTGCTGCATGATGACAGAAACACAATAGAAAATGGAAAAAAGAGGTGGTGGGTGCACACAGTATGTGACTGAAGATGAGCAGGGGAGGGGGCCCTACTGCTTCCAATCCGTAGGCAGGCATGGCAGCCTTCCCAGGGAAGGTGATGTGTCATAGGGTCTGTTTGTAAGAAGTAGGATTTGAACCAAGTGGTGATGGGAGTTCTGTCTCAATCAGAATGTTCTGGAAAGCCAAAGTCTTGGAAACAAAAACACTGGTGTAGGAAGTTGGTGAATAATAAGAGTATCTTGCTTACTCTGCATCCTGACAGCCAGAAGAGCTCACTTCCTCCTCCGCCTCAGATGCACAGGTCTCAGCAGACTACCCCGCTGCCATAAAGCCTGCTTTTGGGGTCCTGGCTCTGCTATATTTCTCCAGGGCTCTTTTAACTTCACCGATAACTAACCCCTGCTTTTATTTGTCCACTATGGACATAAGCTGGGGAAGGACAAGGATTATTGGCAGCTTTGTTCGTTGTTGGGTCCCTAGAGTGAATAATGGCTGAGGGCGGTGAGACACGTGTGTGCTCCCCAAGAGTTAGCTGAAATCTGAGCATGGGAAATGGGAACAACCATGGAACAGGGAGAGCGAGGGGTTCAGGACCAAGGACAGAGACCCGATGCACAGACCTCGGTGAATCGTTGCATGGGGGTTCAGTACCATGGACAGAGACGCGCTGTCCAGATGTTGGGGGTGTTTCCTCCCTGCTAGCCCAGCCAGAGAGTTCTAGCAAGAACAGAAAATCCATTCCTGGCTCCTTCCTCGCTCCTCGCAGTCTTTCCTCTTTCTCTCACCCCTCTTTTCTCTCCCTTTCTCTCCATTTCCCTCTTTTTCTCACCCCTCTTCGCACCACCACCCACTGCCTAGACACAGCCCTGGGTCCCACCCAGCTACATAAGCCACCACAATTGCAGACGCCAGCACGTTCCCAGATTCTTCGTCCCACCGAGCCCCGCTGCACGAGCCACCCTGGAAGCCTGATGCTCTCTCATTAGTTTGAGTTCAGGAGGTCCAACACAGCCCATGGGGACAACTCACCGATCAGCCCCTGAACTCAAGACAGACTCCTCAACTCTTCTCTGACAGAACATCTTTGACAGACTCTCCTTCCTCCCTCCCTCTCTGTCTGGTGAGTCCTCAGAGACTCCAGCCAGACTGTTGTGATCCATATTTATCAGCTTGGGGCTGCCTTCCTTACCTACCATCGCCCTCAGATTCTCCCCTGAGTTAATTGGGGGAGATGGATGGATGACGGCGCCCTATGTAACTCAATTAAGATAAAAGCTCCTGCTTTATGGCTGCCAGCAATAACTCCTGGTGCCGACATGTCTGATGTGAGCCGCCCTGTGGGGGAGGCAAGCTCTTGGTGCCATAGCACTCCAGCTCTGTGGACCCCACACCCCAGACAGATACGGAAGGCAGGTAAGCTGACACATGCCTGCTGTGGATTCATGGTCTCTATATCTAAAACATAGTCACTTCTAACTATTGGTTCAAGCCCCCATGCCTCTCCACTGCACTGGTGGTGGCTACATTCCCAAGTCTCCCTAATCCTAATATTTCTTCTTCCCATACCCCATTCCCAATAAAACATCACTGTGTTGTATTCTGCTGGATATGTCAGCCTAAATTAGCTCACTCATGGAAGCCATCCAGAGTCCCTCCCCCCCCCATGTCGCTCAAAGGAATAGCCACAGTCCCCATGATGGGTCTTTCAGTTTAGTCTCCTTTTCCCCTCTGACCTAAGGTCTTCCCACTCTCCCTCGGTTGCTCTGTCCCAGTCACACTCCTCCAAGCTACCTAGCATGCTCTGAGCTCATCCAGTTTTTTTTCTGGCTGTTTCTCAGACCACAATGTCCTCCCTGCAGGGTCTCCTATGACTCATTTCCTCACTGTTTAAAACTGCCAATAATCATTATCCAGACCTGTTTCTTTCCTCTGAGGCACACTCGTCATCTGGCACTGGCTAATTCATCTGCCCGCCGTCTCCTTTCCCTCCCAGTGTGGGAACATTGCAAGGAGAGCAGCTTGTCTCGTGGTCTTCTGAAGCCACAGCCCCTTGAGTGGCTTTTGGCCCTGATGTACAACATCAGTGACTTAGCTGTTCCCAAGCATAGCCTGATCGAGTCCGTCCTCATCCAGACAACTGTTATTGTTAACTTCCTGCCTCTGCCACTTCCCAGCTGTGAGAAGCTCCCCCTGTAGGGAACTCCACATCCATCACATCCCATGAAGCAGACAACTCTAATTTTAAAAAGAAAAAAAATGTGTATGTGTGTGAGTTGTGTATGTGCGCTATATGTGTGCAGTTCCCACTGAGGCCAAAAGAGGGCACCCCATCTCCAGGAACTGGAGTTACACATGGGGTGTAATGGGAGATTTGAGATGAGGAAGAGGTAGGGAGCTAGGGAGGAAGGAGAGGAAGGGAGAGAAAAGGAGAGAAAGGTGGAGAAAGGTCTCTCTCTCTCTCTCTCTCTCTCTCTCTCTCTCCCCCTCAGACTTCTGCCTCAGTTTTCCTTCCTCTTTCTACCTACCTTCAAAAACACATTTTTAGATTTTTTTTTTACTGATACACTCCCTTGTTTATTCAGAAGTATTTATGCTGTGATTCCCTTGAGCTAGTCATCATTCCATGGGCTGAGGATGGAGAAGACAGCAAGACAAAGCTGTCTCTGTTCTTACAGTCCAACAGTGGGCACCTGTGAACGTCTGGTTACTGTGAGAGGTATGGGAGCTGGAGAGACATCCTAGTGAGGACCTGGGGATTTTATCCACATAAAAAAGCCAGCTGGGGTCAAAGAAGCTTGAAGTCCAACCTCTGAGGAGGCAGAGACAGATGGGGTGACTCAGCCCCCACCCCCGGATGAAATACTTCTGCCCAATATCTATGTAAGTAAACTTCTGCCAAACACCATATGTCAATGACTGTTAAGTGTAGCATCTCATTTACCCTCTGCAATATGTACAGACTCCTGAGACACGCAGAAGGTGTCCAAGGTCACACAGCCACAGCTAAGAGTTAGCAGAGCACTACTCGAGTATGGCTCTTTGCACTATGACGCCTGTATTTTCCTCCTTCCTGTCGCAACCCTATCGACCAGCGGAGGGATGACAAACGCAAGTCCTTCTCAGAGCAGTTTAATCAGGAACCTTGAACATGAATGCAGGGGAAAAGCCCCCTCCCCACTCCCCTTGCGCAGTCCTTTTATATCCTCCCCAAGTCCGCCCCATCAGTCCACATCACGTAGTCTTCTCTGATTGGTCCACATAGAATGGTCTGATCACACGTCATTGGCTACGCCTGCGCAATGCCCAAGAAAGGTGTGGCCTACTCAGGAGCAGGAAGAAGACAGGTGCTTAGTCATCCGACTTGGCAGGCCTCCAGGCTTGAGGCTACTGCCACACCCGCTCCCCACACCTTCCCCCTTCCTCCTTCTCCCATTTGCCCTCAGCCTAGAGCCTCCTGTCTACATTCTGTTCTCTTCATTTCATATAGTAAGACCTTCAGGGTCCCAAGTCCATACAGCAGTATGGTTCCTGGCCCATAGGAAAAGCCCCAGAAATCAATGTCTCTCTTCCTTATTATCATCTAAACCATGAAGTAGCTAAGCCTTTCTCAAGACCTGTGCCTGAATGGTAATCCCGGAAGTGGAGTCCCACCAGCTACATCTTAGATGCAAATGGGAAAGACATGCACACAAACTTCTACATGTGTGTGCACACATGTACACATGCACACACATATGCATGCATACACACATGCACAAGCACACACACCTTGTGGATTTGCTTTTGTATGGTTGTAGGATCCTCACTCACTCCATGTTACAACTCAACCCACCAACATTGAAGTCAACATGGTGCCCATCTTATTGCAGGCATTTGGTAAGTCTTCCTCTCTAGGGGTGGGCTCATAGCCCAGTGAATCCTGGTGTGCCATCCAGCTAGGCACAGAGCCTTCAGCTGACACCTCACCCACCCCTAACCACCTCCTTCCCATTGGGCAAAAGAGCAAAATGCTAAAGTCTATAGCTTGAAAAGCAGAGCCTCACGCATATGTCCATGCATGTGTAGAGTGCTGTCCAAGTCTGTTGACACTATTTCCTATATGACAGTCTCATGTGACCACTCACATCCCCTGCGACACTCTGATTTTCTTGTGATAGGAACACAGGGTTATGAACACGGATGAAGTACCTTCAGCCTCTCAGTCCAAAGGATGCTAAGCTGGCTTCAAGAATAGCCTTCCCCTACCCCCTACCCCCTACCCTCTCTGAAAGAAGATTTTCTTGTTCGTGAGAGATGGCTGATTTAGACTAAACTAAGATCAAGGATTCCCCTCCAGGTGTCAGTGTTCTGGATTCTAACCTCCATCCAAGCAGGTCAGGAGAGAAAGGCAGCCCCAGGTTTTACACCTTGAACTTCCTGGTGCCTCTCTACATCTCAACTGCATGTCTCTGGACGTAGCTGATCCCTCAATAAGTTTCTTACATGGCTTGGGCCTCTGTACAGAATGCTTATGTCTAGTTAAGGCTACTGTGATGGCCCACCATGATCAAAACAACTTGGGGAAAGGGTTTATTTGGCTTACACTTCCACATCACTGTTCATCGCTAGAGGAAGTCAGGGCTGGAACCTGGAGGCAGAAGCTGACACAGAGGCCATGGAGGGCGCTGCTTACTGGTTTACTCCTATGGTTTGCTCAGCCTGCTTATAGACACCAGGACCATAAGCCGAGGAGGGGGTGAAACCACCTACAATGGGCTGGGCTCTCTCTCGTCCATCACTAAGAAAATGCCTTATAGGCTCGCCTTTCTCTAATGAGGCTCCCTTCTCTCTGATGACTATAGCTCATATCAAGGTGGCATAAAACCATCCAGCACAACTGGCCCCTCATCAGACTGACACATAAGCACATCACTGTAAAGCCACAACTTTTACTTTCTCATTTATCGTCAAGATCTCGCATTAAGAACAGATAATATTCAAAGCCCCATGGACTTTACAAATTCAAACACCTTAAAATTCAGTCCAGTTAAAATGTCCAGTCCCTTTAAATATCCAAATCTCTTTTAAAAATTCAAGTTTTCTCAGTTGGCTCTTATAAAAAAAATCAAAATTAAGTTAAATGCTCTCTTTCTTCAAGAGGGAAGAACCAGGCCACAGTCACAATCAGATCAAAGCAAAACCAAACTCGCAACAGTGTAAATAACACAAGGCCCAATATCTGGGATCCACTCACGGTCCTCTGGGCTCCTCCAAAGGGCCTGCTTGGGCCACTTCTCCAGCTCTTCCTCTGTAGCACACAGAGTTTGACTTCTAGGCTCTGGCTGGCTCCACTCCACTGTTGTTGCTGTTCTTGGTGGCCATCCCATGATATTGGCATCTTCGAACTGCTGGGGTCTTCTGCAACTGGGCTGCACTGTCACCAACAGCCTCTCCTGGGCTCTCTTCGGGGGCTTTTAGCTCTGCCACACAATGCCAAGCCTCAACTTCTCTGCATGACCTCATCATTCCTGGGCTTTCGTCTGCCTCTGAGGCTGCACCTTCACAAATGGCCTTCCCTGGCTTTTCCCAGTGCCAAGCCTCAGCTGTTCTCTACGACCCCTTCATGCCTTCAAAACCAGTTCTACCTGAGTGACTCCTACACTGTCAACTTCAGTTGTAGGTGGTTTCACCCTTCCTCGGCTTATGGTCCTGGTGTCTATAAGCAGGCTGAGGAAGCCATGAGCAAGCCAGCAAGCAGCACCCTCCATGGCCTCTGCATCAGCTCCTGCCTCCAGGTCCCTGCCCTGACTTCTTCTGGCAATGAACAGTGATGTGGAAGTGTAAGCCAACCTCCCATTGATCACTAATTGAGAAAATGCTCAACTTACCGCCCTGTCAGCAGGCAGTAAGACCTTGGCTGTCTCTGGAACACAGCTTCTGTGTACTCTCAGGAAACCCTTCTCAGAAAATTTCACCTCAATGATGCTAGTCTCTTCTTAATCACCGCTAATTTCTTAGCTCCAGTTAGTTGGACATGAACTGTCTCAATAAAACAAGGCTTTCACTTTAGCGATTCGGGTATCTTGTTAATCACCACCAACTCTTCAGGCCCAGATAACCAGAACCACAGATTCTCAACTCAAAAGGCCCAGTAGAGTCTTTGCTCCCTTTCTGAAACTTCACAAACCAGGCCTCCATTTTCTGCATTGCATTCTTAAAGATGCTGAGACTTTTAAGGGGCATGGCTTATGGGAAGGGAGTTATGTCATTGGCCGCATGCCTTCAAAAGGTAGACTGAGATCCCAGATTTTCCCTCTCCCTCCTTTGTCTTCTTCATCACCCTGGTTACCATGAGGCCAAACAACAGTGCCAATATTCTAAACATTCTTAACATTCTTATCTTCTGAGCTCCTATAGAACTGCTCTCAGAGCTCTCAACTCAGGCTCAGTGGCTCTTCTAGCCCAAAGTTCCAAAGTCCTTCCATAATCCTCCCCAAAACAATATGGTCAGGTCTGTCACAGCAACATCTCACTATCCTGGTACTAAGTTCTATCTTAGTCAGGGTTTCTATTACTGCAATAAAACACTATGAGCACTACCTTTTGAAGGCATGTGGCCAATGACATAACTCCCTCCCCATAAGCCGTGCCTCTTAAAGGTCTCAGCACTTGTTGATGGTTCTATTGCCTGGTAACCAAGCCTTTAGCACAGAACCCTTTAAAGACAGTCTAGATACAAAGCACAATAGAGAGACAAAAAGTGTACCCAGAAGACATGGGGATACACACAGAGCCCAAGGAAAAGGTCTAGAGGGAGCTTTCTTTATTCTCATCCCTTGGTGAAGATGGTGAGGATGTGGTATTAGGTGGCAGGAACCCTAGGAAGTCCCATCCATGCTGGACCACACATCAAGGACTTCCTAATGCCACGGGCACCTTCTGCCACAGAAGCCATGGCCATGGGCCTTTTAATGATGGATAATGGCACCTTGCATTTAAATGTGTAAAACCAGAGGACTCTCTTTGTAGTCGCTGAAAGAGAAAGAATTTGAGGGCCCACTAAAACAACAACCCTAAGACCCTTGTGGCTGCTGTGGTCACCATAGGTGGTTCCTTGTACCTCTTTGGAAGAGAACTAGTCTGGGTAGCACATTGCCACCCCTATAGAAAGTTCTATCGAATAATCCTAATATGCACAGGGGCCAGGAGAAAGGTTGGTTTCCCCTGAGAATAATCAGGAATGGGGGGGGTGGTGGCTGATTCCAGATTTTATCTGCAACGTCTTTAATGGATGGAAGCTAAGGGTATTCTCCCAGAGGAAGAGACAATTATAAACAATTTCATAAGCACAAGATTCTGCTTAGTGTTCTGGAGGGGTCACAGGCTCCCAGAAGGCAAACAATGAGCAATGACCCTAGTCCTGCCGAGTGTTCAGGGAATTTCAGCAAGAGGAGCTGGGGACTTTGGTTTGAAAGCCTCCGTTGCCTGGGAGCCGTCTCCAGGGCCTCCTTTATTCTCCACCCGACGCCCTTAGTCTGGGAAGGAGAAGAATTTGTCTCTACTCCTAATTATGGGTTAAGACACAAATGATGCAAATATTATGCTAAATGAGTCCCCTTAAAATAGAAGAGAGCAAAGTCTGCAGAAGAGGCCCAGTCCTTTCCATTTGCATGAGCTAGATGCCTTCCCCTCCCCACCCCTGTTGTTGATGTTCATCTGAGTCCCTGAAGGAGTCACCTTCTCCTCCCCAGAAAGCTGTCTTGTGAGAGACATGGAAGATTGCCTACAGCTAGTTAGTATTTATGCACCCAGAGAGACTTGAGGGGGAGTCAGGTCTTCTTGATGAAGAATTCTGAGGAGGCAGGGCTTCTTGCTGAGGGACTAGGAAGATGTGGAAGAGGGAGGAAGGAGGAAGGAAGCAGGAAGGGAGATTGGGCTGCTGTTGTAGCTTCCTTTCTGTTGCTACCAAACAAACAAACAAACAAACAAACAAACAAACAGAACACTCTGACCCCGAGGAACTGAGGAGAAAAAAGAATTTATTTAACTTATACTTCCATGTTGCAGCCCATCACTGAGGGAAGTCAGGGCAGGAACTCAAGGTAGGAGCCTGAGGGTAAGCCTACTTGCTATTCCATCCAACATTGCCTTCACAAGGAACCCATTCTGCAACCAAAGAAATACAGCTGGAATTGTGAAGGATGCTGCTTGCTGTTTGTTTACAGTGACAAGCTCAGCTAGATTTCTTAGATAGTTTGGGACCACCTGCATAGGGGATGGTGCTGCCCAGAGTGGGCAGGGCCCTCCTACATTTATAAACAATCAAGATGGCTACCCTATAGACATATCCAGAGGCCAACCTGACCTAGACAGTCCCTCAGTGGCAGCTTCTCCTCCCACATGACTCTAGGCTGTGTCAAACTGACAGTTGTCCTGGTTAGGGTTACTATTGATGTGATAAAAAGCACCATGACCAAAGCAACTTGGGAAGTAAAGGGTTTGTTTGGCTTAGGCCTCCACATCCCTAGTCATTATGGAAAGAAGTCAGGACAGGAACTCAAACAGGGCAGGAACCTGGAGGCAGGAGCTGATGCAGAGGCCATGGAGGGGTGCTGCTTACTGTTTCGCTCCCTGTGGCTTGCTCAGCCTGCTTTCTTGTAGAACTCAGGACCACCAGCCTAGGGATGGCCCCGCCCACAATGGTCTGGCCACACCCACAATGGGCTGAACCTGCCCCCATCAATCACTGATGAAGAAAGTGCCCTACAGGCTTGCCTACAGTGTGTCTTACAAAGGTATTTTCACAATTGAGGTGTCCTCCTCTCTGAAGACTCTAGCTTGTGTCAAGTTGACATAAAATGAGCCAGTACGCTAGTGAAAGCTAACTGGGACCCCTGAGGAAGCTTTAGGAAGTCAATGTCAACCTTTGTCAGCCTCTCCTTCACTTATCCTCATGGGTAACCTTAAACTCTGTGGAGTAAATAACACCCCTCAATTTACTCATTTGTAAAATAAGAAGAGAGCTGGCAAGGTTGAATAGCACCCTCTCACAGGTCCTGCCCTGACTTCCTTCCACGATGACTAGGGATGTGGAGGCCTAAGCCAAACAAACCCTTTACTCCCCAAGTTGCGTTAGTCATGGGGGTTTTTTTTCACATCAATAGTAACCCTAACCAGAACAACTGTCAGTTTGACACAGCCTAGAGTCACATGGGAAGAGAAGCTACCACTGAGAGACTGTCTAGATCAGGTTAGCCTCTGGGCATGTCTATGGGGTAACCATCTTGATTGTTCATAAACGTAGGAGGGCCCTGCCCACTGTGGGCAGCACCATTCCCTATGTCATAGTGGACACAGACAAGCTCCCACTGGTCCCCACTGCTTAGGGCTCTATATACAGGTGGTTGGGAAGTTCCCCTTGGTTGCTGCTCCCCTGACTGTGACTCTGTATTTTTTCAAACATAGAAAAAAAAGTAGCAGGAGAGTCTACAATAGACCTCACCTCTCTTGTCACCAGAAAGGACTGGTAGCCTGGACACAAGAAGCAAAAATATTATATTTGGATTTAGCTGTTGTCAGAAAGTTCAACAATGTGGGGGAAAACTAAGAAAGGAGGTTTTGCTTACTCACTGGCCTCAGTTGATCAAGATGCAGACAAGTCTCCGAGGGGAAGGACCCTCCCTCACCAAGCAACCTCCAAGGACCAGTGGATGACAGGAAGCGCAGTGACTGATTCTCCCCTTCTGTTAAGAGCACAGGGAGGCTGAGGTGGCTCAGCTGGGAGAGAGGTTGCTGCACAGACAGGAGGACCTGAGTTCAAGCCTCTGATTCCACGTGAAATGATGCTGAGCACAGTGGACCGTGTGTGTTGTCCCAGGTCTAGGTAGGTTAAGACATATGGAGCCATCAGGTTTGCTGGTCCTGTAGTCAGCCAAGCTGAACCACTGAGCCCCAAGCCAGTGAGAGACCCTACCTCAAACAACAAGCAAGGGCCAGAGAGATAGCTCTGCAGCACTGGCTGTTCTTACAAGGGACCCATGTTTGATTCCCAAGCCCACATGGCTGTTCACAACCATCTGTAACTCCATCTCTGTCATCTCAGGCACCAAACACACCAGATTACACCACCTCCTTCCCTTCCCCCATACCCTGCTCTTGGGGGTCCATGCTGTGCTCAGTGACAGCACCTGCATCATTAGCCTGACACCAGACATTGTGTTATATTGATTTGACAGGTTTCGACACATTCTGGGACCTCATGAGGTCAGCCATGATGGTGGTCTCTTCCCCAATGTCACCTAGACATCTTGAGGGTATTGACATGCAGGCTCAGACCTCATGCTCTGCGAAGGTTCTCCTTTAACTGACTCGAGGTAAGGTCTGGCAAGTGTTACTTCCTTAAAGCCCGCATTGTCCTTATTGGCAATTATATTTGAGGAGGACTGGGCTACAGAAGTTACGGCATCAATGAGCCAGCAAGCTTTGTGGAGTGGAGAACTAACACCTTAAATCCGTATTTTCAAACTTCATCATAAAGAAAATCTCAATATAGTTGACTGTGATTTGAAAATTGAATATTTTCGTGCCCTTGAAATTAGCAACAAAATTGAAAAGTGTTAGATCCAAAGTGGGTTCTCAAAATGGCAGTGCTGGTAACAACGTCCTAAGCATCTGACTCAGTAGGCAGAAAGATTGGTATTGGGTAGACAGAGGACTAGATTCAATATTCCCCAGCAAGCTCTTAAGGTGGCGTTCTGGTTAGCAGGAACCTTCCTTAATCCACCCCAAAGGTCAACTAACTCAGTCAAGGGCATCTTGTTCCCATCGGTCCCAATAGCCTGAATCAGCAAAAAGACGCCACTCTTTCCCCACCCTGCAGACTACCATGTGAGATTGCTTGTTTTCCCACCATTTTGCATCTATCTGACATCCCACTTCTGTTAACCTTGGCAGTTGGATCCCCAATATATCTGTCTCTCTATGCATAAGGTGATTCAGTTTTGTGGTTTCACTCAAGCCTTCACATACAAAAATCTAAACACCCAGCTTCCAAGAAAGAAACAGTAGTAAATACAGAACAAAAAGAGGAGTATGTCTGTCTTCAAGTTGGTCTAAGCAAACAACAAAAGAGGTCTGTCATATACCAAGAGCTCTGGGGAATCAATAACATAAAAATAAAACATCAATAAAAGGAAATCAACAAAAAGTAGAAACAAATAATTCTCAGCAGAATAAATACATTTATCTAATAAGCTTTGGATTGAAAAAAAAAAAGAAAAACCTCAGGCTTTCTAGCAATTTTTTTTTAAAAAAAAGAGAAAGAAATACAAATGGAACCAAAGATATACTAACCTTAAAATCTATTCAACCAGGAGAGACAAAAATAGAAAAGGAAAAAAAAACCACTCTTCCACACTGGCCAGGGTGAGGGAGCTGCTCTCAGCATGGTGGGGAGAATGTGAATTAGTTCCACCTTTCTAGAAAGCAATTTGGCAGAATAATCCCAATTATGTTAAAAATATATATGCATATGCATTTTGGCATATAAAAAAGACTGGGTAGATATAAAACAAATGGTAACAGCAATTTTCTCCGTGTAATAAGATTAGGGTGATTTTTATTTTCTCCTTTATGCTTTTCTGTAGTTTCCAAATTTTCACACTGAATACGAATCACTTGCATAACGAGGAAGAAAGGAACACAATGGAAGGGGGGACTTTTTTTTTTAAAACCTTGTTATGTCCTTTCGAAATGTACTTCTCCTTTATCTATTTATTTAACTGTTTCGTTGCAGAATGCTTGGTTTTGCTGGGCTTTCTTTTTTCTTTTTCCTTTTCCTTTTCCTTTTCCTTTTCCTTTTCCTTTTCCTTTTCTTTTTCTTTTTCTTTTTCTTTTTCTTTTTCTTTTTCTTTTTCCTGAAGAGTTTTGTGCTTCATCCTGAGAGAGTCAGCCAATAAAAGAAACAGGTTATCCCAGTCCATCTGGGGGGGGGAAGAAAGATAGGGAAAGATGGTGGGAGGGAGGGAGGGGAAGGGAGAGAAGGAGGGATGGGGGAAGGGGTGAGGGAAAGAGGGAGGGAGGGAGGGAGGGAGGGAGGGAGGGAGGGAGGGAGGGAGGGAGCATATCGGCTAGGCCCTCAGCAGGCTCCTGTGAACTTGTGGGCGCTACCCTCTCCTGGCCAGTGGTGACCTTGCATAGTGCACACTGATCCTGTGAGGTTTAGATTTGGTGTTTTTAAGTGGGGGCCTGCCCTGATCCCTCCTGCACAATACACAACGGTAATTATTTTCATTTTCACTGAATCTAGAATCACCTAGGAGACACACCTTTGAGCATGTTTAATAGAGAAGGGAAGATCTACCATGAATGGAGCCGTCCCCTGGGCTGGGGGCGGGGTGGGGGTGAGAGCTGGGGTGAGTCCCTGACTGAGGGGGAACTGTGAGCTAAGCATCCGTTTGCACTTCTCTTGGGTGACGTGTGACTTTTCCAGAGCAGATGGTGAGCAAGCGTCCAGCCTCACCAAGTAGGGCACTAAGGACCCTTCCACCCAAGACAAACTTAGGAAGCCCCTGAGTCTAAGCTTGGGTGACTCAAAGCCACCTGCACCTCCCAAAAGCCCACCCCAGCGTGAACAAGTCAAGAAAGCTGCGCCCAGCATGAGGTCAGCAGAGGAGGTCAGAGAGCCTCCTCTCCCCAGCGACTGTTATTGCTGCTACAGCCTTGCAGAGGGGCCTTCTCGATCTTGCAAGTTTCAGGCACTTCCTGGGCCTTCTGAGTTTTATTAACCTCACAAGCTTTGCAGGTTTTATTTCCTTCCTGGATCTAAATGAGCCTCCCTCCAGCTCTAAAGGTTACAGTGCCAAAGAAAGTATCATATCGAGACTCGGAGTCCTGCCACCATGACTTCTCCAAGCTGTGAGCCAAAAAGAACCAAAAATGAACCTCGCTTCTCCAATGGGGTGCCAGGAGCAATGCTAGCTCTCACCGCATTCTTCTCACACAGCCAGGTGTGGTGGCGCACGCCTGTAATCCCAGCACTTGGGAGGCAGAGGCAGGCAGATTTCTGAGTTCGAGGCCAGCTTGGTCTACAGAGTGAGTTCCAGGACAGCCAGGGCTATACAGAGAAACTCTGTCTCGGAAAAAAAAATAATAAATAAATAAATAAATAAATAAATAAAATATGAAGTGGGGAGTCCACAGTGGTTCCAGGTCTCCGGTGTAGCCAGACTGGGAGTCAGGAATGGCGGTTCCCCTGTCCATGCTTCCCCCTACTTGTCCATGTATCCACACACTTGGCAGGAAGGGGGAGGCAGAGCCGGGACTGGCGGAAGCTGTCTGATTCAGACTGAGTGCAGAGAAGAGTACAGGAGAGGCTGCAAGAGAGAAGGTCTTCCTCGGGAGTTCTTGGCACAGCTCTTTACGATGAAGGCCTTCCCTGCAGCGATCATTAATGAAAAGACGATCCTTGCTTCTTCATACCAGTTTATTTGATAGTGGGTATGAACGTTTACACTTTAATCTAGGTGAACTAGGGATTAAATACCTGGTACAGGAAGGGATGCCCAGGAAGGGAAGCTCATTTGCTGAAAGCTGATGGGGTTGGGGGCAGGGGAGGGCGTGGCTATCTAGATACCTCATTAGCAGGGAGAACTCCAGGTGTTTGTGCCCTTGGGACCCAGGGCTCTTGGTCCTCAGTGGGGTGTGGTGGTTACATGTTCCAGAGCAGGTAAAGATAAGTAGGGAAATGGCTCCACTCCCGCTGGTCTCAATTCTGAGAGTCCCAGGGTTTGAGCTCATTCAACCTTACCATTCTTCAGGCCTGTCCAGTATCAAGGTCCCACGTGTCTTTCTAGAGGCTGTAGAAATGGTTCAATGGGAAAGGTGCTTGCGTTCAGATCCTGACACCCACAGAAATGCTGGGCATGGCAGTGATTACCTGTAACATCGGAACTAGGACTTAGAGACTGGTGGGGTTCTGCTGGGGACCCACTGGCCAGCTAGCCCAATTAAAACGACAAGCAACAAGCTCAGTGGGAGATGCTGTCTCAAAATCAAGGTGGAGAGAGAGAGACTGAGGGAGAAGCCCGGTGCCAGCCTCTGGCCTCCACGTGCTCCCGAATCAGTGTATACTGGCCAGCCCTCACCCCCACTCCCCACCCAACCTTCCTTCTTCCTTAAGTTATTGTGGCCAGGTGTTTTGTCACAGCAGCAAGAGAAGTGTGAAGTACAAATTAACCGTCGGCGTCTGGTGTGTGGTAAGTGTTCAGCAACGAGAACTCACAGGAGTCAGATGGTGGGTGTCTTAGTCAGGGTTTCTATTCCTGCACAAAACATCATGACCAAGAAGCAAGTTGGGGAGGAAAGGGTTTATTCAGCTTACACTTCCACATTTCTGTTCATCATCAAAAGAGGTCAGGACTGGAACTCAAGCAGGTCAGGAAGCAGGAGCTGATGCAGAGGCCATGGAGGGATGATTCTTACTGGCTTGCTTCCCCTAGGTTAGTCAACTTACTTTCTTATAGAACCTAGGACTACCAGCCCAGGGATGGCACCAGCCACAATGGGCCCTCCCTGCTTGATCACTAATTGAGAAAATGCCTTACAGCTGGCTCTCATGGGGGCACTTCCCCAACTGAAGCTCCTTTTACTGTGATAACTCCAGTCTATGTCAGGTTGACACACAAAAACAGCAGCCAGTACAGTGATTGAAGAAGCAGTCATTCCAAGGGAAATCCATTCGGCATGGAGAAAAGTAGGGCAAAGTATGTCCCGTGCCATTTTTCCCACTTCAAAACCGGAGCTTTGGAAGCTCACACGATTCAGAGCTGAGAAAGGACAACGCCCTGCTCCCTTTATTCTGGGATGATACTCTCTTGCTGCGACTACAGGACAGAAGAATATACATCCACCTGTCTGTCCATCCATCCATCCATCCATCCATCCACCCACCCACCCACCCACCCATCCATTCACCCACTCACCCATTCATCCAAGCATCCATACATCAAAGCATTTGTCCAGGCATCCATCCATCCATCCATCCACCCACCCACCCACCCACCCATCCATCCATCCATCCACCCACCCACCCACCCATCCATCCATCCATCCATCCACCCATCCATCCATCCATCCATCCTATACCTCCCCAAACTAACAACTGCATCATCTTCCACAGTCAAGGCACATGAAGCTACCCATGTCATGGCAGCACACTGATCATGGGGAAGTGTGAGTACCATCTAAATCTCTGTGAACTCCACATTCCCAGTCACCAAGAGGCTGGGCACAGGTGAGGCCCATAGGGAGACTTTACCTGCCAATGCGTGCAGAACAGAAGTCTGTCTCTGATCTTCTCGCTGATATTTCCTAAAACCAGGCTGCTCGTTGGGCACTTAACCTTGTGATCAGGGATATTCCTAGTCCCATTCCTCCCAATGCCCCTTGCCTCCACTACCCTGCTGGCATCGCTACTGCCAACACAGCCATGCACTACTCTGAAACTCACTGGACACTCAGTCCTCATGCCTAGCCAGCTAGCCCAGAGTGAGGTCTGCACTCTAGGAAACACGTCTGTCTTCTGCTGCCAATGAGTCGGGGGACTCTTCCATGGGAGGCTGAGAGGGTCCAAATGGGAGTGTTTGCAGATACAGCCCATCACTCGCTGCAATGATTTGTCTCTTGCTTTTTCCTATGACACCCTAACCATGTGTTCCTAAGTCCTGTTCAGAGGGTTTCTGAAGAGGCCACTCACTCTCCTTTGTGAGCAGCCCGTCAGAGCCAGCCGCATGCCCACAGCAGATCCTAGGAGAGGGTAAGCATAGTCTCTTTATGGGAACATGCTTCCCGATGTTTGATAGCCCACACCCTGGTTTTGCCTCAAAGGAGGAAGAACAGAGACCGATCCTCGGGAGCTGTAGCCTTCCTTTCTTTGATACTTTTTGTAATGAGGGAAACGAGGCTGGCTCTAACCTTTGCCTAGGTTGTTCTATCCATACCATCATTAAGTTAGACTGCGTGTTAGCAGGCCACTTCCAGACACTTGTCTTCAGAGTGCTCACCCGCAGGCTCACACAAAGCTCTTTAGGTCAAGTCCAGGCTCTGTGGTTGAACACTTGCATCACAATGGGTCTCTAAAATGCAAATGGAACTTGATAGATCCAGGCTCAACAGGGCAGTCTTCCATTCCAGCTGGCCCTAGCTCCAGTGACCTTGCATTCCCCCAAGTACCAAACAACCTTCCTACAGTCCCTCCCCCCCTCCTCCTCCTTTCCCCCACCCTCTCCCTTTCCTCCTCCTCTTCTTTCCCTCTCTTCTCTCTCCTTCCCCTTATTTCTTCCTCCTCTCCCTCTGTACCACTCTTTTCTCCCTCCTTCCTATTTCTCCCTCCCTCCCTCCTCCTTCCTCTCTCCTTCTTCCTTTCGCTCCCCCTTCCTTCTTCCTTCCTCCCTTTCCACCTCCTCTTCCTCTTTTCTCTCTCCTTTTTCTCTTCTCTCTTCTCCTTTCCCCTCTCTCTGTCCTTCCTCGGCCTATTATTTGAACTCTAATCGACATACCAGTTACGTCCTGAACCCGCCTGATCTGTCTGCTTGCCTCTCCTCACTTACACCACACTAGTCGAAGGCAGTTTCATCTCTTCTATGGCTATCGAAAGGAACCACCTTCTTGGTGACTTTATCCTGATCTAAAGTTTTTGGGCCAACTTTCCTCAAAACACACAGTGACATTGTTTCTCTCTTATATCCCCCAAATGTCTTCTCAGTGTCCTTCAGAGAAAGGTCCACGGTTTTTATCTCAGCTCTGAAGACCGTGCAGCAGACATCTTTAACCTGCCTTCTGGAACCTTCTACATGCCATGTTCTTCCTACTGACTACCCCAGTCTCCTTTCAGTGCCTTGAATGTCTCACTTAAACCTTGATATGATATAGGACACTGGTTTCCAGCACCCTGGTCTCTCCCTCGCCTGGCGATTAATTTTCTATGTCAAACCTAATGTCTGTGCTTTTAACTCCCTGGCTCAGTCCATGTGTCCCTGTGTGTTTTCACAGATGCAAATCTGTCCTTCACAGCAGCCTCTCTGATTATAGCCACAGCCCCGTGGGGTGATTGCTTCATCTGTCTCCTCCACTCAAACCGTAAGCTCCCTGGGGACCAGAGCTGTTCAACATTATCGTTGGCAATTCCCAGGTTGTGTCCCTCATTTCGAGTATGAGCCAGAGTAAAGATAGGGTGTTCCTATTCTTTCTGTGGGGGTGGGGGTGGGGGTGAGGGTGGGGGATGGCAGCAGGAAATTTAAGATCGGCCACTGTGAAAAACACCATGCCACCTATAGTCACAAAATACAAGGATTTGAGATTATTAAGCAACAGTGTGCTTTCAGGAGAAACACGTCCCTTCCCAGTTTTGCCATAAAGCGTTTCCTCTTTAGTTAAGAACAAAGCAGATTACGCCGATTATCAAGCTACATGCAGCTCAGAGAACCGCAGATGAGCAGCAAGCATCTCCTTGCCTGAGTGCCAATCTTACCCAGACACAAGAAGTACTTTACCCACAGTGCACTGCAGCAGGCTCTGTGTCTGCATAATGTGCCCATTCCTGGTGCTGATTGGACAAGAGATGAACATCTTTAAAGATGATCCGATCAGATTTTACTGCCTGAGCACAAGAAACTCAGGGTCCTGGTGTCCAACTGCCCTGATCTGCCTAAGAGATGAAAGTAGAGAAAAGCTGTCTGTGGAAAGGGATGCGGGTCTCCCTTGTTTCCTGCTTCAACCTTTTCTGCTGCCCTTACACACCTGCCCCTGGAGTCCATGGCACTCCCCAGTACCACCCTCCCAACAAATGCCCTTCTGCATTTCCAAGGTCAAGAGCATTTCTGCAGTTGGCAGCCAGAGCCAGGGTAACAGGTGTATTGATTTTGCTCCCGCATGAATGCATGCTTGCATACTAGAAGTGTTTCCCCCCCCCATTGTCCTTGAAGTCCCACACCTTCCGTGTCCCTTCCCTCTAATCTCCTCCCTGGCTTTTATGTCCTTCTAAAATGTACATATATATTAGGATATATATGTGTGTAATATACAAGTGCTTTAACATTCTCTCGCTGTTTTCCCTCTGGAATAGCACAGCTCTGTAAAACAGAACTCTTGAAAACTTCCTCCACAACATAGCCAACCAGAAGTAAAAAAACATTGTAAGTCGTAAAGGTGAAATAAAACGAGCAAGCCACAGAGCAGAGAAGACAGTCAGAATATGCATGGCCAAGAAGGGGTTAAATGCAAGCATTCTTCCACAAATAACACAGGGCTGGGAGGTATCGAGATGGAGAAAGGATCTGCCTTAGGAGCTTGAGAGCCTGAGGTTCAGCCACAGAATCCGTGTACACACACACACACACACACACACACACACTCAGCCACGCATGATGACACATGATCACAATCCCAGTGTTGGTGAGACAGGCTGATCTCTGGGGCTCAATGGGCAATCGTCATAGCCTACTTAGTGAGCTGCCAGCCAGTGGGAGATGTTATCTCATGAAACAAGATGTTATCTCATGTCTAAGTCACCCAGGACTGACATCTGACCTCCACACACATGCATACAAGTGTGCACCCACACAAACACACTCACACAAAGAAGAATACTTGAAACTGAATGAGAAAATGAAATAAGGAGGAGGAAATGCCTATGAAGGAGTTGGGGAGGAAGAGAAAGAGAGGGGCCGCCAAGCAAGAGAAGCGACCCAGGCCAAGAGACAGGGCATGGCCGAAATAGCAGAATCCTGTGTGGATCCGGCTGGAGGAAGAGGAGCAGGAGCTCAGAGAGAGAGTTTAGTGTAAGGGGCAGGGTGAGGTGTGCTGGGAGGAGCCACAGGTACTGAAGGATGCTGGGAGAACTGGGAGGAGCCACAGGTACTGAGGGATGCTGGGAGAACTGGGAGGAGCCACAGGTACTGAGGGATGCTGGAAGAACTGGGAGGAGCCACAGGTACTGAGGGATGCTGGGAGAACTGGGAGGAGCCACAGGTACTGAGGGATTCTGGGAGAACTGGCGGGAGCCACAGGTACTGAGGGATGCTGGGAGAACTGGGAGGAGCCACAGGTACTGAGGGATTCTGGGAGAACTGGCGGGAGCCACAGGTACTGAGGGATGCTGGAATTTCTGGCAAGTGTCCCGTGTTAGGTTAGCTGTTTGTCCCGGGTTTGTGAAACCTAACAAAAACCCAGGTGAGAAGTCCTCTCAGTTATAGTCAAGGTAATGTAAGCAAAAGCAAGACAGTATTACATCCATCCTTTCAGGAAGTATAAGAACATGGGACAATTTTTCACTCCTCCCTCTCATTAGTTTAAAAAGCACCACTGAACGATGGCCATTGGCATGTGATGCCTCTGGGAACGTCAGATAAAGCAGAAGCACACAACAGAACCCTCCATCCTTCCAGAGTTTGGAGAGTGAACATAGTAATAAAAAGAGAATGCATATGGTCTTTGGTCGCTGTAACCAAAGGCAGCATGCGGAGGGAAGGATATGTATGTTTGGCTTACAGGTTCCGGTTCGCCACAGAAGGAAGCTGGGATAGAGACTCCAGGCAGGAACCTGGAGGTGGGAACTGAAGCAGGAGTGGAAGGAATTGCTGCTTACCGGCTTGCTCACTACATTCCTTACACAGACCCGCCTGTCTAGGGATGGCACCGCCCGCAGTGGGCTACGTGCTCTGACATCCATTAACAAGGCAATGTTCCCATAGACGTGGCCATAAGCAAATTTGATGGAGATAATTCCTCAACAGGTTCCCTCTTCCTAGGTGTATCAAGTTGACAGCTGAAGTCAACGAACAGCATGGTGTATAGTCCGTTAGCGATATCTGCTAAGGTAAAAATGTTAAGGCCAAGAAGGACATGACATTTGTGGGAATGTGTGCAAACTTCCATTTTTAAGTAGGTTGACCAGAGGAGAGGTTGCTAGGAAAATACATACAGAGAGTGTCAGGGGCGGCTCAGCTGTAACGGTGCTTGTTTTGTGCCTGTGAGGGTAAAGTGTGGGTTCCTAGAGCCCGTGTAAAACATCAGGTATGTGGCGTGTGACTGTTACCTCAATGATGTAGAGATGGGAGATGGAGACAGGAGTATCCCTAGACGCTCACAGGCCAGTCAGCCTGGCCAATTTGTTGAAGTCATAAGCCAGTGGCAGACTCTGTCTCAACCAGAAGTGCAGATTCCTGAGGACCCGTCCCAGATGTTGTCCTCTGTCCTCCACTTTTGTGTATATATGTGCCCATGCTCACAAGAATGAGCATGCACGCACATGCTCACACACACACACACACACACACACACACACGCTCGCACATTTGGAGGAATCAGACATGATCCATGTAATATCTAAGAAGCATCTTCAATGAAGAGATTGGCAAATGCAGGGTCCCTGAGGCAGACATTCACCACTGTCCTCCATCAAAGACCAGAGAAGAAGTGTGACATGGTGGCTGTCATTTGAGATCCCTGCAGCCCAGAAGCAAGAGGACCTGGAGCTCCTCATTTGTGCCAGACTGAGCTGCATGGGAGACCCCGTCTAGGACAAAAACAAAGAAGAGAATAGTGACTGGAGTGGTGGGGTCAGGGACGACCTCAGGGAAACACAGTAGAGACAGTCTTTGGGTCCCAGTGAGGACTTTGGATTTGCCTCAGTGGGCAAGGACTTTTACACATTTGTTCACTGATAAATCCCCGGCATCTGGATGAGTGCTGGACACATAGCCGGTCAATAAACAGTTGTAAAAATAGATGAATAGTGTGTGGTAAAATAGAGCTATGAAATAGTTATGCCGCGAGGCTCGGTGGGGCTTTTAAAGGCAGCTTACAGGAGACTATGAAATGCAGACTCTCAAGCTGGTATCTGTGGCTGCCCTATCCTCCCCCCAGTATCCCCTATTCCCCATTCTCATCTGTCACCATCCCCCATTCTCCATTCCCTACCTCTACCCCGAAACCCCATCCCCATCTGCACCATCCCGCATACCCCATCCCATCTTCCATCCCCCATTCTCCACGTCTCTTTCTCTTACACACACACACACAGAACCATCTTCCTTGAGGTAGATACCCAGCAGCCCCTGCTGTCTCGGGCCCTCACGCCCTCCCCCAGTCACAGTGTCTGCTGCATGCACACCTGCAGTCCCCATGAAAGCAACAGTAGTCCTCGGGAGGAAGCGTAGAACTGCCTCCACCAGAACCTCCATGCCTGTGCAGAGAAGCCCCACTAAGACACACAGAAATTGCAAGAGGCGAGTCTCACAGGACCAGAAAGCCCACTGCCCCTAAGCAGGTGTGGTCCAATGACCATAACATTCCCTTGACTGACTTTCTGGAAACTGTACATGAATTGTGTGATGTGAAATCAGCCCTCCAGAGGCTAAGAGAAATAGCCACAAATATCTCAACTGTTATTAACTGTGTGGCCTTGGGAAAACCACACTGCCTCTCTGAGCCATTTCCATAAAGATGAAAGCATCATAGGTGAGGGCCAAGACTGCCTGAGTAAGAGCTACTGATGCTCACAGACATCCCTCGTCTTTCTTCCATCCCTTCTCTACCCCAGTATTTCCTAGTCCTACCCCCACTAGGCTACACTGACCAGTCACCTCCTGGCCATGCCTTCCCTATCACTTACTGCCTGGTAAAAGTGCCCTGACCATGTACCCCACCGTACACCCCACTCAGTAAAGGTTGGACTCATTGTTCAGGAGAGACCTAGACAGCTCCAGCCGACGTGGAGCGGCATGGAGGCAATTCAGAGGCGATCAGATCTCAGAAGTCATGGTGAGGACACGGGCAGTGTTATACAAGAAGATACTTTGGGAAGTAGAAGGAGAGAGAGAGAGAGAGAGAGAGAGAGAGAGAGAGAGAGAGAGAGAGACTCTGCTGGAGAGATGGAAATAGAGTTCATGCCGATCCCCCAGATACAGGCAGGACCCTCTCTGCCCAGACTGTGTGCTGAACAGGCATTCTTGTGGGGAACAAGCCCATTCTGCAACCAGCGGTGACTCCACTACGCCATTTGCAATGAGAACTGGTCACCTCAGTAAAGCCCACCCCACCACCCCTGCCTGGACAGTAAGCATGGGTGCTGGTCAATGAGTTCATGACTGATTCACCCAGGGTCCCCCATCTCAACTCTTTGATTGAGACTCCAGCGCTGTGTTCAGGATCTCATGAAGTACAGGTGGATGGGTAGTGGGTAGCTGGGTGACTGAATGGATGGTAGAGAAGCCGCACGTGCAGCAAGTGGCACAAGGAGGCCAGCTGGGGCACGAGGAATAACCTTGGCTGATGAAGAATAGATTTAGGGGCTGGAGAGGTGGATCAGTGGTTAAGAGCACTGGCTGCTCTTCCAGAGGTCCTGAGTTCAAATCCCAGCAGCCACATGGTGGCTCACAACCATCTGTAATGGGATTCTGGTACGTCTGAAGACTGCTACAATGTTCTCATATAGATAAAATAAATAAGTCTTTAAAAAAAAACACAAATAAAGAATAGATTTAGGAGTGTTATGCTCAGGATTGACTAGGGAAAAAAATCTCTCTGTGGACTTTTAGTTTGTTTCGCTGTAAAATGATTGAAGCTAGCTTCTTAGCTAAGTTATTCTGTGTCTAAGGCACAGTACATGCTCAGAAAACTACTCTGTGAATACCCCGAGCCTTTGTCCTGTTACTGTGAGATGGAAGAGGGATTGGCCAACTGACTCTGGGAGAAGCCGCTGTGATGTGGGGTACTGTGGGAGCCCCAAGACAAGCAAGGTGGGGGACTACACCCTGCAGGGGCTCTGAGTTGGGCCTCAGGAGATGGATAACTCCCTAGCTGGGGGGAAGTGTGCAAGAACACGTAATGGGGCTGGAGAGGTGGTTCAGTGTGTAAAGAACATGCCCAGCAAGCAAGGACCTGAGCTTAATCCCCCAAATCCACTTAAAAAGCTGGGCGTGGTGGTTCATGCCTGTGCTCCCAGTTTGGAGCAGGCTGAGAAAGAGAGATCGCTGGCGTTTCCTAACCAGCCAATATAACCTACTTGGTTAGCTCCAATGAGATACCCTGTCTAAAACAAATAGCAAAGCAGCTGTCCTCCGACCTCTGCATACGCTGCACCCACACCCCCTCACATACACGCACAGATACACAAAAAGAAACCAACCTATTGAGAGACGACCCAACCACTGACCTAATTAATTCCGTTTCACGTCCCTCTCATCCGCTTGCTTCTGAGTTATTCTTTCTTCCTCGTATCTTGGCCTTCAGGGTCACAGGATAAACATCTTCACAGCGAAGATTAAGAAAGAAAAATTTCCTATTTGCAAGTGGCAGGGATTTCTCTAACCGTGAATAACTGTCTTCAAGTGAATTTGTTGTTTAGATTTGATTTTTTTTTTTTTTGAGACACAGATTCTCTGTGTAGCGCTGGCTGTCCTGGAACTCATTCTGTAGACCAGGCTGGCCTTGAACTCAGAAACCCACCTGCCTCTGCCTCCCAAGTGCTGGAATTACAGGCGTGTGCCATCACAGCTTTGATTTTTTTTCTTTTTTTACTGACAGAGAATTAACTGTAAATCTCTGTAGTGTATAACACCATGTTCTGAGACGTGTCCACATTTTTGCCAAGATCAATGCAGTTGTCCAGGCTTTCCCACATCTCAAGTACTTGCCATTTCTTTGTGATGAGGACATCTAAAAATCTCCCTTTCCGGCTACCTTGAATTATCCCATGAACTAACATTAACTGTAACATGCTCCAATGTTCAAGAACTAACAGTCCTCAAGAACTCATTCTTCCTTTCTACCTGTGATGTTGATTGGCAGTGACAGGAATAGACCCAGAATTGTGTTGTAATAGAAATTAGCCCAGGGACGGACAGACAGACAGACAGACAGACAGACATCACATGGCTTCAGCTGTTAGAGCCTGAAAAAGCTGAGTTCCCAGGAGCAGAGCACAGGATGCCTCTGTGAGCCAGGGAAGGGTAGAGACAGGAGGGATGGGAGGGGCCGGCAAGTACGTGATGGCTGCGTGTCAGGTGACTCTGGCCTCAGTGACTGGAGAGCTGACTTCTGACAACCAGTGTTTAGGTCACCAAACCTCTCCAAGTTACCGCGCTGCACTCTGGGTCATCTAATTCCAGAGATCTGAGCAGGGCACGGGCATCTTCGTGTTCAATGAAGATCATCATCTATTTTAATTGTGTGTCTGAAGCAATTTCTGATGAAAGTGACCCACACGGCACTCTGTAAAAATGGGCGGCTTCAAAGAAGGTCATCGGGGGCTCGGCGGTTAACACACTCCAGTCTTGCAGCAGACCCAAGTTCAGGTCTTAGCACCCACATCTGGCAACACACATCTGCCTGCAACTCCAGCTGCAGGGGATCAGACACCCTTTGCTGGCTTCCAAGGGCACCTTTACTCACATACATATTGATGCGCGCGCGCGCGCACACACACACACACACACACACACACACACACACACACAAGCAAAACAAATCTCCAAAGAACGTTAGCTCTCCTCGCTTGCATGGGTTACATTTTTCCTGTTTTTTTTTTTTTTTTAAATATCTGTCTGTATTTATCAAGCGTTTTATGGGAGCGGGGGATTCAGTTCAGTTGGTAGAGTGCTTGTCTTGCATATCCTCTCCAAACCAGTTTCACAGGGAGGGTATTTTTACCAGTTTCACAGGGAGGGTATTTTACTTATACTGAGGATTAAAGTACCAGGCAATAAAGATGCCTGAGACAGGTCCTAACACAGTCAGAGTCTGGACTGATTCCTCCCCCAAGCCTGCGCCCACCAGCAAACCGCATTCCAACCCCTCCTGCATTACCCCAAGTTCAGGCTCTCTCTGAAATACATGCACATACATTAAGAAAGCCAGCATCTAATTTCTATGCACAGGACACTCTCGCTCGGGGCCGAGTCGTACAATTTGCTTACTTACTGCGCACTTTTCGGAGTATCTGAGGAAAGGGGAGCTGGGGGGCCAGAGCTCTGTTTGTTCTCCCGCAGATACCCATATTCCCTGCCTGCCTAAGTTAACAGATTGAGACTTACGGGCATTTATGAGTGGTGTCTTTAATACAGCTCTGGAATATTCTCTCTATAAATTCTTAAGAACAGACTTATGGATTGCCTATTACCTACTGGCATTATGGACTATTAATAAATCAGTTATGGTGATATTGTTGGGTTTTTTTTTAATTGAATCTCTTCCTTTGGTGTCCCCACTCCAAGCAGCTAAATGTCAGTGAGAGATGAGCTGACCCTGTGTTCATGAAGGCTGTCATCTCCCTAGGCAGGGAAGGGGGTGGGGCGAGATCCAAAACAGTTCAGAGGGAGGAGGGGAAAGGAGACGGGGCCCTTACCAGATGGGTGGTGTTGTAACATTTTACTGCCCACCATCAATCTCCCAGCATCCTCCAGCAACAGAGGCTGAGTCCACAGCAACCTGCTGTCTACACACCCCCATCGCCCCTGCCATTTCTCTGCCCAGATGTCTCCTGGCTGTGGCTCAGCGTGGCACCCTTGGGAGCAGCCAGGATTGTCCAGCTGCTGAGCCCAGGTGTGATCACTCCACCTCCCTGACTCCAGTTCCCTGGGCCCCTCCCACAGGGATAACTCACAGAGCCTCCTGCCCCTTCCTGGTTAACTTTCCATTATAGAATCCCCTTCTACAAGGCATGGCCTAGAAGTCTCTGGGGGTTCAGTGTCTCCTTGGCAATTGGCATTCCCAGAAGCAACTGCCTTGCCTCTCCACACCTCTCCTCTTCCTCCTTCACTTCTAGTGTATATACATGGTGTGCATACATTCACTTCTAGTGTATGTACATGGTATACATACATGTATATATACATACATGTATATGTGCATACATGTATGTATATTTCCAGGTGCGTGTACAGGGCGTTCATGTATATGTTATGAATACATGCAGGTGCATACATGCATGCATATTTGCATGTGTGTTCATGGGTGCTCATGTACATGTGTGTATATGTTTGAAGTGGCCAGCAGTTGAGGTTGGCCTGCTTTCCCAATCACTCTCCACTTTATTCACTGAGGCAGGGTCTCACCTTAACCCCTAAGCTTGCTGATCTTAACTAGTCTCGATAGCTGACTAGCTACCCTCTGAGTGCCAGGATTACAGGTGAGAACCAAGGTCCACCCAGCATTTGCAGGTTTCCTGGAGACCTGTGAGGTCTCAGTTAGCCGGAGTCTCTTTCCACTGCTTTCCAGGGGTAGAACTCATAGCTGCTGTTTTAGTCGGGGTTTCTACTCCTGCACAAACATCATGACCAAGAAGCAAGTTGGGGAGGAAAGGGTTTATTCAGATTACATTTCTATATTGCTGTTCATCACCAAAAGAAGTCAGGACTGGAACTCAAGCAGGTCAGGAAGCAGGAGCTGATGCAGAGGCCATGGAGGGATGTTCCTTACTGGCTTACTTCCTCTGGCTTGCTCAGCCTGCTCTCTTATAGAATCCAAGAATACCAGCCCAGGGATGGCACCACCCACAAGGACCCCTCCTCCCTTGATCAATAATTAAGAAAATGCCCCACAGCTAGATCTCATGGAGGCACTTCTGAAGCTCCTTTCTCTGTGATAACTCCAGCCTGTGTCAAGTTGACACACAAAACCAGCCTGCACAGCTGCCTACAATGGGTAACTCCACACTGAGATCTGTTATTGCCTACATCACTGGAGACCCCATGGCGCCAGGGCTGTGACTTGGTATTGCTGTACTTTGAATTCTTACACTAAGAATCCTCTCCTTCCACCCTTCCTAAATTTAGGATCACACACACACATACACACACACACACACACACACACAGAGAGAGAGAGAGAGAGAGAGAGAGAGAGAGAGAGAGAGAGAGAGAGATTGAGGAACTCCTTCCCTGGACTGAGCCACTGTGGTTATAAATTGTTCCTTGGAACACACTATTGGATATTTTATTTATTTACATCTCAAATGTTATCCCCTTTCCCAGTTTCCCCTCCACAAACCCCCTATCCCATCCCTCCTTTCCCAGCTTCTACGAGGGTGCTCCCCCACCCACCCACCCACTCCTGCTTCACCTCCCTAGCATCCCCCTACACTGGGCTATGGAGCCTCCACGTGACCAAGGACCTCTCCTCCCACTGATGTCAGATAAGGTCACCCTCCACTACATATGCAGCTGGAGCCATGGGTCCCTCCATGTGTACTCTGTTGGTGGTGGTTTAGTCCCTAGGAACTCTGGAGGGTCTGGTTGGTTGATATTGCTCTTCTTCTGGGTTACAAACCCCCTTCAGCTCCTTCAGTCCTTCCCCTAACTCCTCCATTGGGGTCCCTGCACTCAGTCCAATGGTTGGCTGCAAAGATCCACATCTGTATTGGTTAGGCTCTGGCAAAGCCTCTCAAAAGACAGTTATATAAGACTCCTGTGGCTGAGCAGTGGTGGCGCACGCCTTTAACCCCCAGCACTTGGGAGGCAGAGGCAGGCAGATTTCTGAGTTCAAGGCCAGCCTGGTCTACAGAGTGAGTTCCAGCACAGCCAGGGCTACACAGAGAAACCCTGTCTTGAACTGTCCCCCCCCCTAAAAAAAAAGACTCCTGTAAGTGAGCACTTCTTGGCATTAGCAATAGTGTTTGGGTTTGGTATCTGCATATGAGATAGATCCCCAAGTGGAGTAGTCTCTGGGTGGCCTTTCCTTGAGTCTCTGCTCCACTCGTTGTCCTTTAGACAGGAGCAATTATGGGTTAAAATTTTGGAGATGGGTGGGTGACCCCATCCCTCAACCGGAGGCCATGGCTAACCTCTGGCTATGGTCTCTATTGGAAGCACACTTTCTTTCTTTTTTTTTTTTTTCTTTTTTTTCTTTTGGTTTTTTTGAGACAGGGTTTTTCTGTGTAGTCCTGGCTGTCCTGGAACCCACTCTGTAGACCAGGCTGGCCTCAAACTCAGAAATCCGCCTGCCTCTGCCTCCCAAGTTCTGGGATTATAGGTGTGCTCCACCACGCCCAGCTGGAAGCACACTTTCTTAAACAGACCCTGCAGTCACTTTAGAATCTCATCTCATTGAGCCTATCCTCCCTGCTCCTAACTGTCACATGTCACAGAGACTAGTACTGTTTGGTCATTGTCCTACAGAAAGTTTCATTGACAATCAGCTATAATTAGATGCAGGAAGAGTGGTCTCTGGGAACAGACCCCATGGTACACAGAATTACGGGTTGTCATAGTCAAGCACCTCACATCTAAATGGCTCAGTCAGGGCGTGTTCCTCACTGGTAGCTCTCCTCAGAGAGACCCACTAAGGGGTTCAGGCTCACCTGCCAAGTAAAGTCACAGTCTACAGGAAGGAGAGCAGACAGAGTGAGGGGAACCTTCAGAGAGTGCCTGGGTATCATTGGTGAATACCCACTCAAGTGGTGGTTCCAACTCAATTGCAAAGGAACCTGGGAAATTTGACCTTCCTGAGTAGCCATGAAAGCAGCTGAGCATCAGACCAGTATCTGCTCCAACTAGGCACCCCCACTAATTGAGCACAGCCAGAAATCCGCAGACATGCTGGTTCTTCATCTCTTCCTTAATGAATGACATCAGACATTGTCTAAGGGCAGAAAAGATCCTTTCTGGGTGTGGCACATACCTGCTATCCCAGAACTTGGGAGGAGGCAGTGGGGTTATGAGTTTGAAGACAACCTGTGCTAAATAGTGAGCTCTAGGCTATCCTGGCCTAGTAATTAGACCCTTTGGACAGGAAGGGAGGGAGGAAGAAAAGAAAGAGCAGGAGGGTAGGGCATGAGGAAGAAAGTTAAGTATTCTCCAGAGCACACCCATGGGCAGTGCCTAGTGATATAACTTAGTCCTTCAATAGCTACAGATTCTAGAACAAAGTCTGCTGAGGTCCTGTAGGACAATTCTCACTTGAAAAGAATCCCAGCATCTTTATCAACACTGTATTATTTATGTCTCCTGTGGTGGTTTGTATATGCTGGGCCCAGGGAGTGGCACTATGAGAAGGTGTGCCCTTGTTGGAGTAGGCATGGCCTTGTTGGAGTGGGTGTGGCCTCATTGGAGTATATATGACCTTGTTAAGGTGGGCATGGCCCTGTTGGGATGGGCGTGGATCTGTTGGAGTGGGTGTGGCCTTGTTGGAATAGGTGTAGACTTGTTAGAGTAGGTGTGGTCTTATTGTAGTGGGCGTGGCTCTGTTGGAGTAGGTATGGCCTTGTTGGAGTAGCTATGGCCTTGTTGCAGTAGGTGTGTCACTGTGGGTGTGGGTTTTAATACCCCAGTCCTAGCTCCCTGGAGGCCAGTATTCTCCTAGCAGCCTTCAGATGAAGATGTAGAACTCAGTTCCTCCTGTACCATGCCTGCCTGGATGCTGCCATATTCCTGCCTTGATGATAATGGACTGAACCTCTGAACCTGTAAGCCAGCCCCAGTTAAATGTTGTCCCTTATAAGAGTTGCCTTGGCCATGGTGTCTGTTCACAGCAGTAAAACCCTAACTAAAACATCTCCTCAACTCCCAAGCGGTAGACAGAACTAGCGTCTATCCATAACAGATTTGAGGACTCCAGCGTGCAGACTACTAAATAACAGTGTGGCCCAGCAGTCACTCAACTCTGGGATGGTTAGCTTCGTGTGTCAGTTGGGCTGGACTATGGCGTCCCCTGGCGATTGGTGAGCCGTGTCCGTGACCACCTCATTCATTCAAAAGACTTACTTTATTTCTTCACCAAGCTCAGACTTGAGATTTACCTGGAGAGAGTGGAGTTACAGGTGACCAGGCACAAGGTGGTAATTGTGATGATACTTAGCTTGGTCATGAAGACCTATGGTGAGGACAGGGTGTGGACTGGCTGGCGCATTCAGCGGGCATCGATGGCCTCTGGGTAGGCAGTTAGGGGAGAGCCAGTGAGAGATATTTTTCCCAGTCCCAGTGATGAGTTTCCCTTCCACTTTTGACACGGTCTCTTAGCTATGTTCTGCAGGTAAGTTCCAGAGTTAGAACCAACGTGTGTTCTTCCTAATCATGTAAATGAGAAGTCTGTAGTGACAATGGAAAGCCAGGCCCCAAAGTCAGAAAATAGGCTGGGGCTCTAGCTTGAGATCCATTAGCTTGTAACCCAGTGACAATGTCAACTCTCCCCTCGGGCCTCAACTGTCACATAGGCCACACGAAAGACAGTCGGGACTTGGGACTCAGGAAGAATTAGGTTCCAATCCTACCTCAGATAGCTGTGCCCATGTGGCCACATAGTGGCTACACCCCGCTAGTTAGTCAGCCTCCCCTCCCCCATTTTTGCCATCCTCCTTACCCTAGGCAGGAAAATTAGGTCTTTATCTCAGAGGTGCCTGAAGACAGGGCTGGCTGTGGCCAAAGAGGAGACATCTCCAGGCAGTTGGTCTCCCAGTACTGAATCAAACACCTCTAACTGTGAGGAAGAGAGCCACCCAGAGACAGCTGTAAAAGCTGGAAGCAGGAGGGAAGAAAGGCCGAGGCCTTGAGGGTATCCTTCAGATGGCAGCAAGTTTCTTGTTTCAAGGACCAGTTGATCCTGCCCCTGACGACAACATCGTATCCATCCCCATTACACATCACACCTCAGTTACTCGCAGATGTGCCCCCCCAGTTGATCTTGGGTCAGTCTGTTGAGTTCTGTGAGTGTTAGGTATACTTTCCAGGCCTCTGCAGTCAACAACCCATTTCAGAAATGCACCGGCCAAAACTCAAGAGGTGAGCCATTAGCCCAACATAACAAAGCAAATGAATATGAGCATTCTCTCTCTGTCTGTGTGTGTGTGTGTGTGTGTGTGTGTGTGTATACACAGTCACACACATACCTCTCTCCCTGGCCAGCACACCACTGCAGGGGGATAAAACCCAGAACCTCTCCCATGCAAAGCAAGCACTCTATCATTGAACTAAATCCCCAGTCTTAAATTTGTCCTCTGCAGCCCGGGGGCTCTTAATTATAACCTGGGTTTTTGTTCTCCTAAGTCTCAGTTCCCCTGTCTATAAAATAAAACAGAGAACAGCCGTGTGAAGAAGCTAAGTCTTTGGGCTTAAATCCTAAGAATTATCCATTCAAATCCCCGCCTCTATCCCTTAGTGCTGTGTGACTTAAGAAAATTACTAAGCCACTCTGAGCCTTGGTTTCCATTTTAGTAAGTCTTGAACATAGTGTCTATCTCACAGAGTTGATCTAAGGATTGACCATCCTGTTAGGATGCTGATGGAACATAGAGCCTGCTGTGAGGTTCTCTGTGACGCAGATGACCTCACCTAGCCCCTCAAACACAGTTTCCATAGCATCTGTGACCGCCTTGACGCCCAGCATCCTTCCTGAGAGGAAGAAGCCACAGCTGCATTCTGTGTAAACAAGACAAATTGAATACAGAAATGTTTCATCTGAAACCAACCGTTTTCAAAAAAAAAAAAAAAGTTTCCAACTCTGTTTACTCTTCCCTGCAAGGGTTACACCTAGACATTCAGCCCCCTCCCTGCCACGCCCATTGGAAGAAAGAGAATCACCCCGCAGGGGATCCTCTGGACTGGAAAGCTCATCAGAAGACGTCAGAAGCCTGAACGCAGGAGGGAGGGGCCAAATGGGATGATAAGGCGCAGGTTCCGAGGGTTCCAGAAAACAAGGAAATCGTAATATTTTCACAGCAGATTTCATCAGCGCCGCTTGAGTGCATCCCATTAGGTCTCATTTATTAAATTTTGGGGAACATAATTTAGATATAAGAGTCCGGACAAACAGGTTTCGGAATAGCTGATTCCGGGTGCGTCAGCAGGCCCCCATGCGTGGAAAATAGGCTGGTGTTTTTCATTTTGATGGTCTCTGGAGAGTCTTCATCTACAGCTCATGTGGGAAAAGGAGAGTAGAGCTGGGGGACCGGAAGGGGCTCCATGTGGTGCTTTTGAGCTCCCCCCTCATCCCATACCCCCCCCCATTCCCGAAAACCATTTGGAGAGATTCCCTGCCTTGTAGCATAAACATTCCTCAGGTCCATCAGGCATGCTTCTCCATGTTCTGGAATTTCTAAGCCAAAAGGAAGTGGGTGGGCAGATGACAAGGACCCACACAGAACAAAGAGCTTATCGGTTCCTCTCGGGGTCTCGGTTGTGGCTGCTCCCTCATTATCTTATAAACTACATTGTTTCCACAGCAAGATGTAATCAGGATCTTCGGGAGCCTGGGGTGGACTACACTTTTATTCTGCAATTTCAAGGTGGTTTGGAGCCCTCCCAACCTTCCCCAAGTCCCAACGAACTTCCTCTAAGTTCAAGCTGTCCATTTGTGCAAACAAGAGATGGGGAGAACTCCAACACAGGCCCCAGACATAGTCTGTGGCCATTACTTCCAGCTTGACCCTGGACCATACAAAGCACAGATAGGTATTGGATGGGAAAACTGACCCTCAAGGAGGGTGTTGTGTGGCCAATTCCTTCAAATTGAGATATTCTCTTCAGAAAGTTGCAGAAACACTTGGACATTTTACAGTGCTTTATCATGGCCAAGGCAACTCTTATAAGGACAACAGTTATTGGGGCTGGCTTACAGGCTCAGAGGTTCAGTCCATTATATTAAGACAGGAGCATGGCAGCATCCAGGCAGGCCTGGTGCAGGAGGAGCTGAGAGTTCTGCATCTTCATCTGGAGGCTGCTAGCAGAATACTGGCTTCCAGGATGAGGGTCTTAAAGACCACACCCACAGTGACACACCTACTCCAACAAGGCCACACCTACTCCAACAAGGCCACACCCACTCCAACAAGGCCACACCTACTCCAACTTCCTCCAACAAGGCCACATATTTCCTGATAGTGCTACTCCCTGGGTCAAGCATATACAAATCATCACAGGGCCCAATGGGGCTCAGAAAGCGCCCTCAGTCACAAGATTATGTAGGAGAAACAGTTGCTGGGAAAAGAGTGTCTTCCATGAAGGTGCCTGCAAATTGTTCTGAGATCTCCAGGGATACAGCCTCCCTGAATCATCGCCCTTGTTGGAGTGCACTTCCTAATGCCGCGGAGGCTTCTGGGTCATCTGCGCTCCTGTAAGTGACCCCAGTAAACCCACCGGATCGCCGAGTTGGACCCAGATAAAATGATTTCCTTGGTCTGACCTCAGTAGCCTAATAGGCGTCAGTTCACATCTCTCCAAGAAAAGTCACCCAATAGAGGGAAGCAATTGTCCCAGGATAACTCCGGGATCTGGTGGCAGAGGTGGGGATTAAGCCCTGATGGAGATCAGAGGGTCCTGGGTACAGGGTGGTTGTGTCCTCTCTCTCTAAAGATCTACCACTAATACGGTTCCCACCCCCTTCCTTTCCTCCACCCACCCCCACCCCCTGTCTGTATAACTCACCGGTTCCATTGAGAACCCTCTCTGAGTTCTGATCCAACTGAGAAATAATCAAAGAACCTCACCCCCACCCCCATCAACCTGAGCCCAGTTTTGGAGCATTCTTTAGAACGGGCCCTCCTGCCTTCCTGCACCACTCAAGCTTAACAAACAAGAGCGGGGTGCAGAAAGCACATCTCCTTACAAAGCAGAACCCAAAGCAAAAGTGGGCGTGCCTCGGAGCAAGCCTGCTCAGAAAACAGATTTAAGAAGACAGAGAACCAGGTGTGTGCTCAGGCGTTGTACCCAAGGCCACAAACAAGCCATCCATTCATCTCCGGGAAGGTTGTGACAGAGTGGGGGTGGGGCAGACAAGAGTGAAAGCTTTTGTGTGAAGGGGGGAGGGGGAGTGTCGGACTGAGCGGCAGGCAGGTCAAAGGATCTGTTTTGCTGCATCCATGAGCAAACGCCTAGTTAAAAATCCCCGTTCACCCTCATTCCATAAAAGGCCAAGTCATAGGTCATGGGCTGGCCCATCGATTGCTAGCACACCTGAGATTGTCTTTGGTTGGCCTCTTCCCTCACTAGAATACCCTTAAAGAACAAATGACCTTGCCTGAAATGCTTACTGCTGCAACCCCAGGGTCTAGAATTTGGTTCTTGGCTCCAGGTAGAAGCAATAACTGAACGGTTACGGAGTATGAAATACCTGGGTGAATGAGCAAATCCAATAGATGCTCATGAAAAGCCTCCTCCCCCTGCTAAATCCTTGGAAACCCCCTTCCAGTACTGCCCAGAGAATCATCTCAAGCCTCAAATGTGCACAGCACCCTGGGAGAAGCCCCAGCACAGTAGCAAAAGTGCGCTTACCTGGAAGAAAACGGAATGAGCGTGTGTGTAGCCTCCTAACCCTGTCGTCAAAGCAACTTAACCAAGAGTTCCTTCCAGCCACACACACTGGAAGTTTCCTCAGAGATGCTACGACCAGCACAATATTCTCTATGTCATGTCCTTTCCAGGGATGCTTTAGCCCCTCTTGAGACAGAACCACTACCCTGATCGCTTGTCTTTTCCACCCATGAGAGATCAGGGCAGAGTCTTCAGTTTGTACTGGTCTGGAGTAGCCTTATTTCTCCATCCATTTAGAAAGAAAGCTTTGCTGGGCACAGCACTCTTGGTTGACAGTTATTTACTTTCAGGGTCTGAAATCTACATAATTTCCTGCTTTCCTGGCTTGAGAGCTTTTATGATGATAGATCTGACATCCTTCTAATATCTCCGCTTTTGTGTGTGAGTCTGGTTTTCCCCTCGGTGGATTTTAGATTCTGTCTCTACTTCGTGTTTTTGACACGTTCACCGTGACTCGCTGTGGGGATAGTCTTCTCCGCTCATGTGTCTGGGTTTAAACGCCTCGTGTGTTTGGCTGTCAACGTCTCTTCCTAGATCTGCATTCTTTCCTGCTATGGCTTTTTTTTTTCCTATGATCATTTATCTATTCTATTTGTTGTTTATCCCAGCTCTTTCTGTCCCATGAATTCTTAGGTTTGGTCTCTTGAATGTATGGATTCTTGGGATTATTAGCCATGTCCATTGCCTCTTTTTTCTTCATATATGACCAAGTGTGTCCATGACTTGCTCTGTCCCAGATCCCAGGATTTTTTTTTCTCCTGCATGGTCTTGTCTGTTGGTGATATTCTGACGAGCTTTTGTTATTTGATTGGTTTTATTTTCCATTTGCATAATTCCTGTTTGCTTCTCCATAGGTGTTTTCAGTCTGTTGCTGAATTTATCTCCTATATCTTGTACTTTCTCCCCCACCTTAACCATAAGGTTCCCTCATGCTAGATGCCATCCTGTCAAAATCCTGACTTAACCAGTTAGGGTTACCGTTGCCGCAATGAAACACCTTGACCAAAGGCAACATGGAGAGTAAGAGTCTGTTTGGGTTACACTACCGTACCATAGTCCATCTCTGAAGGAAGTCAGGGCAGGAACTCACACAGGGCAGGAACCTGGAGGCAGGAACTGTTGCAGAGGCCATGGAGGGCGCTGCTTAGTGGCTGGCTCCCCATGGCTTGCTCAGCCTGCCTTCTTACAGAACCCAGAACCACCAGTCCAGGGCTGGCTCCGCCCACAATGGGGTGACCACGCCCAGAATGGGCGTGGCCCTCCCTATCAATCACTAATTAAGAAAATGCCCTACAGGCTTGCTTGCCTACAGTCCCATGAGTCGAGATGCCATAAAACTATCCAGAGCAACTGGATAGTTTGCTCATCCCTTTATCTAAGCTTTGATGACGCCACCGAGGCTGTTTTAAAGTAGGATTCTGAACTCTTCCTCCGGTGTTTTGCTTATCTAAGTTATGTGAGGGGGACTGGGGTGTTGAGGATGGGTCATGACGGGAGGTTGGCCCATTCTCTGTGTTTCTTTGTTGTCTCTGCACAGCTGTTGGGATTCATACCTCTTCCCATTTTAAATCACCGTTTTTTCTGACTCTGTGTTGTTAATTGGCTAATAAGAAAGGCTTCCTGTCACTATGGGGGAAAATCCTGGTAAATAAGTGAAAAGAAACACTGAGTGTCCCCTGAGGTCCTGCAGGGGATGCGATTCCTAGTCATCAGGAGGAGCCAGGCCTTGAGTCTGAACCAAGGAATCAGCTGTGTTTCAGAACTGTTGTGGACCAATGGCTCCGGCAGGCTCCGTACAGTTCAAATATTCTCTGTTTTGAACAAGAAAGCCAGTAGCAGCTATCCTATGCCTGCCCCTCCGGAGGATTCTGCCCTGTCGGTGTGTGTAGATTGGCAGTCTTCAAATTCTGGCTATGCAACTTGATACTTTTAATACCACCCACTAACCTCGATTTCCTGGTCTCTGAAATGGGAACAAAGTACCACCCAACTATCATGTGTGTTGCTACGAATGCTAGTAACCCTGGTGTGTTAGAGACCTTCTTATGGCTGTGATAAAATGCCGAGACCAAAATTGATGGATGGAACAAAGAGCTTATTTTGGCTCATGGTCCCACAGGGATCCGAGTCCGCCATGGCAGAGAGGCGTGGCCAGCACGGTGGCAGCAGGAAGCTAAGGGCTCACATCTTCACAAAGCAGAGAGAACAAACTGGAAGCGGCTAAGGGTACGTAATCAGGAAGCCTGACTCCAGGGATATACTTCATCCTGCAAGGCGGTGGTACCACGTCCGCAAACAGCGCCACCAACTGGAGACATCGGGTAACAGCTGCACCTAGCACCTGTCTGTAGCTTATGTAGCAAATCCTCATTATCTCTCTATGCATCCAGAGCATTCTCTGGCTTAGCAGCTGCCATTCTACACTAAACTTATGAGCGCACCTGTCTATTAAGCTCCAAGCCATAACAGGCAGGTAAAATATCCTTCTTCTGTCTATGTCTCCAATAAACCTCAATACCCTGACATATAGGAAATGCTCAGACAGTGTTTGTTGAATAAATGAATGGCAGAATGATCGTGTGAAATAAACATTCTGTATTCTGCCCTGCGTTCTTTGTGATTTTGACACCTAGATTCATGCTGCTCCCTCCTGGCTGTCACTGTAAAAGACGAGTTGGAAAATCTCGAATCCTGGTTGGTCCTGGTTACCACACCCGTCTGACCACATAGGCTGGTGAAGAGCAAAGGGGCAGGTCCAACAGCAGATGCTGCTACTCCGGAGATGAAGACCCTGGAGAATGAAGAGCGCGTCCCAATTTGGAGACCCCGGAGCTCCAGAAACATCAGAACCCAATTTCCCTCGGTTAATAACATCGCCTGAAGCACTCTGGCAGCCCTCCTCCCATTTCGTGTTGTAAGAGGCTGTTCTGATATGTTCTGCTGCCACAGACGACTGAAGGCAAACTGGAATGCAGACATAAGAATGGATAAATAGGCTTCCTTCCAATGCCTTATAAAGCATCGGATTTGGCCAATTTAGGAATTAAACCAAAAAAAAAAAAAAAAAAGATACCAAGTAAGGAAAAACAAACTTGTTATGAACCAAAGGTCAACTGAGAGACCATGGTGGCTTATGCATGATGTCCTTCCTTCAAAGCCACGGTCCTTACATTCGAGCAAACTCCAAACCTCAGGTGCCATACTGTTGCTGCTTACCCATGACAGACATCACTAATCGATTACAGCACACTTTCACCTTAGCCAGTGATTCAAAAGCTTCCCATACCGTTGAATGGAGCGATCCAGTTCTAATCTATTAGCCACCACACAGCATTAACCTCCCCTCCCAAACCTGACCTAGATGTCCACACTACATGTGTAATCTTCAGACCTAGATTGACTAAATGACTCTGACGAGAGCGTTTTAATGACGTCACCACGGAACAAACCGGCTGCTTCTTCCGCTGCTCTCCTCCTCACATGCCCCTCCCTTTACGTCCCTCCCCAGGACTCTCCTGCTTTCTTAACCTCGTTTCAGTGGAGCATAACACACGATGGCAGGGATGGAGAAAGGGCTCTGTGGCTAAGAGTATGCTTTGTTCTTGTGTTTGACTCTAAGCCCTCACTGCAGCTTCTCACAACCGCCCGTAGCTCCAGCTTCGGGTATCTGGTACCTCTGACTCCTCAGGCTCATATGCAGATGCACGTGTATGTGCTATAAATAATAAATAAATAAAAATAAAAATGTAAATAGTAACAATGCACTATGGCAAAATGCAATCTGTATTCACTATAAACTGTCCCCGAGGGGAACCAGGCGGTGGCTGAGTTACCTGCTTAGTTTGAGAGCCTGAGGGCCTGAGTTTGACTCACTCAGAACCCACATGAGAAACCAATGGGACTTGGTGAGCATCAGATGGAGTAAAAAGCCCAGTCTGGAGAAGGAAAATGGCTGGGCCAGCAAGAACCTTTAAGGCACTTGCTACCAAGCCTGAGTTTGTTCCACTCCTGGGTCCTTCATGGTAGAGGGAGAGAACTGGCTGCCTCCAGCTGTCCTCTGACCTTCTCCTCATGCGCACCATGGCACGGGGGAGCAGACCACCCCCATACATATGTGTACACAGACACACATGTATGCACACATGCACACACACACCTCCAATGAAAAGCATCGCTGAAATTGTCCATGACGTTACTTGGTATCTTCTCTCAGGCTCTAGGAGGAGGACTAATGAATGACTTCCTGGTTTAGAATCAGCACTGGCTGTCTCCTGACCTGACGGACCTCTGTGCCTTGTTCCTTATAACCTCTGTGCCCTCTCCACCCAGCACGGCCCCACTTGACTCTATCAATGGCACAGCTTAGAGCAATACTGGACTGCTGTCATGCAATGCCCCATTCACCCCTCCCCTGAGAACGTCCTGCTTTCTGAACCATCTCCCTGCTTTGTCACACTTCTCCTTTGTGGATGCTTGGGGGCATGTTGAATACCCGGGGTAATAAGCGTGGTATAAATAAGCAAATACACACACACTACATACATACATACATACATACATACATACATAATACCCTGCTGAATGTGAGACATTATTTAAGCTCTTTAACATCAGCCTCCTGTGCAGATGTTGGGGGCTAGAACTCACCAGGTAGAAGACACGGTATCTCCTGTTGGGCATCCATCTCTTCTTTTCCTTTTGAGCATCAGAAGGAGCAAATTAATACATGGGTGGGGGTGGGGGGATGGGCAGCTGTCTCAGTTTCATTTGTCTTCTTAGATGCCTGACATCACTAAATAGCCTCCTAAGTCAACCTCATAATAGGCACACAGACTTCAACACCAACCGTGAGTGTCCGAGGTATTGGGATGGGAGGACCACTCTCTCATGGCTCCCACGATCCCCAGTTATTGATTGCCTGAGCTACCTATGGGAACCGTGGGCTTTGCAGTGAAGATTCACGTTCTGCTATTTAAATGATGTTTCATTCACCTGTGTTCATGAGCCTTGGTTTCCTTCTTTGGACTATGGGAAATGTCTAGCGTGGCTCTTGGTATATGAAATTATAAAGTAGCCATCACTTTAAGGCACTGATTACCCTTCCCCCTAAATCTCGCCAACTGAAGGCTCTTCTTTGCTCTGTCTGGTCAGTGTGGGAAGGGTGTAGCTTACTATACGACCCTGGTAAACTTAAGCCCAGTCAAATGCATTGGGTTGTTTAAAATAAGCTTGTGGGGGGGGGGGGTCTGGAGAGATGGTTTAGTGGTTATGAGTGTATATCGCTCCTTCAGAGGACACAGGATAGGTTCCCAGCTTGAATGTTTGATGGCTCACAACTGCCTGTAACTCCAGCTCCAGGGGATCTGATATGGTCTTATGAACTGCACAGACGCGGGATGGTTAATCTTAGCTGTCACTTTGACACACCTAAAAAGAGAAGGCCTTGATTGAAGAGCTGCCTCCAACCGATTAGCCTGTGGGCACATCCGTGGGGCGCTTGATTGCTAACTGATGGAGGAAGGCCCAGCCCACTGCAGGCCGCACCATCTTAGCAGGCGGGCCCAGGCTTGATGTCAGTTATCTGTGAGCCTGAGGAGCCTGAGAGAGCCCTCAAGCAGCGTTCTCCACTGCCTATGCTCTAACCCCTCCCTCCAGGTCCCTTCCTTGGCTTTCTTTGATGGTGGACTGTAACCTGGAAGTGTAAGTCAAATAAATGACCCCCTTCCTCCCAGTGTTGCTTTGGGTCACAGTGTTTATCAAAGCAACAGAATGAAAACTAGAACGGGGACATCTGGAGTCATATGTAAATACCCACTCACCCCCAGGCACTTGTGCTCACATGTGCACACACACACACACACACACACACACACACACGTAATTGCAAAAACATAATACACACACATGTAATTACAAAAACATAATAAAAAATAAATCTTTTTGTTTTGTTTTGTTTTGTTCTGTTCTGTTTTTTTCAAGACAGGGTTTCTCTGTTTAGCCCTGGCTGTCCTGGAACTCACTCTGTAGACCAGGCTGGCCTCGAACTCAGAAATCTGCCTGCCTCTGCCTCCCAAGTGCTGGGATTAAAGGCGTGCGCCACCACCGCCCGGCATAAAAAATAAATCTTAAATGGTAAAATTCACTTCAGAATATCAAGCCACTTCCTACATAGTTGGCATTTCATTACGACTAAGGTTTTCTCCTTCCAGGGTTGGAGAGATGGTTCAGCGGTTAAGAGCACCAGCTACACTGTCAGAGGACCTGGGTTCAATTCCCAGCACCCAGCTCACAACTCTCTGTAAACCGTGTTCCAGGGGATGCGACACCCTCACACAGACATGCATGCAGTCAAATCACCAATGTACAAAAAAAAAAAAAAAAAAGTCTTTAAAACAAAAGATTTTCTCCATCCTAGAAAGTGCACCAGCTGTGTCCATAGCACCCTCTGCTGTCTGGAATTAGCAGCAGACAACCTCTCAAATAGCAGGAGAGCATGGGCTTAATCAGGGCTAAACAGAGCCTGGGTCTTGGACCTGTCTGTCAAGTGCACATAAAACTGTTGTTGGTTGGTGAGCAGGTGCATCGGTCCCCAACAGCTCAACTCTCCCCGTGTGTAAACTCTACAGCCAGAGTACCTAACAATTTATATTCTTTTTCAGGTCCAAGAAAAAAAAAAACAACAACAACCCAAAAACAAAAAACAGCAAGAGGATTTAAAAACTTGACTCAGAAACCAGTAGATATAGCCCGGGGAAGACAGCGACGGGGAGAATCCTGGTTAATTTTGGCATTCCAAACAGCCAGCTGTCCATCAGTTCCCAGGACCTCAGTCCCCCCTACACCTACCTCCTTTATGCTCAGAACCGATGTTTATGTTTCCACCAGGCTAGAGACCAATCCTCCTCAGCATCCTCCGTCAGACAGAATCAGAAATTTTCCACCTGGGATGCTACAAATTACATTTCTCAACACCATTCTGGAACATGGGGGCGTGACCAGCATACCTAAGTGATCAGACCGACTTTATCCCAGTCACCATCGGACAAGGGAAACTCAGGACAAGGCGTGGAGTCTCCTGTCTACCAAGAGCCAAAGAGAAAGCCCAGGTCGGTGTGGAAGCAGCTCCCTGGGAAATCAGCAGTCGGGAGGGAGGCTGGGGGAGGCTTTATATTGTGTGAGGATGAAAGGAACGTTTGTTCTGTTGCTCTGAGCCTCCATTTGCTCATCTGTGAAAAACAAATTAATCTCTGGTCTGTGGAATAAACTTGGAAAAGAAGTGGTGTGAGTCTCGAGTGTAAGGACGTGAGTTCAATACCTCAGAGACCAAGTTAAGAAAACAAACACAACAACAACCCTAGGTATAACAATGTGCGCCTGCCATCTCCATGCTGGGGAGGCAGACTCAGCAGCCAGCCAATCTAGCTAAGTCTGGGAGTTCTAGGTTCAGCAAAAGATTGTCTTTAAAAAAAATTAAGGTGGAAACTAAGAGAGAGACGCCTGACATTGACCTCTGGTCTCCACATGCACACACACACACACACACACACACACACGCACACGCACACGCACACGCACACACGCACATGCACACGCACATGCACACATACATGCACATGCATGCACACACAGCAGAATATCATCCCATTGGGAGGATGTACAAGAAACACATATGAGTCACTTAGCACCATGCCTGGCTCCTGGGATATAAGTGTGCAATAAGTCCTTAGCCAAGAAATACCTGGAATCCCTTTGATATTTGCCCTTCTTTAAGAATGTCACCAATAGCCAGACACTGGCAAATGTCTGTGAGTTCAAGGACAGCCTGATCTACAGAGAAAGTTCCAGGACAGCCAGAGGACAAAAACAAAATCTCTCTCTTCTCTCTCTCTCTCTCTCTCTCTCTCTCTCTCTCTCTCTCTCTCTCTCTCCCCCTCCATCTCTATGTGTGAGCATGTGTGTGTCTGTGTGTGTATGTATGTCTCTCCATCTCTATGTGTTTGTGTGTATGTCTGTGTGTGTCTGTATGTCTCTCTGTCTCTATGTGTATGTGTGTATGTGTGTGTGTGTGTGTGCTTGTATGTGTGAGACAGTATGTTTGGAGATCTGGAGATCAGAGAACTTGTAGGAGTCTTTTTTCTCCTTCCACCACATGCATCCCAGGATTTGAACTCAAATCATCAGGCTTGGCAGCAAGTCAAGTACTAAAGTACTCAAAGGCATATAACTGGTAAAAAAAATAAATAAATAAAAATAAAAAAATAAAAGCAAAGGGTTAATCTTTGCTTTGTTAAGAATGTCAATGAGGGGCAGTGGTAGCACACATCTTTAATCCCAGCACTTGGGGGGCAGAGGCAGGCAGATTTCTGAGTTTCAGGCCAGCCTGATCTACAGAGTAAGTTCCAGGTCAGTCAGGGCTATACAGAGAAACCCTGTCTCAAAAAAACAAAACAAAACAAAACAAAAAATTAGTCTCAGAATGCCAATGAGCCCTACACACCCTCTCAGCAGACCCACCACTGATGAGCTAGCCACTAGTGTCATCTTTCACTAGGGACACAGCACATCTGTAGGAGCTTGCTCTCCTGGCCGTGAAAGCCACAGCGGTTATAGATTGGAGCAATTATCCGGCAGCGTTGCTGTGTTTTATTGTGTAGTCCTGAGACACACTGAAAGATATAAACCCTCTTATTACAGGCAACTTCAGCACCCTCGCTCTCCCAATACCGAGAGAATGTCGTATTCATCTTTTGACTCTCTATGCATGTATAGATTATACTATTTGTGGAACTTCATTTCTGAATGGTAAACAGGGTGTTAGGATTCTTTTCTTTCATAAAGAGGAGTATTGAGTCTGACTGAGAGCGATGTCCTTTAGCGGCTGTTGTTAGGCTTTAGAATATAAGTCCTGTGGATCTGGGGAGATTCACGGCCATGTAGCTTTATCACGTTCTACTGCTCTGATACTAGCTAGCTGTCTCCTCCTTCTTTAGCACTGAACTCGTCTGTGACAGTATTAAGCTTGTCTCAGTAATCCGGGCTAACCTCTTTTTTTAAGGTCAGCTAAGGGGCAAGCTACCCTGATAGCTGACTTTGCTTGTCTTTGTCAGGTGTTTTAGTTAGGTTAGGGCTTTACAGCTGTGAAGAGACACCATGACCAAGGCAACCCTTATAAGGACAACATTTAATTGGAGCTGGCTTACAGGTTCAGAGGTTCAGTCCACTATCATCAAGGTAGGGAACATGGCAGCATCCAGGCAAGCATGGTGCAGGAGGAGCTGAGAGTTCTACATCTTCTTCCAAAGGCAAACAGAAGACTGGCTTCCAGGCAGTTAGGACAAGGGTGTTAAAGCCCATGCCCACAGTGACACACTTGCTCCAACAAAGTCAACCTAATCCAACAAGGCCACACCTATTCCAACAATATTACACCTCCAAACAATGCCACTCCTTGGGCCAAGCATATTCAAACCATCACACCAAGTAATATACCCATCCACGCTGTTTGTAGAGTAGACTGACCATCCTGAGTTGGATTGCTTTTATATTGTTGGGGACCAACCCTGGAGCTTTGTGCATGCTATGAGTGAGCTGCATGGCACCAGTATAGGATGTAGACTGGACCTCTCAGAGGGGAAGAGGAGGCACACACACATTCCTCAATCAACATAGAGATTGTTTATTCATAGCCAAGGCATCGTCAGCTCCTATCCCTATGAGCAATGTGTCTTGCCTGGACTGCAGCCAAGCATGTCAAAAAGAAATCCACTAAGATGTTGGTATCCTGCAGAAGTGAGTTTTCATTGTTCAGTCATCCACAGGGCATCATTGATTTAATCCTGATTTTTAAACACAGCATGATCAGCCACTGCTAAGTAACTAAGCAACCTCATGCCCAAGATGGTAAAGATGCAATTTCCCATCTCCCAGGGAGCCAAAAACAAATAGGATTTCAGGCTAAGTATGGTCCTTACAGGCCTCCATAGTCAGTCTCTTTCTTTGGTTGACTTGGTTCTTCTAGAGACAGAGAGACCATTAACACTGAAGTGACCCATTTTGACTTTGAAATTTCTTTACTCCTAGTAAATCATTCCTCGCTGCACAGCTTGGTTATATGTTTTTCTATTGCTATGACAAAATACCCCCAACAAAAGCAACTTTAAGGAAGGAAGGGTCTATTCTAGCTCAGCGTTCAAGGTACAGAGCTCATCATAGCAAAAAAGTAAAGGCAGCCTTAGGTGGCTGCTCACACCACACCCACACTTGGGAAGCAGGGAGTGCTGCTTGCTGCTGTGCTGGGCTGAGCTTCTCAGTCTCCATTCTCCATCACACAGTCCAGAGTCCCAGCCAGGGAATGACGCCACCCACAGTGGGCAGGTCAGTTGATGTCATCAAGATAATTCCCCACAGGCACTCCAAAGCCCATTTCCCAGGAGACTCTGGGTTCTGACAAGTTGACAGAAATTCCCCCCACTCCCCCAGCCCCCACCCCACCCCCTCCCCCGCAGCAGCCATTGAGAACTTAGAGACTGATGTTTGAACCACCACAGAAATATCTCTAAGACAGATACAGACCAGAAGAACCCCAAAGGGCGATATACCTCACACCATCTGCTTGGCATGCAAAACAAAATCCCCTTAGCGTGTGTGTGTGTGTGTGTGTGTGTGTGTGTATCTGTGTGTGTATAACTGTGTAGGAAGACATGTGGAATCACAAGAATAAAAAAAAAACAGCAGTATGTTAGCTTTAATAAGGGGGGGGTTGGAAGAGCTGTACATTTTTCTGAATTATAATGAGACCTTGTCAGTTACTGCAAGGATAAACATGTTCTTTTTTAAACTTTACCACAGACAGTCACTCCATAGTAAAATGACTGCTAAATAGATAAGCGACTCAATACCTACTACACACCTTTCTTCCTCGATACCAAGAGCCCGAGGCTGGAGCAGGTATGTCCAGCCCTAAGCTGAGGGCTGAGACAAAGCAACTCATCTGATTTTTATCATAAACATATTTTAAATGATAATAACCTTGAATGTTTGTTTTCCTGGGGTTTTTTTTTTGGGGGGGGGTGTTGTATTTGTTTGTTGTATTGACTCATTTATTATTTCTAAAATGAGCCATTTATTCATTGCAAGTATAAAGGCAATAAATTATTTTATATCCATTGGGTCTGTTTAGTTACAAATAACAAAACAGACTAAACAATCGTGGTATTAGACAGATGTGCCAATATGCCCATGATGTTCCAGAAGCAGGTGTCTGCTGGTATCACCACAGCTGCCAGGAGTGCAGGGGCATTGCTGTTCTGAGGATGCCAGTGTTCCTCACGGTTGTTGTCTCAAGATGGCTGCCTCCTCTGCAAACATGACGAGGGAGGAAAGATGCCCTGGCTGTGTCTTTCTTCCTTCTCTTGATAGACTGCAAAGATAGTCTGAATCCTCGTTTTCTTAAGCTAGGTCACATCTAGCTGCAAGGGAGGCTTGCACAATAAACAATAGGAAATCCTAATTCTTCTGCTTACCAAGCTGGATTTGCCATTACCCAGCACAAGACTCTAGCTTATGAACAGTTATAGGTGAGCTATACATTAGGTGCAAAAAAGAAAAAAAACGAAAAGAAAAAGAAAAAAAGAAATGTTTACTAGAGATTGTACTGAAGAGTTTAATTCTCTAATGTTTTTTCAAAGCCAAGAATGGAACATTTCTTCTGCTTCATGGCTTCAGAGACTTTGGCCCACAGTTCTATACTCCACTGATTCCGAACTTCACAAGGAAGACAGAACACTGGGGCAGCAGGAGAGCATGGTAGAGGTGGCTATCCATCTCCCAGTAGGCAGGAAGCAGAAACAGGGAGGGGCCACAGCAAGATGGAGCCCCCAAGGACATGCATGTCCTCCAACCAGACTCCGCCTCCCAACAGCCTGTTCAGATGTGAATCCATGGATGAATTCTGCCTCTCAAATCTCACCAAATCTAAGTTGACCCTCAAGACTGACCACACCACAAAATTCCACAGTGACCTTAGCTGTTATTTACAATATGGGTGTTAATAAGTCTACTTATCATATGTTACAACACACTAATGATTTAAAACCTGCAGGGTCGGGGCTGGGGTTTAGATTTCACCCTGAAGGGTTGAATATTATTCCTTCCAACTGACATGGGTCCTCTTCATCACTGGAATTATAAATACTCAAAGATCATCTGAGAGGAGGAAGAAGCAGAGAATGGGAGACGACATTTTAGGGATTGGTGGCTCAGGGTCTGAAGCAAATATCGACACATTATGAAGACTGGCTGGGAGGGAGACTGAAGAGAGTAGTCTGAATGAGATCTATGTAACAAGAGTTCATTGGAACCTGGCTGGCATTAGTTAAGGGTTGGACACATATGTGACTGTGTGAGTTCTTGTAAGAAAAGAGACATCTGAGAAGTCTAGTGTAATGCTACCTCATAGGAAACTCAGAAAGGACACGTAAAGTCTCTTAAAGCAATCCTGAAGTGAGTAACACTTCATGGAAAGTGTCTGGGTCAATACTTAGAAGAAAGGGTGAGGCTGCCATTTCCAGAACCATCCCTACCTCACCCACAAACAGACTTTGTGACCAGGGCAAGTTGCTTGGCCTCAACCATTGGTTTCTTCATCTTCACAAACCTTAAGACAGAATTGTCTTCACACAGCAACTAGCCCAGAGTAAACTCTTGCTGGTCATCCACAGTTGGCATCATGCAGGGCCTGCCTACCATGACATTGAAGGAAGTTCAAGTCCTGTGGCTACCAGATGCTAGAGCTAACTCAAGGGTACTTGTGTAACTAACCAGATCAGTATCCCCATGTGACCCAGTGTGAAGCACTATGGAATCCAATAACTAAAGGTGCTCTAGACATTCATATCACTAGGCCTTTGCTAAAGTGGGGTTAAATTCATAGTTTAAATTCATAAATTCAAAGTCATAAACTCTTTGTTCATGGGCCCACCAAATCACACTTCTTCAACTCTCTTTTCACTTAGGACCAGATCATTCATTACCCACAAAGCTTTCATGGTCTCTCTCCCTCCATAGAACATTGATTATTCTGCTCACACAAGTGGGTCTGTGTTTTTCCAGAAGGGACTCTCACCGCCTATTTCTTCCTTTTCTGTTGTTATTTGCTCCCTTGAGACAGGGTCTTACGTCGCTAAGGCTAGCCTCCAAAGGACTGTGTAGCTAAGGATGACCTTGAACTCTGAATCTCCTGCCTGGGTCCTGAAGGCTGGGGTGCTAGGCGTGTGCCACCACACCTGTGTTTGTGGAACGCTGGGAGTGGAAACCAAAGCTTCACACATGCTAGGCAAGTCCAGTGCCAGCTGAGATACGTCCCACCCCTTCCCTCTGTTGTTGGATGTTCTGGTGACCCCATTCTACAACTGAGCCTGGATGACAGGAAATGAGCCTTTAGGAAATAGGCAATGAAAGAGATTGCTCAGAGAGAATGAGGGATGGGAGCTAATCTGCCCATCCAACTGATAGTCATTTGTGCCAGGCAGGGTTCTGGGCACTGTTCTAGTTGCCTCTTCTTTTAGGAACTCCCCATTAGCTCCTCCTAACCACTTCCCAACATGAAGACCACCCCTTATCATAGGGATCCCCCAGATCAGATGCACAGCCCTCCAAAAGGCCACCCAGCACCCCACTACTGGACGATGGGGCTCCATCCTGGCTATCAGTGGATTCCAGCCTCTCCCAGTCTCCTTAGCATCTTGGGAAATGACACCGAGCCAACAGTGGCCTGGGCAGAGCCAGCAAGAGCTACAGTAATTTATCACCAGCCCCGGATCCCGTTCAGCCTTGCTGACCTGTAAAACCCGCACTGAGCTCAGGGCTGACTCTTCTGAATCTAGCTTTGATTTAGACCCCAGGAAAGATCCCTAAGGCCTAGGGCTGGCAAACCACTGATTTTCAGTCCTTCCCTCCTTGACACAGGGGTCTGAGGAGAGCTGTGGGTTAAAGGAATCAGGCTTGCCTCACCTACTATGTGTAGGTTCAAGAGCCCACAGAATTCCCAGACCCCAGAAATCTCCACTTGGCAATTTGCCATATTTGGAATAATTGGACCCAAATACCCTTCTCTGATATGTCCCTGTCTTTGGGGAGGAAAGGATTTATTCTGCTTACATTTCCACATTGCTGTTCATCACTAAAGGAAGTCAGGACTGCAACTCAAGCAAGTCAGGAAGCAGGAGCTGATGCAGAGGCCATGGAGGGATGTTCCTTACTGGCTTGCTTCCCCTGACTTGCTTAGATTGCTTTCTTATAGAACCCAAGACTACCAGCCCAGAGATGGTACCACCTACTAGGGACCCTCCCCCTTGATCACTAGTTGAGAAAATGCCTTACAGCTGGATCTCATGGAGGCATTTCCTCACCTGAAGCTCCTTTCTCTGTGATAACTCCAGCCTGTGTCAAGTTGACACACAACCAGCCAGTGCAGTCCCACGTGCTCTGATATGATCCAGCTTTTATAACACACCTTGAGAAACATGCAAGAAGTAGCAGGATCACCCTTGCCAGGGGACCAAGCAGAGTGCACACTCTACCCGCTCTGTGTTGCCATAACAGAAGACCACAGGCTGGGTACATTATAAAGAACAGATGCACAGTTATGAAGACTGGGAAGTCCAAGCCTCCATGGTGTACTGTTCCATGCTGGGAGGTGGGAGAGAGACAGAGACAGAGACAGAGATAGAGACAGAGACAGACTGACCACCAGAACCAGGAATCTTCCAGGGCCTTCTTAACCAATCAGAGTTTTGTCCTACTGAGGGGCCATTAGCAGCCTGGCTTTCTGTGTCAAGGCAACTCCCTGACATTAGTCATCCATTTGGCTCTCAGGGCTATTTCTTTCCCGTTATTAACAAGGCGATCAGTAGAATTAACACACACACACACCTTGAGCATCCTCCATTCAAGCCCTGTGGACTCTCTCCTTCCTCTTTGCTCTCTGCCTCATCTTCTAGCTCAGGATCAACTGAGTTCAGGAGACCTGTAGTGGTTTGAATAGGAACGGCTCCCATAGACTCATGTGTGTGAATACTTGGCCAGAAGGAGTGGCACTATTAGGAAGTGTGGCCTTGCTGGAGTGGGTGTGGCTTTGCTGGAGTGGGAGTGGCCTCATTGGGCTGGGCGTGGCCTCGTTGGAGTGGGTGTGGCCTTGTCTGAGGAAGTGTGTTACTGTGGGGGTGGGCTTTAAGGTCTCCTATGCTCAGGCTACACCCAGTGTGACTCACAGTGTCTTCCTTCATATCAGGATGTAGAACTCTCAGCTCCAGCACCATGTCTGTCTGCAAGCTGCCATGATGATAACAGACTAAACCCCTGAACCTGTAAGCCAGCCTCAACTCACTGTTGTCCTTTATGAGAGTTGCCATGGTCACGGTGTTTCTTCCCAGCAGTAGAACACTAAGACAAGACCCAAGTTCTATGTGCCAGCCACTGAAAGAACAGACAACTTTTAAGGTGTCGCTGGCCTTCTCTGACCTCGGCATTGTCTCTATGAAAGAGATAAGAAGTATAGACTTACAGAGTGTAGGTAGCAGAGGAGCATGCCCAGAAACACCTGCAAAGCCATCTAAGATCAGGACTCGGATGGCTTTGAGCCTCTTGATTTCAGATGGAGCTGAAGACCAGTCAGCCACTCAGCACTGAGATGTACACAAGAGCCCACACCAGCACTGAATGTTTGGCTGAAATTGTTAAGAAAGGGTGATATAAGATGTGGCTGAGCTAATGTTTCGAGGCTTGGGCTGACTGGGGATATCTGGCCTCAAAGGATTTAGGTCCAACAGTAAGAAACTTCTTGTGCTATGGTAAGTGCAATAGAGATTTTGCCTGAAGTTGAAGACTTCTCCCGTGTCTTCACCTATAGTACCACAAGCAAGAGATCAGCTCGGGTAATTGTTCTGATGCTCTGAGTTCATGGTTCCAAGTGCAAAATGTCTCCCACCAACTTTCATCTTAGTGCCTATATGTATATGTGTGTATGTGTATGTGTATATGATGTAGATGTAGATGTAGATGATGTAGATGTAGATGATGTGTATTGTGTATGTGTATGCGTGTATGTATGTGTAGCTGTATGTGTATATGTGTATGTGTATGTATGTATGTATGTATGTGTGTATGTGCATGTGCATGTGTGTATATGTGTGTATGTGTATGAGGATGTATATGATGTAGATGTGTATATGTATATGCATGCATATATGCATATGTGTATGTATATATGTATATGTATGCATATATGTATGTGTGTGTGTATATATATGTGTGTGTGTGTGTGTGTGTGTGTATATATATATATATATATATATATACCTTGATTATCTAATCAAATAACAAACTCATCCCTAGGAAATATGTTCAAGACCAGGTGTAGTGGTGTATGCCTTTAATCCCAGTGCTTGAGAGGCAGAGACAGGCAGATCTCTGTGAATTCCAGCTCAGTCAGAGCTACCTACTGAAACTTTGTCCCAACAAAAGATGTTAAATCTGCTAGTCCAGAAAGGGTCCACCTTCACCCGCAGCTTCCTGCTTTGCTTCCTCGCCTCCTGCTGCACTGCCCTGAATCATGAGCATCTGTGTTCTGAGTTTAAGACAAATAGGTCTAAGAAAGAAGCAACCCGTGGCTAGGAAGGTGGCTCAGCTGGTCAAGTGCAGGTGTGGTGTACACGTGTGTAATCACAGTGCAGGACAGCTTCAGGTAGATCTCTCTATAGGGCTTGTGGGCCAGCTAGCCTAGAGCCAAAGATGGACTCCATCTCAATTAAAAAAAAAAAAAAAAGGTGGTTCCTGAGGAGGCCACGCACGCACGCACGCACGCACGCACGCACGTACGCATGCGCAAAGAAGGAAAAAAGAGACGGCCATCAAAGGTGTCCGTGAAGGTCAGTACCCTGGTTTTAATATTTGGAAGGGGACTCTGGATCATCACAGTTTGTGTCTGTAATTTTTAGGCCTTCGGTTTGCAGTGAATGTCCCCAAGACCTCCTGTGTGTCTTGACAAGTGGTCAAGCCTAGGGCCTCATCCTGGAACAGCCCAGTTGCTCTGCTCACGGACACTTCTCAAATAGTGCTGACCTTTGCCAAGGACATAAGAGTCTTTGCTACTCCCATCAAATTTTATCTCCCTGTGGAGCTGCCCATGGCCGAGAGATAGGAACATCCCCACTAAATTGCTTTGATGGAGCTGATTGTGAGCCTTAGATTGCCCGGCTTTTCTGAAAGTTATGTTGTAGCTCGGAGCTGAAATCTGTCTTCCTGTCGCCCTAACACTCAGGATGATCCAACTTCCCCCCTTCAGGGTCACCCTGATATACCATGGAAACCCTCATGTTCTAGAAGCATCCATAACTGCTGTGGGAGGTCACAGACCCTTTTAAGAATTCGATGAAAGTGCCTAATGCCTCTAGCTGAGAGAGAGAGAGAGAGAGAGAGAGAGAGAGAGAGAGAGAGAGAGAGAGAGAGAACCAGAAATACCTTTTGTACAACATGTTGGGAATAACCCCAGAACGGTGGGAGATGCCCGAAAAGCCTGTTCTGAAAAGCCTGTCCTGACACTAGCTTGTTAATGCTTGAGAGTGAGGAGGTCAAAGCTGAGAGGGATCTTGAAACTCACCAGATCCAGCTGGGCTGCTGCAAAATAACAAATATGTATATGTATACGTATACACGTATATGTATATAACCACAGGGGCCAGCAAGATGGCTTAGTGGGTAAAGGAGTCTGCTGCTAAGCCTGGGACCTGAGTTCAATCCCAGAAACACACATGGTGGAAGGAGAGAACCAACTGCAAATATGGTCCTCTGGCTTCCAACTGTTCAGTACACACACACACACACACACACACACACTAAACAAACAAATCAATAATATGTTAATTAATCACCTGTTAAGTATTTATTACATATATCACCAGCCCTGCCAAGACTCTACATTGATCAGGGTCATAAAACCCAAACAGTAACTCAACTCTTAGATATCATTTGCCCCCACCCCCATTTTACACAGAAGGCAACTGAGGGTCCTAGAGTTGATGTCTCCCACCTGCAGACACTGAGCCCTGACTCAGACATCAAGCCAGCTGACACACAGATCCCTGCTCACAACCATCGTGAACCAGGCCTGCAATTTGCTGTCCTTTCCTTCTCCTTTGCCTGTGAATACTGCTTTGTTTCAAATTGCTGCAGTAAATACCGTGACCAACAGGAACCTGGGCAGAAAACAATTTATTTCGTCCCACAGCTTAATAGTCTATCATAAAGGGAGCCAGGGCAGGCGTGGACACAGAGGCCACAGAGGGACTCTACTTACTGATTCACCACTGTCTTATATACCTGAGAACCATCTGCCCAGAGGTGACACCACCCACGGTGGGCTGACCCCCTTTACACCAATCATTAATCGAGAACATGCCCACAGGCCAGTCTGGTCATGGCATTTTCTCAATTAAGGTTCCATTTCTCCAGGTGACCCGAGCTTGTGTCAAGTGGACATAAAACTGCCCAGCAGGGTACCTACTGGTGCTAACTTAAGCTGTACGGGGTGTTTGCAGAATCCACAGGCAACGCATGATCTGGGTCTTAGGTATCCCCCCTGCAGTTAGCTGGACTTACCTAGCAAGTTGCTGTAGGAAGCAACCCCACCCTGGGAAGGGGATATCCGTCTTCTCCCAAGTCATTCTTGAAGCCCTAACCACCAGGCGACTGCATCTTGCAGACACGGCCTTCAAGATGTCAAAGATGAACTGAGGAATGTAACCCTCATTTACCACGGAGCAGACGCCTTTAAAAAAATGGGGAGGGGAAGAAAAATGGGGACAGCGACGGCACAGTGGCTGAAGTGCCTAGCAAATGCACGTGGGCCTGAGCTCATACCCACAGCGCCGCAGCAGTGGTAGAAAGGCGGGGTGCGGTGGCTTGCCTCTATAACCGAAGCCTTAGGGAGCCGTGGAGATGGACAGAGAACACTCACTGAACAGCTGGTCTAGCAGAAACAGTGGGTCCCTGGTTCCCCGAGAGACACCATCTCTAAAGAAAAAGTAGAGAAGCGATAGAGAAGTACATCCTGCGTCAACCTCTGGACTCTGTGCACACATGGGTGAGTCCAAAAACACGCACATATGTGTGCACACACATGAGCAAAAGCACATGTGCACACACACGTGCACACAAATACCCAGTGGACAAAACAGAAACACCTGAGGTCGATCTCTGGCATGCACATGCATGCACACACACATGCACACACGTGTACACCAACCCACACACAAACACATGCACATATAGGCATTTGCCCCATAGCCAGAGACAGAGCTCTGCCCCTACTATCTGAGAATCCAGCAGGAAGGAATAAATCCTCAAGGCAGGAGGGGAGCCCACACCAGGAACCAAACCCAGCAGGGCCCAGGCTTAGCTACAGCCCCAGAAATGAGAGAAAATAAATTGTTGTTGAAGGAGTGCCTTCTGGTTGTCATGGCAACTGTAAATGCCATCTAAGTTTCCCTCGCCACCCCTTCCTCTTTCTCTTCTCAGCACAAAAAGCAAATCAGCACAGGGGACACCTAGAACCTGGGTTTTCCTAGCATGGCAGACACCGAGGGGGTCATGACCCAGATCTGTAGATGCTGAGGGTTCAAATGCCATAAATGACCGGGAAGGCCAGGCAGGAGACAAGTGGAGAAGCAGGTGCTGGGAGCCCAAGGTGACGACGACGACGACGACGACGACAACGACGACAACAACAACAACAATGACATAGACGACGACATAGACAACAACAACAACGACATAGACGATGACGACGACGACGATCTACTCAGCTTCAGCACCTTGTCATGGAGGCAGCAAGCCACTGCCAGCAGCCTGTGCCTTTTGTGTTAAAAGGAAGAAGAGGCTGGAGAGATGGTCAGTGGCCAAGAGCACACACTGAGTTCAATTCCCAGCACCTACATGGCAGCTCAAAACTACCCAATGCCATCTTCTGGTATGCAGATTTACATGCAGACAAAGTAAATAAATAAATAAATAAATAAATAAGCAAATAAGTAAATAAATCTTGAAATAAATGAATAGCTGGTATAATCTGTATCTTGAGATGGAATCACATTTTTTAATTAGTTTATTTATTTATTTATCTATTTATCTATCTTTATTTGTTTGTTTGTTTTTTGTTTCTTCGAGACAGGGTTTCTTTCTGTAGTTTTGGCTGTCCTGAAACTTACTCTGTAGACCAGGCTGGCCTCAAACTCAGAAATCTGCCTGCCTCTGCCTCCCAAGTGCTAGGATTAAAGGCGTGCGCTGCCACTGCCCGGCTGGAATCACAGATTTTTAAAACACTGAGAACTTGTACAGTCCAGATGAAGCCTGTGGATGGGCTGTTTCTAGACTGCAGGTGGCTGTTGCAGATGGTGTGCAAAGGCCACTTAGGATCTAGCAGAGAAAGAGACAAGCAAAGAGGGCACATACTGCGGAGCCACAGAGCTAAGCTCAAGTCCTAGGACCACCACTTAATTGCCGTGTCAATTAACAGGCCTCAGACCCTCTCTGATCAGCCGAAGGTAACATTTCAACCCTGTTGTTTCCAGTGTTTTATTGGCACAAAGGACGATCCCATAATTCTGCATGTGTCATTTTATATAGTGACATACTTTAGTTTTAATTATCTGCATGCTGGTGTATGTATGTCTGTGTGTATGTACATGAGAGTGCAGGTTCCCTGAGAGGCCAGAGGGGGCGCTAGATCCCCTGGAGCTGGAGTTACAGGCAGTTGTGAGACACTTGGTGTAGGTGTTGGAAACTAAACTCGGGTCCTGGGAAGAGCACCAAGGGCTCTTTGAGCCATCTCTGCAATCCCCATTTCTATTCTGCAAGTTTATCTGTAAAATGAAAAAGTCCCCAATGGGTTAGTTAGTACAGCCTGCTTTCTCAAGAGTACACAGAGACAGAGTTTGGCTGTTTCTTGGGTAAATATGTCCATACACAAACTTGTATAAGAGTATTCACAGCAGGCCAATTAAATGTAAACAGTCAAAACATCCATCTATGTAGGAAGATACAGATAAAGTGAGGTCCATTCATTCTGGAGAATACTCAGCAATAAAAAAAAATGAAAGCAGATGAGCTCTGGATCCGTGCTATGACATGGGCGGACACTGAAGACAGCATGCTAAGGAAAGCCAGCCAGCCAGCCTGGGTGTGTAGCTCAGCTGGTAGAGCACTTGCCTAGCATGCAAGAAACCCTGGGTTCAGTCCCAGAACCACATAGACAGTAGGAACCAGATTTTAATAAGGCTTACAAGATTAGGTTTTAGTTGTTGTGCCCAGAGATTAAGTTACCATTGTTTCTGAACTAAGTTTGTCTGGGTTCAAGAGACAAAGGTACTACGGCAAAGCTTGGATTTGCCAGAGGTGCACCACAAAGGCCGTGGGGGATTTGAAGCACAGGGTTGGCATGGTAGCGATGCCAGTGAGATCCTAGAGAGCTGGATGGAGAGACTGTGGAGTTCGGAGTTAGAATCTCCATGAGATAAAAACAGGTCAGCCATTGCCCACTAGTGCATGGCCAGCAAGGCTGCTGGGACAGAGGCACAAGCGTGGGAATGAGCCGGTTCTACTTTTTTAAAAATAATTCCCCCGACAGACGAGGTGTGTATCTGTAATCCTAGCACCTGAGAAGTAGCATCAGGAGACTATGAAGTTCTTGGATTTTGGTTTGTTTGGTTTTTTGTTTGTTTGTTTGTTTGTTTTTTGAGACAGGGTTTCTCTGTATAGCCCTGGCTGTCCTGGAACTCACTCTGTAAACCAGGCTGGCCTCAAACTCAGAAATCCACCTGCCTCTGCCTCCCAAGTGCTGGGATTAAAGGCAAGTGCCACCACCGCCCGGCTATGAAGTTCTTTAAAAAAAAAAAAGAAAGGAAGGAAGGAAGGAAGGAAGGAAGGAAGGAAGGAAGGAAGGAAGAAAGAAAGAAAGAAAGAAAGAAAGAAAAGTAGTCGATGTGCAGCTTGGTCTTCACGTGGGTCTTGACCAACTGGAGCAGGGGCTGTACCAAAAGCTGTTGCCTGCATATAGGATCTGTTCTTCTAGCTGGGCTGCCTTGTCTGGCCTCAGTGGGATAGGAGGAAGCGCTTAGCTTCACAAAGAGTTGAAATGTGGGGCGGGGAAGAAGGGAGGGGATACCCAGAGAGCACCTTCACCCTCTCAGACGAGAAGGGGAGATCTGAGGATTGTGGGAGGGGTGTGAGTGGGAAGGAGGCAGTCAGTGAGCAGGATGTAAAGTGAATAAATTTAAAAAAAAATAAATTTAAAAAAATAGAGAGAAAAGGAGTAAACACACACACACACACACACACACACACACACAAAACATGGAGTACACTGAAAACTGTTGTGGTCATATTCCACAGTACATAAGTATAAATTATGTACTATATAAGTAGAGTTGTCGATAAAACATTGATGATGAGGATGAAGAGGAGGAGGAGGACATGGGAGGATCAGGAGTTCAAGGTCATCCTCAGCTTCTGTTCCAGTTCAGTTTTTGCCTACCCTTAGGCTAGAGATCCTGTCTCAAAACAAAAACGAAAAAAATAAAACACAAGTCCAATAGCGTCGGCCAATCAGGCAGAGCTAAAAACATGAAGGCCCCTCCCTCTGTCTTACTCTGGCCAGTCCATAGCAAATTCCCAGGAAGGCATGGCCTTGGGGAGGGCGTGTCTCTGACGCTGTCACAGATGCTGACAGTTGGAGGCCATCTGCAGACCACACTCCCCACGGCTGGGCAGTAAAGCCACCCAGGAGGAAGGAATGTAAGTCTATTTCTGTGTCTACCTCTCCAAGTCAAAAGGCAAACGCGGCTACGCTGGACAGTTCCAGCCACAGCCTGCCAGGGTGGCTTACACTGAGGGACTCCCAATTGAGGCTGATACTTGTGTATCTGGCACGGGAGACACATTGAACATCGGGAGGACACACACTGCAGAGGCCACAGGAAGGAAGACCTAAAACGTCTCTTGACAGTCTTTTTTTCCCTTTCTCCTGTACAGATCACAGAGCCCAGCAGGGTGGTGTTGTTTTCCATAGAAATCTGACATGATGTAAGCTGGGCTTTAGAATACTTGGCCTGGTGACAGCAGGCAAGATGGATTGGAAAGGGGAGACCCAGAAGACAGGGAGACTAATTAGCAGATTATTGGAGCCAGCCAGCCGTGAGATGGGAGGGTGGTGGTTCCTGTAGAAATGCAGGGGGAGAGGATGGGAGGGAAGAGACGCTTGTGTGCACCTGCGCGAGTGGGCACTGCGGACGGGGACTGGAGGGGACTGGAGGCTTTGTGTTAGCAAAGTGGGGGTGGGGGATGAGTCAGCCGTTCCGAACACTTCCTGCTCTTGCAGAGGAACCAGGTTGAGATCCCAGCACCCAGATGGGACAGCCATCAAACCACCTGTAACTCCAGCTCCTCCAGGTGATCCAGGGTCCTCTTCTGGCCTCCAAGGGCTCCTGCACATAAGTGCACACACAGAGACACGTAAACAAAAGAAAGGAAAAAACTTTTTGTTAGACTCCAAAGGGGTAACAGTGTGCTTTGCCCATGGCTTCTGAGGGTTCTATTTGTGGTCTCCGGGACCTGCATGCAGGGACAGAGGATCGCAGTGGCGGGAGCGTGCGGTCTAGGCAGTCCTTTCACGATGGAACGATGGACAGGAAGTAGAGAAAGATAGACAGGAAGTGGCTCTATGCAACATACCTCTAAGGGCCTGCCTTCAGTGGGCCTACTTCCACCAGGGAGGGCCTAAGCACTTAGGTTTCCCACCACCTCCCGGAATGGCTCCAGTAGCGGTGCCCAAACTTTCAAACACGTGAGCCCGTGGGGGACGTTTTGGTTTCAGTCTACTGACTGTGATACCTGCCTTAGTCACCTTCTCTGTATAAATAAATATACTTTTACTCCTCCCCAACAGCATCTCCTAGACAGTGTGGATTATCCTTCTGTGTTCCTGCGACCCAGTCTCCTTAGAACACAGAGGATAGTACGCGTGTGCATGCGCATGCGCGTGCGCAGTTCTCAATCACCCTCCACCTTGTTTAATTGAAGTAGAGTCCAGTGGATTCTCAAGGATCTGAGATTCACAGGCTCAGCTAGACTGGCTGGCCTGCAAGCCCCAGGAATCCTCTGGTCTCCAAGTATACACTACAGTGCTTAGATTTATTTTTTTTTAAGATTTATTTTTAATCTTAATCTGTATGTGGGTTTGTGCACATGAGTGAAGTAAGTCCCCAAGGAGGCCAGAGGAGGCTGTCAGATCCCCCAGATCTGGAATCTTCCTTCAGTTCTCTGGAATAACAGATAAAAGCGGAGGGCACTTCCATCCGTTCGACAAGGTCCATACAGCGCTGAGTGGGTGGCTTCCCTGCTCGGCTCATCTTTACTTGATCCGCGAGCTGCTCACTGTCATGCAGGGACACCCAACACTATCGCACACTTTGTACATGTGAATAACCAGCTTCAACCCAGCACCTCACCCAGCACCTGCAGAACAGCTAGGGTCACTGCCCACACCCCATGACATAGTTGTGGTATTTTAATGCCCCAGACTCTCGTTCCAGCTTTGTTTTGTGTAACTCACCTATTGTCACATCGTTTGTAGAGTCAAACTTCAAGCCCAGCCCTCCCGAGAGCACAGGGACTGGCTAAGTGGGATGATGAATGGAAGATGCCTGTCCTGGGCTGGACAGCAGAGAGATGCTCTAAGGAGGGACCGCGGAAAGCAAGGGAATCTGCCTCCCCGGTGTCTTTCTTGTGGCCACTCCCCGACTCCACCTATATAAAATGGGACTCATCATTAATTAAACCGCTTTCTTTATTACCTCACAGGTAACATAATTTGCTCAAAGAACCCAATCATTGGCAACATTTCTCTTTATGTGCGCGTGATCCCGTTTGTCCCCCTTAAAGGTAAGAGCTGGGCGAATCCATCTGAATGCTCTTGGGTTTCCCTGCATAGCCACGTCTAACGGTACCTTGTTCTACACTCTTTCTGTGTGTCTTGGTGATGGGAACACCAAGTGTCTAAGTTAGCATTTTACTGCTGTGAACAGACACCATGACCAAGGCAACTCTTACAAGGACAACATTTAATTGGGGCTGGCTTACAGGTTCAGAGGTTCAGTCTATTATTATCAAGATGGGACATGACAGCATCCAGGCAGGCATGGTGCAGGAAGAGCGAGAGTTCTGCATCTTCATCTGAAGGCTGCCAGTAGAAGACTGGTTTCCAGGCAGCTAGGATGAGGGTCTTAAAGCCCATGCCCAAAGTGACATACCTACCTCAACAAAGCCACACCTACTCCAACAAAGCCACACCCACTCTCCAACAGGGCCACACCTATTCCAACAAGGCCACACCCACTCTCCAACAGAGCCACACCTATTCCAACAAGGCCACACCCACTCTCCAACAGGGCCACACCTCCTAATAATGCCCCACCTCCTAATAATGCCCCAAGCATATACAAACGATTACACCAAATGACAGGTTCTTGCAGCTCTTCTCCACAGCTGAGTTTTAGAAGTGTAGTTCTTGGCTCTCTGGCTCCATTGTGTGTGGGGACCCTGGGGACTGACCCCCCTCTGTAGCTGGTCTTATTCTCCAAATGACACGATGGTGTCACTCTCCTGTCACACCATGCTCCTAGGCTGTGCTGACTCCTAGGGGACTCCTGCATCTAGCAGCCACAGGGACATTTGAGATCTAATGGGGCTATGCGCTCACTGCCTCGGGGGCCATCAGCAACACTTCTTGGCTTCTACACAGTCGAGATCAAGGTTGCACCCACTTGGGACCACAATGACAGGCAGAAAAGGCTAAGCTGACGTTCACTGATCCCCCTTTGAAGCGCACTGGCTTCAGTCCACCTGTCCACCTCTAACCCATCAGGGGAGCCTCCCTAATCAGGTTTCAGGGGCTTTAAGACCATGTCGAGGAGCTTCGGTGTGCCGATTGAATGCGGCTGGGCAGCGCGGTAGCTGTTCAGCGGTATGGAGAGCCGGGTTTTACCGCCATGTAACTAATAAGGCTATTAACACAAACCGGGCCTGCCGCCCGCGCTGAGGACGCCATAAATCTCTCTTCCCACTGGAAGGATTTACAGTGTGGCACACTCAGAGGCCACTGCTGCTTGCTGTGTTCTGCTTTCAAGACTTGGCAAGGAGAGGCAGGGCCCAATAAAGGGAATGAAGTTCCCAGAAGGCAAGGAGCGGTCTAAGCTGGACTCGGTCTCGGCTCCCGGTCCTGCTGCCAGCTTACGGCTCTGACCGTTGCCATGGGCAGATTGAAATTTTATGACCCTGATCATGTAGCACCTGCTTATGTCCCATTTGCAGAGTGGGTGCCTTGTGCCAAGCTCTTCACAAATGGAGTAGCTATCAATCTCCTGGCATCTTCTCGGAGGTGAGAACACATTACATCTGTGTGTTTGTGTGTGTATGTGTACATTCATGTATGTGCATGCTGTATGCCGGTGTGTGCACAAGTGTGCTCATGTGTTCCTGTTTGCCTGTGTATCCATGTGTGAGTGGATGCCTTCATGAGTATATATGCATATGCACATGCGAATATGTGTGTTTATGTATGTACACGTCTGTGTACGTGGTGTGCATGCAACTCTGTGTGTATGCATGTGTGTATGAGTCTTAGTTAGGGTTTTACTGCTGCGAACAGACACCATGACCAAGGCAACTCTTAGAAGGACAACATTTAATTGGGGCTGGCTTACAGGTTCAGAGTTCAGTCCATTATCCTCAAGGTGGGGACCATGGCACCATCCAGGCAGGCATGGTACAGGAGGTGCTGAGAGTTCTATATCTTCATCTCTGATTTCCAGGCAGCTAGGATGAGGTTCTTATAGTCCACGCCCACAGTGACACACCTCCTCCAACAGGGCCACACCTACTCCAACAAGGCCACACCTCCCCCAACAGGGCCACACCCACTCCAACAAGACCACACCCACTCCAACGGGGCCACACCCTCTAATAGTGCCACTCCTCGGGCCCAGCATATACAAACCATCACAGTATGCATATGGTTGTGTTGTGTACATGCACATGTCCATGCATGATGTGCCTTTGTGTGGATGTATGCATTCATTCATGTGCGAATATGCGTGGGTAAGCGCGTGTTCCCACTGGACAGTACTCTGATCTCACAGCTTGCCTAAACCAGAGAATTTAACAGTGACACAAAACTCAATGTGACATTCCCAAACTCAATCACTTCGCCATTCTCATTTTTCTCATTGATTTTAAGTTAAGCATGTCAGGCTGAGGTTCCCTCACTCTTCAGGATGCCGTAAGCTGCACTGGGGGATCAAATACCAAGAGTCATCAATGGGAGAGTCTGACAGGCCCATGCTTCCATCCACTGAGCTGCAACCCAGCCCGCGGCTCTGCCCTCCGTCCTCAGAGCAGCTCTCTGTAGTGAGACACACCCTATCTCTGCCTGGAGCTCCAGGGTCAGCTTTGCTGACTCCAGCCTCCTTCCCTCTGTCCTGTCCCATAATTCCCAGGTCCTATTTAGGGGCCAAGGGCCATGTCACCCCAGGGTAATTGGAAACAGTATCTGTGTGTGTGTGTGTGTGTGTGTGTACATCATGTGTATATTCATGTATATGTACATATGTGTACACATGTGTGCTTGTGCATACTCTCATGTGCCTACTATATCTCCACCTCTACCTCTCTGGATATATCATTCCCAAGAGTCTCTGCCTCTGTTCCACCCCTTCTATGCCTCTGCTCTACCTCTCTATGCCTCTGATCCACCCCCTCTATACTCTGATCGACCCCTCTCTGTCTGTATTCCACCCCCTCTATGTCTATGCTCCACCTCCTCTGTCTATGTTCCACCCCTCTATGTCTATGCTCCACCTCCTCTGTCTATGCCCCACCCCCTCTATGCCTATGCTCCACCCCCCTGGTATCCCATAGAGCACTGCTTTCCCGGTCTAGGACTTTCTCTAAGCATTTTACAAGATGTGCGGCTCAGCTTTCCTTCCCTGTAACAAAATAAAATAAGACTTGAGAAAATCAACTTGAAAGAAGAGAGATGTGATTGGCGCGTGGTGTCAGGGGTGTCAGGCTGTTTCTCGGCTGCAGTGAGGCAAAGTATCATGGTGAGAAATGTCTGGTAGAGAGGGGCTGCTCAATTCCTTGTGTCCAGGAAGGCGAGAGGGGAGGGCGGGAGAGAGTGGGGGAGGGCAGGGAAGGGTGGGGGAGGGCGGCCCCACCCTAAGTGACCTCCCTCCAACTAGACTGTGTTTTAAAGTTTCCACCCAAGATTCCGCTGAGCTATGAATCTGTCAAGAGATTCACTTGCTGGTGAAGTCAGACCCCTCAAGGTATGGCCACCTCCGTGTCTAATATTACTGTCCTGGGGTCACAGCCTTCGATGTGGAACCCTTTGGGGGGATATTTCAAACCCAAACCATAGAGAAACTGAGCTTTATCTACTCCCACAATGGCTCTACTACAATCCAGAGTCATCCCCACCACGCACGTCCATAAGCTTAGTAAGCCCTGACCAAGGGTTCACAGTAGGACAGTTAAGTTATACACCAACCTGGCAGGGCTCAGTGATGCCAAGCACCGTTTCTATTAGCGTGGCTATGGGAATGTTCCCAAAAGATATTAGAATTTCCCTGGTTTTAAGTTCAGGTTTCACTAATAACATAAAAAATCCCATGAAGTACATGTGACACTACCATGAATGTAAACATTTAATGGTCAGAGTAAACATACTGACCATTAAAAGTATGATTTCTTTATGTTAAAAGTGCTCAGATTCCATTCTTCAAGTTCTTAGAAAGCTAGGGAGTTTATTATAATTGTCAGCGGCCACCAGAATCTCTTTCCTAACTCTGAGGCCCTGCTGGTGAACTCTTACCCTCCCTGCTGGCATTTTTGACTTTCAGTGTTTCACTTAACAAATGGCCTCCGACAAATGTCGATCCTGTATCATGTCTGATAGTATTATTAGACTTGCTGTACACTTGAGACCATTTCGCCCCTGAGATTAACATTCGAACCGGAAAACTGAACATAAGGTGTCCTCCCTCGCTTGCATGGGTAGACGTCATCCAACCCGTTGTGACCCAAATAGAATAAACAGGCAGAGGAAGAACGGATTTGTGAGCTCTAACCGGTCTGAGGGGGCCATCTTTTCCTGACCTTGTAATCGGAATTCTACTTCCTTACATCTTTAGGCTTCGATGGAACTCATTCACCATCGTTCCCGGCATGTCCAGCGTGCTGGCGGCATAGCATGGGCTGTTCCCATTTCTACAATGGCAGGTCCACTTAGTCAAGCGCTCCATCCCTTAGCCATAACCACAACCCATCAGTTGTACCCTGGCTAATGCTCACGGGTGGCATGAGGCTGAACTGGTTTTGAATTCAGACAGATCAGCTTCCCCGGAACAATGTCACCCCCAAACTAAGCATCCAAACAGAGTTTAGGGTGACAGGTGAACAATCCCCCATTCAACTGCAGAAATACGACCCCTCGGTCCTATTCCCATTTTATTTTATTAATTTCCAAAGAACTAGGTTTCAGTACGGCACTCCTCCAACAGAGTTTTGTTTTGTTGTTTCTCTTCCCTACCACTCTTGGAGCTGCCTTCCTATTTCCCAAGTGACCTTATGCCCCGCCCCTTCTTCCCACATGACCTTCTGCCCCGCCCCTTCTTCCCACATGACCTTCTGCCCTGCCCCTTCTTCCCACATGACCTTCTGCCCCGCCCCTCTTATCACCTCTCCCCTCTAAACCCACTCTGAGCCCCTTATTTACATACACACACACACATCCACTTAGCATCCACCTATGAGAGCAGGCAGACATGTCCTTTTTCCCTTTCTGAGACTGGGGCGTCTCCCTTCCTCATATCTCTGCAGATCTCCTAACTGCCAAGGAAACCGGAACTCTAAGAATACAATCACTTTTCCAGAGAGAGAAAAGCTGCTAAGTTCAGAAAGTGGGACTTGGACTCAGGTGTGCTCGAGCCTCTGCAGAAGCTGCCCAGCCTTGCCTTAAAGGCTGTGTGCACAGCACAGGCTGCTTACCCAGGGTCTTACCCAAGATGCTCTGCTGCCTCAGTAGTACCTTGTGTGATGCTTCAAGCATCCCCAGAGTCGGGATCTCAAGCTCATTGTTGATACAGGGCATCACTATGACAAAGTAGCTGCAAAGGGTCCAGGGTGCACTACAGATGTCAAAACCTACACTCGGGTCCTTACACGAAATAGCACCACATTCACCTGCAGCCGGCCTGGCATCCTCCCATGGACTCTCAGCCCTCTTAGCTCAGAATCTACACCTACCACAGAGGACAGAAGTCACATGCCAGAGGAGGTGCAAACCAGGTTCAGCAGGAAAGGGCTCAGTGTCCTCCCTGGAACTGGGAAGAAAATCTTAAGAGGAGATGGGGATGGGGAGTGGTGGCACACACCTTTAATCCTAGCACTTGGGAGGCAGAGGCAGGCGGATTTCTGAGTTCGAGGCCAGCCAGATCTACAGAGTAAGATTCAGGACACCCAGGCTACACAGAGAAACTCTGTCTTAAAAAACAAAACCAAAAAAAAAAAAAAAAAAAGAAAAGAAAAAAAGAAAAAAGAAAAAGAAAAAGAAAAAAGAAAGAAAGAAAGAAAGAAAAAGAAAAAGAGGAGATAGGGTGTATAGACAATACCCAGTTCATACTGCAGTTGCCTAGTGTAGACAGATCTCTAGATCTGATTGCCAAGACCCCATAAGCCAGATGTGGTGGCACATGCCTGCAATTCCAGCATCCTGGAGGTGGAGACTGGACAGTCAGAAGATTGAGATTATCTCTGGGCACATAGGGAGTTTGAAGCCAACCTTGGGTACACGAGATTCAGTCTTGGAAAGGTATTTTTAAATTACATTATAATATAAATATAAGGGATACCATTGCTGTTCCATTTAGAGAGTAATAAGAAAAGAAATAGCTATGCAGCCAATACAGGGGATTTTCCCCCCAATATCTTTCTTCAATATGGTCTCAGCTGTGTCCACCAACATGGAACTTGCACACACAGAAGCCTGTGTGCGGCGTCCCGAGCATAGACTGCTAGGGAGAGATGAACTGTTGTGGCTTTGCACCTAGCTTTTTCTTTACCTGCTTAAGTTCCTTCCCGGGAACTTACACGGACCTGCTGCTTCGTGTTCCCACCTCCACCCGCGTCCTCATTTCTTTAATGTATCTTTCAATTTGAGAGATGAGAAATGGCGTCTCCGGGGTGGTTGGATTTGCAATTTCTACCACAAGCGAGGTTAAATCAATCATCTGTGGAGTGACTGCTCTGAGTTGAGCAGAGAGAAGGTAATTCGGGAGCGAGGGGGACTTGGGAAGCTATTTATCAACACAGAGGGCAGAAGCCCAGAGGGGGCAGTTTGGGCTACAGCAGAGTGCGCGCCAAGGTAGAGTTCAGCGGGGAAAGAGCTCAGTGTCTGTCCTCAAGCTGGAAGAGAGGCGGCAGGAGGAGGCTGGTGGGAGCCCAGAGCAAGGGGAGCTCCCCTGTGCACATCTCTCCTCAGCCCCCTTTCCAACTCCCAAAGCTCTGCCCCCTCTTGCACCCTGACCTTTGCACTTTCCGTTTCCTCTGTCCCACCCCTACTCCTGCAGAGCCTCTTTTCAAGTCGCTTCTCTTCCTTCTGTTGCCCTGTGACTGTGCTTTCCGAGGTAATTAATTAACTGTGTGTAATTATCCATGTCCCCAGTCTGAAGGCTCTGGATAGGACCACTGCCTCCGAGAGGGAGCCCAGACTTACCTTTGCCCCACCCCCACACCTCCCCATCTCCCCATCCCTGCCTCGTGTGCTGTCTGGGTGGTTGACTCGGTGTGGTGTCTCGCTTGCTAACCTACATGAAGCCGAGGATGGGATGCCGGGTCTGCAAACTGCATTTGTCTGCTGGGTTTCTTCATTGGTTCTCTCAACAGCTGGAAGAGAGCCACACCCCAGACCCCAAAGGACAGAAAGCATGGAAAAGGGCAAGGTTAGGGGGAAGGGCGACCTGTGAGGCACCTTCCAGCAGTGTCTCTCAGCCCTGCTTTCTCCACCTCTCCCGAGAGGTTCAAGCCTCCAGCTGCCTTTTACACTCCTCATTGCCAATCTCCAAGGGCATCTCAGATAGATGTGATGTCATCTTAGATCTAAGCCCTAATGCCACAGTCCCTCTTCCTGGCTTCTCTCTGATGCTCTTCCACGCGTCCCCAAGGCAATGGGCGTTGGTCGGTCATTACCGGCACCCTTTAGGCACTAGGCCTCCAACAGCGCATGCTCAGTCGTGGCGTTTCCTCTATCCATCCATAACCTGCATCTTCCTAATTCCCTTCATCAAATCCTCTCTGTTCAAATGCCTGCTTTGGGGTTTCTGCCTTTCCTTGCTGATTCCTGATGGCTCAGCGACACTCGATGGCATTCCATGCAAGCCCTAGAATGTTCCACGGTCAAGCGCCGGGGCCAACAGCTGTTCCAGAACTGACCAATGAGAATCTCCTATGTGCTTGACGTCATAGCGGATCTAGGAAACAGAATGATCCAGGAGCAATTCAGGTCTACTCTCAGAGAACAGAAACTTCCTACTTCTCCCCCTCCCCATCTCTCTTCCTAAAGCAGAAACCAAGGTTCCTCCTACCCTCACTCTGTGGTGCTTTTCAGTGGGTTTGTTTTGGTTCCCAGGGCAGAGCAATCTCTCTCTTGCACACAACTGAGCTGGCAAGAAACGTGTCTTTTGCCCCCTCGCCTAGATGGCGCTATAGAGCATTGTGAACTGTAAAGAGGCGTCCTCTGGCGCGCCCTGTGACTACTCACAGTCACTGTCAAGTGGGAGTCTATTGGGCCCTCGTCCTTACCTCCTTCCTCCAAGCTACCGTATGTAATTTCCCTCGAACTGCAAGGCTGGGAGGTGTCCCAGTGTATAGGGTATTTGAAGGTTGCCTGAAGATGGGACTCCATCTAGACAGCAGTAAGGAAGTCATCATTCATTCCAGGGTGAGACTTTTCTGAGACGTAGCCCCTTTGGGGCCATCTATGCCCTGTGAGTAACCCTTCACCCATGATTTATTTTTTTAATTATTTATTTAAAGATTTATTTATTGCTGTGTGTAAGTAGACTGTAGCTGTCTTCAGACGCACCAGAAGAGGGTGTCAGATCTCATTACGGAGGGTTGTGAGCCACCATGTGGTTGCTGGGATTTGAACTCAAGTCCTTCGGGAGAGCAGTCAGTGCTCTTACCGACTGAACCATCTCACCAGACCCACCCATGATTTTATAAACCCGGTGAACTCATCCGTTTGCCAAGATGGACCTTGGCGATCATGGAGTTTTTTTGGTTTTTTGGTTTTTTGTTTTTTGTTTTGTTTTGTTTTGTTTTTTGTTTTTGGATCTGCTCTCCATGACCTATTCAGAAGGAAAGCGGGGGAATTTGTTTGTGTACCCAGAAAAGGTGCACAGAAGGCAGCACCCGCTCTCTGGTCTCTCCATCAGTCAAATGGTGTCTCTACAAATTGACACCCCCCCCACCTTGGGTGGCACTATCCCTCTGACTACTTCAGGATCACCCATGAAGAAGATACCCCAATGTGTAGGGGGGTAGGGGGGGAGTGGGTACAGAACTTCCTAATTAGTTATGGCATTATCAGCCTCAGCAGAGAAACCTTTAATAAGTATAAAGGATGGCATACTTCTGCGTGGGACCTTCAAATTATCCCAGACAGCTAGCAGAATTTGAGCCAATACAGGGTGTGACGAGGCAGGCTGGCAGGGGTGGGTGCAGGGAGAAGGCAGCCAGAAACCTAATTAGCCAGGGCGGCTCACACCAAGCGGCTCTCTTCCCGGCTGCCTCCTGACGCATGACATGTTGAAAAAGAAATCATTAGGGGGCCCTTGCACACAGCTCCTTGTTAGAAACGCATCCTCGACAGCCCTAATTGGAAGCGGAGAAGAGAGGAGGAGGAGGCAAAGCATGGGGGGAGAGAAGGAGGTGGGTGGGCCGCAGTGGACTGTGGGTAATGCATGCACAAAGCAGGCTGTGTCTTCTCCTTTTCCACTGAGGTGTGTGTGTGTGTGTGTGTGTGTGTGTGTGTGTGTGTAGTGCATGCATATGTGCATGCCTGTGTGTGCATTTCAAGGCCTGAGGTTGATGTTAGGATCACCTTCAACTGCTTCTCCATCTTCGTGACGCAAGGACTCTCAATCAAATCCAGAGCTCGTAGATATGGCTAGTCTGCCCAGCCAGCTCATTTGAGGGAACCTGTCACACACCTCTGAGGCACCCACCTGGTATTTTTGTAGGTGCCAAGGATCAATTCCAGTCCACAAGCTTGTACAGCAGGTGCTTTAACCACTGAGCCATCTCCCCTATCCTCCCCAAATGGGATGTTTTTTAAAGTTTTTCTTTTGTTTTCATTTATGAGTCTGTATGTGTGTATGCAGTTAGGTGTGCAGGTGCCCTCAGCTGCCATGAGAGGGCGCCAGATCTGCTGTGACTAGAACTATAGGTGGTTGTGAATTGCCATGTGGGTGTTGGGAACCAAACTCAGGTACTCTGTAAGAACAGACAGTGTTCTTAACTACGGAGCCATCTCTCCAACCCCACCACCCAAAATAAGGCATCTTTGCAGAAGCTAAGGCTGACTCTATGGCTCCCCACTCTCATCCACTCCACCTACTGTAACCTGTATAGGACCAGTTTCCAAGGCAGCCTAGCGTCCCCTGATACAGGAAAACTGGTTATGAAACACAGGCAAAGTTTTCACAGTATGATTAAGATTAGTAAATTGGTTCAAAAATACCAAAGTCTGACCATGTTTCCTGCCCAACCCCCTTCCTTTATTCCTGTAAGGAGGAAAAAAAATCAATTACACTACAGTCAAGTCATCTCTCTCAGAGCATTCTGTGCCTGTGTATCCCAATATCTCATATTCAGCAGCGGAAGAAACATGGAGGGTTCTGGGTTACAACCAACCTGCTCCATTTTCCCGGTCTAGTCATGAAGGGCGTTCTTTTACAAGAAATAGTCACAACCCACCCTCTACCACACACAGGAAGCTGTTTTAGATCTTGATGTCACCATCATATAGAAAGGTCTGCAGACTTCAGAGACAGAAAGACCCGGTTCCTGTTCCTTCCCTGAGCATACGGACACTCCGAGACCAGCAAGGAGATATTGACAAGCCCTGAGCTCTGGTTCCCGCTTTGAGGATACAGACAACAGCCACCAGTACGTCATCCTCTGGACTCAGACTGCTGCTGGGAAACAGAGCCCCTCACACCTACATTATCAGTGAGCCAGGACTGTCATGGATGGAGTCTGTGGAGCCCAAGGAGGTGGTCTACTTAGTTTTATGTTGACTTGATACAATTTAAGGCCATCTGGGAAGAAAGCTCTTCAATTGAGAAAATACCTTCGTTCATTTGGCCCAAAGGCAAGCCTGTGGTACATTTTCTTGATGGATAATTGATGTGGGGAGGCTTAGCCCACTATGAGTGGAGTCATCGCTGGGCTGGTGGTCCTGGGTTCTATAAGAAAGCAGGCTGAGCAAGCCATGGGGAGCAAGCCAGTAAGCAGCATCCCTCCATGGCCTCTGCATCAGCTCCTGCCTCCAGGTTCCTGCCCTGCTTGAGTTCCAGTCCTGACTTTCCTCAATGGGCCGTGACTCAGGATAGTATCCTTTCATTCCCAAGTTGCTTTTGGTTGTGGTCTTTATCCCAGCCATAGAAAGCAAACAAGAATAGAATGATAGAGTCTGTCAGTAGGAGCTTAAAAGCCCTGGCCTTGATGTTTCCACACTGAAGATGTGTACTTGGCTTTTTGATTTGCCTCTCAAAGGTTTCCCCACAGAGAACCTTCAAGAGCTGGTGAGTGGCTGATGAGCTTGCTAGATTGTATGCATGGCCAACAGCTGTTCAATCACGCTGGCAAGAAAATTCCAATTTAGCCTCTTAAGAGCTGAAGGCTTGTGCATGTGAATGTTTGTGTGTGCACACATATGTGGAGGCCAGCCTTGGGTGGCAGTTCTCAGGTACCATCTACCTTGGGGTTTTTGTGGGCAGGGGCACCTTGCTTGTAGGCACAGCATTTCCCATTGGCATGGAGCTCACCCAGGAGGCTAGGCGGCCTGGCCAGCCAACTCTGGAGATCTGCCTGTCTCTGCCTCCTCATTGCTGAGATTATCAGGGTGAGCCACCACTCCTAGCTCTTCTCCTTGGGCTCTGCAGATCACACTCAGCTCCTCCTGCTAGGGATTTACCGGAAGAGTTGTCTCCACACTTCAACGACTAAATATTTGATGGTGAATTGTACCTGACTCATCTCCAAGGAAAGAAAACTAACCATAAATAATACCTTTGCCCTTGCCAGTGACTGAAGTAAGATCACTTGACATGGTTCTAACCATGATAGAAAATCTGATGGAAGCCACCCCCTCCCCCGGAAATGGATATCTTCATCTTCTAGAGTTGACACTGTCAAGACTGGAGTCTTGTTGCCTAGGGCTTCTTCAGCTGTCTTGGAAACAGAATGAAAAAGAATAAGAGCCGAAAGCCAGCCCCTGAGATGCTGGAAGGTCCAGAATCTCTGGGCCCTGCCGTTCATTATGGAGCTGCCTCATCTAAAGGCGTCTTTATAGAGAGGAAAATTATTCCTTGATCCACACTGGCTTTGGGAGAATTGTTCCTATTTTTATATATGGCAGCACACTGTCCCATGTTGGATCTGACATGAACAAAATCTTCCTGGTTTGGATGACAAATAGTGTAGTCTCCTCAACTGGCAATAATGCATCCAAAATAGTCTAATTAATCCAAGTCTAGAGAGAACGAGGGAGGGCCTACCGGTGTACAACTACCTGCACAAGTGTACAGAAAGGGCTTACCTTACATTCAGAGTGAAGGCTTTGTGGAATTTTCAGTTCCCTGTGCCTTCTCTTTGCTCCTTCGTAAACACTGTGACTATGGAAGCCCAAAGCACGAGAGAGTGAGAGAGATGACAGAAATGAAGCACAAGAGAGAAATGAACATTATGATGGTTTCTACATGCTTGGCCCAAAGAATGGCACTGTTAGAGGAAGTGGCCTTGTTAGAGTGGGCATGGTCTTGCTGAAGTGGGCATGGCCCTGTTAGAGTGGGTATGGCTGTGTTGGAGTAGGTGTGTTATTGTGGGCATGGGCTTTAAGACCTTCATCCTAGCTGCCTGGAAGTCAGTCTTCTTCTAGCAGCCTTCCGATGAAGATGTAAAACTCTCAGCTCTTCTTGCAACATGCCTGCCTGGATGCTGCCATGCTCCCAACTTGATGATAATGGACTGAACCTCTGAACCTGTAAACCAGCCCCAATTAAATGTCCTTCTAAGAGTTGCCTTGGTCATGGTGTCTTTTCACAGCAGTAAAACCCTAACTAAGACAAACACCAAAGTGAGAATCTAAGAACTTATCTCTTCCTAGATGCCTTGTGAGTCTTTAAGACAAGACCTTTGTCATCATCATTGTTTCTGTTTTTAAAATAATTCAAGATTTATTTCTGAAAGAGAGACACACACTAACCTAACCTCTGAGTAATCTCTCCAGCTTCTTTCTGCCATCTTTGCAGGCATGTCTCCTCAATCCCCACACACTGTGTCTCTGATACTGGGCCAAGCAAGAAGAACTCTAGTTTTCTTGATAGGCATGGATCTTCAACTATACCAAAGGCATAAACCCTCTATCATCATATAAGCTGCCAAGGTCTCCCTCCCACACCCACCTCTGTCTAGTCTTCCTCCCATAACTCCCCTATGGTCTACATTTCCAGTAGCCTCTCCTCTTCCACTGTGTTTAGCATGGTGGTACTGGCATCATCAGGACACAGTGTGAACAGTGTCCTGATATAGTCTGTGAAGCAAGGAAGGGCTTGATGCTTTGCCTATACACAACCCACTCGTGGGGGCATTGTCAGCTGACAACATGCTTATGACACACATATGACATCCTGAGTGTGCATCCCAGCACCTAGCATGCAGCATCACCAAGGAGGCAGAGACAGAGGATCCCTGAACAATCAGACTAGCCAATCAGTGAGCTCCAAGTTCAGTGGGAGAAGCAGCTTTAGAAAACAAGATGTAGATCGATAGAGGGAGAAAATAGCACCAATCTCTGGCCTCCACATGCACAGGCACACGCATACACATAATACATCCACACATGTGTGTGCATACTCATGCATACACATGCACATACACATACATACACACATGTGTGTGCATGCTCACACACATACATGCACATACACATGTGCATACATGAACATATATGCATAACCCACACATGAACCTCAACTTCTGGAAGCAAAAGCAGCTTGAAATGTGCAACTTGCATCAATGCTGAGACAAATCAGTTCCCACTTTAACAATGTGTTACATTGTTATCATGAATTATCTAGAGGAGACTGGTGGTGAAGACATGAGGAAGCACAAAATAACAGTAGAGAGAGGTGTGCTTCACTATCAAGGGTGTGTGTGTGTGTGTGTGTGTGTGTGTGTGTGTATGTGTGTATGTGTTTGTGTGTGTATGTATGTGTGTGTTTGTGTGTGTGTGTGTGTGTGTGTGTGTGTAGAATGCAGTGCCCTTGGAAGCCAGAAGGTTACGCAAGATCTTCCAGAGCTGGAGTTACAGATGATTATGAGCTGTCCAACATAGGGGCTAGGAATTGAACTCAGGTCCTTTGCTCTTAAGGCCTGGGCCACTACTCCTAACCTTTTCAGTTTTAATGGCCCTACTGTGTGCACCCTTCTGTGCTGCAGGGAATCATTGAGACAGTAATGGAAAAGGGACTCCTGATAGGCACAAATGAGATGTCTTTCTGGTGGCAAGGGGACCTGACTAAGTCCTTAGAGGGGGCATTGGTGGTGGCGGTAATGCTGTCATGGTGACGGGGAGCTGTCATGTGTGGTGGTGGCTGAGTGAGGTTGACCCTATCATCAGCCCAATCCTGAGCCTTTCAAATGACAAGGCTAAATTTATATGCTGTGGTGGTGGCACTGGTGTTTACCAGGATTTAAGATTATATAACGATTTGCTCTCTCCAGCGATAGACTGAAAACAGAGAGGCAAGCTGTCATCAGAGAAAGCCAGAAAGGGGAGAGGCAAAGAGACACAACAGAGAGCAAGGAAGAGTGACATAATGATAGCAGGGGTGGGTGTGGCAGGTACAGTGGATGGCACAAGGGGAGCTAAGGCTCTAAGAAATCTGCCTCAGTGGATCCCAGACCCTGGAAGTAATCATCAGCAGATCTACTTTTAATCTCTTGTTACTTTCCTCTCTAGTACAGCAGTTCTCAACCTGTGGGGTCATGACGCCAATGAGGGTCAAATGAGCCTTTCAGAGGGATCACCTAAGAATATGAGAAAACACAGATATTTACATTACGACTCATGAGGGTAGCAAAATTACAGTTATGGAGTAGCAATGAAAATAATTTGTATGGTTGGAGGTCACCACATCATGACCTGTATTAAAGGATCACAGCAGCATTAGGAAAGTTGAGAACCACTGCTCTAGAATTATCTCTCCATCTTCCTATGTGGGGCAGGCAGGAAAAGAGCAGAGCTTTTTATACCTGGAAAGCCAATGTGGAATTTCAGGATGGGTCAAGGCTTCCATGATCAGCCCATTCTGGGATCTGCCTACTGGTGGCCCTTGGGGGCTCCCCCCACCCCCGACTTGCTGAATGAATGGCTTGTTACAGTTTCCCCAGAGGTGCATCTGTGAGAGTCATCTGTGTGCTCACAGGTGGCTCTGAGAAAGGCAGGGAGTAGGTCTACCTTGCCGAGCAATGCTTTGGAAGAGCTAGGGAAATGTCTGTCAAGGGATCAGAGTGCAACAGATGGACATGGGGATGGATGGCCCTTGATACATTGTAGCTTACAAAGTTCCCAGAGCCAGATGTTAAAAGAAACACTGTTTTCTAAAGAACTGTTAAAAGAAAGACTGGCCCTAGTGTAGTGGGTTGGCCAATGATGCTTGTATTCTAATGCTGATATTGGGGCCACCCAAGACTGGTTGCTTCAGAGAAGAGAGATTCCACAGGTAGAAGCTAAGTGATCCTGCCCACAAGTTATTTCTGGTTGGTAAATAAAGATGCCAACAGCTAATAGCTGGGCAAAAGAGTAGGGTTTAGGTTTCCTAGGCTTGGTGTTGGAGGAGAAGCAAGAGGAGAAGAAGAAGATGCAGGAGGTTGACAGAGCCTCCATGAGTTAGGTGAGCCATAAAACACATGGCCCTGAGGGCTGGCCAATGGGAGTTAAGAGCAGCCCAGAGGAAACATAGTAATTAATGACTCAGAGTTCTTGATAGGAAAGTAGCTGCTAATAGCATAGAGGTTAGGTATCCACCCAGCTGTTGTGCTGATTTAGAGCTTATTGTAAATATAAAGGCTGTGTGTGATTTATCTGGGAACTAAAGGGTCAAAGATGGGGTAGAATTAAATAATTTCTACAACACCCTAGAGTGGAGAACCACAGTGCAATGTTGAAGAAGACCTTACCTCTTTTGCCCAGAGAGTCTCCAAGCTATCTGACCATATTATTCCATTTTGAAATGCTTTCTTCTGTGTCTAGGGAATGTGCTTAATGTTGGCGGTACATGGTACATGCCACTATAACAGAATTAAGCAAGAAGTCAGGAGCCAGACAAGCCAAAGCCCAGATCCCCTGTATACAGCCTTCCATCCTCAGTAAGATTACTCAGTGCAAATGGCTCTCTGAGTGAAAAGTGATGTAACAAAACTTTGTGATGGTTCATTTTAACTGGTAGCTTGACACAATCTAGACTCACTAAGGAAGGGTGAGTCTCAAAGAGGGACTGTCTAGATCAGGTTGTCCCCTGGGCATGTCTGTGGGGGACATTATCTTGATTAAGTTACTTGTGGTGGGAAGACCTCCCACTATGGGCAGCACCACTCTCTAGGCTTAAGGTCTTAAACTACTCAGAGGGGAAAACAAGCTGAACACTAGCAAGCATGTATTCATTCCCTCTCTGCTCTTGACAGTGGATGCAACTTACTGCTTCAAGTTCCTGCCTCCCTGACTTACCTGAAATTATGGACTATAACCTAGAATTGTGAACCAATTTAACCCTTTCTCCCTGAGTTGCTTTTATCAGGTTTTGTTTTGCTTTGCTTTATCACAACAAAAAAAAGAAACCCAGGACAGCCTCCTTCATGGAATGCCTGGGCTGTCAGAGAATGAAAGACTACACATAGAAAATGGAGTGCTTGCACATTGTATTTGCTGGCTGCTGCTTCTAAAAGTCAGAAGCATTAATAATTTTTTTCAAAGCTAGAAGTATGAGAAGTCAGCCTTGCCCGAACAAGTTTCTGTCTCACTGCAGGATTTGCTAAAAGCACACCAGGTTTGGCTTCTGGGAGTTTCTTGGGCATTCAGGGTCAGTTTCCAAATACAGGAAAATTCATACTAACGTTGGCTGAAAGGCCAATTGAGGGCTATGGTGAACATGCCAATCATTCATGGTTACCTTCTATTCAAAGATGGGAACATCAAGTCCCTAACTTCCAGACTCTCTTGCAGCTAGAAGGACTATAGCCTATGAATGTCAATCAAAAACCTAGAAAGGATCCTAGTAAAGTCTTTTTGTTTTGTTTTGTTTTGTTTTGTTTTTATCTGAAACAGTCAAGCTTTGTAAACTGTGATGATAATAACTTTATTATATAATAACTATAAACACATTGTACTTGGAAATCTGATGAGTAAATTCTAAGTGTTCTCATCACACACACAAGAGGTATGTGAAGCCAGAGGTGGTGACACACATCTGCAATCCCAGTATTAAAACAGCTGAAGCAGGAGCATTGATGGGAGTGCAGGACTAGCGAGGGCTGCATGACTTCCAGGCTGGTCAGGCCAGCCAGTCCAAAAACCATTTTTTCATATGTCAAAAACGCTTGACTTGGTAATACCAAACATATACAAATACCAATGTGCCATGTTGTTTGCTATTTATAAATACATAAAATCTACTTGTTCATTAACATAAGCAAAAGATTAAATTAAAAAAATTAGTCTCAGATAAGGTTAACAGATGTGAAGACTGAAATGGCAACAGCCACTTTGACACCTTGAGAGAAAACACAAGAGAATTATAAAGTTCTCATTCTGGGATGGCACAGCCAATGGGCCAGAGGCAGGAGCCACCTTCCCTCATATCCTTATGTTATTTAAAAAATAAAGTAAAATGAACCACTTATTCAGATTGGTGCTACTTTCAGCTAAATGAAATCCCAAAAAAAGTAATAGCAAGAAAGTTCTGATTGGGATTTTAATCTTGCAAATCAAATTTAAAATTAGGAAGATATGTTTGTGTCTCATATTAAAGCAACTTGAGGTTGTGATTAGGTTGCTATGATTCTGAGCTCTATCACACTGGGAAATATTTTGGATGATTTGCTCAGGGCAGAGCAGAATTCTTTAAATCTGGTGAAATCCCTGTATGTTGTGAAGATTCGTGGTCTCGTATTTAAGTTTCACAGCAAGTTTATTGAGATGAGTCTTTCCCAGGAGCCTCTTCTCCCCTGGGGTTCTCTCCTTGCCCTCTGCAAGACTCCTGTGGTCAACCTTATGTGCTCTTTCTCCTTCTTCAGTTACCAGCCTCTGCCAGCGATTTTAACCCATTGATAAGATTTAGTCACGCTCTGGCCTCATCATCTCTCCTCATGTTCATGAAATCTCACATGCTTTCTGAGATTCACATCCTACTTCCATTGTATTTCCTCAACCTGTTGGGTACTTCCAACTTCAGGTGCCTGACAGCTGGGCCAACAGAGGTGGAGCCAGTGGGTGGGGCCAAGGAGCACGCCCTAAAGCTGTGGTGGCCCTACATGTGGGCAATTCACTGGTGAGCATTTTCTTTTTTGGACAGCATGTGAGGACCAAGAACTGGTAGTTTCACTCTTGATATGGCCGTGAAAGCAAAAGTGGAATCTGGAAGACCAGTTGTACCCTCCAGTCCTCTGACAGGTTGGGTAAACTGAGAAATGCTTCGTCCCTCTCTGGGTAAACTGAGAAACTGCTCTCCCTCCCTGGAATTGTGTTTTCTCGACTATAAAACAAGGCTCCTTTTCTTAGTTAGTGTTACTATTGTTGTGCTGAACACCATGACCAAAGTAATTTGGAGAGAAGAGGGTTTACTTGGCTTACACTTCCACATCACTGTTTATCATGGAAGGAAGTCAGGACAGGAGCTCAAGCAGGGCAGGACCTGGAGGCAGGAGCTGACGCAGAGTCCATGGAGGGGTGCTGCTTACTGGCTTGCTCCTCATGATTTGCGTATGTCCCAATCTTATGGAGGCATTTTCTCAAGTGAGGCTCCCTCCTCTCTGATGACTCTACCTTTTGTCAAGTTGCTATAAACTAGCCAAGCCAGCACAGCCCTGTATACACACTAAGATGCTTCTCAACTGCTAAAATGTCTATAATCCTGAGAATGGTTGTTAATGGGGAAGGGGCACCAAGTTGGGATTTCAAGCTCTAGAAACCTCTACAGGAGATGGCAGAGAACTCTGGCCAAGGGCTGGGGAGTTAGCTCAGTCAATAAGGAGCTTGCCTCAAAAACTTAGAGACCTGAGATTCATTCCAGAAATCCACATGAAAATGCCAGACATGTCTCCTGTGCTTGTAATCCCAGTGCTGCGGCACCAAAGACTGGCTGGAGAGCCTAGCCTTATCATAGGCCAGGGAGAGACCCCGTCTCCACACACAGTGTGTCCTCCGCCCACAAGTGCACATGGAGGAGTGCACGTATATGCGTGTGCACCCACAGCTAGAAGCATCCATGTACCTCCATGGAAACACAGGCTCACGTGCACCGAATATTTTTTTTTTTCTTTTTAGAAAAGAAAGAGAAAGAAACTCCCTCGGTCCATGTGACTCCTGCTACATGTTCACTTTGAAGACACTCTCCTCTTTCTCTCAGCCACAGAGAAACTAATCACATTTAGTAAGAGACAAGGCTACTAAATGAAGTACAGGAGAAACACCACCTTGCGGTGGATTAACACAAGCCCTGCTGTGTCCCCAATAAGAAAAATGAAACACACCCCACCCATTTATTCTGGAATCTTTGACCCAGACAGAAGTGTAGGGAGGGATCCCTTCCTGCTGGAGGAGTGAGTGTTGTCACATCAAGCACAGGAGGAAATACCAGCCCCATCCAGATGCAGACAGGAGCTGAGCAGCCAAGGGTAAGGTGCCCTGTTAGATGCACTACTGCAGCTCTCAATGTCAGTAAGTGCCTGGCATCTGTATCTTTCCAATGGCTTCCCACCATGTACCCAGCATGCTGCCCAAAGCCTGCACCCCTTGCTGCATAATAGCTCTGCCTTTCACTCAAGTCTTAGCATCAAAGAACCTGGAAAGATCACAAGAGGGACTCACTGGTCAACAGAGGAGAGGTCTTCTCTCAGTATGATTCTAGAGCACTGGCTAAATAAATACCATTTGTATGGGCTCTCGGGATTCTTTACAATTTCTCACCCTGCACCGGGACCATGTCCTGCGATGGTTCTTCAACCAGTTTTCTCAGCAACCCATGGTGCATGTGTGCAAGCACATGTGTGAGTGCACATGTGTGTATGTATGAACACATGTGTTTGTGTGCATTCAGGTATGTGTGTGTGCATGCCACTGTGTGTGTGTGCATGTGTGTATGCACTCGCATGTGTACATGGGCCTGCATATTTGTGTGTGTGTGCATGCACATGTGTGAGTGCACATGCAGGTGTGTATGTGTATGTGTATGTATGTGTGTGTGCATGTGTCTGTTTGCATGTGGATACAGGTGTGCATGTCTGGGTGTGTATGTGTGCATGTGTGCATGCGTGGGTATATGTTTGTGCACATGCATGTGCTTGCAAGTGTGTGTATGTGTGCAAGTACATGCACGTGCAGGCGTATGTGTGTATACATGCCTGTTAGATTGTTTACACGACTATGCTCACATTCTGTGTCATTTTTCTCACCCTCTTTGCACACAGCTGTTTATTGTGAGAAGTCCTGTTTATTGTTCTTAGAAGGTATCACCTTCCTTTGAATTCCGAGCCCCACTGGGCCTTCAGAGAACGATAAAAAGCCCTGTGAGGCAAAGCAGAACTTTCCTCCCAGAGCACATAAAAAGCATTACAAAATGCACTTCAACCTCTCCCACTGACAAATTATAGGGGGATTTCCTTCGTAAGGAAGACAGATGAACGGCAGGATATCTCACTTTAGTGCGCTCTCCTGGGCTCTGTATATTTTCTTGGTGTCACTGGGAAAAAAAACTGCATGGGATGCAGACTCCAGAGTCATCCCAGGCTTACCCCAAAGTGCACCTGCATCCTTAACAGATGCCTTCACAAGACTCAACAGCCACAATTTCAGCATCAACACAACCCACGTCTCTGCCTCCCCGGTCTCCCTGTGAAGGCTGTGGGGACTTTTTCCATTCCCCCTTCCCTGTTGAATCCTAACTTTGTCATTGTGTCTTATAACAGGATGCTGGAATAGTCACGAGCTGAGTTTGGTGCTAGGCTCACCTCTGTCATGGCTACCTGTGTGACCTTGGCTGAGTCACTCAACCTCCCGGGGCCTTCAATCAACCTTTATCTAGTAAGAGAGGCACCCACAGGTGCTGAGGGCAATGCTCTACGGAGAAAGGAAAACATGGAGAGACCCAGGAAGAGGAACGGAAATGAGGCCTGCAAGATGAAGCAGTGCAAGGATTCGCAGCCAACTCCTGACCCAAAGGGCTTAGTGAAATCCAGAGCCTGCACCACGTCTGATCTGTCATTCTGTCCCAGCATGCACCTGGAGGAAGGAGAGAACGGACTCCCAAAAATCGCCCTCTGATTCCCATGTGTGCCATGGCATGTGTGCAAACCCCTCCCTCACACTAAATAAAGAAATGTTAAGCAATGTGAGAGTTGTTCACGAATGAGTTGGAACGTGCATACTAATTGCTTCGCTGGTGGTCCTGGCTGCCAGCTGGGGACTTTTAAACAATGAGGCTCTATCTGAAGCAGGTGATTGATTAGTATTAATTGCCTGACCTAAGTAAGCTGGGGCCCTCAGCTTCTCTGTCAGAGATGGCACGGAGATATGACATAAAGCCATGTCTTTCATGGGAAAGCCACAAAGACGGTCTGGAGTAGCCTTGAGAGTCTGCAGGAAATTGGAAGAGCAGAAACCAAGAGACGGGGCTGGAGGGAGCAGAGAACAGGAGCACGGGGCAAACAGAGACAGAGGAAGAAGACACCCACTGGAGCCTTCGAAATTCTGGAACTTTCTATTCCAGGATGTAGACTCGGCTTTGACACCCGTTTGTGCCCTTTACAAGTTACCTTATCTCACAGAACTATGTAGCTATTCACCTATTCACAGAAACCATTCACCCATCTCATAGAAAAGGAAGCCAAAGCTCAGAGATGTCAACTCACTTGTCTGAAACGGCACAGCCAGCCATGAAGAGGCTGAGCAGGCCTGGACTAGGAAAAAGCCCTATGCCCAGCCCCATCCCTTCTGGTACCCCAGGTGATGTGTTGGTTTTAGTAACAATCCTGCCCTTGCCGGGTGACTTTGCTCTGGGATTCTGTCGCCCTGGTAAAACTCTTTGATTCCACCTCTTTCTGGAGCCAGAGTTAATTGCCAAGATTGTGGGGAAAAGGTACCGCCCCCTCCGTTCACCCAGCGGGACCTCAAGCTTTAACAAGGCAACCTCCTCACAAAGGGTGCTGGATGGCCTCCGACTAAACTTTCCTGGCAGGAGATTGGCTGTCGAGGGAGAAAAACTAAAGAAGCATGGGGGTAGAGGGAGGGGGGTTAACCATTGATTTCTTTGCCAATGAGAAGTCTTTAAAAAACCACTTTTTAGCTGCAGCCCTCAGATGCCTGAGCTGTTATGCTGAGGGAGAGAGGGGGAGGGAATCAAAGTCTGAATCAGATCAAACCGTGATCTTTCATTCATCTGAAAAGGCAGCCATCTTGGTAAACAGGAAATTAGAACTTCAAACAGAAGAAATGGGGGAGGGATTGCTGGGGGAGGGGTGACCTAGTCAAAACTGGGAGGCTGGAGAGCCTGACTGGGGCACTCCACAGAACCCTTTCTTCCCCCACTCCCTTACCCCAGATAGAAATGTCATGACTGAAGTGAAAGAGAATTTGGGACTGACCTGTCCTGCTTTCTTCCACTTTCTGATGTCTCCCTTTGATTCACAGTCTTCCTGATGTCTGCCCCAGAACTGTTTCCTGCATCCGTTGGATGCCCCGCCCCCTCCAAAGGACTAACTAATGGCTCAACACACCCCTTTTCTTACAGAGAGCAAAGGACAAAGGGCAGAGGGCAGAGGTCAACTTGCAAGAGGTGGGTGTTCCTCCACCACATTCACTCAGAACATCAAACTCAGGTAACCAGGCTGGCTACAAGCACCTTTATTAGCTGAACCATTTCTGTGGTGGTTTGAATATGCTTGGCCTAGGGAGTGGCACTATTAGGTGTGGCCTTGTTGGAGTAGGTGTGTCAGTGTGAGCATGGGCTCATTCTAGCTGCCTGGAAGTCAGTATTCTGCTAGCAGATGTAGAACTCACAGAGCCTCCTGCACCACGCCTGCCTGGATGCTGCCATGTTCCTACCTTGAACCTCTGATCCTTTAAGCCAGCCCCAAGTAAATGCTGTCCTTTATAAGAGTTGCCTTGGTCATGGTGTCTGTTCACAGCAGTAAAACCCTAACTAAGACAATCTCTCTGGGCTCTGCAACAAACTATCACTTGAATAATGACATCAAAACTGTAAATACCCACCCCCAGACCCCCTGCCTCACCAACCTACAAGGACCTGAGACTTGAAACATGGATGGCAAAGAGTGTCTTCAAGACACTCAGATTCCAGGGTGGAGGCACCGTGGCCAGCGTGCTGATCAGGGGAGATCAGGGAATACAGTGTACACCGTGTGGCATTGCCAAGACCCCTTTCCAAAACAAAGAGCTTTGCAACTCAGTGGATTCAGTGCTTTCAGAATAGAGTGTTCTGCAGTCATCCCCTCGCCTCTGCAACTCTCTGCCTCAGCTGCAGAGAGTTGCCTCATCCACAGCCACACCCAGGCTGTGCCTGACTCCCTTGGAAGCCTATAACCAATCACTGACCAACAGAGGGTTTCAGCTTCAGGGATGGCTTTGAAAAGTCACCCTACCATCAAACTCCTATCATCATAATGCCCATACTATTGGCTGGCTTCCCTGTTGATACTAGTATATGTGATCATGTGTTTGTGTGTGTGTGTGTGTGTGTGTGTGTGCAGGTGTGTGCGAATGGGTGTGTGTGAACGTGTACATATATGTATGTGTGGGCATGTGTAAACATGTGTATATGAGTGTGTTGGCAGATCCCTTAACCCTGACACTTGAAAGCCATTCCCTAAACCGACACCAGTAAAACAGCTCCCTGCTGTAAACTCCACAGGTGCGTCCAACTTGCAGCTCCGTGTATTCCTAACATCACACATCCTTCCACAGAATACAGGGATAGATGCACAGAATGAGCCCTGATGCCACGAGGGGTTCTACTTGTATATCCAAGCCACAGCAGACAGGGAGGATAAGAGAAGATAACAATGTAGCCATCCCTCTAGCCGCCAATGCCCCTGCCAAGGTCATCTACCTCGGCTCTGAGGATGATCTCCCCCACTGTGAACCTAGGGGGGCATATTGATCAACCAAAGGGCTCAATTCATCTAATAACAGAGAGACTGTGTGGTCCCTGCCCTCAAATGGCAGCCTTGCTCCATTCAAGCCGCTACTCCCCTCAGCCCATAGCCCTTTCCTGTCATTTTTTGCTTCTTCACATAGCAATTCTGTCGCGAAGGCCTCCTGCACCTTTTCAACTCTGTAATCACCCAGCAGTTGGTAAGAACTATTAATATTGAGTCTCGTTTCTTTTTTTCTCAATTGGAAGGCCATGATGCTCAGGGAACACCAGCCCTCTATTTGTCCATGACAAAACGCATCCAGGTTTCTCAGGGCACCCTTGAGATCACAGGGTGAGATGGGGTTTCAGGACCCTGGAGAGTGCCCTGTGCATCTACGGCAAGATCAGCTTCCCCGCACCTCTTCCAAGATCCTGGGTGTGGCTATGACTCTTCTGGACCTATTATTAACCAGAAAACAAACAGGCAAAGCCAATGCTTGGATTCGGGAAACCATCTTAAATGTGTACGTGTATGTGTGTGGTTTCTAGGGACAAAACTTGAGTCCTGTGGCAGAGCGGAGAGTTCTTAGCCTTAAGGCCTTCTCACCAGCCCAGACAACCGTCTCTTACGCCTAAAATATGGCATCTCTCTTTGAGGGACCTCGAGAGATAATGTGTACACTTAGCAGGATTAAGACAATAAGCGACATTCACTCACTAAGTGCCTGATGTGGGGGAGGAGGGTTGTGCAAGACACTTTTCTTGTAATTTTACAAAATAGAGGGGTACGAAGTTGTCACATCCCTGGACACTTGCTAAATGTCAGGAAGTCTGCTGAGATACAGAGGAATGTGCATGCACACACATGATCTACATTTCCATGTCTGTCTGGATTGCCTATCTGCAATCCTGCAGAGATATGGTAGTGTGTTTTGGTACGAGAATCTAAAGCATTCCTGGGTGTTGATAAAAACTGATTTAAGGTGTCAGAGACACATATCATCGACCCTGTCTTGTGAGCGTAAGCTGGAAAAAGCAGCACATGAGACCCTCAGGAGCAGTGTTCCAATTCAGTCCAGGCAGTCTAACCTGGGGGCCTATATGGTTTACTGTAAAATGTAACATTTCAATGCATTTTTATGTAATCTTTGAAAAAAAATCATATATGTGTATGATGTATTTCAACTGTATCAAAGCACACACACACACACACACACACGCACACGCACACACACACACGCACACGCACACGCACACACACACACACATTTTTTAGAGGGTGAAATCCATTGGTGATGATGTGCCTGTCAGGTTATCAGATGGCTTCAGAGCTGTTCCTGGCAACTGAGAACATATTGTCAGTCTCCAGGAATGTGGACCTGAATACACAACACACCTAACCCATGACTTCCAAACACATGACCCCCCCCAAAATGTGCCCCCCCAAAACACATGACCTCCAGACATATGACCCCCAAACGCATGATCTCCAGGGGTAGTACCTCTCCATCTTTTCTATTATCACCAACCCCATCCCGCTGATGCGAGGACCATGTGAGGTGATAGTTGTAAAATGGTCCAGAGATATACATACACAGCATCACCAAAGGACTTCCCTGACATCACATCCTCCATTCTGGTTCTGAAGAAAGCATTGATCCAGCCGTGTGCTGTCTGGTCCCCAGGAGACTGAGATGGCTCAGTGCCCACCCACCTCAGGTTGATGGATAGCAATCCAGTGAAATGCTGAGTCTGTCTGGAATGCCCATCTGCCACACCCCAGGAAAGCAGCCCAGGTTTACTGGAACAGCCACTGGCATCTGGTCTCTCAGCCAAATTCAGATTGGCAGTTGATGGGGTCTCTTTCTGAGAGTCATTTTCTGGGCTCGCTGAGCTGGCCAGCATGTCACTGTGAGGGAGTGGGGACTTCATTCAAGGCAGGTGCCTCTGTCTACAAACAGTTGCAGAAGCTCCCTTGCCCTCCTTCCTGTCCCCTCCGCAAGCTTAACTGCTTCATCTTGGAGAACAGGGAAAACATTTTAGCTATGGCTGCTTTTCTCAAGGTGTGGTTTAGAGATATCGAATTGTGAAATCTTAGAAATCTGGATAGAGCTGGTTTAAAGTCTGCTCTGGGCTTCAATCTGCAGATCAAGAAACTGATTGAACAAGGAGAGATTTGCCTAATGCAAGAAGCATGTTATTTTAGAATTCTATTGGAGTTAAAAAGCAGAGCTTCAGACCCCGGATGACTTAGCCAGTCTTGTATTGCTGTGAAGAGACATTACCACGGCAACATTTTTTAAAAGTTTTTTTTGTTATTTCTTTTTATTTATATGAGTACACTGTAGCTGTCTTCAGACACACCAGACAGATCCCATTACATATGGTTTTGAGCCACCATGTGGTTGCTGGGAATTGAACTCAGGACCTCTGGAAGAGCAATCAGTGCTCTTAACCACTGAGCCATCTCTCCAGCCAGCACCTTTTATTTTTTAAAAAAGCATTTAATTGGGGCTGGCATACAGCTTCAGAGGTTTGGTCTGTTATCATCATAAGACAGAGCATGGTGGCAGGCAGGCAAACATGGTGCTGGAGAAGGAGCTGGGAGTTATACATCTGGGTCCTCAAGCAGCAGGAAAAAAGAGACACTGGGCCTAGCCTTGGGTTTTCAGAACCTCAAAGCCCACCTAAAGCAACACAGTTCCTTCAGCAAGGCCACACCTCCTAATCCTTCTCAAATAGTGCCACTCCCTGGTGACCTGGCATTAAAGTCTATGAGTCAAAGAGAACCATTCTCATTCAAATGACCAGACCAGACCACCCCGGAGAAGTTCAGATTCTCATGACCTCACACCATCCCCTCTGTTTTCTTATCTAAAAACAGAGTCTAAGAGACACACATACCTTCTTTGTTTTCTTTTTTCAAAGATTTATTTTATTCATGTGAGTACACTGCAGCTGTCTTCAGACACATCAGAAGAGGGCATCAGATCTCATTAAGGATGGTTGTGAGCCACCATGTGGTTGCTGGGAATTGAACTCAGGACCTCTGGAAGAGCGGTCAGTGCTCTTAACCACTGAACCATCTCTCCAGCACCACCACCACCCCCCCACACACACACCTCCTTATGTCATGGAGACCATCAAACGTGCCACAGACTGCACATACTTTAACACAGTTCCTGGTGCTAAAAATATGTGCTGAACAAAGGCTCCTCCCTATTTTAATATTGATGGATTGGGTCTATATTTTCAAAAAGCTATCCAGATGCGGTGATAGAACTTACTCTGTAAACCAGACTGGCCTCAAACTTGGAGACCCGTCCTCCTCTGCCCACTGAGTCCTAGCATTAAAGGTGTGTGTCACCACACCCACCATGAAAATGGCATTTAAGATTCCAGGTTATAAGTTTCTTCTCCTCCTCCTCCTCCTCCTCCTCCTCCTCCTCCTCCTCCTCCTCCTCCTCCTCCTTCTTCTTCTTCTTCCTCCCCTCCTCCTCCTCTTCCTCTTCCTCCTCTTCCTCTTCTTCCTCCTTGTCTTCCTATTTCTCTTCTCTTCTCCTCTCCTCTCCTCTCCTCCCCCTCCTCCTCCTCTTCCTCTTCTTCCTCCTTGTCTTCCTCTTCCTCTTTCTCTTTCTCTTCTCCTTCTCTTCTCTTCTCTTCTCTTCTCTTCTCCTCTCCTCTCCTCTCCTCTCCTCTCCTCTCCTCTCCTCTCCTCCTCCTCCTCCTCTTCTTCTTCTGTGATTAATATTCTCAGTGTCTCATAAACGTGATTGCCCTTTGGTTCTTCAAAACTGGGAATGCTTGAAGTTGAGTAAGGAGGCCGCATGTGTTTGAGAGCACCTTTTACCTTCCATAATACACACTCATGTGCTCAAGATCTGGGGAGACTCTCAGGACTCAAAAACTGAGTCTGCATGGTCTTATTCATTACAAAATCATTTCAAACAGTTTTGATGACAATGGCACATCATGAACACAGCCTGGGACATTCTGACCAAAACCCCAAGGACACATGTCACAAGACAAGTCCATCACCTTATATTCCACAGCTGTCCAGCCTGACCAAGATGCTTCTAGCAAATAATGCCTGTTGGATATCCTCTGCCCAAACTCCAAACTCCCAGGGAACACTGCATCAGTAATCATGTTTTATTTTACAGTCTATTTATATATGCATGTACACAAGAGACGGGGAGACTCCAGAAGTGGGTGTGAAACTCCCTAGAGATGGAGTTAGAGCTGGTTGTGAGCCAGCTGACATGGGTGCTGGCAAGGAGATCCAGATCCTTTGAGAAGAGCAGTGAATGCTCTTAACAACAGCGTCATCTCTCCAGCTAACCAGAATGACCAACCCCTACCCACCCCAACCTCCACTTGATCAGCAGGAAAACCGGTACTGAATGTCCCTGCTGCTAGAGGCTCAGACCTATGCTTTTACCTCCTACTCCAACCCTCTCCTGTGTTGCTGGAGAAACACAGCAGCACCAGCCCAGTACTCTCTCCACCACTCCCCAGCTTCCCAAGACAAGTCTCAGCATCACCGCTTTGATAATATTCCTGGACGTCACCTGAGTGGTTTCCCCATTCTCTCCCAGTCACAGAAGATATAGGATGGCTGTGGTGTGTGTGGCTGACTGGGCCTGGGCCAGATGACCTTCATCCAGGATTGGCAATCCCTCACAGGATTGAGAGTAAGACTCTCCAAAGGGAAACTGAGTTTCCATGGCCAGAAGATGCACCCAGGATTGTATTATGACTCTGATGGGTCTATCAACACATTAAGGTCCATAGCTTCTCTCTTCTGCTAAAATATGTGTTATCTGTGCATATGTGTATGTGTGCGCGTGTGCGCACACGTGCGTGTATGTATGTATATATGTATGTATGTATTATGTATTTATGTATGTATAAAGATAAATATAGTCCAGATTACATAATATTTAGAGTTTTCTTTATAGTGAAAATAGCCAAATCTTTCGTTGTTGGCAACTGGGAATGTTTGGGCTGTCAGGCCTGTGCTCCTATGGCCCAGTGGGTAAAAGCCAAGTTAAGAGAGAATAGAACTAGACCTGCTCCTAAAGGTAAACATTTGGGGGTGTGATGGCCCAGCCCGGTAATCCCAGCTTTGGGAAGGCTGAAGAAGGAGAAAGATAGCACCTTCAAGGACAGCAAGACCCTGTCTCTAAAAACAAACAAATGAAAGGGTTTTGTTGTTGTTGTTGTTGTTGTTTTGTGTTTTTATTTTTAAAAGGCAAACAAGAATTCTTCACTTCATGTCCTTCCATGCCTGAGAACCACTGAGAGGGAACTAGCAATTCTGAAGGAAGAAATTGAGCCTCACAAATTATGGGCTGTTTCCCCAAACATAATCATCCCCTCAAAAGAGGTTTGTCTGCCACCACGTCTTACTCTGTCCCCGAAGCTCACACTCCTTAGTCATTCAGTGCCCCCTCCCCCCCCGCAGCATGACAGCCTCTCCAAGCTCCCTTAGCTGACACACCGAATTCTCTCTTCTTTGCCAGGGTCCTCGGATGATGTGAGGTCTGTAACCCTCGGCTTTCTTCTGACGTTTGGAGTGAAATGAACGGACAGGAGCTTTTCTCCGGGGAAGAAGTGGAAGAAGAGAGACTCTCGTGACTTTGGAACCAGAAAGACAACTTGGAGATGGTCCTAGTCCCCAAGAACCGTCTAGGCTCACAGGGAAACATGCTAACCCCAGCGGCATGCCCTAAGGTTGGAAGCAAGCAGCATCTGCAGACAGCGTCAGGTACAATGTTCGAGTTCCCATTTGTTCTACAGCCTGACGGCTTTGCCTTTTTATATGTAGCAATTGTTCTGTCATTTATTGAACTGATTTTCTTTTTAAAAAAACAGTTCATATTTTTTCCCATATAAGCATCTGTCTGAGCAGCATGATTTATGAGATTAAAGGTTTTGCAAGGTAAGGTGGGGGGAAGGCAGGACTGAGTTTGTGGCCAGCCTGACTACACAAGACCTTGTCTCAAAACAGTTTAACAAAGTAGATCTGATCTTTCTGACACTCTTAGTGAAAAGTTAACTGCTCAAATAGAAAACAAAAACAAAAACAAAAACAACAAATCTATCACAAGCTAACCCCCATGAATATCTCCAACTGCACACACACTTCTGTTCTGACACCTGCCACCAGGTATTTGCTTTGTGGCTTTAAAGAGGTCACTTAACCTCTCTGAGCCCTCTCTGGGCTGCTCTGATGGCTCTTTCCTAAAACCCCAATGATACGATACGTGGAGGTAGACAGTTTTCACGCACGAGCTTGCACACCACCTTTCTCCCTGTAACTGTCCTGTTTTTAAAAACTTTCTGACTATATACTCACTTTCCTTATTTGTCTTTTTAATTCATGTGTAAGAATTGTGCATATTCGAGGGGTAGAGTGGGATCACTTGGTTCGTTTATATAAATCACACAATGTGCAGGAGCAGATCTGACTGACTAACATCTCCATTATCTTTGGCATGGGAGAACTCATCTCTCCTAAAGATGAGTGCCTCGGTGGGTAAAGGTGCTTGTCACCAATGCCTGACAACACGACTTTAAGCCTCTGGCCCCATATGGTAGAAGGGGAGAACTGACTCCCATAAACTGACCTTGGGCCTCCACATGAAAGAGCATGTGTGTGTGTGCTCACACACACACACACACACACACACACACACACAGTTATCTTGTGCTGAGAACACTGGAACTGAGCCCTACCACCTAATTGTGACTTGCTTTCATTACCCAGAACCACCCCCCACTGCCCTGCACCTCTCCCCATTACCCAGCACTGCCCCCCAACCCCCCCACCCCCGTTACCCTGCACCTCCCATTACTGGGCACATCCCCTCACTACCTGGTTCCTCCCCCCATTACCCGGCCCCTCCCCCACTACCCGGCACCTCCCCCCACTACCTAGCACCTCCCCCCCTACCCAGCACCTCCCCCACTACCCAGCCCCTCCCCCCTACCCAGCACCTCCCCCACTACCCAGCTCCTCCCCCCATTACCCGGCCCCTCCCCCACTACCCGGCACCTCCCCCCACTACCTAGCACCTCCCCCCCTACCCATCCCCCACTACCCAGCTCCTCCCCCCATTACCCGGCCCCTCCCCCATTACCCGGCCCCTCCCCCTTTACTCTTCAGTCACCTGCTACTCCTCAATCCACTCTGTGATTCGAACACTGTTCTGTTTCTAACGCCCACTTAGAGTGAGTTCATGTCGCTTGTCTTTCTGGGGTTGGCTTAATTTACTCAGGGGTACCCTCCAGTCCCACCTTTATGACCTATTAATTTTAAATTAGAGAACCCTATCCATAAAGCTTGAAGCTAAATTTAATCTGAGCTGGCTTCCCTCATTCTCAGCATTTCAAATTTAACGGAGTGTTTTTCGACTGTCCGCTCAAGAAAACCTCAGAGATTTTGACTGTGCTGTCAAGAGGCTGGCCTTTTATCCAAAGTTTCACGTGGCCAGGAATAGCATTTACCTTCATGGCAAATGTATTTCCAGAAGTTTCCACACTGTCACACAGCAAGCAACTGCTCCGATTTTTTATTGTTGTTTTTGTTTGTTTGTTTTTGTTTGTTTGTTTTGTTTTTTGGATTTGGTTTTTTCGAGACAGGGTTTCTCTGTATAGCCCTGGCTGTCCTGGAACTCACTCTGTAGACCAGGCTGGCCTCGAACTCAGAAATCCGCCTGCCTCTGCCTCCCAGAGTGCTGGGATTACAGGCGTGCGCCACTACCGCCCGGCTGCTGTTCAGATTTCTAAGAGAGTATGGTGTTGAAATTTCACGGAAAGACTAGATCCCCATCTGCAAGCCTGTTTCAGGTGTTTCCACCTTGTGTGGTTATATTTGGAATCGAGCCTGAGCCCTTCCTTATTCTTGGGAGAGTACCGATTTTATAGAGTTACACCCAGAAGCTTTGCGCCCAAGAACTGCCTTTCTCTCTAAGAGCCTTGGGAGCATGCGTCCCAACCCTCGAGGCAGGGGAAGGCCACATGTTCCTGATACCCGCTCACCGCGGATGCGGCCTTCCATCACCTGGTTAATAAAACACATTATCTGGGAAGTTGGTCCAGAAAAGGGCCCCATAGGAGGCGGCTTGAGAACAGAGAAGAAACGAGAACATTATCCGAGCAGCAAACAAGCGAGCAAGATCTATCACGGTTAATTATTTGTTCTTAATTGTCAGGAAACGAAGGCTGGCTCGGAGAGGGCTTAGGCGGAATCACACCAAAACCACTCTTCCCAGACACCGGAGCCAAATTTCCAAGTGAGACTTTGCATAGTCCACGAGTTAATCATCTAAACACCGGGCCCCCTCGGAGCTGCCTGAGTGAAGATTAATTAGTTTTTGAAATAATAGCTAAATTGATGCGGCGGAGGAACTCAGACTCCAAAATAATGGCTGAAAATTAGCCACCCTATTTCTTCATTTCTCTTCGCCGGGGCTCCCGGAGGACATTCATCTTTGTTGCTTTTGTAGAAAGGGCTCATTAATCAAACAGGCAGATGGGCCTTCCGAAATCTGTGACGTGGAATGAAAAACCAGGCCCACAAAACACACAGAGAAGAAAGGTGGGTGGCTGTCTGCTCCGAGCTTGTTCCAAACCCAGCCATGGCTAGGTGTTTCCGTCCAGCAGTCCCAGCAAGGCGCCAACCACAACATGCTAATCTTTTCTCCCACGCTTGAAAATGGCCTCACCACAGGATGCAGGCATTCGTGGGCCCAAAAGCTGGACTCCGCTAAGGGGATTAAAGCTAACTTCATACAGAGTCTTTAAACCAACCTATTTAAGTAAAATATCGTCTGTTTATATCCCCAACCTCCCCTCAATACAGGATGTCTTAACACTAAATTTAGCTTTTCGCTAAATTTAAGAAGAGGATGGGGCGGGGAGGGGGTGGTCTCTGAAGAAATGGGCTCCAGCTGCTACAGAAAGCCACCCACAGACTCAAGGTGCTGGCTGCCGGAAGCCTCGGGCTGACCATTTGGAACCCAGTGAGGGCCAAGGCTAGGTCTGTGGGGCACCAATATCTCGCAGAGCATCAAATGTTAAGCAAGAGCAACTCAAAAAGATCACAGATGTCATGCAGTACAACTCTGTCACCCCAGACAAGTGCCCAACTATCAGAACGCTTCAGGGAACCAGTCTTTGGCTCATACAGAGCCCACTGTCTAGAACCTCAAACTGAACACGGAGGTCTCTCCTGCTACCCAACGCCTCCCACCCTAGGGCAAGAAGCCCAGGTTTCCGGCTCCACTTAAAGATTCACCTGCTCCGTCCCCACCACTGAAGCCCGATTCGCCCCTCCCTTCTACACCTCCGCTGTATGACACAGGTTCTAGACCACACCCTCTGTCCTTCAGGCCTTTCCACGTGCCGACACCCTGGCTTTTTATGCTCTTCCCAACTTTCTCACTCGCTTCCACACACCTGCCTCAAATCTCAGTCAAATAATTCACGTTCCAGGAAATCTTCTTTGTCCCACAGATGGAATGAATGACTCCTCTGGACAAACCCACCAACCTCCCTGATAACGGGGCCAGTATTTGGCACAAGACTCCCAAGACCAAGTTCTCAGCACAAAGATTTATTTTCCCCAGAGGGACAGGGGGTAAGAAATAAGAGACAAAGACAAGAGATATGGGCGGAGGAGGGAGAAGGGGAAGGGATCAAGGGACAGGGGGTGGGGGCTGGGGGGAGGGCTATCTGTCCCAGCAGGACAAAGGACTGCCTCTGGATAGAGAGGAGACAGATGTGGTCCATAGACAAATGGCAGTTTATAAGGGTAAAGGGGGAAGCCCCGTGTTCTGATGAGGTGTTTAATTTTAATTAGAGCATGTTAATTAGGGCAATCAAAAGGGGACTTTGATTGCTGGACCTCAATACTTTGATAGCTGGACCTTGATAGTCAGCCTCAGGAGGAGGAAGTAGCCCGGATAAGGGAATAGGCCTGGGTGGTTAACTTTAGGAATACAATCTAATGTATTTCAGCAAGGCAGAGGGAATGGTGGAAAGCCATGTGTTGCGATGCTCAGGCTGGCTGGCGTCCCTTCCCTCCCTGTCAGGGGTGTGTGTGTGTGTGCAGAATGTATTTCTGACTTGTGTTTTTTATTGACACAATTTCTCTCTGCCATTAATCCCTGAGTTTTACAAGGGCAGAATATATGGCTTGTTCACTAATATAAAACGCCTCGCATACCTGCTGCATAGCATTCGCTCAAGGAACTGTGGTTGGCTAGGCGCGGGGCAAAGAGGAGGGCGCTTCCTCTGATGCCCTACCTTCTTCTCAGATCATTCCAGTTCCAGCAATTCGATTTGACTCCTAACAAGTGTGTCCCCCCACTGTGAGGCAGGGGAATGTCTTCTGTTCTCTGGCAAACTTTTCTGTCAAGGGCATCATCACTTCTTAAGCTTAGGAATTGGAAGAAGCTGGTATCTGGAGCCCTCAAGAGAAAAGAACGCAAAGGTTCGCCTGCAATCATGTTGCGGAAGTGAGAGGCGCAGAAGGGTAGGGGTTGTGGAAAAAGAAAATGGAGGAGCCTGTGTTTACTGCAGTGGCGTGGGTGGACCTCATCTCTTATGGCTGGCTTCAGCAAGAGAAACAGAGATGATAAATCAGAAGCCCAGAAGCCTCATCAGGCAGCAAAGATCCAGTCCACACACTAATTGACCTCCAGGACTGACATTGGGGTTTTGGAATTTAAATGTATCCAGATGTCCAAGCAGTCAATAATCCCCAAGGAAGCCAATCAAATTAGCTGGAGCCCAGCAGACTGTGGCCAAAAAGAAATTGGACAGAGTCTAAAGGAAATCCATTTGCAGGCTAGGACAGGAATGAAAATCAAAAGCTGGGCTTTCCGCTAGTGCTGCAGTTCCCACAAGAACACCTCCTGTTTCTAGTGGGCTGTGAACTCCGTGAGGGCTGGACTCTGTCTGCTTTTTACATGTGTAGCCCCAGAGCCCAGCCAAGCATTGGGAAGACAACAAGTCTTCACTGCTTATATTTAAGTAAATGAATCCTTCCCCCCTCCAACCGTGTGTGTGTGTGTGTGTGTGTGTGTGTGTGTGTGCCCACAGAAAACAGGAAGAGGCATCATATCCCCTAAACCAGGAGTTATAGTTTATTACGATCCACCTTCAGTGGGTGCTGGGAACTTAACTCAACCCCTCTGAAAGAATAGGTATGCTGTTGACCACTGAGCCATCTTTCCCACCTTAAAATCATTTCTTGCAACATTGTTGCTATCAGATTCTCCAGCTCTGCCTCCCTCCAGCTCCTACCCTGCAGCTGAACCTCTAGTCAATTGAATTTATATACATAATTTCCAAAGATGGCTTAGCAGTAAGTGAAGCACGGGGCTTGCTGGGTGAGCCAGTAAGTCCTTCCTAGACATACACAATAAAACCAGTCTGAGGCATCCACTGGAAAAAAACACATAAAAATGTTCAAAGCACAACTTTTTACAAGGATCCCAAAGGGGGGGGGGATGAGATGCCTGCCAATGGGAAAAGACACACAATGGATTTCTAAAGATTAACATATATGGCCGTGTCGTCATCTAATGGAGTGCAGCAATGAGAAAAGAGAGAGGACTATACATAAGTAGATATGAGCAAATATGCCACAACATGCTACATGCCAGGATATTTGCATATAATTTAATTTACATGAGGCTCAAAACCAAGCAAGACAATATATCGACAGTCCCTGGCTCACAACGATTCAGCTTAAAATTTCCAATCTGTGAGAGTGATGTGTGTCCCGTGAAGACCACATTTTACATTTTGATTTTTCTTCTCTCCTCCCCCCTCTCTCTAGATAGCAACATGCAGTATGATGATAACTTTTTGTAACTCTGGGCAGTAAGTTGGGAACTCCCCCACAGTCAATCATGCAAATGAGCTTTGAACAAGGTATAGATTCAGTATATTGTTCCGCTAACTGGTGTTTGGTAGCTAAGCAAATTGAATGTGATTTTTATTTTTAATTTCATTTATGATGCAGAGGGCCGATTTCAGGAGTCTGTTCTCTCCTTCCACTATAGGGGCTCCAGGGTAGAACCCCCTTGGGTGGAACTGCCCATTGTTAAGCTTGGAGTCAAGCATCTTTACACACTGGCTGCGTTGCTGGTGACAGTATTTGAAAGCTACGATGAGTGTGTTGGGACACAGCTATGTTAGTGGAGACGTGTCTGTATTCTGCCAGATGGTGGGAAGAGAACAGACATAGGTGGAGATTGCAATGACCAATGGGGTTAGAGAAGACATCGGGATTTTAGCTGAGATCTTACTGGGTGTGAAGTTTGCCACACTTCAGATTATATGCCATTTAAATACACTAACACTTAACAAAAGCATCATTCCAACTTGAAAAACCATTGTCTCCAGAGGCCCCCGTGTACATTTGATATATGCACTAGAAACAGCAAGTGGTCAGGTATGAGGAATGCCAGGAGCCAGCCTCAGCAGGGTCAGGTACTGAGGTGGGGCACAACTTTAGTCAGAGGAAGGTCAAAGGCTGATCTCTGACTTTGTAACTCTCTCTTACAAGCTAATGGCCTCTGGCAACTTACTTTTCTCTTGCTATTTTGTAGCTAAAAGCCCCTGGTTTCTGGCAGTTAATTCCTGCTCATAGCAGCAGGATATTGAGACTAGAAGTTAGTTGCTTGAACTGTTCTCTCTTTGACTCGAGGGCCCCTCACTGATCAGGCAAGAGGCTCAGAGTTCGATAACCCTTTGTGAGCCAGAGAGAAAGAAAAGGAAAAGAATCAGGCATGCAGAAAAAAAAAATTCACTCACTTCAGATGAAGCAAAGAAACGAAACTCCAACAAACTTTATTTCTGCTCTCAGTATTTGTACTTTATCTATAAATTACCTCATCTAACTATCAGGAAGAACCATTACAAGATAATTGATCACGTGGTTTTCTAAACACTCTTACATTCCATAAGTTCATAGTAAATTTAAGGCAATAGTTCATGTCAGAAACTGACAAGACTTAAGGAGTTACAGCAGAATTGTTTACATGTCTTTCCATTAAGACTAGTGCCTGACTGAGCATTCATTATCTGTCACTAGCTCTATAGGTTCATTATAAGTTCAAAGCAATAATTTTGATGTCACAAGTTAGTGTGGTTTTGTCAGGAGACAAATCATCTGCCTTGTGTCTTAATATTTTGAAGTTTTATATAGATAAACTAGTCATTATTTTATTTTCTGTCCTTGCACCTTCAATTGTCCATTCCCAGCTTATAACCTTTAGTTACCAGATAGTAGTCTTGTTCCTAATCTAGAAGGAATATTTTCCCATGGAATTAGCCCATGACACATGAAGGTTTAAAGAGCTCTATTTGCAGCTTTTATTCTATAGAGTGCTTGAAATTATTTGTATCAATTTATGTAGTATAAATACTATATAAACACTAAAATCATGTAGTATAAATACTACATAATAGTACATCTCCATGTTGATCTACAGTAAGTCTGACTGTTATGGTGGGCTGATGCCCAGGAATCACTAGGCTATGAAATAGTGACCAGAAAGGCATATCAGTAGCAAGAAGCAATCCTGGGATGAAGTCTCTAAGGACCCTGCATTCTCAGAGCTCACCCATTGCAACCATGCAAAATTAGTGGGTCATCTCCAGAAACCTCACTTGGGTGTCTTAGCCTTTCCTAGATGGCTTCTGACAGAGGGGTAGTAAGTGGTGGACTGTAAATTGAGAGGCAGTTTGGTTTTTGAACACTCAAGTTTGGTTTTTAAAAAAGACTAGACTCATGCAACAAAACACTGACATGGGCCATTTTTAGCCCATAGGTACTTACTTATCAACTAGTTTATGTTTGGTTTATGCAATCACCTGCTGTTGATGACACACCTAAAAGCGTAAGCCCAGTCTTGGCTACACCCTGCCTTCTCACATGGCCTCTCCTGAAAAGGCTTTTCTCACCTGAGGTCCAGTGCCAGTGTGTGCAATCACTAAAAAGCCCTGGTGACCTTCACTCCATCTGAAACTAATAACTGCTTTCTCCTTTGTACTCCACTAGACTGTCTTTCCCACAGAGTATAAACTTCCAAGAGAATATGGATTTTGCCTTTCTTAAGAATGGAGTGTTCAGCACCTAGGACAGCACCTGGTACCCATTAACCCAGGTGCTGCAAATCACTGGAATATACTCAAGAAATAAGGCTAACGATCAACAAATAAAACCTTGTGAAATTGCAAAGCTTCTTTACAGTGAAGAAAACAGTTAATTTAATGAAGAGAGCCTGCAGAGTATACAAATATCTTTGCCAGCTAGAGAGCCCACAGAGGACTCTTATCTTGAATATACGAAGAACTCAAAAACTAAGCAAAAGGACATCAAACAATGTAATCTATAAGTGGGGTAAGGAAATGGTCAGACACTCTCAAAAGGCTAGCACCCAATGGCCACTAAATATATAAACTGTTCCATCTCACAAGTCACCAGATAAATGAAAACCAAGATCACATCTCACCCTCACAGAAGGTCAGTCATTGAGAAAGCAAATGACATTAAATTAAATCACACTGTCTGATAGGAAGCAGAGATAACTAGAGGTCACATTAAGTGAACAAAGTCAGAATCTGAAGGAGAACTATCTCATGCTTTCTCTCATTTCTGGGTCTAGACTTTTTCTTTTATAGATATATAAAACCACACGTGGATGGGACCCTTGAACATTCCATCATAACCGATAGATTATAGCAATCTTATTCCAGTAGACACTGGGATGGCCCCTCTGTTCTTCAAGAGTAACATCATAGGATGTTTTTCTGAGGCCAAAGCATCACCCACTTGCTCTTAGTCTCCGCCTTCCTCTGCCCTGGATCTTCCATGTTCTGGGTTTATTTCTGTAACAAATACCCTGACAAAAAACCACCATGGAGCATAAAGGGTTCATTTGGCTTACAGTCCAAGTTTAGGGTTTATCACATGATATAGCATGTAGTTTTGGTTACCTGGCTTTTAGCTCTGGGTGGACCGTGCTACCAGCCCTCACACAGATTTCCTTGGATCCATGGATAAAAAACAACACACACACACACACACACACACACACACACACACACACCAGTTAATCTTAAAATGCCTTTGCTAACTCAATGACTGGGCATTCCTAAACCTCCCCTGTCACCCCAGGCACAATCAGATAGAGTGGCCATGGGACACTCCAACCAAAAACTCCCATGGCTGGTTGACTTTATCTCCTGTCACGACTGCCTCCTTTTTCTTCCCTGGTTCTCCCAGCCCTCCCTGTGTCCTCTTATGCAACTCTGAGTGTCTCACGCCATCCTCAGTCATTGGTCACTGGTATCTTTATTGATGGATCAAGAACCAATTGGAGAACAGGACCCAGCATCAGAACCACCCTCTAAACCATGGGGGATGTCAAGGCAGGAATTCAAGGAGCCAGTCACATCATAGCACAGCACAGCCGAAGAAACAGAAAATAAAGGCATCCTTGCTCAGTCTCTTGCCTAGGAAGCTTTCTCTTCTCTTATACAGTTCTAGACCCCAGGCCTACAGAATGGTGCCACTCACAGTGGGCTACATCTTCCTAACTCAGTTAATGAGACAACCTCCTACTGCCACAGCTGCAGCCACAGACATGCTTACAGCCCATCTGTATTCAGGGATTCCTCATGAAGACTTTCTTCCTGGGTAAGTTTAGGTTGCATCCCATTGACCGTTAAAACCACCCAGCACACTCTGCTTATACAAAGCAGTCCTCACTCTTTGGGGCTCAGGTTCTAGCACAACACCTATTTAGCCACTCGGACCTGCTTTGGGTCCATTACTGTGGCAGAGTTGGAGACAGGAAGTCTTTGGAGCACTTAGCCTGATCTCTCACAGGGCAAATTTAAAAATTTAAAAAATAAACAAAGAGGTAAATAGTAAAGAAAAAGTATAAAGCACTCAGTTGCATCTTGTCCACCTGTCCCCACCCCAAACCCCACCAAGATCAGTCCTCCTGCCAGTTCATCTCATCTGCATCACTATGAGAATGAGCCTCTCTCTGTCCCCTCTCTCTCTCTCTCTCTCTCTCTCTCTCTCTCTCTGTCTATCTCTCTCCCCCTCCCTCTCCCTCTCTCTCTCCCTCTCCCTCTCCCTCTCCTGCTGTGATATTGGCCTTAATTTACACCAGGGAGGTGAGGCGAGAAGAGGAACATGTTTCGCTCCACTCCGCCATAATGATCTCACACTGAATTTTCATGAGTTGTATGCCACTACTTCCCCTAGGAGTCTGGGATTTCCCTGATGGTACATGCTGTACCTTGCTGATCTGTACATCTAGGTATCCCTGACGGACACACAGAGGACTGGAGGGAGGCTGTGTGTCGAGGTGCTTGCTGGGTGAAGCTTGAAGGAAGAGTTGCTGCTCCTGGCAAAATGGGAGCATTTTAAATCAATTCCATGTTTGCCCCTCAGCAGATGACATGTGTCCAGAGCTCTACACAGTCACCCATGTTTATGAGACAAGAGACACAGAAATAAAGTGTGAGTGACCAGAAGCTTGGACAGTTCCAAATCATGGTTTTGCACAATCCTCTGTCAACTGCATACCTTGCTGCCCTGCCTTTAGAATTCAAAATACAACACTTGGGCTAGATTCAAGCTGCTGTAACCCCATCCTCAGGATGGAAATGTGCATGGACGCCACCCCCAGCTACAACCTAACACGGAGAGGAGGATCCACTCCAGAACAAAGAGGGCTGGAGAGATGGCTCAGTAGCCAAAGCACTTGCCTCACAAGCCTGAGGTTCTGAGTTCAGTTCCGCTCCACCAGCTGTTACCCATGGTCCCCTCCTCAGTATTTTTGCCCATCCCCCCTGTCTCACCTCCTTCCATCCCTTGGGACCCTCCTCCCACGCTGAACAGTAGGACTCACTAAAGCCCTCTCTCACTGTTGGATTGAGTGCTAGCTCTCTGCCCTGCCCGTCAGGCTCCTCCTTCAGGATTATAAAGGGGCTACGTTGTAAGCCAAAAAACTGTATATTTAAATGTGTGCCAACACTGTATATTTATTATAATAGGTGTGTTCACCACAGCCTAGCTCCTTTACAGTGTGTTTGTTATTATATAGTTAGGATAAATCACTGTTATATATGGCTAGCATGATACAGACTCGATATATTTAGTTACGCCACATCACACAGTCATACTCATGTAATTTTATATTAATTTGTAATTAGATATTACGTACTTGTCACACTCTATTATAATCTCCATTCATTACAGATATGTGTACAAGTTACTACATTCCCACTGGTATCAACCCAATTCTTCCCCAGGCTTACAGAGTTCCTGAGTCACCCGGGTGGCCTGCCTTCAGGAAGGAGAAGAAACAAACCCACCGCAACACTATGTACATGTCATGCATGCACCCACTCTCTCTCACACACACACACACACACACACACATGCACTCAAACACGCACATAGCACACACATATATACCTATGCACGCACATACACATATAAACACTGATTTCACATACACATACATACACTTAAACACACACACAGCACACAGACATACATGCCTATGCACACACATACACATGTAAATTCCAATTTCATACACACATACACTCAAACACACACAGAGCACACACACACACACACATATATATGCATGCACATATACATGTAAACACTGATTTCACACATGCACTCAAACACACACATAGCACACACACACACACACACACATATATATATACCTATGCATGCACATATGCATGTAAACATCAATTTCACACACACATACATTCAAACACATGTAGCACATACACACACATACATACTTATGCACACACTTACACATATAAACACCGATTTCACACACACACACATGACACATACATATATGCACCTATGCACACACACATGCATGTGTAATCGTAGATCTGACACATAAGTGTGTGTTATATGTGCATATATACACATTACAGCTGTGCATGTGCACACACATGCACATACATGCACACATTCAAATATACACACAGAAACACATATATCACACACAAAAACATCCCTAAACTTTATCAGATGGAAGAACTTAATAATTCTAAGTCACTGTTTTCATAAATCCTCATGGAAGCTCACCACACAGACAGTGTAAAGGCTTCATGAGTCTTCTCAAAGCCAAAACCCATGTGGCCACCACCAATTAGGAGACAGATGGATGCCAGCATCTCAGAAGATAGCACCCACCTTGACTCCACCTTATTTTTGAGACATGGTCTCTCGCTGAATCTGGAGCCCACTGAGATTGCACTAGGCTGACTGGTCAGCAAGTGCCAGACATCCCCCTGCCTCCTCCTTCCCAGTACTGAAACCACAGACAAGCACCAGCACACGTTTTTCCATAGGTGCTGGGATCTGAACTAAGGTCCTCACGCTTGGGCAGTGAGCACTTTGCCCCCTCAGCACCCTCCCCAGTCCTCACACAGTCTTGAAGGCAGGCAACACAAGCAGAGAAATTATAGAGTGCTTCTAAAGCCCCTTTCCTTCAAAGCCCGATTCTCCTAACTCACTTTCAACTCACAGACAAGGGTGTCTGTTTTGTTTTGCTGTTTCCACACAGAACCTCCTGTTGGACCAGGGCACTGGCCGTGAAGCTTTTCTCTTAAACGACATAGCACTGCTGTCTGGCTTTCTTCTCCACGCTTTTGATCCCATCTGCAAGTACTGATACTGGCATTTCTTAATCTTCAGAAAGCTTCAAGAGGAAGTTTGCAGACGACAACCAAAATTCATATAGTTTTTCCACAAGGCTCCCGAATGTTTTACTGACTGAAACAACAGTTATAGAGCCAAGTTGGCTGCTGGAGCCAAACAACTAAGTCTGGAAAAATTCAGATGATGCTGATTACAAAAAATTATCGCAGCTGGCAGGGACCCGCAAAGGCTGTGAGTTCTAAGATGCATCTGGATTCTGCTGGCGATCTTTACTTCCCAGAGGAAAGGAAGCTGCTAAGAGGGACAAGCCAGCAAACCACCAAAAACCAAACCAAACCAAACCAAAACCGGCTCCTGTGGGTCCTTCCTCCACTGCTGCCACACCTAATGTGTTCTGTTGACATCCTCTTGGTTATCTCTGCCCACCCTCAAGATCTCCATCCCCTCCAGTGGTTCTCTTTATAGTTTCATCGGCACACATACACAACGCACAGACACACACACAGAGCACACACAGCACACACACATAAACACTTATGTATACATACACATGTATATACACACATAAGATTTCTATCCCCTCAAATGGTCCTCTTTATAGTTTCATCTGCACACATACACAACACACAAACACACATACCACATATACCACACACAGCACACACACACATATGTACATGTATGTACATACATACACACATATGTATATACACACATGTGTACATATACACATAAGATCTCTATCCCCTCAAATGATCCTTTATAGTTTCATCTGCACACATAGAAAACATACACACTCATACATATACATATGTATATACATGTATGTATGTATGCACACACATGTACATGTATACATGTATGTATGCATGTGTGTTATATACACATGTGTGCGTGTGTGTGTGTGTGTGTGTGTGTGTGAGTATTGTGTGTTGCTCCATACCCTTAGCCATCAGGGTTAGCACATTAACAATAATTTGTGACTCCATCTCACCCTAGAAAGCTAACATCGAGAAAATAACAGAGGGCTATAAAAGTGGCTCAGCAGTTAAGAGCACTTCCTGCTCTTGCAGAGGACCCAAGTCCAGTTCCCAGAGCCCACGTGGCCGCTTACAACTGCCTGTAACTCCAGCTGCAGAGGCTCTGGTGTGGCGCCCTCGTCTGGACTCTATGGGCATCTGCACTCACACATGGTTTACATAGACTCAAGCAGGCACATACACATAATACAATAAATGAATGAATGAATGAATGAATGAATTCATTATACTTTTTAAAATTAAACAACAAATTTTGGAAAGGATTGTAGAGTGTGGAACCTTTGCTCACTGCTAGTAGGAGTGAAAACTGGTACACCCACTGTGAAAATCAGTATGGAGGTATCTCACATAAATAAGAACAGAAGCATCATGTGACAGAGCTCTACTATTGCTGGGTGTTTTACCAAAGGGTTCTGCATCAGCATTTCACAGAGGTCCTTGCAACACTGTTCACAACAACCAAGATATGGAGTCAGCCTAGATGTCCATCAACTGATGGATGGATTAAGTGAACAGGGTGGCGCGGGTGCATACATACATACATACACACACACACACACACACACACACACACACACACAAAATGGAGTTTTATATAGCTCTAAAGAAAAATGAAACCCAACATTTATAGAAAAATAAAACAGATTGAATAGAAAACTATTATGCTAGGAAAAAAAAAATCCAGAGTCCATGTTATTAATCACCCTCACTGTACTCCCAGAGAATCAGAATCATCTCTCAGCTTTGTCCTCTGAGTCAACGCAACTTTGTTTACAAGACGTGTATGTCTTGATATTCTCATGGAGGTGTTCTATGGAGGAGTCTTCAGGGTGCTAGCAGCCTGTACTGTGAGACCATTTCTAGTGACCCTCTCCCTCTCCCTCCCCCTCTCTCCCCCTCTCTCTCTCTTACGCTCCCCCTCTCCCTCTCTTACCCTCCCCTCTCTCCCTCTCTCACCCTCCCCCCTCTTCATCTCTTACTCTCCCTCCCCTGCCCCCTCTCACCCCATCTCCACCCTTCTCCCTCCCTCTGCATATGTGTGTGTGTGTGCGTGTGTGTGTGTGTGTGTGTGTGTGTGTGTGTATGAAGGACAAGAAGTATGAATGACCTTGAAATGTACAGTGAAGTCCCTCTGTGTCAGCTGTCCACATGCTGGGAAGCCAGCTCTGCAGGGGACGAGGGGAACATAACCAGGCACCAGAACCGGGCTGAGGGAGCCGCCATTAATCATGCAGAGAGGCCAGCGGCACCCAGGGATCATGTACCCACCAAGCAAGGAAATGTCACCCAAGCAGCACTCTCTGAAGGCCCCCTCCTCCTGCTACAAGCTACCTTCAGAAGAGCCATGTCATAGTGAAAATAAAGAATGAGACTGGGCAACAGATGCATTTGCTAACGGCCACCCATGCTGCTCTGTGCGCCACAAGCCAGCACACAGGAATCCCAACCCCAAGGGCGGGCGAATGCGGACCACCTCACCCGGTTCACCAACCCCTGCCAGCCTCGTGCAGATCCAGCTGCCTCACATCTGCCAATTGATCTGTATTAACCACACAGCTTTAGAGTCCAGGAAGGCATAGAATGTAGGAGAAGGTTGAAGCCTGAGATCTACAGCCAGCTCCCAGATCCCGGAAATGCAGGGGTGTGGTCTGACCAGACGAGGGAAGTGGGCGGTACCCGTGTCTGGCACTTTCCTTCCGGAGCCTCCCATATCTACCACGTGCATAGGTCAGGGTCGTGGTGCTCCAGGAAGCCCCAGTTTCAGTGTCTTTTCAGCTATTCAAACTCTAAAAAGTATTTTAAGAACCTATTCCACCCTAAGCATTTTGCTACAGAGAAACAACAACTCCCAGACACCCGTTTTAGGGAAGTCTTCCCCACACTCTCTCCTGTCCCCTCAAAAGCTTTCTTTCTGGTCATTTATTCTTTTTAAGAAATGGTCTTAGTATGGGTTTTATTGCTGAAGAGACACCCTAACCAAGGCAATTCTTATAAAGGACGACCTTTAATTGGGGCTGGCTTACAGTTTCAGAGGTTCAGTCCATTATCATCATGGCTGGAAGCAGGGCAGCATCCAGGCAGGCATGGTGCTGGAGAAGCAGCTCGGAGTTCTGCATCTTGATCCAAAGGCAGGCAGAGGGAGATTGTCTTCTGCGGGCAGCCAGGAGGAGACGCTCTTCTGCACGAGGCAGAGCTTGAGCATAAGATATCAAAGCCCGCCTACACAGTGACGCACTTCCTCTAACGAGACCACGCCTCCTCATAGTGCCATTTCTCTGGGTCTGAGCAGATTCAAACCACCACAGAAATGTCAGTTGCTTACCGCTCAGGGAGAATATGGGAAGAAGAGACAAAGATTGTATGAGCAAGAGGACCAGACCATCCGCTTCAGCCATGAAACCTCAACGCTAGGGTCACCCAAACAAGACCTGAATAATAATGACATCAGTTGGCATGCCAGCATGAATGGGAGGAAATCTTACAAGGTGCAACCTATAAATGAAGAGCTACAGGCTATTGATGGTGGCTGTGCAAAAGCAACATGGATTTTTCCACAGACAACCCTTCTGATAGGTTATCCAATCCAGAGTGGGCAACCCTAAACACTTGACATATGAGCAACACTAAATGGACCTAGAAGGCTGTATTTCTAGACTAAACCCAGTGGGGCAGCAATACGAAGCCAACAGTCATCCCTGAACCCTGGCATCTCTCATCACCATCATCCTTGGTCTCCATCATCCCTGATCACCATCATCCTGATCACCATCATCCCTGGTCTCCGTCATCCCTGCTCACCATCATCCCTGATCACAATCATCCCTGCTCTCCATCATCCCTGCTCTCCATCATCCTTGGTCTCCATCATCCCTGCTCACAATCATCCCTGATCACAATCATCCCTGCTCTCCATCATCCCTGCTCATCATCATCCCTGCTCTCCATCATCCCTGATCACCATCATCCCTCCTCACAATCATCCCTGCTCTCCATCATCCCTGATCCCCATCATCCCTGCTCACCAACATCCCTGGTCTCCATCATCCCTGCTCTCCATAATCCCTGCTCACCATCATCCCTGGTCTCCATTATCCCTGCTTACCATCATCGCTGGTCTCCATCACTCCTGCTCACCATCATCCCTGCTCTCCATCATCCCTGGTCTCCATCATCCCTGCTCACCATCATCCCTGGTCTCCATCATCCCTGCTCTCCATCACCTCTGCTCACCATCATCCCTGCTCTCCATCATCCCTGATCACCATCATCCCTCATCACCATCATCCCTCATCACCATCATCCCTCATCACCATCATCCCTGCTCTCTAGGAGCCTACACAGAGATAGAAAGATATTGAAGTATGTTTCACATATGTAGCTGTTTAACTGCACCAATAGTAAACAAAACGAAAAGGAAGCAGATTATTCTCATCTCTTGGTATCTTATTTTTGCTCATTTTACTGGAGGGTGGGGCATCGTGGGGGAGATTACCATTCTAACCTGCAGAACCCAAACAGAAGAAACAGTGTTCCTTGGAAGAGCAATTGAAAGAGTCAACAATGCGACTGCCAGCCAGTAAGCACCTATAATAATCCCGTCACCGTGCCAGACACATTAAATGCGTTTTCTTTAAACTTTCAAAACAAGCCTACAGGGTAAATATTATTTCCATTTTCTAAAGGAAAATCGCTAAAGCTGAGAGAAATTGTAGAGGGTGTGCAAGGTCAGGGAGCGAGGGAAGGGCAGAGTCAAGATGTTAACCCGTGCCTGCCCGAGGCCTGTCATACCCAAGTGTTATGTCAACTACCCCCAAGTGCAAAGGCCCCGTCCAGGCATCCGTCCTTGTAGACAATGCGCTCGATGGGATCATGTCTCAAATGGAACAGGAATTCCCTGTTAGTCCTTCAAGCTGGGCAGCGGTGGCGCACGCCTTTAATCCCAGGCAGAGGCAAGCGGATTTCTGAGTTCAAAGCCAGCCTGGTCTACAGAGTGAGTCCCCAGGACAGCCAGGGCTACACAGAGAAACCCTGTCTCGAAAAACCAAAAGGAAAAAAAAAAGTAGTCTTTCAAAAGCAATTCTTCTTACTGTAAACGGCTCCTTGTAAACAGTGATGTAATGACCAAAACCCTTCCATCTCCTGGCTCACAGTTATCCTTCGTTACAGAATGAGTTCAAGGTCAGCTTGGATGGTGTGAGACCTGGCCAATAGATAGATAGATAGATAGATAGATAGATAGATAGATAGCAGCAAAATTAGAAGGGAAACTTCATGATTTCCAAGACAACGTGAATTATGGGTGGCTGTTGTGGTGTGGGGTAGGAATCATTATTTTCTTACATCCCATTGGTTAGAACTTAGTCATATGATAACATACACTGTAAGGGAGGAAAAAAGGAGGTTAACTTCCTCTTCTGTTGCTATCCAAGCCACACCACTTCCTGGTCGTATATTTTAAGGTCTTTGCGAGCTCTCTCCACAGCCTTGCTTCCCCCCTGCGGTATGCAGCATGACGCCCTGTCTCTTGCCTTTCTATTTACCCTGACAGCTACTGGGCATATCACTACTCGGCACTATCATTATCCCTGCCTTCTGAGGAGGTGCGAGCCTTGCGTGGCTTTGTGCTCTCTTGTCCATGGGTTAGACATGGATGCCTCTGAAGCAGTCCTGCGGAGGACCAGGACAGCCATCCGAAGGCTGCAAAGCGTTCAAACAGAAGATGCTACTACGCCTGTGTCACCCAGAGCTTGGCCTGCAAGAGAGATTAGCAAACCTACGAGGCCATGTCAAGCACATGTCCCCCAAGGCTGTTAAGAAGTTCCCTCTCAGCTGAGTTCCGTTCATGACACCCTGAAAATATTAGGACATGAGAGTAAACCATGACTCTCCATTTCCAGCCAAATCCCTCCCTCCTTTGACATTCAAAGTAGCTAACCCATAGAATAGTATCTTACAGAAGACTTTACCAGATGTGCCTCTGTTTTCCTTATGTTACCCTTTTACACAAAGAAAGAAATGTCACTCTGTTTACTACCAGCACAGAGCACACGAGGGAACATTTTTTTTTCCTTTTGTTCCCCATTTGGAGAATGAATTAAAGGTGAGCACAAGCTAGGATTCACTGGGACACTTTTCCTGAAATGTTTATAACTGCCGTGGAAGAAAACGGGGAGCAGGAAGGGACTCCGGTGGAGAAAGACAGAGCAATTGACAGGATTAAAGGACGTGATTTTAATTTTTTTTTGGGGGGGGGGGTTCAAGACAGGGTTTCTCTGTGTAGCCCTGGCTGTCCTGGAACTCACTCTTTAGACCAGGCTGGCCTCGAACTCAGAAATCCACCTGCCTCTGCCTCCCAAGTGCTGGAATTACAGGCGTGAGCCACCACGCCGGGCTGTGATTTTAATTTTTATTAGTGTGTATGCGTTACACAAGTGAGGGGTTTGATGATGACATTTTCCACCAAATGTATCACGCATTGGCCACACCCACTCTCCATGGCCCTCCTCTGCCCCTCCCCCTCCCATCGTTGTCAACCCCTTCTCTGCCCCTCCCCCTCCCATCATTGCCAGCCCCTACTCTTCCCAGTCTCCTTCCCAGCTTCCGAGTTCCCTTATGGCTGAATTCCAGTTAACTTTGTAATCTCCAGTGCCATTTTCTGGCAAACGACATGGCTTTACTCTTCTTTGTCGCTGAGTAATACTCCATTGTGTATGTACACCACATCTTCTTTATCAGGTCCTCTACTGAGGGACGGCGAGATTGAGTCTACATCTTGGCTGTAGTGAATAGTAGTGCAGTAGGTAGCTGATGGAGTGTCTGGTATGCTGAGTTAGAGCCTTTTGAATTTGTTCCCCGGAATGATGTATGATGTGGTAAAATCACATGATCGCTCTATTTTGAGGGTTTTTGTTTTTTTTTTTAAGAACCCCATACAGCTTCCCACGGTGGCACACAAGTCAGCCTAACTGCAGGACTTTTCAGGACCGCTTTGTACTCGCATCAAACAGGGTTAGGAGAGCGGGGGGAAAGATGGCTTCTGGAGACAGAAGTATCAACCATCCCTTCAGATCGGCAGGAGATGCCAGCAGAGAGGAGCCTGCCTCGATACACTCACTCATCCTCCTGAATTTGAAAACAAAGGTGCTTACTCCACTCAAAATATTCCTGTCTTAGTTAGGGTCTTACTGTGGGCCAAGCATGTATACAAGCCATCACAACTCCTAAATAGAATACTGAATTATTCCCTGTTTGCTCTGTTATAAAGCAAAAGTTTGGGGGGGGGCTGTGGGGGGACATGTAAACCTCTTAGTTCACAGTAACAATAAACATATTGAGGGGTTTGTTTTGTTTAAACAGTGGATTCAGGGCTAATGAGATGGCTCAGTGCACAGATAGCTTGCCACCAGGCTTGGTGGCCTGAGTTCAATCCCTGGGTCCCACACAGTAGAAGAAAAGAAACAATACCCATAAGGTGTAAACATGACCTCCACATGCATGTATGTATGAGCGCACACGCAATAAATAAATAAATGTAGTTTTTAAGACCTGGATGCAAACAAAATCTTTGTTCTTCTCTCGCTCTCTGAAGTCTGAGTTAGGGTTACTCTTTGGGCATCATTTCCTGCCTGGTGGGCTGTGTCCTCGTGTCTGAAATGGAAATAATAATATCTGCCTCGTTCGGACATGGAGAGAATTAACGACAGATTCTGGGAGATGTTTAAGACACCTCAGACACGCAGCACTCCTCTCCTACCAAACTCACCGGCCACAAGCACTGTCACCACGGCGGTACACTTTCCAGATTTACATGGTGTGCTGGCTTGAATATGTTTGGCCCATGGGAAGTGTCACTAGGAGGTGTGGCCTTGGAATAAGTAGGGTTGTGGGTCCTTCGTCCACTCTGCCACAGGGCAGGCCACTTGAGGGGGAGAGGGACGGGGATTCCGGAAGTTTGACTGCGCTTACCGCACGTGGGGCGGGGCAGTTGCTGGGCCATAGGGAAGCACGGACGCACAGCTTCAGATCAAGAAAGCAAAGCGCATTCTGAGGCGTGGGACAGCTGGGGCTGGTTTGGGAGCTGGTTTGTGAGTCTGCCGGCCTGCAATGAGGCCAGGGCCGTCTGGTTCTCGGGCTCTTGGACATCCAGGTGCCTCTGGGAGCCTCTGCACAGTGGGGGCCCACAGGCTGGATCTAGCCTGGGCTGGGGTGGGGGCAGGGAGCCCCAGCTGGTCCCATGATGAGTGTCCTTGGCTTGTCAGTGGTTGGCATGGTGGCAGTCATGGATGGGAGTGCAGACAGGCCTGGAACAGGAGATTAGACAGCAGCTCTATAGGTAAAGGCCTTCTCCCAAGGCTCCCCATGGTGGATCCTGATGAAAAGAGACAGGTCTGTGGTTCCAAATCATTTATAACCATGGTGGAAAGTGGATGCATAAAACCAAACCCCACTTCTGAGGATGGGCCTGAAATTAAATACCCTTTGCAGGTAGGAATGTCTGGGAAGGGAAGCTTACTGGCTATGCCCTCCAGGCCTCTAAGTACCTCATTAGAATGGAGACCTCTGTTTTGAGCCTATGTGACCACAGGTCACGGCTCTTTTCCTATTGTCTTGGTCTGAGATGTTAGGGATACCTCATCTACATGCGGAAGGGCTTGGGGTGTTGCCCCTATGTGACTGACGGCCACAAATCTATGCAGCGAGTGACATGGGGCCTGGTGCCTTCAGGTGACTGCCCCTTCAGGGTTTCTGGGGCTTCAAAGTCTTTAGCTTAACCAAGGACCAGACTACCTCTCATGGTCCACTGCCCCCACGGCCTTAGTGAAGGAAGTAAATCGCTGTGGGGGCGGGCTTTAAGGGATCCCAGTGCTCAAGCTCCGCCCACTGTGGAAGAGACCCTCCTCCTGGCTGCCTTCAAAAGACAGTCTCCTCCTGCTGCCTGTGCATCCGGATGTAGTACTCTCAGCTCCTCCAGCGCCATGTCTGCTTGCGCGCCGCCATGCTTCCCACCATGATGATAATGGACTGAACCCCTGAAACTGTAAGCCAGTTCCGAGTTAAATGCTCTATTTTGTGAGTTATCTTGGTTATGGTGCCTCTTCACAGCAATGAAACCCTAATTAAGGCACGTGACATGGAAACATTTTTGGAGATCACCCATTATCATCACGGGGAACAGCGCAGGGCAAAGTTTGAGGAATATGAAATAAGCAAGCCTCCAAGCCAGGCGAGATGGCTCAGACCTGCAATCCCAGCACTCGGGAGGTGGGTGGAGGAGAACCGAGAGTTATCCTCAGCTACAGGCTGAATTTGAAGCCAGCCGGGGCTACTTGAGACCCCATCATAAAACAAAAGACAGAAGTACTTACCTTACCTCACAGTAAGCAACTGTCTGACCTGAGGCTAGATCTCCTGAACAGGCTTTACGTTGGGCACCCCCTTTCTCTTAGACTTCTTTGTTTCCTGCCTGCGCTCTGCAGTGTGAATACCACCCTGACACACTGATTTTTGGAAAAACAGCGTTCATCTTATGGATGCTCAGCATGGCCCATGCTCCAAATCAGACCTCATGGCTGGTGGGCTAATCAAGAAAGCCAACGTAGCTGCAAGAACGCATTCATTTCTTAAGTGTTTTGCTTTGTTTCTTTCGTTGTCTTTTCTTTTTTTTCTTTTTCTTTTTTTCTTTTTTTATGAGAAACAGCAATGGGATTTGCAGGCCAGCCTCCTCCTGGTTTAGAGAGAAGGTCCTGTCTGGAGCAGGGACAGCCTCGTAGGATTCCTTCTGGTCTGCGACACACTTCTAACAGGCAGCTCTAGCTTCCTTAGAGGGGAGCCCTTTAAAAGATGCCCGGGGAGTCACCAAAGCACAGCTCTCTTCCGGATTTATTTGTGAATTTTTTTTATTATTAGTTTCTTCAGTTTCCAACACTCTGATTTGACAGCGCTTCTTTAAACCATCTTTTCCCAGTCAGTTTAAAGCATTTAGCTCAACATTCACAGAGATGGAGCCCCCTCTCTTAACACATATTTTGCTTTTAGTGTTTAATTAAATTTTATACTTAGAACAAAATGTAAGAGGCAGATTCCACAAGCAGATGCCAGATGTCTGCCCGGCTCCCCATTGCTTTCTTCAGATTTTTGCTCAGATGTCACTTTATAGAAAAGGTTCGCTGACACTCTATTCAAAACTAACACCCTGCCCCTTCATAAATATGTGTTGGATGAATGGATAAATGTTCCAAGTGGTGACTGGGTCCCAAGGACGATACCTAATAGATCATCGACACCGTCATATTTTAAGGGGAACCTGGCTTTGAGGTCACACCCCAGCAGCCGACCAGGTAAAGTACTGAAGAGCCCACTGCACTCACCTCCCACTCCGCACCCCTGCATCTTTCAGTATATTCAGGGACACAGCCCCAGCCTGAAAGCAAAGTTTGTAGGCACAGATTATTGTCAGCCTCCATGCAGCGTGAATACGGGGGCAACATCCACCCAGAGGCCACAGAAGGAGAGATTTCTGTCTTTGTTTTTACCTCCTATGATTTTTTTTTCCGTACTGATCCCAGATATAGAGTCCTTTTTGGAGTTTACAGAATGTGGTTTGTATATGCTTGGCCCAGGGAGTGGCACTATTAGAAGGTGTGGCCCCATTGGAGTAGGTGTGGCCCTGTTGGAGTGGGTGTGGCCTTGTTGGACTGGGCTTAAAGAACTTCATCCTAGCTGCCTGGAAGTCAGTATTCTTTGCAGCCTTCAGATGAAGATGTAGAACTCCCAGCTCCTCCTGCACCATGCCTGCCTGGATGCTGCCACGTTCCCACCTTGACGAAAATGGACTGAACCTCTGAACCTGTAATCCAGCCCCAATTAAATGTTATCCTTATAAGACTTGCCTTGAGAGATGGCTCAGCAGGTAAGAGCACTGAGTGCTCTTCCAAAGGTCCTGAGTTCAAATCCCAGCAACCACATGGTGGCTCACAGCCATCTGTAAAGAGATCTGACGCCCTCTTCTGGTGTGTCTGAAGACAGCTACTGTGTACTTACATAATAAATAAATAAATAAATAAATAAATCTTTAAAAAAGAAATGAGTTGTCTTGGCCATGGTGTCTCTTCACAGCAAAAAATCCAGAGTAAGACAGCTGGCAAGTTACTTGCTATGCAAAAAAGCATGGGGACCTGAGTTTGGTTCCCAACAGTTACATAAAGACTGGGACCAGTGACGTGTGCCTGCAATCCCAGGACAGGAGAGACAGAGGCAGGATCCCTGGGGCTCACTGGACAGCAGTGAGAGGCTCTGCCTCACAAAAATAGAGACTGATAAAGGAAGACATCAAATGTTGACCTCCAGGCTCTATTCATACAACCACACACATGCACATGAACATATATGTACACACACACACACACACAGAGAGAGAGAGAGAGAGAAATCAGAGACTGCCTATTTGAATTTTTTGACTGTTCTTACCAAATCAGACAACCAGACATTGCTGCTTAGGCCACACGAAGTACCTGCCGTAGATAGCCACATCCACAGGTAAGGGCCCATAGAGCCTCTGTAGTGGTTATTCCTGGTTGTCAACTTGACTGTATCTGGAAAGAACTCTGGCCTGGATCTCAGAATGGAGATCTTGAGGCATTGTGACTATGAACCCCAGAAGACAGGGAGATCTCTGAGTTCAAGGTCATTTGGGGGACAAAACAAGTCCCAGATTCAGAGTGGTGGCACACACCTTTAATCTGGGCCACACCCTCTGCTGGAGACCTACATAAAGACATTGGAAGAAGGAAGATTCACCCTCTTCTCCTGCTTGCCTTGTGGGACTGAGCGACTGCTAGATCCTTGAACTTCCATTCACAGCTGCTGCTGACCATTGTTGGAGAGTTGGACTATAGACTGTAAGTCATCAACAAATTCCCTTACTATATAGAGACTACCCATACATTCTGTGACTCTAGAGAACCCTGACTAATAGAGCCTCCTAGGGCAGTTCCTGCTTAAAATCCAGACTAGAGCATGCTGTAATACAAAGCCTAAACTAAGATCATAGTTGGCACTGTATCATTCATTATATATCCTACAGACTACACATCTCTTAAACTGAGCATCCAAAATATAAAATGTTATAAAAGTCGGCGCCAACATGATACCACAAGTGGAAAATCTGAGACCATAAAATTTTATTTCAAAAATCATTACAGATATCATATACAATTACTTTTTGCTTCCATTGTCATTCAAATGAGGTGCATTTGAAATAAAAGCAAATTTTATATTTAGGTCTATTCTCCCACACCATAACTTATCAACAATATGTAAATTGTTCCCAAGTCTGAAACACTTCTGGCCTTGTCCAGCATTTCATTTTTTTTTAAGCAATTGATTTATTTTTTTATTGTGTGTGTGAGTGTGTCTGTGTGTGTGTGTGTGTGTCTGTGTGTGTCTGTGTGTGTCTGTGTGTGTATGTGTCAGGAGTGGCAGGTGCACATGGCATCCAGAAGAGGGTGTCAGATCCCCTAGAGGTGGAGGTATATACAGTTGTGAGCCATCCAGCATGGGTCCTGGGAATCTAACTCCAGTTCTCTGCAAGAGCCAAATGTGATCTTAACTGCCAAGGCTGTCTCTCCAGCCCTTCTTCAAGGGTTTCAGATGGGAAATACTCATCCAATATATGAAATACGGCTACATGGACTCTCGCATCCCAAAACACAGGGCACTGGCACCACAGGCTGAGGCTGTCTCCAGCCAGAACTGCACTGGGAGGAAGTAAGATTCTGTTAGCCCCTTCTCTGCCCACCCCTGGCCTTGTTCACATACCTTGGCTTGCAGGAAAAATGACCAGATGCCTGTTTGCAAGCATGTCAAGAGGCCAGACTACTGCTGGGCCACATTGGTCTGCCTGTTGTTACTAAGTCAGCTGGGACCTGTGTTCATGACACGGTACAAGACCCCCATTACTCACTCCGTCCTTCCCTGTCCAGCTGTGCCTATAAAGTGATTACTCAGCAGGGGCTTGGGACAGACTGCCAGGCTCAGAGCAGACTGGAGCCTGCGGCGTCCCTCACTATATGAAGTCTTAGCATCCAAAATATACACAGCACAATGTCAAATGCTTGGTCTAGGATATCTGGCTGTTCTAGCCATTCATTCATTCATTCATTCATTCATCATTCAGTCATTTATTATTCAGTCAGTCGTTATGCATTCAGTCATTCAGTCATTCACTCTGTATGCATGCATTCATTCATTCATCCATTCATTGTTCATTCATTCATCATTCATTCATTCATTCATTATTCAGTCATCCATTCAACAGATATGTCCTGAGGACCTAGAGATGGATAGGCCTGTGGGGTACACATAGACAAGGCCTCTGTCCTCTTGACATCTGCACACCTGTGAAGAAGATGGACACACTCACCCATGGGATGGTTGAATACATGTGAGATGTTTTCAAGCAAAGAATCAGGGCTTCAACTAGCCCGAGAAGGAAGTGATTCAGGAGACATCATTCAGTGTCACAATAGGAGTGACTCGGCATGCAGGGACAAGCCTGTCAGGCCACAGGTCCACAGCCCAAGACGATCGTGCTGTCGGTGATGATCTGTGCTGCACCTGACACACCCCCGAGAGAACCAACCGAAGGGAGGAGAGGTGTCATTTGTGGGTCTAAGGAGATGGTTCAGTCAGTAAAGTTCTTTCCTTACAGGCAGGAGGAACTGAGCTTAATCCACAGAACCACGTTAGATACAAACATACACACACATACATACATTCATATATACATACATGCATACATATATACAAACATACATACATAAATATATACATACATGATAGTTAGATACATACATAGATACATAGATAGATATGTACATAGATGATACATATATATCTACATAGATACATAGTTTCATAGTTACATAGGTTCATAGTGGTTATACAGATAGATACCTAGATAGATACATAAGTACAAGGACAGATGGATGAATGCATGGATGGATACATATATACATAGATGATAGATAGATAGATAGATAGATAGATAGATAGATAAGTAGGCAGAAGTGTTGGTACATACTTGGTGCACTGGAAACATGGAGACAAATGAATCCCAACCATTTATTTAACTCCAGATCAGTGAGAGACCCTGTCTGAAAAATAAATAAATAAATAATAAAAACAAGGTAGAGCCTGAGGAACAGAGGTCCAGCTCGTCCTCTGGCCTCCACACACAGGTAAGCATGCAACCACCTCTACGTGAGTGTGCACACACACACAAACACTTGCCTTGCGTATGATTCCAGAGGGCTCAGTTTATCATTAGTTACAATCGGTGGCTCAGTTGAGTGGCTCGCATCATCGTGGGGGGAGAAAGGGGACGGCGAGGGGGTGCCCAAGGTCATTGCCTCTCTCCTTCTCCAATTTTATTCCACACAGATCCTCGGCCTATGGGAGGATGCTGTCCACCTGTCAATCTCATCTGGAAAAGCCACACACACACACACACACACACACACACACACACTCACACATCCCAAAGCTTTGCTCTCCTCATCTGGGCTCTTTGCAACGAAATCAAGTTGACAGTTGGGATTAATTATCATAGGTATGTAAAAGGAGGCGTGGCCCGAAAACAAATGGGCTGGAGGAGAGAGAAGGGAGGTTGGGGGAGGGAGAGTTGTGAACAGGACCACCGGATGTAGTACATGAACTTGGTTCTTATTCAGTAGCTGGGAGAGACTCCTCGGAGGGCTGTACGCACGAGCGTATGAGGGTCTGATTTGCATTTTAGACATTTTAGAAAGCTCACTAAGGAAAATGGATTGGGAAAAGAAACTGCACAAACAAGAGAAGGCACTTAGCAATCCTGCATGCTTTTCAGCCTGCCAGGAAGGACCCTTTTTCTCTCCCATCTATCCATACCTCTACTTTTGCAAAGTAACAGAAAAATCCATTTGGATGTCACAGCAGTGTCAAATTGCTATAAAAACTTCTAACACGAACTCCTGGTTACTAACTCACTGAGGACTCGGGGACAGTATGCTGCTGTCACTGGTGTATGGATGACAATTTGAATATGACTGGTGTAAAATTGCATAGTCTTGGTCCCAAGAAAACTCAAAGAAGACACTTTTGGAGCCGGTGAGATGGCTCAGAAGGTAAAGGTTGCTGGCTGTCACGTCTGATGACCTCAGTTCAACTCCCGCTGTGTGGTGGAAAGAGAAGACTGACTCCCACGAGGTGTCCCCTGGTTTCCCCACACCAAAAAAATAAATAAATAAACCAATATTAATGATTTGTTTAAACCATACATTTTAAAACCCAGTTTAATGTGGGATGTTTGACCCATGTTTGGCTTGATAGAGAAAGAATATTCCCAGCCATTAAGATAAAACACAATTTGCTGCTTGTCTGAGCTGGAGGGAGGTCTATTCTTCTCCAGGTCCTCTGTCCTACCCAGCTCCTGGCCTGCCTCCAGAGGGTTCATGCATATGCCACCGCTGTGTTCCGAGTGGGACAATCTTAATGCAGAAGGTGCTGCTACAGCCCCCTGTGGTCTTCACCTGGAGAGCTCATCAGTATATCCTCTGTTGCCCAAGCCTCCCCCACCCCCAATCCTGGAACCTGCTCCACATGACCAACCTTAGGCAGGTAGATCTGGGCTGTATGAGAAAGCTAGACGAGCATAGGTCTGGAAATGAGCCAGACGCAGTTTTAGTGCATGCTCCAGGTTTCTTCCTTGAGTTTTCTCGGGGAGAGAGGGAGCAGGGAGAGAGAGAAGGAAGAGGGGGGAAGGGGAGGGAGACAGACAGGGACAGACAGACAGACAGACAGAGGGAGAAGTGATTGATAAATGATAGATTGTTATATGGATGAACAGATGACATATAGATGATATACTGATGACAGGCGATAGATGATCAATAACAAATAGATGGTACAATAGATACAGATATATGATTGATAGACAGATTACAGAGAGATCAGTGACCAGTAGACAGATAGATTATAGATAGATCAATGATAGATGATAGACTGATAGAGAGATAGGCAGATAGAGGATAGATAGGTTGATAATAGATATATGATATATAGATAGATAGATAGATAGATAGATAGATAGACAGACAGACAGACAGACATAGCTAGATAATAGAGCAATGGAAGATAGACAGACACACAGATAGACAGATAATTGATAGATTCTGTACCTTAACAGAACACTAATGTAGTACTTCAGCTGTATGTCCCACAATCACCACTGGCTTTTGGTCCCCTTGACACTTACAGAAGCAAGGCAGGGCACCAGAGGGGACTCATGAGGTCTCTCACCCTTAGATCTCCATACTTGAAGTCCTTAATGTTCAACTCGTGGGAGACAACAAAATCTAGGTCTCTCTCATCCTCTCCCTCTTTTCAGTCCTTTTTTCGCCTTTCTCCCTCCCTCCCGCCTTTCTTTTCTTCCCCTCTTCCTCCAGGGACAAAGCATACTCTGAACACACATCCCCAGGCTCACACTTCCTCCAACCCATCCCTGCCTCTGAACAGCTCATCAGTGGATTGGTCCTCCACAGCCCTGTCTCTGATATACCGCTGTCCTGAATACCAAACCTCCAACACATGAGCTCTTGGAAATGTTCCAGAACCAAACCATAATGGGGCATCATTATAGAATAAGATGACGGTATCTCCCGGGCCTAAGGGTTCTGAACACGGGAAATCACGATGGTTAAAATGAATAGCCTCTTCCGAATGTTCCCTGGACGGTCTCGGGTAAAGAATGGACCTTCTCCGTCAGGTGGAGGGTGTTCATGAAGCATCCAGTACGCCCCCACTTTAATCTCTGCCGTTTATAACCATCGGGGAAATGCTAAGCTACAAGCGAGGATGCTGTTCTCCGGGAACCACTGGCATTTGAGCGTCTGAAAGAGCTGCCAGCCTTGAGGGCTTGATGGATGGGGAGGCTTGAGGAGAGCGTCTGAGTTAATTGTTCATTGTATCAAGTAATTACGCAGCATTCATCCATCAACACGGCATGAAAGGAGGAAAGTCTGATTCGGGATGCGGATTCTCGGGGCCCTTGGCTCTCTTTCACAACCCTGGGCAAGTCTCTTCCCCGTTCCAGGCTTCCTCAGCAAGGCACCCTCATGTAAGGAGGCCGCACAAGGGGTCTCCAGCCTGGATCCCTAGAACATTGTTGAAACACATATTAAAGGAAAGGTCCCTAACATCCATCAGATCTTTGGAGAAATCCTGTGGTTTGGAAATGATAAAGGTCACAGAAATGAGATAGGGATGGGCACACAGGGGAGCTGAGAGGGTGAGGGCTAAGGAGAGGGGCTGAGGGGTGGGGCTGAGGGGTGGGGCTGAGGAGTGGGATGGGTTTGGAGCTGAGGGGTGGGGCTGAAAGGGGCTGAGGGGTGTGGCTGAGGGGTGTGGCTGAGGGGTGTGCCTGAAGAGGTGTGACTGAGAAGTGTGCTGAGGAGAGGGGATGAGGTGAGGGGTGGGGCTGAGAGGTGGGGCTGAGGATGGGTCTAAAGACTGGGGCTGAAGGGGTGAAGCTGAGGGGGTGAGGTTGAAGAGAGGAGATGAGGGGAGGAGATGATTGGATGATGAGGAGCGGGCTGAGGGAGTGAGGTTTAGGAAGTTGGTGGGGCAGGATCAGGAAAGATCTCACCAAGCACACTATGGAGCTTGGCAGGCACTGCAAGGGAAGACAGAATTCCTTCCATTTTCCTGTTTCTCCCTGTCCTGGGCTTGCAGAGAACAAATGCCAGAATATCCAGGGACAGGTCAGCAAAGTCACTGATGCCCTGACTCACCCAACGGGCACCGGCAGAGGGGCAGCCATGTGCCAGGACCTGAGGCTCAGGAGTCGGATGCGGTGAAGCAAAAGAGTGAGCAGTGCAGAAGGCAGAGGGCTGCATGTGTTGTTGTGTTCACATGTATGCGCTCACGTCTGCATGCATGTCTGCGCATCTCTATATATCTTTACATGCTTATGCCTGTGCTTATCCACATCTTATAAACATATTGGGTATATATGGCTGTGTTTGTGTTTATTTGTATGTATCTGAATGTGACTGTCTCTTCATCTTTCTGTGTCTATGTCTGTGAGTCTATATGTCTTTGTGTGTATGTGTGTGCACGTACATGCGTGCGTGCGCGCGCACGTCTGTGTGTGTGTGTGTGTGTGTGTGTGTGTCTTGGTCTCTACGTGTCTATATGTATCTATACATTTCTCTGTATGTCCATATATCTTTGCATATGTAGAGATATGTTTTTTAAAGATTTATTTATTTATTATATGTAAGTACACTGTAGCTGTCTTCAGACACTCCAGAAGAGGGTGTCAGATCTTGTTAAGGATGGTTGTGAGCCACCATGTGGTTGCTGGGATTTGAACTCAGGACCTTCAGAAGAGTAGTCAATGTTCTTAACCACTGAGCCATTTCTCCAGCCCGAGATGTTTGTTTCTATATGTATATGTGTATATATCTTTATATGTACATGTGTATATATGTATGTTCTTATGTCTGTTTCTGTGTGTCCATATTTTTGTATGCATGTCTGTATATTTGTATGTATGTATATATAGGTGTGTCTGTCTCTCTCTGTGTGTATATACTTTTATATGTGTATATGTGTGTGTGGTTTTTGTGCTTATGTCAAGTGTGTCTATATATCTTTGTGTATATATGTGTGTATATATTTGTGTTTGTGTGTGTTGCTATATCTTTGTGTGTATATGTGTGTCTCTGTCAATGTGTATCTGTGTGTGTACATGTGTGTGCATGTGTGTGTGCATGTGTGTGCGCGTGTGTGTGTGTGTGTGTGTGTGTGTGTGCTTCAGTCCTTGCATACCTACATTTCTAGAAGATAGAAAGGAGGGGGGAAGGGCAGGAAAATAAGATGTTATATGTCTATACGCTAATGAGACCAGGACAAAGAACAGAACAATTTTTATAACACATTAACATAAATGTTTTATCATAGTAGACCTGGCTCGAACGTTAAAGTATCTTTTCTAAGCTGTGAATGGTTCTTTTTCTTTTCTAAATTAATTGTGTCATATTTTGCTTAAAAGAAGAGATGATAGCTGGAGAGATGGCTCAGCAGATCAGAGCACTGACTGCTCTTCCAGAGGTCCTGAGTTCAATTCCCAGCAATCACATGGCGTCTCTAAACTATCTGTAATGGGGCCTGATGCCCTCTTCTGGTGTGTTTGAAGAGAGCACCCTGACCACATATGGTGACAGTGTACTCATATACATAAAATAAATAAATCTTGAAGGAGGAGAAGGAGGAGGAGGAGGAGGAGGAGAAAGAGGGAAGGAAGGGACAGTGACGGGACAGATACAAATGAGCCAAAGGAGGTGTGGCCTGCACCCCAGCCTTGGCCACTCCTTCACCAGGTGTGTGTGTGTGTGTGTGTGTGTGTGTAGGGTATGTGTAGGGGTATGTGTGTGTGTTTGTGTGTGTATGTGTTTGTTTGTGTGTGTGTGTGTGTGTGTGTGTGTGTGTGCGTGTATGTGTGTGTGTGTGTGTGCTGCACAGGTCACACTTTGAGCAAAACCAACCTTATCTGGCCCTGGCTCCTCTGACTGCTCTGTCTGGCACGTTTCCTTTGGAGCTGCTAAATTGGGCATACCCTCCAGGGACTAAAATAATCAGGACAGAAAGAAAAAGCACCCAGTCAGTGAGTCTTTGATGTCTACCAGACACGATGCTGAACATAGCTGAGCTACATTGACTCATTTATAAACTTCATAATAACAGCTGGGGTGGTGGCTCACCAGGTGCTCGCACAAGGACCTGAGTTCCACCACCACCCCCCAGCATCCATGATATAGAAGTGGGGCTTGGTGGCAGCCTGCTAGGCCAGCACTGAGGAGACAGAGACAAGCAGAACACTGGGGATCACTGGCCAGTTAACCTAACCAAATGGGCAAACTCCAGGTTCAGTGAAAGACACAGGATAAGTTGTACCTGAGGAATCATGTACATGCCCAGTGCATACACATGCAAATACATACATACATACATACATACATACATACATACATAGTTTCCTAATAACCCATGGCAGTGGTTGCTTCTTCAGTATTCCCATTTTACAGGTGGTAGGACTGAGGCACAAAGGGTTCAGGGAACTTTATAGGGAGCAGTACAACTTGCAGAGCAGATGAACCTTGGGTCTGTCTCAAATGCTGCACCCCTGGGGTACCCAGCAATTCTCTACCTACGCTTGGCAGCACTGGGTGAGTGTCTTGACCTCTCTGTTTTCCAACTATGCTGTGCAACTTTAGATTAGTCACCTGCCCTCCCGCAATCCTGATGGCTCAGCTTAAAATGGAGCATAAAGCACTAGGCGTCTCACAATGGAGGAAAATATTCTGAGGTCGAAGAAGATGCTGGCTCTGAATGGGCACCTGCTTTTCAAAGTCACAGTGAGGTGGTGATTGTTGGCTCTGTAAGTGGAAGGGGTTTGCCTTTGATCTTAAATAGATAGGGGGAGATTCTGGCCTCTGCGGAACCCCACTGTGTGAGGGACTAAGGCATGTAACAGAGACACCACAGAAGGCTCAGAGCGCTGTCTTCAGCGATCATGGTATATTAAGTATGGGACTGGAGAGACACTATCTCCCCACCACAGCACCCACCCGCTTGTCTCTGGCAGAAGCTCAGACTGGGCAGGGAGGGCAGAACATAATGATGGAGGACAGCGCCCCTGACCCCGTACGGTGGCTGAGAGATGCTCCCAGCCCCCATCTGTTCAGGGAAGCACCCAGGAAGGTGCTGTGTCCGGCTCCATGTGGAAACAGCATTTTCCATAAGGGAAAAGTCTAGTGAGGACAGAACTTGTGTGCAATTTGGAAAATGACCGAGGACGTGGCTGGAGTATCTTCCCTCTCTCTGAGCCTGGATAAAAACGGCTGCACCATCAGGACCTATTTGACACTCAGCAAACACCACATGGCTCCCCATCCGCCCTCCCTTCGGCGCTGTTTGAAGGTTTCCCAAATGGCCCTGTGTATTTGCCTCGCTGCTGGAAAATGAATCCGAATGGGACCCAAAAGGATACTGTTATTCTAACCTCACTTGTGATGATGTTAGGTTCATTGGAGAATGTGTCTAGTTAGCTATTGTCTCTGTCTTTTCCTCTGCCTCCTTTTACCAGGGTTCCAGAGACAGGGCTGTGGATGGTAAGGCAAAGTCCTTACACTCATGGGAAGCAAAGCACCAGAGGCAGAGAACACTGCCAACGGTGTGGCACTGCCCCACAGAGAGGCCAGGGATGACCTCACTAAAGACGGCAGAGGCATGAGGAGTCAGAAGGGACGCGTGCAGGGAAGGGGGTCCTGGAGGGATGGAGCCGCTGGTCCCGAGGGAATGATGGGGCAGCTGAAATGTGCAGAGGGTTTCTCAAAAATCAAATGTCCTCAAAGCCAATGGCCAGCGCTCTGGAGTCTAAGTATCTGAGTCACATGATCTCGTTCTCCCAGCTTTGTAGAATGTAAATGGGAAGAGTGAGAAACCGAGACAGCAATACAAAAAAAAAAAAATCCTCTCCATGTAAGAAGCGATGCTAAAAATGAAGACTTTAGTTATTAAAACCACATGCAAGGATATAAAGATAATAATTTATAAATACCTAGAGATTAGAACCAAGCCAGACACCCATCAACTGTAAAGCATATGAACAAAGTGTATTAAACTCATGCGGTGGAATACACAAATTGTATTAAATTCATGCGGTGGAATACTACACAGCAACGAAAAGGGAAAGACTGCCACTATTCACAAAACTGTGAATAAACTTCCCTGGAGACACAATACGGAGACTACAGCGTTGTAACAGTGATTCTGTTTACAGGAAGCTCTGAATGGGCACAAATAGTCTTTGGTGAGGAGGGCTATGGACACCTCATCATTGTTGGGGCGACTGTGAGTGGAGGGCACAATGAAAGTCTGCTAGGTGCTAAGGGATGCTCTCCCTCCCCGTCCATGGGGTGGTTGTGCGAGCGCATTCATCCATAAAATCCACCCGGCTGTGCCCTTCAGACCTATGCCGACAGTGGCACCTGCTGGATCCCCATTTTAAAAATGAAGAAAAGCATTGAAAACAAAGAAAGAAAAACGATGGTGGACATGTCAGGCTATCAGCCATGCAGCGAAAGAAAAGGGGGTGGGGGTGGGGGACTTGGGAGGCTGAGCCCAGCCATCCCTGAGCAGTTTGTCAGAGAAATTGGTCTCCTGGGGCTCGTTTCATAACCGGTGAGTGGGACACTCTCTCACAGCAGATGTCACCGCAAAACCGAGGCAGGCCCCACGGCAAACACAGCCCAAGAGAATTTCCCAGGAGTGATGGAAAGTTCTGGCAAGAGCGCTCCGTGGCAGACTCCGGTCCCCAGGCAGAGCTGTGGGAACCAGGATGGCAGGGCCACGCTGGAACCCTCTACATTGTCCAGAGAGCCGCAGGCAGCGCTGGCTGGTTCTGAATGCCTTTGAAAGTCAAGTTTCCCAGCATGCCTCGCCAGAAGGGCAGGAGGAGCCACAGGCTGAAGCTCGCTGCTTCTTTCTGGACTACGCAGCAGGTCCCACACTCCAATTCGCATCCACGTGACAGCAAGGGCTAGTTTGAGCCAGGCTACCCTGTCACCCATGGAAACTGGATGCGGTAACTTGAGACTCTTGTTCTTCCCTGTGTCTCTTCAGAATCTAAATCAAGCATCCTCCCATCGGGTCATAAAACTCATTAGGGGAAATGTTTAAGTACCAAAACGAAAGAGGAAATTATATCTTATGTGCAATATAAATGCCCCTGTCTTCACCCATCTTCTTCCACTCAACGATGAGTCTTGGCTGAGGGTGTGGTTCAGCGGGGACAATGCTTGTTTAGTACGCAGGAAGTCTTGGGTTCGAGGCCCAGCACCGCATAAGCCAGGCGTGTCGGTTCACACTTGTAATCCTAGCATTCAGGAGGTAGAAGAGAGGACCAGGACTCAAGCTCACACAAGTCCAGCGTATTCTACAAGTGATCTCATCTCCACGGCCTTCCGGTATCAGTTAACATCTCTCAAGTTAGTTACCTTTCTTAGTCCCATAACAAGAGAACAATCCGCAAGGATTCCCTTCATGCGCTGTGGTGGTCCAAGCTTCTCTTTCAGTGTGATCCCAGACGCCTACCTACCCCATGCTTTCTGTTAGGCTAGAACCCCTGTTCATCCCCTGCACAAGCTGGGAAACCCTGTCTGCCCTCCTTCCCCCAACCCGGATGACACAGAGAAACCCCGCCCACTTGGAGAAAACTCTAACACGTCGTCACTGTCACTCCCCGTCTCTGTGTTTCCAGCAACCCACCCAAGAGTGGGCTCAGTTTCTGACCATGTGTGAACACAAGCCCAGCTCTATAAAAGTCCCTTGCTTTACCCTGAAGTGTGATTTCGCTGACCTGTGAGATCGGTGAGCCCACCCCAGAACTTCCTCCTAATAAATCTGTCTTCATCTACTTTTGTTTGTTTGGTTTTGGGTTTTGTTTTTTTGTTTTTTGTTTTTGTTTTGTTTTGAGACAGGGTTTCTCTGTGTGGTCCTGGCTGTCCTGGAACTCACTCTGTAGACCAGGCTGGCCTCTAACTCAGAAATCCGCCTGCCTCTGCCTCCCAAGTGCTGGGATTAAAGGTGTGTGCTACTACTGCCCCGCTCATGTCCATCTTTTAAAAAGTGGGTTCTGGTGGTAAAACTCAGGTCTTCATGCCAACCATTTTTCCCCATGGATCCATCCCGTCAGCCCCACAATCCAATGGGTTTTAGAACAGCCACAGAGTCAAGCAACAAATTTCATCTTCGTCAACCGAAATGGAAGCCCTGTCCCCACCAGTCGTCCATCCCCCACCCCATCCCCTTGCCTCCCACCACGATCTCTCATGTATATTCTCGATAGATTTCCCAGGTCGGGATTTTCACAGGAACGGAATCATGAAGTGGATTTCTGTGACCGACTTTATTGGAAGCTGACCCCTGAGGTTCCAACAATTTCATCTGATCCTTGGGGGGTGGGGGGCGGGGCCCCGAAGGTGAGTGACAGGGGCAGCGGGTCAGGGGGCGGGGCTAATAAGCTCTATGCGGACCTTCAGACACCCTGGTTCTTGTTTTCGCTCACTCTTCTGAGGATGGGCATCACGTGTCTCTGAGTTCTGGCCTGCGAAGGAGGCTGCTATAAACGTGTGCGTACATGCTTTAAGCGGATGTCCGTTTAGCAGTACTCTTCGGTGTATATCTGACAGTCGCGATGCTTTCTTACCACGTGGAATTTTTATTTCCACTCGTTTAATACACGCCCTTGGATTTATTTAGACACCACCGCTTATCACATTACATATCATTCTGCACGTACTTCTAGGGAAGAGAATATTAAAGCCGAGCGCACTGAGAGCACATCCCAAACTGCCTCGCCTTTCCTCACGTCCTCCCTCCCGTCCAGGGTAGCCTTAATCTCACTGTGTAGCTGAAGATGACTTTGAACTTCTCGTCCTCCTGCCTCAGCCTTGAGAGTACTGGTTTATACCATGCTGGAGTCACACCCAGAGCTTAGAACATGCTCAGCAGGCCGACTACCCAACTGGCCTACACCCCAGTCCCCATGGCTTTTTTCTTTGTTTTTTTGTTTGTTTGTTTGGTTGGTTGGTTGGTTGGTTGGTTTGGTTTGGTTTGGGTGTTTTGGTTTTTTGTTTTGGGTTTTTTGAGGTTTTTTTTTTTTTTTTTTTTTTTTTTTTTTTTTTTTTTTTTGGTTTATATAGAGAATCATTATACATCCCTGGATGGTCTGCTACAATGAATTACAGAGCCCGGGTCTACTTTTGAACTTGCAGTCATCCTCCCGCCTCAGACTTTTGGGTGCCGCAATTACAAGCATTCGCCACCACACCCAGCCCCAAATTATCAACAGCTTGTGTGGCCGAATGCTCTAAACAAACCTTTTCCTTCTCTACATAGTAACTTTTCAAATCACAATTGCCAAGATTAACGTTTTCCTATAAGATATTGTCCTCTGCTCCCCGGGGGTGGGGTGGGGGGACAACATTAGAGACCTAGGGCACTCTCAAAACTTAGCTTCAGGCTTGTTTTCTGCTGAGGACACCCTGGTCCTGGCTGCCACTGACTAGGGTACAGCAACTTCATAGCAGCGTCCACCGTAAGACATACCCTGTTTCCAAAGAAGTGAGTACGTCACAGCACCCGTCTTAACACTCATGATGAGGGCACAGCCGCACCGTGCACACCCGGTGTTCTAAAGGCTGGGCGGGGAGGGAGGAAGCCAGTTGGCTATTGACGTTCCTGAGTTCAGTCCTAGGTACCCTGTTCCTGCAGATGAATGCCTGGCCTCTGACACCAGCACGCTGAGTCATTCTCCTGACTTAGTGGGTGACTCACCTGTACCCCACAGGGTGGTGGCCTAAAGGAGGTAGTAGGTCAGGTAGGCTACTATCTCCCTGCCCCATAAGCTGCCACCTGGCTCAAATGTCCTGCCACCTGCTCCGGTGCGATTAGCCTATAAGCGTCTACCCATGGGTATGAAAACCTTCTCACTGGTTGGCTGGGCAAGTTTCCCGGTGTTTCTCATCCCATGATCTCATCAGTGAACTGGGGAATACCATCCCCCAAGACTGCTGTGAGAAGGCTTCGAATCACCCTTTTGAAGCGCGGAGCTCAGCTAAGTGGCCTCAAAGAGGGCCTTGTGAGACCCCGTAGTGCCCTTCCAGACAAGCCTACCTTCCAAGATGGAGTTCCAAGAGAACTCCAGCAGGTTGCACCCACTGCTGGTGAATCCAAAACCCGGTGAGTGAAATCAGCTCCTCCCCGATAAATAAACCACCGCAAAAGAGCCACGTGCATCCCCGCAGCATCCGCGGGGTCTGAATTATATATAACAAGGCGGCGAAAACCATTTATCCCAGGCACAAGCAAGTCAAGAACGGAGAGTTCTCGGGCACCAGCGACAATTTCCAGATATTGCCAGCTTTATCAAAGCAGTAAGGCCCTCCCGAGGAGCACGCCCTGCAGGGTCAGGGATGCCTTGATCAGGACTATTTGTTATTGGGGGAGAGGAATCGCACGCTCCCCACCCCCTCCATTCCCACACCTCCTCTGCCTGCTCCCTGAGGCAGCCGCTTCTCAGCTCAGGGATGAATGAGGCAGCCACCAGCTCTCAGCCTTCTGCTGGGGGGGGGGGGGCGCGGGGCGGCTACAAGCGGTCCAGAGGTGCTCCAACGTCCAGAGAGACAGAGGAAATGGGACTGCCACTGGGGAAGGATGTGAGGAGACAGAGGCACTGCTGGTTAGAGCAGAGTGCTCAAGCGAAGAGCTGGGAGGAAGGGGGGAGGGACAAGCGAGAGGGAGGGGAGATGGGGAGGGGACAAGGAGAAGAAGGGAGAAGCATGGTGGCACACACCTGTAATCCCAGCACTTGGGAGGCAGAGGCAGGTGGATTTCTGAGTTCGAAGCCAGCCTGGTCTACAGAGTGAGTTCCAGGACAGCCAGAGCTACGCAGAGAAACCCTGTCTTGAAAAAACAAAAACAAACAAATAAACAAAAACTACACACACACACACACACACACACACACACACACACGCACACACAATGGAGTACTATTCAGCCATTAAAAACAATGAATTCATGAACTTCTTAGACAAATGGATGGAACTGGAGAATATCTTCCTAAGTGAGGTAACCAAATCACAAAAGAACACTCATGGTATGCACTCACTGATAAGTGGATATTAGCCTAGAAGCTTAGAATACCCAAGACACAATTCACAAATCAAATAAAGACCAGGAAGAAGAAAGGAGAGGCCCCTGGTCCTGGAAAGGCTCAGTGCAGCAGTGTAGGGGAATACCAGGACAGGGAAGTCGGAAGGGATGGATTGGGGAACGGGGGAGGGAAGAGGGCTTAGGGGACTTTGGGGGGAGGAGGGGGATCCAGGAAAGGGGAAATTATTTGAAATGTAATTATGGCAAAAAATATGGCAATTATAATGGCCAAAAAAGAGAGCAACCCTGGATCTCTGGGGGCGGGGGGGGGGGAGGAGAAGGGAGGAGAGAGGGGGAGGGGAGAGGGAGGGAGAGGAGAGAAAGGGGGAGTGGAGAGGCAGGGAGAGGAGAGAGAGGGGGAGTGGAGAGGCAGGGGAGAGGAGGAGGGGGAGGGGACAGGGAGAAGGATGGCGTGGGAGAGGGAAGAGGTCAAGGGAGGGGAAAGGGAAGGAAGGGAAAGGGCAGAAGAGGGAGGGAGGGGGAGAGGGAAGAAGGAAAGGGGAAAGGCGGGGAGGGGGTGGAGCTGGAACAATACCTAGCCCCATCAGATGAGACTTCACTGAGCCCCTACCACCCGCGTCTGTCTTAGGGGCACACGTGTCAACAGCTTGCACCTGTGACCCTCTGTGGACCTAGGCTACTTTTTCTGCTGTTTTCCTCATTTAAAAAAAAAAAAAAAGAACAACTTGAGGAAGAAATCTGGGATCACAGTTCAGGGGTACAGGTTGGATCATGGAGAATTCAAGGCAGAAGGAGCCAGGGGCAGTCCGGTGCACTCGCTGCTCTTCCAGAGGGCCTGAGTTCAGGTCCCAGCACCCGGGGCAGGCAGCTCTCATCCGCCTGTAACTCCAGCTCCTGGGAATCCAGTACCCTTGTCGGGGACACACATAACCTACAAAGAGATGCTATACACATGCTCAGCGATCATCTTGTCCTCAGCAAAAAGCCCCTGATCTGCCCTCAGGACCCCATGACGTCCTCTTTTGGGTTCTGGGGAAACGATCTCAGAGGAGTGTGGAGAGAGAGGTGATTTCTAAGGATCCATTCCCGAGTGAGGAAGGGTAGGTACACAGTCGGATTCAGGGACGTGACATCGTGACCTCCATGACCCTTTCTCCTCCTTAAACAGCTTGGAAGCATCACAGCCCACTTGTTCAGAGTCAGGCTGGAATGCTTGGGCTGTGATCTTAGCCTCTGGGTGCAGGTTGTCCTGGAACAAACAGGAACTTGATCGGGGTATCACCCTGCAGGCAAGACAGACCTGGAAGGAAGGGACAGCTTGTGGGGGGCTATCTCCTACCATACTCTGCAGCTGGAGAGCAAGCCCTTCGCAAGAGGAGGGGGTGCATGGCCTCTCTCCATGTCTGCAATGACTCATCTTTCTTCTCTGCCCAGATGACAGCCTCCCTGGGGCCAAGGAAGCATGTCCGGCATGTCTGTCCTTCCTTCTACATGTTGACCAGGGTGTCACTGCTCCAGTGAAAATTCAACGATCCACTATGCAGTGTATAAATGGAGCTTTAAGGGCCATCAGTGTGGCGCTGGGCAGCCAGGCCTCCTGACCACTTCGGTCATGACACAGCATCTGCAAGAGTAAAAATAGCCGTGGGCCAGGAACACCCGTTTGAGCCAGATACTGTGGTAAGCAGTTTCTAAACATCAGCGCGGTGGGTCCTCACAGCAGCTTTCCAAAGTAGGTACAGGCTTTCCACGGAGCAGAAGTTCAACCTACGAAGCGGGGGTCTGCCAAGGACACAGAAGTGGGCACTGAGAATCTTCTATCAGCTCAGTCTTGAGAATCTCAGAGCCTTGAATTCTGGTCACTCTGCGCGATGGCTAATATTGTCAACCAAGAGACAAGCCTGTGGGGCATTACCTAGATTAAGACCATTTGACGTGGAAAGCCCCATCTTAACTGTGGGGGCACCATTCCACGGGCTGGGGTCCTGGATCGAATAGAAAAGCTGACTAGCAGCAGTCATCTCCCGTGGACGGGAATCCACGTTCTGTCCCTGCCGTGATGAATTGCATCCTCAAAGTTGCGCCATGATAGATAAAACACTTCCTTCCTCAGTTTCCTCTGTTCAGCTATTTTGTCCCAGCAACGAGACAAGAAACTGGTACATTTCTACTTCGCAATGTAAGTTAGGGGCGTGCCCCGACCCCGGCAGGAAGGAGAGAAAATGGGACCCTTGCCTAGTGATGGAAGGTTGAGCCACCCCCACCACGGCGCCCGGACTTGCGGGAAGCACTTCTCCACATCTGTTCTCAACATCTTGATGCTGCAGCGAGAAAACCTCAAGCTTCCTGTCTGCTGGAGGGGCTTCCCTGGCAGCTTTCGGTCCGCTGTGTTTCTACGACGGGGTCGCAGTGGACACAGTCTTTCCTGAAAGATGTTAATGCGTTCGGCTGAGTGACAGCCTGAGCCTGGCAGGTCTGGGAGCCACCAGCAAGGTGACTTTGTGCTGCCTGGCTTTGATCCATAATATATTGACTCCAGGATTTAGTTCTCAGAAGGTGCGTGCCCCTGTTTTTTTGTGTTTTTTTTCTCCCTTATTTATTTAAAGACAGGATATCATTTATCCCAGACTGGTCTCAAACTGGGCTGTGTAGCTAAGGGTGACCTTGGACTTCTCACCTTCCTGACTCTGCTTCCGGAATCCTGAGGTCATAAGCATGACCACCACAGTAGGTTTACACAGTGCTAGAGATGGAACCCAGAGCTTCAGGCATGCTAGACAACTGAGTCATATACCCAATTCCATTTTTTTTCAAGGCAGGGTTTCCCTGTGTAGCCCTGACTGTCCTGGAACTCACTCTGTAGACCAGGCTGGCCTTGAACTCAGAAATCTGCCTATCTCTGCCTCCCAAGTGCTGGGATTAAATGCATGCACCACTACTGCCCTGCCATTTTTTTGGCTTATTAAGATTGGGTCTCTTGTAATCTAAGTTGATTTCAAACTTGCTCTGTAGCCAGAAATGACCTTGAACTCCTGATCCTCCTGCTTCTGTCTCCAGAGTATAGTGCTACACCTGGCTACTCTCTTTACTTCCAAGTGCAGGAGAAAGCATTAGCGAAGCTCTTGAGATCAGCAGGAACTTGGCCAAGGTGACAATCTTCACCATGTGAACTCCAGGTTGTTGGAAAATTCAAAGCCAGTGACTGGTGGGGAAAACAAAACATCTGTAGTAGCTAAAAAGACAGTCCTCTCACTGCTATACATTGTAGCAATTTCCTCCTAGATAAAGCATCCATCCTTCAGGGACCCTGATTAGAATTCAGGAAACAAACAACACAGAGTCTTCAGGAAGTCCCTGAAACTCACCAGACTCATGGGTCCCTCCCTTCCCAATGCTCAAAGACACTGTTAGAAAATCTGAGCTGCCTGAAAGAGGCTCAGACCAACTGCTCTCCCTGGAAAGCACACATTCCAACTTGTCAGGCTGCCTCCAGGTTTCCAGCTTTCATGAGCCATCCCTCGTGCTGGGAGGGGCTGTGGTGATAGGGCTGTTCTTGAGTCATCTCTGCCCCTGTAAATCTCTGCTCCCTAATAAAACTCATCAGTTCACCAAGTTGGTGGTATCCATGCTTTGGTCTGTCTCTATTCCCCCCTATCTGGGGTGAGCAGATGTTTATCAACAGCTCCCAAAGAACTGCGTCCATCACACAACACATTGTCATAATCAAATAAGTCTGAGATGTAGGTTGTGACTTTTGTGGTAACAAGCAACATAAGCACCTTTAAGCAAAGAAAGATGCCTGAATCCTGAGGGTCTGATAGATTCCAGCCATGGAAAACCTTGTCAGCTAAACCTGTCTTCTCATCCCCTTTCAGCCCTGATGCTCGGCTGCCTTCCCGTCTCAACAAGACGACTGCTTGCAACTTCACAACCATATCCTCTTGTGGGCTATATGTATTTGTGGGCTCATCTCCCCCCAAATTAACCAACGGTCCCTCATTCGATGCTCAGTGACCCAAGTTTGCGCGGTGCCCAGCACTAACTCACTGTCACAGCTTAGGCACCGTAGTAATGTGAGTGGCTACAGCTGGTTGCAGGATACCCAAGACCTAAGCACAAGATTGAGAGCCTTGGGAGCTGCCTCCAGAAGAGAGGATTCTGGGTGAGGAGTCTCAACCGCACATGGCTCTGCTGTGCAGCAGGGTTCTGACCCTTTGCCCTTGCTGCCCTCTCTGCATCCCTCATTTCACAAACACGTCTTGTGACATGAACTATCACCTGATCAGGTGCTTCGCGTAGTCATCAGAATTGTTCTGATTGTCCATCTCAAGGACAGTCACAGTCTGTCGAGATCCTTGAGAGAGGCTCTGATTGGCTAAGCTCATGAACCAATCAAGCCTTAGCCGATTCTTCAGTGAGATACTGATTGGCCCAGCTTAGGGCCAATCAGTCCTTAGAAATTCCTAAGAGTGGCTCTGATTGGTCCAGCCTATGGACCAATCAAGCCTTAGCAATTCCTCATTGTGATTCTTATTGGTACACCTCACAGTCAGTCAAATCTAGTTCTTAGCCTAGTTTATAGAATCACTTCCTCTACCCCTGACTGTGGCTTGTGGGGGACGTGGGATGGGGGTGAGGAGATGAGGGTTGGGGAGTGGGAGAGTCGGGGGTGGGGGGAGATGGTGAGCAGTGGGGGTTGCAGGGGAAGACAGGGCACATAGAAGGTGGGGGAGGATACAATGAAACATGAAGCACACAGATGTCTCTTCTCATCAAGAGGAAGAGTTGCAGAAGCAAAGAGAGAGGCAGAGACACAGGTCAACCATGGCAGGCAGCAGCTAAGGATGCCTGTGCCCTGTAAGGAGGACAGACATTCTCCACTTCTCTTCTTTCTATCCCTGGGAAGAAACTCAACCTGGTAGACGATATTTTCAAAATCGTATTTTATTTTCATGGGAAACTGTGGTAGTGGGAAGGAGCTTGATTCGGAGTGCTATCACTTAAAAAGAAGAAGAAATGGAACTTTTATCAAAATGGCAAGATTCTGGGCCGCCATTTCAACTCTGCACGAATTCCTATTCAGACGAGAAAAAGAATTAAGCAGAGAGTTTGGGGGTGTAATTTTCCTGACAAAATCCTTCATTTCAGGTATGGCCTTCAGAGCCCAGCAGCAAAAGGGTCATTTAAAAAATAGCCTCGGGCTTTACCAAGGTTCCTGGAGGCCCTCCTGAATCTTTTGATATGGAAATTGTTCTCTTTTGAAGTGCCCACCCTGTGGCTCTCCTTTATCACATTTTCCCTTCAACTCTTAACTCTTCTGGAGATGATAATAAAAATATTGAATAGACATTATAATGGACCGATCTATCAATCAAAATCGTCGCCATGGCAACGATACATCCATCAACTAAAATAGCCACTATGACAGCCACACAGTTGCCCCATGTGGACCTCGGTTGAATGATGGACTCAGACTCCTTCCGTGGGTCACAGGTGGGGTTGGTTTTTTGTTTGGTTTGGTTTGGTTTGTTTCGGTTTTTTGAGACAGGGTTTCTCTGTGTAGCCCTGGATGTCCTGGAACTCACTCTGTAGACAAGGCTGGCCTCCAACTCAGGGGTTGCTCTAACATCACTTCCATCTGCCTCACTAAGCCCTGAGCACTGAGGAAGATTTCCAAGTGCATTCAGCACTGCACATGAGCCAGGTCGGTCAATGAGACATTCATTCTCTTTGTCAAGAACTTTGGCTTGAGCCGGGCAGTGGTGGCGCACGCCTTTAATCCCAGCACTTGAGAGGCAGAGGCAAGCAGATTTCTGAGTTTGAGGCCAGCATGGTCTACAGAATGAGTTCCAGGACAATCAGGGCTATACAGAGAAACCCTGCCTGGAAAAACCAAAACCAAAAAAAAAAGAAGAAGAAGAAGAAAGAAAAGAAAAGAAAAAAATGAAAAGAAGTATGATTTGAATTTTGTTTTGAACCAGCTTTCCTAAATTCTCCTTTCTTATTGAAATGATCCACAAGAGATAATTACCAACAACCACACTAATTGGGCCAATTAAGAGTTTAAGAGTCCTGTAATAATGGTCAGACCTAGAGTATGCTAACACTGCCAAAATGCCTCTTGGTGCCAAAGCTCAACCGTACAGTGTTTTTAAAAACAAAAATCATAAAAACAACAATTATATCGGTGTCCAAGGAGGTTGGAGTAACCTTGTAACATCTGTCCTTTTGCAGAGGTGAGCAGTATTTTTCCAGACACAACATGGCAATTAGTTTTGATTTCCTCTAGCTATTTTAATTTTACATTTTCACTTGCACAAACATTAATTACTTTAGTTAATACATCTGAACCATGGTCAGGATCAGGGACAGTCCCAAAGTATGACCAAGACAGATGTGTTCAGGGGGCTGGCAGGGGGAACTGTCTAAATAAACACAAGATGGAGTCAGGATAGGATGGTGTTAACTTAATCACTTCATTACCACCAAGAGAATTGCCAAAGACAACAGAGATTTACAAGTAAGACTACCAGGTGTACTCAACAAAAGGAGCAAAGCATGCTTCAATGTCATGTGACTGGAAACAGCACAGTGAAACCTACAGTTATTCATCTGAATGGTGTGTGTGTGTAATACATCTATCTATATGTATATGTGTGTGGTACATTATATATATATATATATATATATATATAGTATATAGGTGTGTGTGATACATTATATATATATGTATATGTGTGATACATATATACATTATATATGTGTGTGATACATTATATACGTTATATGTGTATATGTGTGTAATACATTATATATACGCATATATGTGTGATACATTATATATATGATGCTGTGTAACACTATTCCTGGTGAGGTGTCAGTGATCATCTAATCACTCAGGATGGGCAACCAACCACAGAGCAAACTAGAGACACCACCGAAGTCCAACCCATTGAACTGACCGATTCGTTGGTGATCCAATATTTTGGTTATTTACAGGAATGTGAGTGAAGGCTTACTCACAGGAGCAGAAATGACTCAAAGATGGCTACAGCACCAAATAGACCAGCATGGGTGGCAGCTCCAGTCAGAGAGAGCCTCATCTAGGCAGCCCGGATGTTGTCTCTCTTGCAGGTGCCTCAGCTGGGCTAAGGGCATCTCTCACAGCTCCTTCTATTTATATACACGTGGAGAAAGAAGGTCCTGGTGAGTCTAGTCAGTTTCGGGGACTTCCTGAAGCCTTTGGTTGTTTATACGCTGAGTCCCCGGGAGGGTAGAGTAGTCCACCATCCTTTGGAACATTCTGTGCTTCTGGGATCTTCTCTCTGAGATGGATGGTGTATCTCTGAAGTAATGTACAACACCTAACTAAAAGATAAAAGTAAAGAGAAACAGCAGACCAGATTGGGGGAACAGACGCCTGTCTGTGAGTCAGTGGTATGTTTTAAATTCTTTTACCAAACAAAACGGTTAACTATCAGCATAGTTGAACAATATCCCTGTTCATAAAATTCAGGACAGGATCCCTGTGCAGCAGATGTTAGCTTGTGATCCTCACAGCCAGCCTGTGACCCAAGGATGTGAGTCACCTGCTAACCACATGTGTGTCTTTGTTATAGGTTTGAATTTCTGATCCTTGGACACAAGGGTCAGGCCCAGGTGGTCCCAGATCACTGGGGAGCCCCTGGTTGTTATTTGGAACCACAACACCAAGGGTTCATGTCGTGCTCTGCAGTAATGAACTCAAATCAGCCAAGAGTCTGCCTGAGTCTGAAACTGCTCTGAAAAAATCATAGCTTGGGAAGTATGCAGAGTGCAAATTTTCCTTAATTAACATATAAGCCCGCATCCTTTTTATGGCTCTAGCCAACGTTTCTTCATTCCTAAACAGAGAAAAGGGTAATGGGATTCTAAGTGAGAAGCCCTGGCCAAGATGGGGTGGCTCCGTGACAAAGTGCTCTCAGAACACCCAGAACGCCCTGGAGTCTAACCCCAGCCCTGTGGAAATGCTGGGATAAAAGACCTGAGGCTGAAGATGAGCCAGTAGCTCAGATACTTTCTGTGCTTGCAGAGAACCGGGTTCAAATCCTAGTACTCCCAAGATCCTTACAACCATCTCCTAATTCCAGGGGATTTTGGATCCTCTTTGGTCTCCCGGAGTCCCATGTGCATGTGGTACACAGGTATGCATGCACGCAAAGCACCCATACACATACATGTAGCTTGGAAAAAATGTGAGGAAACCACTGACTTCCTCACAGGGATATTTTGGTGTTGGGTTCTCCACATGGTGGATGCTTACTAATTATTATGGAGTTCACCCAGTGAGGAAGCTCTGTCATGAGTGCCCCACCAGGCATACACGCTATCTCTTCGTAAAGCTAACTTTAATTTTTTTATTATATTTTATGTTATTGGTAAGTAGCTCTAAGCTCTGTCACAGACCCTGTCTTGAAAAACTAGGTGGAGATCCATAGATACCTGATGTCAACCTGTGGCTTTCACACATGCGCACATGGAAAAGCACACCAGTGCATATACCACGAACACTCAGACACACACACATACTAATTAATTATTAATTAATTAATTAATTGGTATTAATTAATTTTAAATTGGAATAGACTTACTAAGAATTCCTTTTTACTTTTCTGTTTGAGGGAGAAATTCTTTAAATAACCAATATGCTATCCAAAACCGTATTTGCAAATTCCCAGGACACTCGTTATCCCTAAGCTGTGTTGCTAATAACACGGTAGCTGAAGACTGATTTTAATGAGGTCTAATGACTCCGAGAGGAAATGTTAACGCCCCTCCTACCCACACACAGGTGGATCACCTGAAACCTCCCCCTTTTCGCTCCATAGATGACATCACAATTCTCTGCTGCCACCTAGAGCACCTTTGCTTGGGACCCATAGCAGCCCCTGTGCCAGGCAGGACTGTTATTGTGGCATTAGACAATATCTGGAGAGGGTCATGCTGCATTTGGGTTACCAAAGGAAAGGAGCTACCTGAACAGGAAAAGTTTCCATGTGGCTATAGCTGTGGCCTCAGAGAACCAGACAGGGGTGATAGGATGCTGTTTCAGTCGGGGTTTCTATTCCTGCACAAGCATCATGACCAAGAAGCAAGTGGGATAGGAAAGGGTTTATTCAGCTTACATTTCCACATTGCTGTTCATCACTAAAGGAAGTCAGGACTGGAACTCAAGCAGGTCAGGAAGCAGGAGCTGATTCAGAGGTCATGGAGGGATGTTACTTACTGGCTTGCTTCCCCTGGCTTTCTCAGCCTGCTCTCTTATAGAACCCAAGACTACCAGCCCAGGGGTGGCACCACCCACAAGGGGCCCTTCCCCCCTTGATCACTAATTGAAAAAATGCCCCACAGCTGGATCTCATGGAGGCATGTCCTCAAGGGAGGCACCTTTCTCTGTGATAACTCCAGCCTATGTCAAGTTGACACACAAAACCAGTCAGGACAGATACTATACCCTGTCCACTTCAGGTATAATGCCTTACCCGGTCCTCAACACTCCCCACCCCCAGCAACTTTCCTACATTGTAAACAAGAAAGCCTGTCATGTGTTTGCCAAGCTGGAAGCTTCTCCCTTGTTCAGCTGCAACGCTGCTCGGTGAACACACAGCTGGACTGATGGCCAGCAGTTCTGTGAGTAAATCTGCTTGCCGTGCAAGCCTAATGAGCTGAGGTTGAACCCCAGGACCCACACAGAAAAGCTGAGTGCAGGGACCTGCCTCTGTGATCACAGCATTTCCTGGGTGAAATGAGGGGTGAAGACAGGAGAATGGCCCAGAAGCTTCCCAGTCAGTGAGGCTGGTGCACATAATGCAGCAGCAGGAACAAGAAGACAGACTGGAAGCCGGGCGGTGGTGGTGCGCACCTTTAATCCCAGCACTTGAGAGGCAGAGGCAGGCAGATTTCTATTCGAGGCCAGCCTGGTCTACAGAGTGAGATCCAGGACAGCTAGGGCTATACAGAGAAACCCTGTCTTGAAAAACCAAAAGAAGAAGAAAAAGGAGGAGAAGGAGGAGGAGAGGGAGGGGAGGGGGAAGAAGAAGAAGAAGAAGAAGAAGAAGAAGAAGAAGAAGAAGAAGAAGAAGAAGAAGAAGAAGAACAACAACAACAACAACAACAACAACAACAAGAGCAAGAAGAAGGAGGAGGAGGAGGAGGAGGAGGAGGAGGAGGAGGAGGAGGAGGAAGAGGCAGGCTGGAAAGACACCTCAGCTGAACTGTTCTGGCAGGAGACCCGAGTTCAGTTCCAGCACCCGCCCTATGTAGCTCACAACCACCCGAAACTCCAACTTCAAGGGACCCAACACTTTCTTCTGGAGTCTCTAGTCCCCCTCTCACTGGTTAACCCTCTATAAACAGGAGCAGAGAGAAGAGAGTCTCCAGGCTCACCATCCAAGAATATCAGCAAAGACCATTATGGGATAGGAAGGGACTTTATTATGCCATATTGTTTCCCAGAAGGAAGAGTTTCCTCTCTTCTATGAGTTATTCATCCATCTAGAAACACATCCAGTCATAGTCATTCACAGGATATAGTGAATGTCTTAGACCACACAGACATAGCCAGTGTGAGGAGAGTCTTCCGGCAGCCAGGTGTGGTGATGATGGTGTCATGGACCGAAGGAACCAGGGTCTCTGAGTCAGTACATGTCAGAGGTCACCTACACATCGCTTCAGACTTCCTGCCCATCCACCAAGATTTCAGGTGTGTGTTATGACAGCTGATGACAATTACACTAACAAATATGACTTTAGTGTGCACTGCATAAATGACACTGTGACCCTGAATTTGCCAAGTTCAGCTACCTGTTCTCCAGAAGCCAAATAAATCAGATGATTTAACCATTCAGATCAGAAAAGGGAGACTTAATCAACATGGCCACATTGGGAAAAGGAACAAAGATAATGACTCCCCTCAGATCATCTTTGGGGTCCTGAAGAAAAGCTAAAGTTTAAGTAGAGGGCTACAGATGTACATGTTTAACAAGTCCTGGTCAAGGTATGGTCCCGCCCACCATTGATTCATCCTTGTCTGGGCTTCAGTTCCTCCTATTAGGTGAGGAAAAGTTGGTAGAGCCACCTGAAGTCTTTTTCTGGGAGCTACGTTCCCTCTTTGGCTGGCACCTTTTCCTTCTCCCAGCATGAGGTTCTTGGGGAACTCAGGGAAATTCCCCTTTCCCCTGGGCCCATTGTTTCGATACTCTGATAGCCAGATTGGGACAAAAGTGTACCCTGAGACCACCTTCATGTTTGCCAGGTTAGCCACACTCACAGAAGACATCCAGAACAAGACCCTGTGTGCTGAACACCAAAGGCCAATGCTGTAGGATTTGGGGGATAACATAGAAACTCTCACTTGGGCTTAGTAAGTATGAAGTGGCACTATATGAACGGATTAGAAGGATTAGGAGGCGTGGTCTCATTGGAGAAAGTGAGTTGTTAAGGGAGTGGGGTTTGAGGTCTCAAAAGCCCATGCTAAGCAGAGTCTCATAGCTCTCAGCTACTTCTCCAGCACCATGCCTGCCTGCCACCAAGTTCTCCACCCTGATGATAATGGGCGAAGCCTCTGAAACTGTACATAAAACTCCAATTATATGTTTTCTTTTATAAGAGTTGCTGGGGCAATGGTGTCTCTTCACAGCAATGAAACAGTGACTAAGACACAGAGGTGAACCGTGGTGTCTGAGATACCAGCCATCACCAGCCTAGCACACACCCTCCAGTCCTCAAACATCTAACGCCACCCATCCGCCTGGTTCCTGACCCTCCACCCTGGAGCCAGAACCATGAATGACTTTCACACCGACTTAGACATTTTCAGATCATCTCAGGCTCAATTACGGCTAAACCAATAACGGCCCCCAAACGCCGTGATTGGAAAATCACCAGGCGAGCCTGCTAATCGTGTTTGCCACTTCTTCATCAAATTAGTACCATCGTCAGGACAGCGCCATCTTCCCAGGAGAGAGCCAATCACAAGGCCAATTTCCTTAGAGTGGCATATTCATATCCTATCACTTTGGAACTAATATATCTTGGGAAATAAACTGTCAGATCAGTAACATTCGCAATCAGGAAATATTTAGAGCAAATGGCAGCCTGGAGCCTGCCACCAATGAGAACATGATCTGTTCCTGGCATCCTGAAACTGGATCATACAGAACTCTGAGGGGGGTCTTCCAAAGGGTCATTTTGGAGATATTTATCATAGTTTCTGCCAAGACAGAGAGGCCTCACTAATATTATTTTGTGGCTCCTTCCTGGGAAGTCTACTACAGTATCACGAGGAACAAATCACGTTCACCGGGTTCCATCTGTGCGTGGCTTAAGGCAGGATTGGCACATTAAGTGAGCATGTGCAGAAATAAACATTCTCTGCTTGGACTTCATAAATGGGCTCAGAATCCAGATCTTAAGTGCACTGGGGTGAGTTCTTCACTATCCTGTGCCTCTGTGTTCAAGTCTGCAACAATAGACATAAAAAAACAACTACTTCTAAGCGACACACCCAATGGGTGAAGGCCTCTGCTGACAATCCTGATAACCTGGGCTGCACCCCTGGGACCCACATGGTAGAAGGAGGGAACTAAACTGACTTCCAAGAACCTATGGCGGCATGCAAGTACCCATACACAAAGAAATAAGTAAGTAAATAAATAAATAATAAATAAATAAATAAATACATAAAATTTAGCAACTACTTTCCAAAAATGTGCTGATGATTATAGATAAAACAATAAACCACTTATCTTAGTGCATGGCACACAGTAAGCCCTCACCTTAGTGTATAGCGCACAGTAGGCCCTCACCAAATAACAGTTATGTGCTGCTGCAACTAGGACCTCTTTCTAATTAAAATTAGCAAATGTCCATTGAACAAATTAATGTCTTTCAACTGGCCATTTGAGGGGAATGAAATGTCTAGACTGGCCCAAAGGATTCCACTACCAAAATTGAAATGTCATTTTGTACTGAGATAACAGAAAGAAGTCAGCAGCTTTTCTTTATTTTTTTCCCCTCTTTTCTCTGTCCAGGAACATTCCCTTTGTGTGCTCTGACTATTTACAGCTCCCAAAAGTTTATGTGGGAAAACAATGCCCAATGTGAAATTGTGGGAGTCTGGGTCTTTCAGAGGTGATTAAGCCACAAGGGCAGAGCCCCTGCATAGGAGCCATGTCCTTAGTGCCTGTGATGGATGGGGGACATACACACAATAGAATATTATTCTGCCTTTGGGGGGGAAAGTCTATCATTTTAGACAATGTCAACAAAGCCACAAGGGCAGCCATCTACCACATGAGGACACAGTGATAAGGCATCCATGAAACAGGACTACATCCCCACACACTGAATCAGCCGACACCTTGATCTTGTGCTTCCTGGCCTCCAGATGTGAGCGATAAATGCCTGATGTTCACCAATCCAGTCTGTAGAACCTTACGGTAGTAACCCTACATGCTGTGACTCTCAAAAATAAAATCATTTTGGAAACTAACCATAGAAACAAAAAAGTACAAACGTGTAGGGAACGGTTCTCAGGATTTGATCAGGGAGTTGCAGTGAAACGCTGAAGGTCCTGTTCCCCAACTGGTTCTTGATGGATCAATAAAGATGCTAGCGGCCAATGACTGGGCAGAAGAGGAGGGACTTCCAGGTTCCCCAGAGGCAGGCTAAGAGACACAAGAGGAGGAAAGTGGATTCACCATGCTTTAGAGGGAGAGTGAGCCACCAGCCATGTGAGATCTCAGGTGGAGTGACTATTGGCTGCTTCCCTGACTGAGTCTGGGGTAGGAGGTGGGAGATTAGAGACACAACTAAGCTGAGGGAAGATTCAGAGGTCTTGAGCTAGGAGTAAAGGTAACTGAACAACTAAGTTTAGGGAAGGTTTAGAGTTTTGAGCTGGGAGTGAAGTAAGGGCAAGTTAGTTGTGGAGACTTAGAAGTTCCTGGCCATTGAGCTTAAAAGCATATGAAAAATAAGCTTGTGTGTGTGTGTGTGTGTGTGTGTGTGTGTGTCTTTCATCCATAGATCTATGAAAACCAGGGTGGTGGCTGGTAGTGTAATCCACCCAGAGCTTACAGCAGGGTGGGAGAAACTATATGCAACACAAAGGCTGTGGGATGGTAAGAAGTGCTTTCATAATGCATTCGGGCCAGGTTACTCTTGAGATGTGAAGATCTGAGTCTGAGTCTCAGTCTGACAATGCCCACTGTGCCGACTTGAGGCTAATAGCCTAACTCTTCAAATCACACATTCTCTATGCAAAACAACCATTCAACTGGCCTTAGAGACTTTAAGCCAGGTGACTCATGAACTAGTGAGTTGAATGGTGAATGCTTCGAAAATACCATTGTATCCCTCTCTCTTCGTCTCCCATCATGTCACAGCTCATCCTAAAAATCTTTTTATATTTCATCAACAAATAAAATCTGCACGTGTTATTGTGTAAAACATGGTACTGGAACATGTTAGCATTATGGAAGGACTTAGGTGTTTTTAAGATAGAATAAAATCCGACTGTAAGCATGGTGCACCAATCACCTGTCACTTAGGTTGGTTCCTTGTTTTGGCTATTGTGAATAGTACGTCACTAAACAGCCAGGGGTGATACACAGACCTGTAGTCCTTCACTCATAACACATATGGGCATAAAGACCATCCTGGGAAATAGAGTCTGTCTCAAAAATCATGAACTATGTGTAATCTTTTTAGAACTATGTATAATCTTTTTAGAAAAATTCTTCCCTTGAATGTGCAAGGCCCTGAGCTCAAGTGCTAGCCCCCCCCACGAATAGAAGAAATGCAATACAAACAAAACAAATGGTTTGTCATCATTACACACGGTGCTACAATCATTCAACATACTGATTTCATTTCCTATGGCCCAGATGAAATAAATATATGCAAGGCACACAAAGAAAGTAAAGGCCAATAGGAGAAAAATCACAGGTGATTTCTATTATGGAGTTAAATAAAATCATTAATATTTGTGTGGCTGTGATAGTCAACCTTCACTGTTGACTTGACTGGAGTTTGAATCACATAGGAGACACACTTCTCACCACATTTGAAAACATTGCCGTGGAGGATTACATAAGTATGGAAGATACATCCTGAGTGGGTGGGGTTCACATGAAATTAAAAGGCCAATCACCTCCCACTCCCACTCCCACTCCACAACCTTTTCCACCACATGAGGCTGTACCACTTAAAACTGTGAGCCAAAGTGACCCTCCCCTCCCAAAGTTGCTTACCTTAGGATTTTTTTGGGGGAGGGGGTCACTGTAACATGAAAAGCAAAAAATTCATACTGAGGAGCAGGGCTGATGAGATGGATGTGGGCTGGTGCTTGTTGTCAGAGCTTCAAGCTAAAGAAACCCTAGAAAATATTCAGGGACCACCCTGGTGGGGATTTCAGGAGGATGGACTTCTAGGAGACATACAGGCAGTGAAGACTGACTCATGGTGTTTCAGAAGAGAACACAGTTCTGTGGAGAACTGGGCTAGAGGCCAGGCATGTTACATTCTGGCCTCCCATATGGCTGAGTTCTGTATATGATCTGGGAATTTGGGTGATGCTTAACTATAAACTACGGGATCACTGTGTTTATGGAGATTTATTAGGAGAAGGAGCAGAAAGGTGTGAAAATATGAAGTTGGGCCCAGAAAGACAATGAGAGAAAGTACTGTACAAACTAAAAGGCTATAGCTACAAAAAAAAATGTCCTTAAACATGAAGCTAGAGGAGGGGTGTCTGTGTGTTAAGTAAAGCTGTGGTAACTAGTGATGACTATTCTATTGGGTGAGATGTTCCTAGGGAGACGTGATGCAATGTGTATTCACACTAGATACCAGGGGCACCAATGAGAGAAAAACGTAATGATTACGCCAAAATCCAGTTTGGCAAACCAATAAGCTTATTAGAATTACTTAAAGCATATGCATGAGGATGACTGAAAAGACACTTTCAAGGACATGGGTGACTGGACTGCAGATACCTCATTGGAAAGCAAACTCAAGTGGAGGCAGCATAGTGGTCTGAAAGTCTACTGCTTATATTACCTTGGGGAGGGAGGGGTCTTATGAGTTGGTCAGTTTCAGGAGTTTACTGAGACTTGTAAGTTGTTCATTTCCTGACCTTTAAGGGCCCTTTGCTTCAGGATAGAATGTTTCAACTCTGGGGAAATTAGTACACAGCACTAGCAAAGACAGTAATAAATAAGTATGAAAGAGATGTCTGCAGAAAAATAAAAAGTTAACCCAGAGAAAGAAGACACAAGAAGAATTCCCCCATGGACAAGCATTTGAAAAAAATACAATTAACATTGAAACCAACAGTAGTAATTTCTGAGACATTAAACATCTGTAGATTTAAATAAAAAATATGCACACACAGAAAAAGGCAGAAAATCAGATAAATTAGTTTACAGTATATTGTCTGGAAAGTGATTTTAAAATACTGGTTTATATTAGACTCCTTTTTTTTTTGTTTGTTTGATTTTGTTTTTCAAGACAGGGTTTCTCTGTGTAGCCCTGGCTGTCCTGGAACTCACTCTGTAGACCAGGCTGGCCTCGAACTCAGAAATCCACCTGCCTCTGCCTCCCAAGTGCTGGGATTAAAGGCGTGTGTCACCACCGCATGGCATTATATTAGACTCCTTAAACAAAGAAGCCACATCTTCATTTTCTAGGAAAAGATAGTGTCTTGGTTACCTTTCTATTGCCAGGAAAAGACACCATGACCAAGGCAACTTATTGGGCTTACAGTTTCAGAGGGTGAATCCATGGCCATCATAGCAGGAAGCATAGCAGCCAGGCATGATGCTGGAGCAATGGCTGAGAGTCTGCATTTGATCCACAAGCCTGAGGCAGGGATGGGAGGAGACCGGGCTTGGTGAGGGCTTTTGAAACCTCAAATTTCACTGCCAGTGACACATGTACTCCAACATGCCACAGTTACTAATCTTTCCCAAAACAGTTCCACCAAGTAGGAACCATACATACATACATACATACATACATACATACACACCTGTCGCAACCATTATCATTCAGACTAGCATAGATGTATAATTAACAAATTAATAATAGAAACACTCAACTAATTTTCAAGAATTGGCTAAATATAGCAAAAAGAAAGGAAAACAAAAATGAGAGAAATAGAAAGGGGCATTAATATGGACAGATGCAAAATAGGGTGCATGGGTAATTACATTAAATGTAAATGGACTAAATATTCCAGTTGAAAGACCCACTTTGACTGCTTATGTTGGAATAACAGAGCTCTGTGCTTCTTGTATGCAACACATCCTACACACCAATTCACAGAAACCTGAAAGTGTAAAAGATAAACACTGAACAAAAGCAAACAGCCCAGAGCAAATAAACCTGCAAGCAACAGTGTAGCAAGATACAAAAAGAAATGTTTCACCAAAAGATAAAACAATTTTAAATATGCATGCTTGTAACAGCTAACTTTCAAAATGTATAAATCAAGAAGTTAACTAAAAACAAAGGTAGGTAAGCCCACCATAGTTGAATATTATTGTATCTAACTTGAGAACTTTTATTTTTTTTAGGTAAACTAGTACATGTTAAGGATTTAGAAGAAATAAGAAACACCTTTAATGAATCTGAGCAGTCTGACCTTTACACAATTGGACCAGACAGAGGAAATCCACAAAAGACCCAAATGTAAATCCTAAAACTGAAAAATATAATTATTGCAATTTAAAACTTAGTAAGTGTGTGATGGAAGATTAGATGCAGCTACAAAAATATGCAGTTTTAGTGAAACAAGAGATAAATAAAAATCTACTCTATTCAAAAAGCACAGATTAAATGCACAGGAAACATTTACCTCATTAATCAAACGATGAGTCAAAAAGTTAAGCAAAATTTAAAAAAAATACCAGAATGTATTTCTGATCACAATGCAACTAAGTTGGAAATTAATAATGACAGTTAAAATACTTTTAAATAAGCAGGGTGTTGGTGGCACATGCCTTTAATCCCAGCACTTGGGAGGCAGAGGCAGGCGGAGGCCAGCCTGGACTACAGAGTGAATTCCAGGACAGCCAGGGCTACACAGAGAAACCCTGTCTCGAAAAAACCAAAAAATATATATTTTTTAAATAATTATGCATGGGAACTATTAGGAACCTAGAGGGCATTCTTTTATTAGCATTCTTTTCAATAAATGCTAATAAAAATTATATACATCAAAAACTGTGATACATAGCTGAGTCTCTAGTTAGATACAAACTCACAACTCTCGATGGGCAGGCTAGAAGAGAATAGAAATCGGAGATAAGCAGCCCTCTGAAGCATTTAGAAAAGTACACGTTAAATCAAAGAAGGAAAAAATAATAAAGAGCAGAAATCAATAAAAACAGAAAGCCAACTTACAATAGAGGGGAAAAAATCAACAAAACCTAAATTGCTTATTTGAAAAATTGATAAGCTCAGAGCAAGATCCTTTGGGTACTGAGGGAAAAAAAAAACAATAACAGAAAATTATTTTTAAAAAGAGAAAAACTTTATCTCAGTGGAATTTAAAACTCTAGGTGAAGGACGTAAGTGAGAGGCATACTTTATGGAAAGAACTAACACAGAGGGAAACAAAACATCTAAACACTTCAGCATCGATTAAAAAAAAACTGAGCCTGTAATTAACTTTTCCACAAAGAAATCTGTAGACCCCGTGGTTTTTCACTGCTTAATTATCCCAAGTATTTAAGAAAGAAATCAGAATGACCTTCCCCAACCTCTAATAGAAAATACAAAACAATGAAATACTTCTCTGTTCAGCTCTTTGAAGTTAAAATGGCCTTGGTGCAAATATGCAGATACAAAAATCAGATGATGAAATTACCAGAAAAAAATCAGAGGCCACTCCCCCTACCCCTCTCTCCTCTCTCTCTCTCTCTCTCTCTCTCTCTCTCTCTCTTCTCTCTCTCTCTCTCTCTCTCTCTCTCTCTCTCTCTCTCTCTCTCCCAAATTCAAAGAAACAAGATAAAAATATTTAAACAGAATATTGAATCCAAAACAACAACATATAACAAGGATTCTGCCATGTGACAAGTCTGGTTTATTAGAAGAGCTTTATATTTGAAAAGAAACCACATGAATAAAATTCAGAACAGAAAGAGTAGAATTATCTGTTGTTTGAATCAGAAATGGCCCCCACGGGCTTGTGTGTTTGAATGCTTGGTCCCCATCTGGCAGCATTGTTAAGGAAGGTTATAGACCCTTAGGGGGTAAAGAAAGCTTGTCACTGGCATGGGATTTGGGGTTTATGATGGTTTGTATTCATCAGCCCAGGGAGTGGCACTATTAAGAAGTGTGGTCCTGGCTGGGCGTTGGTGGTGCACGCCTTTAATCCCAGCACTTGGGAGGCAGAGGCAGGTGGATTTCTGAGTTCGAGGCCAGCCTGGTCTACAAAGTGAGTTCCAGGACAGCCAGGGCTATACAGAGAAACCCTGTTTCGAAAACAAAAAAACAAAAAACAAAAGAAAAAAAAGAAAAAAGAAAAAAAAAAAGAAATGTAGTCCTGTTGGAGTGGGTGTGTCACTGTGGGTGTGGGTGTGGGCTTTAAGACCCTCATCCTAGCTGCCTGGAAGTCAGTATTCTGCTAGCAGTCTTCAGATAAAGATGCAGAACTCTCAGCTCCTCCTACACCATGCCTGCCTGGATGCTGCCATGTTCCCATCTTGATAAAAGACTGAACCTCTGAGCCTGTAAGCCAGCCCCAATTAAGTGTTGTCTTTTATAAGACTTGCATTGGTTATGGTGTCTGTTCATAGCAGTAAAACCTTAAGACAGGGGTCTATACACAGACTCACTTCTTCTCTCTGTCTCTCCTTCCTCTCTTTGTCTCTCTGTCTCTGCCTTGCCTCTGTCTCTCTGTCTCTGTTGCTTTTTCTCTGTCTCTCTGTCTCTTCTCTCTCCTCCCCCCACCTGCTGCCCTGCCTAACTCACTCCTTCCTGTATACAGATGAAACATGACCCACCACTGTGCTCCGTGACTGGCATGCTAGCTAGCTTCATGCTCCTGCTTCCATGACACCACGAAGTCCGCCATGATGGACCACACGACCCCTAGGGCTATACGCCATTCTTTGATCCCTGACTTGTTTGTCAGGGAACTCTATGACAGCAACAGAAAACTCCAGTACTTACTTACAGAATAATCTTTGCAAATGAGACATTGTTTTTATAAAGAGTAAGTTATTTTAAAAATTGCCTATAATGGTGGGACATTGAAATATCTCTGTGTGGGGTTTAGAACACCGGTGGGGGCTGTGAATTATCACATTGATTGGTCAGAATTGTAGAAGTCCAGACAGCTCTTGTGCACAAACCCTCTAGTGGCTTTCTCTGTCACCCAGTAACTACTGACCAGTTGAGGCCAGCTTCTTCCTGCTTCTTCACTAGGGGGGTTCCAGACAGCCACTCGAACCCAGGGGTCTCCATCAGGCTGAACGATGAGTCGGGGGTCCTATTTTCATTTATTTTAGGTCCTGCTACAACATCTGCCCTGCATGTGTACACAACTTAGACCCCCTGAGACTCCCTCACCTTTTTATAATTTTATTAGTTAGCACATTTTTTAAAACTAAAACTTTACAGTTCAGATTACAGATGCGGTTTCGGGACCTTCACGGAGCCAAGTCCTAAGTGAAACCGGATCTGATTGGTCAGGGCTAGGCCTCACCGTTTTTGTTTTGTTTTGTTTTGTTTTTGTTTTGTTTTGTTTTGTTTTGTTTTGTTTTTTTACATGACTGGCTAATTCAAGCAGTGTGGTGTCTAGGGAGAAATAACTTAAGCATGCATTTTGATTATAAGTCCTGAAGTGGAAAACGCCACACCGTGAAACTAAGTCATTCTTGAGGCCAATGAGATGACTCGGTTGACTGCACAGGCATGAAGAACTGAGTTCAAATCCCCAGCACCCAAGGAGAGCTGAGCATGGCAACACTCCCGAGGAGGCCAAGACAGGTTCCTCCCTGGAGCTCACCCAGCCACCAATCTGGAACAATTTGTAAGCTATAGGTTCAATGAGAGATGTTGCCTCAAAAACGTAAGGTGATTGAGGACGACACCCAACGTCAACCTCCGGCCTCCACATGCATGGACGATCACCCTCTGCAAACTGACCAACACTTCGGATTAAATTCCAACCAAACTGCCAAGCTTTGACCTTGCGGTCGACAAGCTGGTCCAGTTGTTCCGTGGATAGGAGAAGAAGGGCCAACACGTGCTAGGATGGTCTCAGTCATCAACAAGGTTGGAAGGTTTCTCCTGCCAGATATGAGGACTTCGCGTAAAGTTGTGGTGACCAAGGCAGTGAGGCACACTGTGGAGAGGCGTGGGTTTTGTGTGTTTCCTACGAGACCCAGAAGCCACCAAATGTGACAGCGTGGTGAAGATGTCGTTCAGTGAAGAAGGAAAGGATGCCGATTTCAGAAGCTCATATTTCGTCTGTAGACGCCGGGGAGTAAATGAGGGAGGGCTGGTGTGGTGTGGCGCAGTGTGGTGTGGTTTGTGCGGCGTTTGTGTGGTGCAGTGTGGTGTGGTATGTATGGCATGGTGCAGCATGGTGCACCGTGGGATGCCATGGTGTGGACCTACAATGGCAGCACTGTTAGCATTCTATCTAAGCTCCACCCCCATAGTTACCTGGCAACAGCCAAGTAGGCCTTGCCCACTATAATAGGGCCTTCTTGCCCCCTCCTCTCTCTCTTACTCCTGTTTCCCCTGCTTGCTTCTCTCTTGCCCCCTCTTGGGCTCTTCTCCCCCACCCCTTCCCTTCCCCCCTCTCTCCACGTGGTCATGGCCGGCCTCTACTTCTCTACTCTCTCCTTCTCTCTGCCTTTCTCTGCCTCTACTACCCTCTTAACGCCCCTCCCCATGCCCTGAATAAACTCTATTCTAGGCTATACTGCCTGCTGAGGCACCCCTTTCCCCACACCTCACCACACCCCCATAGAACATATCTTAATAACTCAATATGGTGTTCACGAGGGGCTCAGGCTACCGCTACTGATTTGTGAAAACTAAACTACAAATATCCTGACAATGCAGATTGGATTCACCTCAAAGAACTATTTCTAAACAGGTCCGTATCCTCCTTTGCCCTGTTAACCTTTCCTTTCCCCTACCTCTGTTGGGTGGCGGGCTAAACGGGAGGTTAAAGAACTTAAGTATACTTACTAAGGTAGGTTTTAAAATTAGAAACCTACACTGGGCATTGATTTTTTTTTTTCTGGCATTGCATGAGACAGTGGAGCCAAAATGAAAAACAAGGATATCAGCTCTCATGAAATCCAATCCTCGATGGAAAGGGGAGACCAAGAATGTCTGTGGGGCAGGCTGCAAAAACTACCGTCTACAACACAAAAGAGCTGTCTGCCTCTGCCTGCCTTGTGGACAAGAGGTCAGGAGATTCCTCCAGCCAATCTACCAGCCAAGACCCAAAGGTGGAGCCCAGAAGGGCTGGTGATATTTAGGGAGAGACACGAGCAGGGGTGAAGCCCAGATCAATGGCTCCGTCAGTACAAGGGTAAGGACCTGAGTTTAAATCCCAGAAACCACATTAAAAAGCCAGGCGTGGCAGATGCCTGGAATTGTGGTGTTTAAGATGGCTAATACCAGGGAAGGCTCCCTGGGGCTTGCTGGCCAGCCTGCCTAGCCACTCATGAGATTCTAGGTGTAAAGGAGATGTCCAATGTCTGTCGCCAGCCCCCACATTCGTGTGCATACCTACCCACACATACCCTGTGGTGGTTTGAATGAGAATAGGCTTATACACTGATAGAGTTGGGTTCCAGTGATGGAACTGTTCGGAAAGGATTGGGAGGTGTGGTCTTGTTGGAGGAGGTGTCTCACAATGGCGGCTTTGTGGTTTCAGTAGGTTTGTGCCATTCCCAGTTAAGTCTCTGCCTCCTTCTTGTGGGCCAAGATGTGAGATGTGAGCTCTCAGCCGTTCCTGCCACCATGCCTTAGCTCTACCGCCATGGGCTCTAACCCTCTGGGACTGTAAGCCAATTCAACATTTCTTCTTTTAAGTTCCCTTGGTCATGGTGTTTTATCACAGCAACGGCAACATAACTAATACACGACCCCACGTGCAGTAACATATATACAACAGACGTGTAGAACAATCAGAGGAGACAGAGAGTATAAAGAGACATTTAGACATTCAGCTTAGCTGAGCACACAGTGAAGGAGCCAGGGGTCAGGTGGAAGCCACACTGAGAGCTGTATGAAAAAGCAGAGGAGAGCATTCAGAATGTATCCTGACGTCAACGGGGAGTCATTGACGCCTCTAGGAAAGAGACACATGGGCTTTCCCATCAGCTCTTTGACTGTGAAGATACCCTTAAGCTAGACATGGAGCAAGATTCAAGTTAAAGGGAAGATGATTGTGACAAACACAGCAGACATCTGGGGGTGCAAAGAGCAAGGCACCGTCATCACAATTTAGAGGGCTACCCGAGTGTGTCAGTTACTGCCATGTCTTGGGCATCAGTCTCCCCTTCTCCCTCTCCCTCTCCCTCTCCCTCTCCCTCTCCCTCTCTCTCTCCTTTTCCCTCTCCCGCTCCCTTTTCCTTTCCCTCAGTCTCTCCTCTCTCTCCCTCTCTCCTCTCTTTCTCTCTGTGTGTCTGTCTCTCTCCCCATCTTTCTCTCCTCTCCCCTCTCCTCTCTCTTCTCCCCTCTCTTCTTTCTTGCTAACACATACATCTCCATACAAACACACCCAATTCTAACATGCTAACCCTGGATGTTATCCAAAGAAGAGCTTCAGATCATTCCCATGTGAGTTCAGAACATGCTGTCATGCAAAGTCAAGCAGATGTAATCCCCCCCCCCACCAGTTGCAGGACATCTCAGAGCCTTTGGCGCCTGATGGCTAACTTGCTTAAAAGGAACATGGCAGGGAACAAGGCTGAACCTTAGCTGCCTGTGGGCTGCTCCCCTCCCAAGCCCCTGCCAGTTTTTCCCTGTAGGAGAGTTGGCCTCAGTCAAGCCAGCATAAATCTTGCAAATGCCAAGGTTACCTCTTCCCACCTTCTCCATGGCTGCCCTCAGCTCCAACACATCATCATCTCCTTCCTGTATCTTTTTCATCACCTCCAGGCTCAGCCCAGGCTCCCTCTCCTGCCTCTACTCCGCTATCCCAACCACCAGTGCTAAGTTATAATTGTCCCCTGTCTGGTAAAGCCACACATTATTGGCCCCTCTCCCAGTCTACATAGCAACCATACATTCCCTCCTGGATCCTGCCCCTTGCCCTGACACTACCTCTACTCCACTCAGTGAACCACATTGTCCCACTGCCCCGAAGTCCCTCCAGGCTCTGTGCTTCAGTTCCCTCTGCTGAGAGCCCTGTCCCCCGGATCCCTATGGACCAACTGCTTCCCATCACTCGGGTTGCCGCCGATAAAAGAGTTTTGCTTCGAGTTTTAACACATCTCCATCATCCAAAATGGAGACATGCACTTGGCAGGGGTTCAGGAAGGATTGAACAAGTGGATTTATATTTGACTGGCTTGGCGCCAAAGCACTCAATTTCAGGACCATGCTTGGCGGGAGAAATGTGATGGCTTTGCTTCTTGCTGCCAACCAGATGAGGAAGAAAAAAAAACCTTACAAGGGATGTCCTTATTCTTCCCTTTGGGGTACAGAAACTATTACTTCCTGTCATTTCCCATTTGGGGAGCACAAAGTCAAACACTGAAGGTCCCTTCAGAGCTCTGTCATTGACTGGGGAGTGATGGAAGCTAAGAGACAGCCTGGGTCTGCTTGTATCTCTGATACAGAGCTCAATAGATGCTGAAGGAACAGAAGAAAATTAGGGAAGAGAGGAAGGGGAGAAGGGAAGGATGGATGTAGGGAGGGAGAGAGGGAGGGAGGAAGAGAGGGAGGGAAAGGGAAGAGGAGGTTAGGAGGAAGGCACGCAGGGAGGCATTCTGGGAGAAAGGCCTGAACCACAAAATGTTGTCACTTGTTTCCTGCCTGGTCCAATCCTCATCCCTGCTAGCACCGCACCACCCACCAGCCCTTAATGTTTTCTACATGCTCTCTTTGAGTTCATTCCATCTCCAGCCCAGAGGGGCCCTGGAAACAAGAGGGGATACTCGGGGCTCACCCAGGCTGGCTTCTATATAAATCAGAGATTTGCGCCAAAGACAAGCTATTGCCACCCTCTGATCTGAACCCAGGCTCTGTCTTGAAGGTCATCTTGCCAGTCAAGACACCTCAGGAACGTCGTGCATTATCCACAGTGCTACGTGTTCTATGAGTAGGTTCTATTCATCTCTTCTTTTAAAAGTCATTTTGGGGGATGACAAGATGGGTGAAGCCACTCTCTGTGTAAGCCTGACAACCTGAATCAGTGTAACCCCAGAGACAGTGTAAAAGTGGAAGGAAAGAACCAACCCCACAAAGTTGTCCTCTGAGCACCCCCACATGTGCACCACAGTATACACATGCACACACATGCACATATACACACACATGCTCACACACATGTACACATGTGTGCCACAATATACACATGCACACACATGTACACACACACGGGCACAAGCACACGCATGTGCACACACATACACACCCATGCACCACAGTATACACATGAATATGCACATACATGCGCACACATATACACACATGCACACACACATATCCACACATGGGCATAAGCACACACATACACTGACAATAAATAAAACTAAATATTTTAAAGCCATTTCAAGAGCTGAACACACACAGGATGCTTCTGTTTATCTTCAAGTTAACAACAAAGAGCAGCTCACACACAGACACACACACACACACACACACACACACACACACACCCATCCTCTAAGCCTTGGCTTCTACCTTCAGCATGAGGTAGGGATTACTTTTGCACAGGTTTGTTGTCAGGCTAAAATAAGTGGCTGTCAACCTTGGTTGCACCTTACAGTCACCCAGGGAGGCCCAACCATTCCTGACAAGGCTGCTTCTGGCTCCAAACCAGCCATGTGGCCCTCGACAATAGGACCCTAGCCAAATTTCAGATCCAGTGGGTTTAGCTGAATATCACTTGTAAGCACATGGTATCTACTAACAAATGTTCCCTCATCCTAGCTCTGGGAGAGCAGGTCCCTTGTATGTCCCGAGACCTTAGCCTATTGTTGTATAAAAATGAATTCGAAAGCTTTCCAAAAATCAAGTAATACATAACAACACAGAGCTAGGTAGAATATATGCAAACTACATGCAAATCACCTGCTGATTATGCAAACGACCTTGTGGCCCTCCTAACTATCTCATGGGCTTGGATAAGGCCCCAGGAAGGTTTTGCTTGACATAATTGCCTTAAATGATAGAAACACAGAAAGTTCTCGTCTCCACAGCAGATGTTCCTGAAACCAGGCAGCACCTCTGAGTGGGAGGAAGACAGAACAGCCCAGCAGAGAAGAAACTGTGCTCATTTTGTTCTAATCAGCAAATGGATCATCTTCACATGGGGTTTAATTATCTCAGAATTAGGTGTGACCTCTTCCTGCACCAAGAAACACCTTTAAAACTATCATTTTGTTTCGTTTCTCTGTTGTTGACAATGATGATCTTTAGATAGGTTTATGTTATGTGGTCTAGCTGGCCTCGAACTCACAACCCTTCTACCTCTTCCCCTGGTGTCTGAGATTATGGTGTGCACCACCATGCCTGGACAGGAGTAAATTATAAATGCTGACAGCACAAGGCATTTTTGCCTTGTTTTTAATATGGTTTTGGAGGTGTGCTAGAGACATTGTTAAAGAAGCCTCGTCAGCGTCGTAAGGAATGTTATTCTCATCTTTCGGAGAGAGAAGAGCACTCTCATGGGAACAGAGCACTCATCCACAATCCTTGGATCGCCCACGTCAGGGCTCACGGCTGGATCCACACCTGTGTTGGAAAAGAAGACTCATTTCTCTTCTCATTCATTCGTGGTGCAGACGGAGCTGAGAGTTCTACATCTTCATCTAAAGGCTGCTAGCAGAAGACTGGCTTCCGGGCTGGAGAGATGGCTCAGTGGTGAAGAGCACTGACTGCTCTTCCAGAGGTCCTGAGTTTAAATCCCAGCAACCACATGGTGGCTCACAACCATCTGTAATGGGATCTGACGCCCTCTTCTGGGGTGTCTAAAGACAGCTACAGTGTACTTATATGTAATAAATAAATCTTTGGGCTGGAGCAAGCAGGGCCATAGCTACAGCATACTTACATATAATAAATAAATCTTTAAAAAAAAAAAGAATACTGACTTCCAGGCAGATAGGGTGAGGCTGAGCCACTCAGCGAGCATTTCTTTTTTTTAAAAAAATATTGTCTGCATTTGTTTGCTCATTTGTTTGTCTGTATGTGAGAGCAGGGGTGTGTACATACACCACCACACCCATGTGGTGGTCAGAGGATAAATTGCAGGAGTCGGCTCCCTCCCTCTACCACGCAGGTACCAGAGATTGAGCTCAGGTTGTCAGGTTTGGAGAAGCCTTGAGGTTAGTGACATTTCCCCCTCATCCCATAGGATGCTCCCAACAGGGGAGAGACCACAGTTGGCAATAGGACAGGATGTGCAGATTAGCAATGAATAATTGTCAATGTAAGTAATTCCATGGGGTATCTTCAACACCCTGAAACATTATCCACTGTTTCTGTTTAACTAGAGGTTCTGTTTATGGTAGTGCATCTCTGTCTGGGAGATTCCTGGCAATATCTGTAGACATTTGTTTGCATCTCATGGTAAGGGGCGGGGATGGTGCTAAAGCCTGTTCCAGGCAAAGGAAAGCCCCATGACAAAGAACTACCCAACCACGTGGCGGCGCTGAGGTCAAGAAACCCTGCAACGTGCAATAAATATCCAGGGGACAGGGTGGGATGGTGTGATGGTTTGTATATCCTCGGCCCAGAGAGTGGCACTATTAGAAAGTGTGGCCCTGTTGGAGAAGGTGTGGCAATGTTGGAGTAGGTGTGGCCATGTTGGAGTAGGTGTGGCCATGTTGGAGGGGTTGTGGCCTTGTTGGGGTAGGTGTGCCACTGTGGGTGTGGGCTTTAAGACCCTCATCCTAGCTGCCTGGAAGCCAGTACTTTCCTAGCAGCCTTCAGATGAAGATGTAGAACTCCCAGCTCCTCCCCCACCATGCCTGCCTGGATGCTGCCATGTTCCTGCCCTGATGATAATGGACCAAACCCCTGAACCTCTAAGCTAGCCCCAATTAAATGCCGTCCTTATAAGAGTTGCCTTGGTCATGGTGTCTGTTCACAACAGTAAAACCCTAACCAAGAGAGAGGGGCAGAATGTTATGCCCCAGCATGGATCCAATTTCAGTCTCCCCATAAACATGTCCAAGACCTAACCCCAGTATCCGTGAACGTGAGCATAACTGAAGTTTGTAGTCCCATTTGACATGGCTCCAGAGACATGTGCTTGTTGACATCGCTGTTCTGGATCCCAAGGGCGTGAATGCATTCATTTTTGCTGTTCTGCAGGCATTCATTTTTGCTGTTCTGCAGGCCTCTCTTACAAACCTATTGACATGCTCTTCTGTGGATTGGCATTTCCGGCTATTGTTGGTCTCGTTTTGTTTCGTTGCCAAATTGAGTCATTACCAGCAATGCACTGGGGAAGCCAGAAGTCTCTAAGTCCATGCTGTGGAAGAACACTCCAGGGCTGTGTTTTGCAGAACTTTCTCTGGGACTTGAGAATCACAGATAGAAAAGAGTGAAGTCAGTCTCGTGGTTCTGCGGTCAGCACCGCTCTGCTCTGCTCTGCGTCCAAAATAGAAGATAAAGTATCAGGGTGCCTTCCGCAGCATTGCCTCTTAAAACTTTTATTTCAATTATAGATACATGTGTGCTTGTTAAATGGCAGCATAGAATGTTTGTGTGTGTGTGTGTGTGTGTGTGTGTGTGTGTGTTACAGTCACAGTCAATGTAAAACACACACACAAAAAAGAAAAATATTGAGGAAACAATTCTCCATGGGCCAACAGCTCAGTATGGTCAGGAGACCTGTAGGGGCATCTCGTGGGGACTGATAATAGATGCAGAGGCTAATTCTTTCTCTATCCTAGACCTGCTAGAGCAGTACCCATATTTTCTTAGTGTGTATTTGTGCACTGGTTCACTTGATGACTTATGGGGCTGGAATGGAACCCAGGTTTCTGTACACGCTAAACAAGACCTCCGGCCGTGCATCCCCAGCATTTTAACCAGACCTCCAGATTCTTCATCTGCCCACTCAAGTCCTGGAAACAAATCTCTGGAAACAGACCAGCGAGAGCAATTGTTCACCACAGAAAACACCTCTGTTTCTTTCGTTTTGCCAAGGATTTTCACAATGCTATCCTAGCAGGATACACCAAGGAGTTCCTTCAAAGATCTATTTTCCATTTGTCGAAGGATGGCTAGATCAAAGCATCCTACAAGCTGGCTTTAATGAACTAAAGCTGTGATCCCAGCCACAGGGAGGTCACTGCAGGAGGAATACTAGTTCAAGGCCAGCCTGGGATACGCGGTGAGACTGTTGTTTTGTTGGTATGCTTTAAAAAAATTTAAGAGGCTGGAGCTCAGTTGGTTGAGTGGCTACCTAGGCTCTATCTTGGTATCTATAAACCAGACGTGACTTGTGTCTGCAGTCCCAGCACTCCTGAGGTGGAAACAAGATGATCAGTTTAAGGTTATCCTTGTTTGCATAGTTCCAGGCCAACCTGGACTACTCGAGACCTTGTCTTAAAATAATAAAATAAAATAGTTTTAAAAAAATTCTAGAGGAATTATGGGACGTATGGTGGGGGGGGGACTGGGAAAGGGGAAAGCCTTTGGAATGTAAACATAGAATATAGAAAATAAAAATTAAAAAAATTCTAATTTGGGGGAATGTCTATTTAAAAAAAAAATCACAGGTCCTCTTTGCTGCACGCAAGTCTGACATTCACTAACTTTCTGGCCTCTCTGAGGAAGCAGCGGAGGCCAGGGCTACGTATGCTTTTCAAGTACAAGCAAGTCTTGACTCGGAGCTCAGGCAAGGAACAGCTGTGCTCTGACACTGTGTCCTGGAAGGCAGCTAGCCTCGTGGTTTGTTCCAGTCCTCCCTGGCCAACAGGGTGTTCTCCTAGAGCTAAGAGCCTCCGCAGCCCTTTGCAGCTTCCAGCTAGATCAGCCACACTCTGAGACGCAAACTTTAATTGGATATTTTCCACCGGAGTAGCCAAGGCGTTTCTGAGCACCGCTTCACAGAAGTCACGCTGTGTCCCTGGAACCTCAGCTCACCACTCTGGCACTTTCGGCCCTCTCCTGTGGTTTCTACATCTGGTCCTGTCTTGTCACCTTGCAGCCACCTTCTGCAGAATCCCTGCAATCTGAAGCCTCTGTGCTGACGGCCACCACTGCTGCATAACTGTCAGGAGCCTGCCGCTGTGCTGGGGACTCACTCCTCACCTCCGATAGATGCGGTTGGTCATGTGGAAGGCTGGCAAATCATTATTCTGAGATACAATGTGCATCTGTTATGACATGGTGAAGGGATGGCTTCCGGTCATCATGTGGGCCAGCCTGAGTGCTGTGTGAGCAAATATGGCTGGTTTCCCTGGCAATGGCGGTGGGGAGGGTGGGGAATAAAAATAAAAATGTACTGTCTTTCTTATTGAAGAGTTAAATGAAGCAAAACACCATTTAAAATGTTGTAAAGAAGTTGCCTGGTAGAAATTCAAATTCCTCCAGGGTCAGCACTTCTCATAATCAAAATGTATGCTTAAGTTATTTCTCCCTAGAAACCACACTGCTTTGAATTAGCCAATCAGGTAAAAAGGTGAAGCCTAGCCCTGACCAATCAGAGCAAGGTATTTTTGTATTAGGAAGAAAAACCCCAGTGGGATGCCACTGGGTGTGTTTACTTGAAGAATCAACGCTACACACCCTTCTACAGAAATGATCCTTTATCCTGCTGAAACACTTTGAATTGTGTGATCAGCTTCTTAAGACTCCAGACCCACTTTCTTACATGTACAGATAATTGGATTAGTTTCATTTACAACTGTGGAATAAATACCCTGGCAAAAGCAACCTTAGGGAGAAAGATGATTGGGTTCACAATTCTAGACTGTTCGCCATCATGTCAGGGAAGTCACATGACACTCATAATCAGAAATAAGAAGGAACACATGTACTAATGTATACAGGCTGGTCTTCAGCTCCTTTATATCAGTCTAGGTCCCAAGCATAGGGAATGGTGCCACCCATGGTGGGTGGGTCTTTCAGTGCTAATTAAGATAATCCCTCTCAGAAATCCTCTAAGACCCTTCTCCCTGGTGATACCAGATTGCGTCAAGTTGACAAGTAAAACTAACCATCACAACAACAGAACCTCCCTAAGGGGGCTGGAGAGATGGCTCAGTGGTTAAGAGCACTGACGGCTCTTCCGAAGGTCCTGAGTTCAAATCCCAGCAACCACATGTTGGCTCACAACCATCCATAATGAGATCTGATGCCTTCTTCTGGTGTGTCTGAAGACAGCTATAGTGTACTTACATATAATAATAAATAAATATTTTTTTAAAAAAAAGAACCTCCCTAAGGTGACAATCAGCAAATTGTATCAGGACTGATAAGGGACAGGAAGGATGGGCGGGGACTTCCGGGCGTAGAGTGAAACCCACAGTCCTGTTATTGGTAGCTTAGCATCTATGCTTCACTTGTTCTGAGTAAGTCCCACCCCAGCTCAGATGTCCCTTGGGGGAAGCTGAAATGGTTCATCATTTCAAGAAGTGTCTACGCCCAAATGTTCACAGTAGGGAAGAAGAACAGGAGGGACAATAGTGAGAAACGGACATCAAGAGTCTCAGAAATGTCAGGCTAACCACCTGACTGGAGGGGTGAACCAAGATCCAGAATGACTGACGGTCACTCCCTTCTCCAGATATAAACATATACCTGCTGGCTGAAAATTAGACACAAGACATATATCTACTATGTTAACCAACCATCTTTCCTGATTATCAGCTCTCTGAATGAAGAACAGTTTTAAGATTCGATTCCTGGGATGATCCGGGGAAAGATTTCAGTTGGACAGAGTACTTCCTCTGTAAGTGTTAGGACCTAATTTCAAATTCCCAGTAGCTGCATAAAAAACTGGGCATGCTTATGCATGCCTATAACCCCAGGATTGGGGCAGGCAGGGGATTCTGAGAGCTCTCTGGCCAGTCAATAGCCCAAATGACAAGCTTCCAGTTCAGTGATAGGCCCTATCTCAAGGCAATCTGTCAGAGAGTGACAGAAGAGGATACTCACTCTGGTTTCTGAAGGGGCCCACATGCATGCACACACAGAGAAGGCCATAAGGGCCAGTTAATATTTAGATGACAGACAAAAGTAAACAATGATGTCACCTGTTGGAACAAGTGCCCAGACCTTATCACAGTCGATGCCATGGAAGTGCCTTGGAACCTAACTTGTAATGAGTAACACCTGTCAAAATGAAAACAGAGACCTGATTGAAAGAGGTCCATAAATGGAGCTGTCCAGCAGCCAAGGAGAACTGGGTACCTGAAAGGGAGGCTGGGAAGGAAAAGGAATCAGGCAGAGGAGAGAGTCAAGACTGAAGCCAAAACAAAGATTTCTGATCAAGGCTCAAAGTTTAATTTTCAGCTCTGTGTTTATATAGGGAAAAACCCAAAGACAAATCCTTTGTTTCAGCTGGACTGTTGCAGAGCAAGCTCAGCAGGTGGTCAACTCCTCAAAGCTCAGGCAGGAAAATGTAAAGGCAGTGAGGCCAGGCACAGACTCCACCATTCAGGTTGTAAAAACCCTCCCAGGTTTGCTTAGCCTATTCAAGGCTGGGGGAAGAGCACACATAAATTCTGATTTTGGGCTTCTGGCTAACTACTTTTGATAACTGAGATGTTTCAACTCAGGATGCAATTTTTGTGCTTAAAACCTCAACCTGAGAAAGTCTTATGATTGCCGAGAGGTCTCAAACACCCAGCGTAGTTACCAGCTAGCTAATAAAGGCTTTCTATTGGCTTGAACTCATCTCCATGAAGTCTCCTCTGATAGATAACTCACAACGTAACTGGAGGCCCCAGCGAGATGTCCAGAAACCAGATCTTGAGATACCAGACACCTCAGAGCTCATCAGAGCAGGAAAGAGTGAGGTGGTCAAGGGACTTGTAGAGTATGCACAACATGAGATGTTCCAGGGCCCCAGGACTCCCTCTGATCAATTGCTGCCTAACGCCTCAGAAGTATCGGACACCTCCACACAAATAGGGAACAAAATCAGAAGTCACCTGGTGTGTCATCTCTGGAGTTAAGTCTGATTTTAAAACCTTCTGTTTAGGACATGGAGAAGATGGACATGTGTGCTGATCCAGTGTCCAAGATACCGTGTGAGATGTCACTTGGGTCCCCTGGTTACACTGTTCAGGTGTAAGAAGGTGTAGTGGCCACTTCTGGTTGTCTTTACTATGTGTGTCTCTGTAGGATTCTCTTTCTACTTCTGTCTGGATAGAATGGATTTTCCTTTCTGTCTAACCTGACTGAGAGTCAACAATGGCCAAGGTAAGAAGGCTCAGGACAGTTTTCCCCAGGCCCTTTTTAGAAAGACTGAAGCTGGATTCTAGAAAACCCGCCATCTTCAGTGAATGAGGTCATACAAGAGCCCCAAGAATCACCCACTGGGCTCCTGGAATGCTCACTGAGTGTTCATCCACAGAGACCCAGACATGCCAGAAACCCAGCAGCCAATATCGCTTTCTGTTTAAGCAGTTGGCCCTAGATGTTAGAAAGAAACTTCAGAAGTTAAGAGGATTTGAAAAATGTAAATAGGTACCAGTTATTGGAGATTCCTCAAAAGTTAACAATAACCGTGGCTCTGTAGAAGAAAAGCAAGACTAAAGATGAAAGAAATCTCAGAAGGGAAGCCAGAGACACCAGTCAGGGAGAAAAAAGAAAAAAGATTGATGTGTTGTCTTATGTAAGTGATTAAAAAGGAGCCCAGGCCCAGACACCCCGAAAAAGACCAGAGGCCTGTCTGCCCAAAAGACTTAATCTTGTTTGTACTGGTTGGCTGGCTACCTTGCTGTTCTTGAGATGACTGGAACAAATCCCTAATATCTTTCAGCTTTCTGTTCCTTAAAGAAGGCATAGGATATAAATGTAAAGTCCAGAGCACTTGGCCCTGGTCTTTCTGGAGTCTCAGCAGAGGATCTTACGAGGCCACTATTGACTTCATCTCTGACCTAGGACCCTTCTGAATTTGAGAGCTCTCTGCCATCTCTAAATCCAGCCAGCTCTGGTTTCTTTGTTGGCTGTTCTTTAAAATTAATCCGTTCTTTAGGCTTCCATATCTTGATCTTTGATCTTATCATATAAAGCGTTAATCAAGTTTGGCGCTTTCAACACTCTCCTGGAGATGTACTTAGTCCTGGATTTGGGCTTAGCTGGGTCGGGAGGACAAGAAGCAATAACAGGTGGCTTTAGGACAACATCCAAAAGAGCCCCCAGACCCTCACTACAGGATGTGACCAGCAAGCGTTACAGCCACAGGCCACTGGGGCCCCCACTGCTCTGTCTCCAGGGTACCCACTTTATGACTCGAATGTTCTTTTCTACCAAGAATCCCATGTGAAGCTTCCCAGTGTCACAGAGCAAGTTCAGCCATTCCTCCACCACCTCACAGGAATCCTGTCTTCCCTAATCTCCAATCAACAGCTTCATCAGACCACCAGACTTCCAGGAATAGGCTCAGTTTCCATTATTTAGCTTATGTCCAGAAGGGGATATTTGCCCATGTTACACACAGTGCAACTCTCTAGTGAATAGACCTTGCCAGGCTACGGTACACACTCAGACTAAAACAGGGAGAAAATAGGCCATGCCGCCATAGTTGTTCAAAAGAAGGACTGTCCTGAATAGCTGTCTATTGCTGTGATTAAACACTGTCCAAAAACAACCTGGGGGATAAAAGGGTTTATTTGGCTTTATAGGTCATTAAGGAGAGCCAGGGCAGAAATTCAAGAAGGCAGGAACCTGAGAGGTAAGAACTTAAGTGGAGACCATGGAGGAATACTGGTTACTGCTTGCTCAGCAGCCTTTCTTCCACAGCCCAGGCCTACATGCCTAGGGAATGGCACCACCAGCAGTGGACTGTACCCTCCTACATCCATCAGCAATCAAGAGGATTCCCCAAAGACATGCCCACTCTGATGGGAGCAATTCTTTAACTGAGAGTCCCTCTTCTCATGTAAGCGTAGGCTTGTGTCCAGTTAACAAAAACTCTGACAGAGACACTTAGTTCAGCCCATGGGGAAAAGTATGATGAGCAGAGGAGCATCATGGGTAAAGGCATGTTCTCATCCTACTGGCTTGCCTGCAATGTAGACAGAGGGTGTGCCACTCTGGGCTAGACACAAATGAGAAAACTGAGGCTCCAGTTTACATTTTTATTCAAATATTGTATCTAACATCTGGGAGTCTAGAAAGAGAGCCCGTCCCTCCAAATCCTGGCCCAAGGCTTGCTTCCTTTTTCAATCGTGTGTGTGTGTGTGTGTGTGTGTGTGTGTGTAGGGTGCATACACCCTTGTATTCAAAAGTCAATATGAGGTGTCTTCATTTCTATACACCTTATTTTTTGGAGACAGAGACACTGTCTTAGTCCGGATTTCTAATCCTGCACTAAACACCATGACCAAGAAGCAAATTGGATAGGAAAGGGTTTATTCAGCTTACACTTCCACACAGCTGTTCATCACCAAAGAAGTCAGGCCTGGAACTCAAGCAGGTCAGGAAGCAGGAGCTGATGCAGAGGCCATGGAGGGATGTTCCTTACTGGCTTGCTTCCCCTGGCTTGCTCAGCCTGCTTTCTTATAGAACCCAAGACCACCTACCAAGAGATGGCACCACCCACAATGGGCCCTGCCCCCTTGATCACTAGTTGAGAAAATGCCTTACAGTTGGATCTCATGGAAGCATTTCCTCAAGGGAGGCTCTTTTCTCTGTGATAACTCCAGCCTGTGTCAAGTTGACACAAAACCAGCCAGTACACTCACTGAACCAGTAGTTTAGCGTCTCCTCTCCATTGCGGTCAGAGAGCCATTGGGATCCATCCACTTCAGCCCTGCCCCAGTCCTGGGGTTAGAGTCATGTGCTTCCACATCCAGCTTTTACATGGACGCTGGGGATTTGAACTCTTGCCCTTATGTTTAGGTAGCAAACATTTAAACCACCGAGCCATCTCTTCAGCCCATTCTTAATAAATGGAGCATGCCCTACTGCAACAAGGAATGCCCCTCTATTTTGGAGACTCCGGGAACATATTCTCCCATCAAAGCAGTAAGCTGGGGCAGTGGTCCAAAGCTCTGGCCTGCGCTCAGACAGACCGTCCCCCATCCCGTCCCTCTCACTTATGAGGCATGCAACAAAATTCATACATCCTTCTAAACTTGCTTTTTTCTGTTAGTGGAGAATAAATACATAAACCTGCAGATAGCCCCTTACCTATTATACATCCCTCCTTCTCTGGACCTGGTCTCCCTCATCTGGCAAGAATATATATATATATATATACATTTATTTCCCTTTGGAGTTCTGCTGCTGCCTCCTTCTCAGACCCCTGTGTTTCAGAGGAGGTTAACTCCAACCCACAGCTCCATATGTGAGCAGGTGACCAAAACTCGGCCAATCAAAGTATTCCCCACATCTCTGTCCTCAGTCATTGGTCCAGAGGTCACAAGAGGATCAGAACTGGTGACACGAGTCCCAGAGAAAACCACCGAGAAGGAGAACCTCTCTAGTCTACAAGTGGGCTGAGCATGTCACTAGCAGCCTTTTACCCGTAGCCATCATGGAGAAAGGTACTTGTCCTGGCTGGTTGTGTGTGTCAACTTGACACAGGCTGGAGTTATCACAGAGAAAGGAGCTTCAGCTGGGGAAGTGCCTCCATGAGATCCAGCTGTGGGGCATTTTCTCAATTAGTGATCAAGGAGGGAGGGCCCCTTGTGGGCAGTACCATCTCTAGGCTGGTATTCTTGGGTTCTATAAGAGAGCAGGCTGAGCAAGCCAGGGGGGAAGCAAGCCAGTAAGTAACATCCCTCCATGGCCTCTGCATCAGCTCCTGCTTCCTGACCTGCTTGAGTTCCAGTCCTGACTTCCTTTGGTGATGAACAGCTGTGTGGAAGTGTGAGCTGAATAAACCCTTTCCTCCCCAACTTGCTTCTTGGTCATGATGTTTGTGCAGGAATAGAAACCCTGACTAAGACAGTACTTGAAAGTAGAGACAATCCAGAAGAGGGCAAAGACAGGAAAAGACATGAGCTAAATGATAAGATTTCAGCCCTGGCCTAGCCATGACTTCCTTCCCAGGACTTGCTGGTTCCTGAGGCAACAAATTCTCTCCTCGAGCTATCACGCCATGTTCCGTTACCTGAAACCAACCAACGTCCTCAAGTGTCATTGGCTGTGCTTGTTGAACAGGGTGTATGGGGATGGGGGATGTCATTTCTCGTGATGCTAACTGCTCATTGTCAACTTGGCAGGATCTGGAATCACCTAGGACACACACATCTGGGAATATCTGCAAGGGAGTTTCTGGATTGGGTTCACTGAAGGGGGGAGACGCACCCTAAACCGTGGGCAGCACCATCCCTGTGAGTCTGAACTGAGTAAAATGGACTATGCGGGCTGAGTACCAGCATTCCTCTCTCCCCTCCCCCTCCTCCTCTCCCTCCCCCATACTCCTCCCTCTCCCCGCTCTTCCTCCCTCTCCCTCTCTGCTTCCCTACTACAGATGCAGTGTGACCAGATGGTCCCCTGCTCCTGTCATCATGCCTTCCCTGCTGCAATGGACTGCATCCTTAAGATATGCGAGTAAACCTTCCTTTTTTTAAAGATTTATTTATTTATTTTGTTTATATGAGTACACTGTAGCTGCCTTCAGTCACACCAGAAGAAGGTATCGGATCCCATGACAGATGGTTGTGAGCCACCATGGGGTTGCTGGGAATTGAACTCAGGACCTTCCGAAGAGCAGTCAGTGCTCTTAACCGCTGAGCCATCTCTCCAGCCCTAAACCTTCCTTTTTAAGTTGCTGTCTCAGTCAGGGTTTCTATTCCTGCACAAGCATCATGACCAAGAAGCAAGTTGGGGAGGAAAGGGTTTATTCAGCTTACACTTCCACACTGCTGTTCATCACCAAAGGAAGTCAGGCCTGGAACTCAAGCAGGTCAGGTAGCAGGAGCTGATGCAGAGGCCATGGAGGGATGTTCCTTACTGGCTTGCTTCCCCTGGCTTGCTCAGCTTGCTCTCTTACAGAACCCAAGAATACCAGCCCAGGGATGGCCCCACCCACAAGGGGCCCTCCCCGCTTGATCACTAATTGAGAAAATGCCCCACAGCTGGATCTCATGGAGGCATTTCCTCACCTGAAGCTCCTTTCTCTGTAATAACTCCAGCTTGACACACAAAACAAGCCAGTACAGTTGCCACTGTCATGAATTCTGACACAGTGGACAGAAAAGTAGCCAGTACACTTACGGAACCCATAGCACAGAGCCTGGCAGCCAACAAAGACTCTCGCTATTTTCCCATTGCTAGTCTGACCTACCTCCTTCCCCTTCAGATGCTTAGCAAATCAAGCAGTCTCACCATTGGGGTGGTGGAGTTGCAGGCTTGACCTCCTGCACTGCATCCCTCTCCTTTCTGCCTCTTGGTGCCCTCTGCAGATGCCCTGGATGCAGATGGCTTGAGAATGACAGAGGGGAAACTGAGGCAGGAAGATGGCGGCTGACCTTGGTGGAAAAGTCATAGGAGGATGAAAGTTTGGCAGAGAGGATATGGTTAAAGACCAATGTGGACCTCCTGGTCTCTAGCATCCGGAGGATCACTCTTGGTATATGCAGGTACCCATGTCTCCCAGTGCTCTGGGGGCTATCATCAACCTCCTTCATCTAGCGGGGTTGAGGGGGTGGGGCAAAGAAGCCTCTCTGCATTCCCTGCTGTCTCTATCCCTCACATACCTGCTCAGTTGCTTCTGCAGAGGTGTGTACCAAGGATAGATATTGTCGGTGACAGTCGGGGGAGGCAGTATTTTTGTTCCTCCTTCCTGATTAGAATCAAGTTCTGCTGGAGAGATGGCTCAGCGATTAAGAGCACTGACTACTCATCCTGAATTCAAAACCCAGCAACGATCTGGTGGCTCACAACCATCTGTAATATGATTTGAGACCCTCTTCCGGTGTGTCTGAAGACAGCTACAGTGTACTTATCTATAATAATAAATATATCTTTCGGCTGGAGCGAGCAGGGCCAGAGTAAGCAAAGGTCCTGGGTTCGATTCCCAGCAACCACATGATGGCTCACAACCAACTGTATAGCTACAGTGTACTCATATACATTAAATAAATAAATACATAAATAAATAAATTCTTTAAAAAATAATCAAGTTCCTATCCTGTGTCTGCTTCTTCAGTGGCTTCCAGTCCTCCCAATCCCTCGCCTGGTCTCATTCCTCCTTTCTCTCCTTCGGCTGAAACAGCCAGTTCCCATATTCTAGAGGGTTTTTCTGGAACTGCATCCAGGGCATCTTGGATGCCTCCCAACACCTCTGTACACGGCCAAGTGTCTGTGTGATTCAGTTGCGGAAGATTTGCAGCTGCGACCTTTAGAACATCACCCTTGAGCTACAAGGGTGGCATCCCGTAGGCAGAGACACTGGACTTCTCGAGAAGGGACATACTCTGGGAACACAGTGAAATGCGGTCCACTGCCAGTGACTGACTCGTGAATAAAAATCCTCAGTTGCCCTGTTTGAAAGTGGGACATATAATTTACACTCAGAACATTTTCAAGGCCAGGCTAAAACTGTAATAACCCTTTGCCTCTAACAAAACCCCTAACTACTACTCCCTTTTGTCTTGCCTTCTCTATTCCGTTTTTCTTATAAGAACGTGTGTGTATGTGTGTGTGTGGAGAGAGAGAGAGAGAGAGAGAGAGAGAGAGATCGAATACGAGTCTCATACTCCCATATAGCTCAGATATAGTACAGGCTGGCTCCAACTTTCTATGTAGCCAAGGTTAACTAACCTTGAGCTTCTAATCCTCCTGCCTCCACCTCAGAAGTGCTGGGATGAATAGGCACGTACCATCCCTGCTTGGTTTTCTGCAGTATTGGGGGTAGAATCCAGTGTTTCTTGAATGCCAAGCCAACCCCATAAAGACTTCCTAATAAATCACTTAGAAGTAAGTCCTCACCTCTAGTACAGTCCTGAGAGGCATCACTGGGCACTGGTTCTGCTTCTTTTATCTAAGACCTACATTCTCCTTCCACTTCTCCGATGACTGAGTCTGACCAATCAGCTTATTTGCCGCTACTCAAGACCCCAGGGATTGGTGGGAGGACAAGCACGTGACCCAAGTTAGTCCAATGGGACTTGAGCCTGTGGATTTTGCCATAGATTTTGGGAAAGGGGGGGGTCCTACTATGCTGAGATCCTGAGTATCGACTAAGTAGTCTCACCTGGGTGGAGACATTGACGCAAACAGAAGCTGCAGAGGTAGGGAAAGGGTACCAGAAGTGACGTCATATACCCGACCTTCAAGTCTACCCAGAAATTGATCTACTCTTTGGCTCTCAAATATTTTCGTTTCCCACATCCACACCTCTCACGATGAAGTTGGATTCGTTGTGGCTCCCAGATGGGGACTTTGGGGCTCTCACAGGAACCATGTCGCTTGTTCCGGGTCACACAAGGACCGTACCTGAAACCAAGGCACTGGATGAATGGATGGATGAGTGAGCGAATGCGCGGTAAGACTGGAAGGAAAGGCAAACAAGAATTTGCTATTCTCTGCATTTTTGATGGGCGAGAAATGCCCACATCTGATTGGAACTAACTCCTCTGGTGTATAACGTCCTCAGGTAAAACTCCCAAGGACAAAAAGGCAGGGTGCTGAGTCGGTCCGAAACAAGAGTATCGACATCTTGCTGTGTCTTTATTTCCAGAATACCCTAGTTAGTGACACCACAGAGGTAAGTCCTGAGTCAAAACCATAGTTTGTCACCTGGGAGCTTAGTGACCTTGGACCAGATATCCGATTTCCCGGAGCCTTTTTCTCATGGAAAAAAAAAAAGATGCACTTTCCATGGCTGGCAAGAGAAGACACACAGGGCACACGGCACGTGCTCATTTAGACACCAGCGCCTTTCAGAATCTTGCTCCCAGCCCCCCAGTTCTGTTCCTCTCCCCCCTTTAAAACAGTGAGGACAATAACCCTTTCACATTTAACAGCCCTGAATAGTTCTAGAAACCCTTTCACTCAATAGCCACCAGCAGGCTACCTCCCCGGAGCCCTGGGAACTTAAATGGAACACTGCATAGGAAACGCTTTGGAAGGAGAGGGGAGAGAGAATCCAGCGCGCTATTATTAGACACGGGGAGGCGCGAGCCCGGAGCCCACATGCGCCTCTCTCTAATCAAACTGACATTGCGGTTTACGGTGCGTTGAACACTGCGTTCCAGTCCAGGGAGCTAAAAATGGAAACTTGCAGAAACAGCGGCCGGGTTCAAATGGGAGCAGGAGGGGCGTGTGCTGAGCCGGTGCCTGGGGGTCACGGAGCAGCAAGGCTGCCAGCTGGGCCCTTGCCACCCAGGCTGGGGTGACAGCGGGCCTTGGGCAGCCTCCACCTGCCACAGGCTCGTGTGGGCATCAGGAGCTGCAGCCTTGCAGATTCTGGGAGAGGGCAGATCAGGGCACCAGCACTGGGGGCCTCCGTGTCCCCGTTTGGAAAGTAGAGATGTTACTGAGAGATATGTTGCATGAGAACTTTGTTAATATTAGTTGAACGGTCATTATCCCAAATGCCTGAGTACTAGAAACCCTTCAGGTCTGGTGTTTATTTGTTGGTGATGGGGTTTGTTTTGTTTTGTTCCTGATTTGGATATTTGAATAGATGTCTTGCAGGGTTGGAACCAAATCTATAAATTTCATCTTTTTTTTTTTTTTTGGTTTTTCGAGACAGGGTTTCTCTGTGTAGCCCTGGCTGTCCTGGAACTCACTCTGTAGACCAGGCTGGCCTTGAACTCAGAAATCCGCCTACCTCTGCCTCCCAAGTGCTGGGATTACAGGTGTGCGCCACCACCGCCTGGCTCATCTATGCTTCTTAACTGCCTTATATCCACAGCTGGGTGACAACTGTGTCCCGTCCTTTATTTTGATAGCCCATGAGGTCAGGTGTGGAATTTCACAGCTACATCATCGTGATTTGGGGGGAGTGTCTTGTATTTGTAGCCTGAGTTACCCTGAAGCTCACTGTGCAGCTCAGGCTAGCCATGAACTCACGGCGATGTGCTTGCCTCTGCCTCCCCAGTGCTAGGATTGCACCCTCAGGCCTCCGTGTTCAACTGCAGCACACCAGCAGTTGGCTCAGAGGCAGAACTTCCCCGGTGTGTACAAGGCCCTGGGGGGTCTATCTCCAGCTCCCGGAAGATGATGATTTGGGTTTTCACCTTGGAGGTGCTTATCCTGGAAGTGATTAGCAGAGTGGCACAGCAGAGGCTCATTGTGAACTATCAAAAGTCAGCTGCAGCTGCTGATGACCTGGTGTGTCCCGCCTTGACTGCAGTCCTCCCGGTGGTGTGCTCCCACTCCCTGACCCCATCCTCACCAACAACAGAGCATGGTTAGTCCTTCCTCACTTCACCCCCACTTTACCCTGTGAGTTTACTATCCAAAGCCACAAGCATGCTGGGAGGCGAGTTCATTTCTTCACTGAGCACCTACTATGTGCCAGGTTCTGTCCCCTGCGCGTGAGTTGTTGAGAGTGGACAGCCAGACCAAGGGCCCAGGGCCTTGCACACACCAGGGAAGCACGTGTGCAATCCTGTCCTAAATTCCCCCATGGCTCTGCATCTCTGATGACACTTCTGCAGCCTAATCAGCCAATCCAAGTCTGTCCCCAGTGTGTAAGAGGCTGATCCTGAGTCTGGTGATGCTTCGGTGTGTCCTGAGGACCCCAGGGCAGGTGATTGTCATCAAAGCTGCACTTGCAAAAGGAATCACTCAGCCTCCCTGACTGAGAGGCAGCACAGCCCTTGGGAGAGGGGACGGGATTCCACAACAGAGTTCTCAGCTCTTGGGAGACAGAAGCTGAGGGACCGAAGCCTGGCAAAGCCCATTGTGAACTCCAAGGCTGCTCCGAGGAAACACTTGACACCTTCGCACAGAGGCCCAGAAGCCATGCAATGGCTCGGATTGGAGAGATCTGGTTTCCTGTCTGGGACAGAGGGTTCCAACTTCGCACTCTCCTTGACTGTAAAATGGAGAAGGGCTGGAGTACAGCTCACTCGTAAAACACTTGCCAGCAGACAGGAAAACCTGAGCTTGATTCCTAGAACCCCTGGGTGTGGCAGCCTGAGCTTGTATTCTAAACATTAGGAGGGGGGACCTTGGGGACCCACTGCCCAGCCAAGCTCACCTAATTGATGAGCTCCAGGCCAAGGAAATCCAGTCTCAAGGAAGGTGGGCAGCTCCCAAGGATGGCATCTGAGACTGCCTTTTGTCCTTCACATGTCTGTCTTCTCTCTCTCTCTCTCTCCTCCACACACATATACACCATATATAAACACACTTGCATAAAATTCACATTAATGATTTTTAAATTTATTTCAGTTCTACCTATCTTCATTACGTTTTTTTGTTTTGTGCCTGTGTATATGTGTGTATATGTATGTGTATGTATGTATGTATGTATATGTATATATATGTGTATATGTGTATGTATAGTGGGTGTGTATATGTGTATGTGTGTATAGTGGGTATATATATGTTTACATGTGTTTATGTATATGTGTATGTGTGTATTATATGTGTGTATATGTGTATGTGTGTATAGTGGGTATGTATATATGTATATATGTTTACATGTGTATTGTATGTGTGTATATGTGTATGTGTGTATAGTGGGTGTGTATATGTGTGTATATGTTTACGTGTGTATATGTATGTATGTGTATGTGTGTATTAGGTGTATATGTGTGTATGTGTGTGTGCAATGTACAAGAATGTATATCAAAAGACAACTCACAGAAGTCAGGTTCTCTCCCACAACCATGTGGGTCCTGGGGACCACCCTCCAGGTTGCGAGACTTGTGACAAGTGCCCCGACCTGCCAAGCCATCCTGACGGCCCCACCGTACAGCAGCTTTGGAAGCTCGCTCTCATTTTATTCTTGCACTGCTGGGTGAGACCCAGGGCCATCCAGAGGTTGGGCCAGCCCTCTGTCGCTGGGCTCCTTCCTAGTCCAGGAGCCACTATTATCAGCGTCCTTGTAAACCAAGTCCCAGCCTCACCCCTCCCCAGCTCTAGGCTGGAACTCCCTCCGGTGGGAGCAGAGAAGCCACACACCGACTGGCTGACTTGTAGGACCAGTCATTTAATCGGGGCTGTTGTAAAGATTAAAGGAAGAAGCCTTGTTGAACAAGCAGCTCAATAAATAGACTCATTACTATTCCTCTACTCCACGAACGCTAGATCGCAGGCTCTGGAGTCTCCATCTGACGCCACCCCAGCCCTGCCGCACTCTGGGCGGGTGAGTTAGACAAGGCAGATCTCCCCTCTACATCTCTACCATGCTCTCCCGCTCAATGGGGGTGTCACTTCTGCTCCATGGGGTTATTTAAGAACAAAAAGAGGGAAGGGCCGGTAGACTTAAGTAGGAGCTGAATAACTGAGGCTGGGTATCCCGTGCCTAGTCACTGCTTACTGCTGAGCCCACTTACAGTTGAGAAGACAAGGCCCTGACAACTTGTTCAGGCTCACCTAAGAAGCACTGGGGCCTGAGACTGTCAGATCACCCACTTGCTGAATCCTATAACCTTGGAGCCACGCCCACCTCTGTTCTTCCCGCCATTGCTGAGCCCTTTAGACACCAGCAGGTATCAAACACCCACCGCTCACACAGACTAAGTTAGGTTCTTGTCCCCAAAGACATTTCCCAGGAGACAAACGAGAGACCCTTCCCCTTCTCTGGAGGAAGCTCGGGCCCTGGGATGCCTAATGGTCACTGGAGTGGTTGCTTATGATACCGGAGTCGGAAACACTCAGGGGGTGGGCAGTGTGTTCTGAGTGTCTGTGATGTCATCTCCAGAGAACTCTACACTCAGAGTTCCGACTTCACCATCAGGTTAGTCACCGGACAGTTTTATAATATACGAGGGCATCACTGGAAAATGGCAAAGGCGGGAGACAGCCCTGTTGGAGGAAGTCAAGTCGTCGAGGGCTCTGCTTTGCACTGCCCCTTCCTGTCTGTCAGCAAATGAGAGACTGCTTCCGCCACACTGCTCCTGCCGCCATGATACTCAAGTGCATGGGGGTCAAAGCACCATGGATTTAGCCCTCTGAGACTGTGAGGTCAAATAAACTTACCCTCCCTGGGCTATTAAGTGATCTGTCACAAAGATGAGGGGGGAAAGTAACACAGAGGCCTGGGACAGGGGGACAGATCAGTCTCAAAGGACTTCGCATACAAGCATGAGGATCTGAGCCCTATCTCTGCCATCTATGTAAAAATGAAAAGCTGGGTGTGGGTATGCACCATTGTACTGCGCTCCGCCCCTCTATTGGGGGAGTCCAGACGCCACTGGCACAGGAACCCATAGGAGGCCAAACAGCCCGTGTTTCCACCACACCTGGGTCCACAGCCCGTGTTTCCCACCCCACCCGGGTCCACAGCCTATGTTTCCCTCCGAGTGTCAGACGCAGCTACATGCCAGATTGGGACGGGGAGGGGGGGTACTGAGGGGGGATGTGTGGGGTGGTGAACAAGGGGGGAGTGAGGAATGAAGAAACAGCAGAATCTGGGACAAATGCTGTTTCCCGGTCTCCTCTTTGGGTACCCAGGTGCCACCAATATTCCACCAGGAGAGGAAGTCAGACACTGGGGTCAGAGGTCCACCTTTCCCCTCGGGGCTTCTGCACCCCAGGCAGGAAGGGGAAGGCAGAGCCCAGGATGAGCTGAGCGATCCTGTGTGATTGGGAGCAAGTGCCTATCATGTACGGGAGGGTCCGGAGAAGAAAAAAGCCTTCTTCGGGAGTCTTAGGTGTGGCTCTTTTAGGCAAAGTCCTTCCCCCATGGGAAGTTTTAAAGATTCAGCTTTCTGAGACGATCCTTGCTTCTTCATATTGCTTTATTTGTGGGTGGATGTGGATGCATACGGTTTATTTGGGGGTGAACTAGGGATTATATACCTCTTGGGGGAGGGGCATGAGAATGCCCAGGAAGGGAAGGTCATTGGCTGAAGGCTTACCAGAATGCCTCATTAGAATGAGACCAGCAATCTCATTGGCTAGCTGAACCAAAAGAAAGGAAACTGCACCGATAATCTTAACCAAGGTAGTGGGGGATGGGTTTGAACTCCCCAGACAGGGCCAGAGATGGAAAAGCCCTGACAATAACGGGAGTTCTTCATATAGCTCTGAATCTCGTCAGTGGTAGACTCTGGCCTTAATTAGCAGTTTTCCCACCGTGCACTGGGGAGGTAGAGACACGTGGTTTCCTGAAGCTCCTAGCTGGCGTAGCCTCGCCTGATAGGTTCAGGTCAGTGAGGATCCTGTCTCATAGGATAAGGTAGCTTGTACCCTGAGGACAACACTTGGAATTGACCTCTGACCTCCACATGGACACACCACGTGTACTCATACCTGCACGGGCACGTGCATCTGCACACTCCAAACACGTACATACAGTTTCGCCGTTGCACTTCGAAAGGAGGAAAAGCCACCTAAGGACTCTGTAGTCGCTCATCTTCCCACAATGCCTCAGGGCTGAGTCCAGTTATCCCCATTTCTCAGCTGAAGAAACTGAGGGGATTAAGGAGTTGCCCGAAGAACCCAGCTCAGGCTGCAGAAGGCAGCTCAAGGGTCATGGGAGCTGGGGAGCTTTTCAGAGGAGAGACAAACCCTTCTGTTTAGACTCATTTTGACTTCACTCTGCCCTGCGCTGCCCCCCCCCATCCCATGGGAAAGGACAGAAGCCATTTTAACCCAAAGTAAAAATAATATACAAACAAATAAATGAAAAATAGAGCTTTCCACCCTTAAGAAGAAAGATTGCATTAGCCATTAGAAAGCTCATAGGAGGCCGGGCGGTGGTGGCGCAAGCCTGTAATCCCAGCACTTGGGAGGCAGAGGCAGGCGGCTTTCTGAGTTCGAGGCCAGCCTGGTCTACCGAGTGAGTTCCAGGACAGCCAGGGCTACACAGAGAAACCCTGTCTCGAAAAACCAAAAAAAAAAAAAAAAAAAAAAGAAAAGAAAAGAAAGCTCATAGGAATTAATAAGAGTGGTCAGCCCCAGGGAAAACTTAGGAACAGCTTTCAAAGAGCAGGCTTAAAACCTCCAGATGCCCTGAGCGCCAAGATTATATAAGTCAATGCAAAAAGGAAAAAAAAAATCAATTCAAAAAGTCAGCATAAGAAAGTGAAAAATGCCTTCTCTGAAACTCCAAAACTCTCCACTAGCGAGAAAAACGGGGAGACGTTCTTGCTTATTCTTGTCTGGTTCTGTTTGTTTGTGTGTTTGTTTGGGTTTTTTTGGGGGGGTGTTTTTTTGGTTTTTTGCTTTTTTTGTTTTTTGGGTTCCCCCCCCCCAGGACAATGTGTTACTTTTATAGGCAGGATTTTTTTATTTTTTATTTTTTGGGTTTTTTCGAGACAGGGTTTCTCTGTGTAGTCCTCGCTGTCCTGGAACTCACTCTGTAGACCAGGCTGGCCTTGAACTCAGAAATCCGCCTGCCTCTGCCTCCCAAGTGCTGGGATTACAGGCATGTGCCACCACCGCCCGGCAGGACATTTTTTTAAAATAGAAATTACTCTCAGGGATCTGGAGAGGTGGCTCTTGCTGCTCTTCCAGGAAACCCCAATTTGGTTCCTAGCACCTACGTCAGGCAGCTTACAATGTCTCCAGAAGACACAATACACTCTCCTGGTCTCCGTTGGCGAGTGCATTCCTGCACGCATCCTCCACCCAGACACACATGCATATGCACATTTAAAAATAAATAAATAAAATATAAATTATTTCCAGTGAATCAGAAGGATATCTATGTGGAAAGAAAAGCCATGGTGTCCTGTTCAGTAAAACATGTCAGAAGCCACACACCAGTGTCACCTTGTCTCTTCTTAGCAGTTGTCTTTCTGTGACAACACATTAATAGTAGCTAGGAGGCGACGATATAATGAATGGGTGAGTTTGATTGTCTCTGTTCTGCTGGTCTGGGTTTGTTTGTTTGTTTGTTTGTTTAACATATAAGTCACACCAATTGGCTGGGCAGAAAGAAACATGGAAGAGTTCATGTGAGGGAAGAAGCTCTTTGCTGAAGATTATATTTCAGATTAGAGCAGAGGCAGAAAGTGGTAATAAAAAGTTCTGGCTTTGGGGAAGAGGTCAGAGGTCAAAGGTCAGAGGTCAGGGAATCAAGAGTACTTAAGAGTAGTCTCTAGAATCCATGTGTTAGAAACATAGTTCCCAAAAGACTATGGCTGTGGTATATGGAGGTGGGGCCGTGGGGAAGTAACAAGGCTTAGATTCAGACCTAAGGGTGGACACACACACACACACACACACACACACACACACACACAATGATGTTAGTGGCTTTCTAGGCAATGTGTCATGATGGGATAGCTTCTGCCATGTTTTCATGCAACAGGAAGACCCTGACAAAGGCCAGCACCATGCTCTGGGACTTTTCAGCCTCCAGCACCATGAGCTACATAGAGTTTAAAAATGTAGCCTTTCAACGTTTGTACATGTATACAATGTATCTTACCATATCCGCCCCCATATCCTCCCTCCGATCCATCCCGTGCTACCCTCCCGACATAGCTCCTCTCAGCTTCACTTCCTCTCTCTCTCCATCCTTCCGATACTCTGACTCTAACTACGGCTGCCATATGTACACAGTGTGGCTTCATCCACTGAGACATGAGCTTCCCAGATCCCATTCCCCCCAGAGAAGATGGACTTACTCTCCAAGCAGCCACCTACTATAAACGGCTTCTCGGCTAAAAGTGAAAGGGAGCACCTCCTTCACCCTTGATGGGATTTCTAACTGGCTGGATCTTGTATAGGCCCTATGCTGGTGACCATAGCTGCTGTGAGTTCATATGTGTAACAGCCATGTCGGACACTCTCTCTGCCCCTTCTCCCAATGTTCCCTGAGCCTTGGTGTGGAAGGGATTGCCATAGATGTCCCCTCTACTGCTGAGTACTCGATGCTGCCTATCCTTTGAACAGTTATGAGTCTCCGCATAAGCTGCTTCCTGATACAGTGAGTGTCTCTGATGGAGGTCCATGCATATAAACACAAATCATTAGAAAGGCAATGTGGATTGTTTCTCCCCTAGGGCCTGTGATGTCTTAGCCAGAGGTTTTGGTCATGTTTATAGCACCAGCCGTAAATTCCCTCCAGTGGAGCATGTCTCCATGCCTATCAAGGCAGCAGTTCTCCACCCCATAAACAGCCCTGCCACTGTCACACCGGTGGGCGCACCATGCCTGGTGTGCAGAGGCCAGAGTTGGATAAGACCATTGGCAGTTCTCTCTCCCAGCGGCCAGCATAGCCTCTGGCACACTAAAGAAGCTGGGTGGCAGGGAGGGAGTCTCCTGGTCGGGTCAAGACTGTGTCTCTGTGTCTAAGCTTCCAATCATCACATAAATTTCTAATCATCACCAACTACCGCATCTCCGGTGTTCATCGCGGCAAGGAAACAGATGGAGACGCTGACATCCTGAAGCCATAAAGCCTAAGTAGCTAATGATGGGTGGACTGACCTGAAACAGATGACGGAGGAGGAATCTAGAGGCTCGAGGAGGAGGAGGAGGAGGACGATTTTAATATGATCTGAGACACAGCCACGCTAGTGGAGGTAGATCTGAAAACCCAGAAAGAGTTAAATTGGGGGTACTCAACTAAGCGATGCCCAATTCCTGATTTTAATTACATAGGCTTCAGGCAAATGAACCTCACGGAGGACAAAAAGAAAAACAGCAGAGGTCAAAAAAGATGGGCTGGATGGCTCAGTGGGTAAAGGCACCCGACTGTGGAGTTATGTCAGTCTCACCCACATAGTAGGTGAGGACCAACTCCTTCAGGATATCCTCTGGCCACCACACATGGACCATGACACACACTTGGATGCATGCACACACACACACACACACACACACACACACACTTTTATCCCTGAGGCTGGGTAGACAGGACACCCAGCAGTGATGACATGTTAAAGGTGAAGCAGTAACCGGAAGAACTTAAGGGTGTGACAGTCACAAACCCAAAAGCAAAATCATCTTCTAGGGCCCAAGGGGAAAGATTGGGCAGAGCATAGAGCTTGGGGACTCAAGTAAAGTAGAAGAGGCAGGACAGCCTTTTAGGAGGATGTGTCTGCATGTGTGCGTGTGTGGTGTGCATGCATGCATATATGTGTGTATTCATGTGTGGGCTCTCGTGTGTGCAAGTGTGCCGGTGTGCATGTGTGTGCACATGCGTGTGCATGTGGAGGCCAGCAGTCAGCATCAGAGATGCCCCCTCACTGAGGTAGGGTCTCTCCCTGAACCCAGCACTCACTAATTCAGGTAGTCGAGCTGGCCCACTTTTCCCCTGCCCCTGTCTCAACCTCCTGAGCCCTGGGCTTTTATGTGGATGATAGGGATACAAACTCGGGTTTTCATCAGCTGAGCCATCTCCCTAGCTAGCCCCGCTCAGGATTTTGACAGGCTTTAAAACAGTGTCCGGCACTTAGTAGAATACACAGATGTTTGCTAGGTTGGTTGGTCGGCTGGTTAGTTTGTTAGTTGGTTTCTTTGTTGGTTGATTCATTGGTTAATAAGTCTGTTTTAGAAGGAAAGGATGGGATTTTTAAGTCCTGTGTTTTCAATAAAGGCTTACAGAGAGATGAGACAGCCTGGGGCCTGGGTATCTTCATAAGGGATCTTATCACCCGCAAGATTAATTTCCTCATTATTTCTGTCGCAGACTATCTTTCAAAACAAAACAAAACAAAAAACAGCCCCCTGCCACAGAATCCTCAGAGTTCTCCATCTTTTTCGCGACGACAGCACCTGTGTCCTCTGGTAATACTACCCCACATCAAGCCCTCTCCCTGTCTCTGCCTCTGTACTTTTCCCAGGGGTACAGGAAAAGCTCTCATGAGTGTACTCTTCAAGTTCAGGGATCCAGGCTCCAGGAGCAACCCTCAGCCCAGGAAGCCTCAGCCTGTGGGGCATAGGAGTCGGGGCGAACCCGTTTCACACGTCCCTCGGTGGCTGATTATGAACCACATGTGCCAGCTCCCTCAGCATGGACCTGTTTGATATTGAACCATTTATCATCTTTGTCCTACCTTGTCTCATTATTCCCATTCCTTATACATGAATACTTACATATATGTGTACATGTAGTATGTGTGTGGCATGTGCAGGTACAAATGCTGTGTGTATGCATGAATATATGCTATGTGTGCATGTACATATGCTGTGTATATGTGTGTGCAGTTGTGTGTATGTACATATGTTATATGTGTATGTATGTGTGTGCATGTGTTTGTGTTGCCTGCATGTACATGTTATATGTCTACACATGTTTGTATGTGTTGTGTATGTACATGTCCCATTGTGCATGTACCTATATTATGTGTGCATGTGTATGTATGTATGTATGCATATGTGTATGTGTTCTGAACATATACATATGTTTATTGTGCATGTACATATGTTGTGTGTGCATGTGTGTATATGTGTATACATGTGTGTATGTGTTTTATGCATGTGAATCACATTTGGTGGCACACTAGTCTGGTCCACTGCGCCCAACCAGGACAGTCCCAAGGGACCACCCAGTTTCAGGTTCCCATGAAAGCTTGGCTGAGCCTCCAATTAGATTGGGCAGCAGCTTTCACACCCCACTGCCCCAATCCTGTGCAGATCCTTGTGCCCACACGGACTCAAGGGCTCACCCTGGCATGCACACTGCATGCCGGGCTCTGTCTCCACAGTGAAGTGTCTCTGTGACCCAGGTCAGTGCTTTCTCAGTCCCTGACTCACAGTCAATGTATGCTATTGGATTAATTAGTTGACTGACTGATCAACAATTGGTTGATGGTTAGTTGGTTAACTGATTGATTTGGCAGTGGCAGACCTAATCATGCAAACTCTCTTAGTCTCACCTGTTACACTAGGTCAAGTGAAGTTCTTCTACTCACTGTCACCTTTCCTCTGCCCTTGACCAGCTCGTGATTTAGATGCTGGTGATCTCAAAGTAGACCTAGGGCTGAAGACAGCAATGAGCTGTAAATAAGCCATCCTGCATGAACCTAAATCTCTCTATATATGATTAACTGCCCAAGGCTAGGAACTGACTGCTCTGTTGTCTACCTATTGAAGAGGGTTTAGCTCCATCTGCCCTTTGGTCCAGCAGCAGAGACCTGGCACACAGACAATGGCATCCATCAGACTGAACTATGGAACAGCATCTGCTTGGAATGAGGCCACAGTAGGTTGGGAGCATGACGGGAGCAGCAGCCAGCCGCCATGTCTAAATTCTGAAGCATTTCCTGGCACTGAGTAATGAAGATACAATGTTTCCTGTCTCCTTTGAGAAAACCAGACTGCGTAAACATCAGACTTGGTAAATGAACGGAGCCTCTGACCAGCAAATCGTCTCCTGAAAACAATATGTCCCAATGACGAATTTAGCTGCAAGGATGTTCATCAAAGCTATTCTAAAATAATCACAAAAGACGAGAAATAATCTAAATGTTTACCTAAAGGGGCTTTGTTAAATAAGTTACATTCTAACCTATCAAGGGGGAAAGTATTCATTAAAATTGATGCTTATAGGGGCTAGTGGGAAGGTTCCATCAGTAAAATTTTGCCTCAAAAGATATGAGATCCTGATTTCAAGTCTCCAGCTCCCATGTAAAAAGCCAAGACAGTAGTTTCTGTCTGTACTCCCAGTGCTTGGGGCTGGGGAGGTAGAGGGGCCTGCAGATCTCTGGAGCTCCGGGGGCAGCCAGCCTAGCTGAATCAGTGAGTTGCAGATTCAGTGATCCACAAAGAAGAAAGGGCTGGGGTCTGGAGACAGCCCAGCACTTAAGAGCGCTTGCAGGTCTTACAGAGGACCCATTTACAGTTCCCAGCACTCCCATCAGGCGGCTCACAACCTCCTGTAACTCCAGCTCCAGGGTATCTGATGCCCTCTTGTGGCTTCTGCAGGTACCTGCACCAACATGCCCAGAACGTATAATTTAAAATAAAAATCTAAAAGATAAAGAAAGAGAAAATAACAATCAACGAAGGCACACAATGTTGACCTCAGCCTCCACACACATGCACACAGATATGGTGTACCACTAAAGCCTTGCTGTGTGGTTACATTAAAAAAATGATGCTGTGTGCTCCTCACTGTCATTAAAAAGGAAGAAAAGAGAAAGGGATGGGAACAAAGAGAGAGCCATGGGGCTCGGACCTAAACCTTCAAATCTGCCCTGGGGGAAAATGGCTGGGTTACCCTGAAACCCCCAAAGGCAGGGGTTGGAACGAGGTTGGAAATATCAGGAGAGACACGGGGAAAAGAATAAAGTGGTGAATTCAGAGCTGAATTCAGAGCACAGGGCTCCTGCCTCCTACTATGGATTCTGCCTCTGAGAAGTTTCCCAGCCTGGCCATCATATCCCAGCAGTGCTGGCTAGAGGAATCACTGAGGGTCTCTCTGAGTTTGTATAGCCTGCCTGGAAAAGAATTCTAAGACGCTTTGAATCCCAGCCCCAAAGCTATCATTGCCCCTACTGGCACTACCAACTATGCCTAATTCTCTTAAGGGAATCAGTAGTAGACTTGCTTCCCAGGCCTCGCCTCCCCAGCCTCAGCCCCCTATTCCTCTTCCCAGGATGAGTTCCTAAACTGAAAGGCAAGTCAAGGCAGCTACTCTGGTTGTGGTGGTTTGAATATGCTTGGCCCAGGGAGTGGCACTATCAGGAGGTGTGATCTTTTGGAGTGGGTGTGGCCTTGTCAGAATAGGTGTGGCCTTTGGAGGTATGTATCATTGCAGTCCTGGCCTTTAAGACCCTCATCCTAATTCCCCAGAAGCCATCAGAATGAGAGGTGGAACTTTCAGCTCCTCCCCGTGTGTGCCTGTATGCTGCCATGCTCCCGCCTTCATGATAATGGACTGAACCTCCGAACCAGTAAGCCAGCCCCAATTAAATGTTATGCTTTTAAGAGTTGCCTTGGTGTCTGTTCACGGCAGTAAAACCCTAAGGCATGAGTTGAGAAGACACAGCCTTCCATAGTCACAGCTGACAGTTAGAATGTGAATGCCTTTGTTGGAGAGATATTATTCTACCTATTACAGAGAAAAGAGAGAAAACTGACACCTATCAGGGTCCTGTATCCCACAGCATTCTTGATAGCTTAGATCTTAGTTGGTATGTTGAACCTGTACCAGTTGTCAGGCTACCTAGAGAAGCCCCAATTTCTAGTAAAGAGGGGCTCCATTTGGAGATCTTCCCCAGGCTACTAACCACCCCTATCTGCTATCAGTCCTGGATTCCATTTTCCAGAACATTCCACTGCACTGAGACACTTTCAAAAGCTCTGCTCAACTGAATGCTGTCCATCATTAAATGACGACCTAGGATCTGGGATACCCAATGAACTAGACACAGGAAGATCATCCTAAAACAGCGGTTCTCAAACTGTGGGTCATGATCCTTTGGGGGGGTGTCAAATATCAGATATCAGATGTATCACATATTTATATTATGTTCTGAACAGTACCAAAACGACAACTGCCAAGGAGCAATGAAATAATTTCATTGCTGGGGGTCACTCCAACATGAGGAACTGTATTAAAGTGTCACAATCTTAGGAAGGTGAAAACCACTGTCCTAAAGCAAGTGAAGGTTCTCCCCTACCTTGGTACCATGAGACTCCCAAGCTAAGAGGGAAGTCATCTACACAGGCTGTAGCACAGAGTGCTCAGGGGCGTGAGCTTCAGGCACACACACCACTTCTGGGACCGCACAAGCATTCGCTAGGCCGTGTGTTCTATACCAGCGAAGAGGACCGCACACGCGTGATAGGTTCAGGGCGCACAGTGCACAGCCCGGACTCAAGCACACGGGCTGCCCCTGCGGAGTGACTGGTATTGCGGGTTCTGTGTGTCTCTCACTTGGCAGCAATGCTCTTGTGGGAGCTGCCTTTGTGCCAGCGTGTCCTTCCCCCTCAGCACCAGATCAGCTTCCACACACCTGGCAGGTCTCCTCTGCTCCCCCGCCCCTCCGCTAGGGAGGTATGGGACCCCACTAGAAGGCACAGCGTCTCCTCCTTAACACTCTCATAGGAAGGTGCTGGGTTTTCTTGGTAGTCATAATCCCAATTGTTAAGCCATTATTTGTATAACAATTTGTTTGAGCCCTGACTTCTTCAACAGTATGGGCTCTCTGAAGACAGCAGTTAATTGGCACCATGTGACTGATTCTCTCTCACGGGCTCTTATGCGTCTCTTCTAGGCAGATGTACAGAGTTGACAGGGTTAGCTCGCTAGTTACCGACTTCCCACAGAGAGGACAGCATCCATCAACCTGTGGTCACTGAGTGGCTGTACAAAGAGCGCCCTCTGTTGATCGTATTGAGTAAGAGTGGGAGGGGGGGTGCTAGACACGGTCTGGGATTTCTTTTTTTCTTGTCTTTTTTTATTTTTAAGATTTATTTTATGGGCTGGAGAGACGGCTCAGCGGTTAAGAGCCCTGACTGCTCTTCCAAAGGTCCTGAGCTCAAATCCCACCAACCACATGGTGGCTCACAACTATCCGCAAAGAGATCTGACGCCCTCTTCTGGTGTGTCTGAAGACAGCTACAGTGTACTTAGATATAATAATAAAATCTTTAGGCCAAAGCGAGCGGGGCCAGAGTGAGTGGAGAGCCACCAGAGAGAGCAGAGGTCCTGAATTCAAATTCCCAGCAACCACATGGGTGGCTCACAACCATCAGTACAGCTACAGTGTACTCATATACCCAAAGTAAATAAATAAATAGATCTTTTTTTAAAAAAGTAACTTGTTGCACTCTTCAGACACACCAGAAGAGGGCATCAGATCCCATTACAGACGGTTATGAGCCACCATGTGGTTGCTGGGAATTGAATTCAGGACCTCTGGAAGAGCAGCCAGTGCTTTTAACCACTGAGCCATCTCTCCAGCCCCCACGGTTCAGGATTTCAAAGCTAAGATACTTGTATTTCTGTAGACGGGGCCTACCCTGAACAATACATTGCTGTAGTCACTGTGCATGACACAACATAGAAGACACTCATAAATGAGTGACAGTCTTCTAGAACCACAGACAGGACTGAGATTGAGCAGCATTGCCCATCTGTGGGGATGGGGCATCACTGCCAACCTGCCCCGCAGAAAAAGGCAAAAGTAGAACAGTAGCTAGTGAAAAACCAGTAAGTGCTAAGAACAGAAGACTGTTCAACACTCAGCCATCAGTGGGGCATTCAGCACCCTCCCCAAGACTCTAATGGGAGCTGGAACAGAGAGAACCCAAGGGCTGGAATAAGGGTGGAGTGTTGTGGAATGCTATCTTCCGGGCTAGACGCAGCCATTACAGTCTTCAATGCATAGCATCTATGGCCACCAAGAGGCTGTCTGTCTTGGTTAGGGTTTCCATTGCTATGAAGAGACACCATGACCAAGATGACTCTTATACAGGACAACATGTAATTGGGGCTGGCTTATAGGTTCAAAGGTTCAGTCCATTATCATCATGGATGGAAGCACGGCAGTGTCCAGACAGACATGATGCTGGACAAGGGTCTGAGAGTTCCGCATCTTGATCTGAAGGCAGCCAGGAAGAGACTCTTCTGCAGGCAGCTCGGAGACTCCTTTCCATACTGGGCAGAACTTGAGCGTAGGAGCCTCAAAGCCCACCCCCACAGCGACACACTTCCTCCAACAAGGCCACACCCATTCTGACATTGCCACACCCACTCCAACAAGGCCACACCTCCTCCAACATTACCACACCCACTCCGACAAGGCCACACCTTCTCCAACATTGCCACACCTCCTAGGTAGGGCCCCTCACTGGGTCAAGCAATTTAAACCACTGCACTGTCCATCAATATCCTCTAATGGGGTAAGGAGAGGCTCATGAGGCCAAATCCCTCCTTGAGGATTTAGAGACAGTTCATGATCACAGGAGAAGGAGACATTTCTTCAATGGTGGAGCAATTGGTAGCATGCACACTCGCCTGTATATAAATGCACACCCGTGTCACCCAGTCACTAAAGGGTTAAAATTGGGTTAAAAGAGGAAGGGAATGAGAGGGGGACAGGAGAGTGTAATGATGAACATGGTCAACTTCATTATGCACAGGTATGAAAATGTCATAACAGAACTCATTATGTATAATAAACACAAGCTAATAATGAACTTTTAAGTGAAGGACCAGGGATTCTGTTACCCAGTCCAGCAGCTAGACAAATGGCTCTTTGACCTTGAAGCTGCAGGACTCAGGTCCCCAAAACCCTCACTGAAGCGGAGCACAATTAGGTACTCAACAGCCTGGGAAAACCCACTACAACCCAAGCCATTAGTCACAGGGCATTGTTTAGAAATGGTTTCAATTTATAATATTTATGAATTGATCTGCAGGAACCCGTGCACACCGCTCATCAATACAACTAATTGGCTTTATGGCTTTGTTTGGTCGGCTGGTGCATTCAGACTCTCGTCTTAAAGAAAAGAGAAACTCACATGCTGGGGTTTGACTAGAACATTGAACGCTCGGGGTTTTGGCCAGGGAATTGACTGAAACTGGTCCATTTAAAAAGTGAAGGGGCTAGAGACGTAGCCTGGGTGGTGAGGGGCTCTGGTAGCAGCCATGAAGCTCTGGGATTGATCCCCGGCCCCTCAGAAATCCGTGTGGTGGCGCATGCTTGCCATCCCTGCCCTAAAGTGGGGAAGCTAGGATGATCAGAAGTTCAAGGTCATACAAAACACCTTCCCTCTGGGCAGCGGTGGCATACTCCTTTAATCCCAGCACTTGGGAGGCAGAGGCAGGCAGATTTCTGAGTTCAAGGCCAGCCTGGTCTACATACAGAGTAAGTTCCAGGACAGCCAGGGCTACACAGAGAAACCCTGTCTCAAAAAAACAAACAAACAAAAAAACTGGCTTTCCCGATCCTATTCACCCCTTGGGTCTCAACAATGTTCACAGTAAAGGGACAAAAAAAAAACTGCAGCTCTGGGTTTGCTTGGTTTTTAAGATTTATTTGTTTTTACTTTGTGTGAGCATTTTGCCTGTTTGTATAGCTGTGCAGTATACAGTACCCACAGAGGCCAGAAGAGGTCATCAGATCTCCTGTAACTGCGGTTACAGATACTTGTTAGTTACCATGTAGGTGGCTAGAATCAGACACAGGTCCTCTAGAGGAACATCTATCATATACACAATAAACAAATGCCTAGACACCCATGGCTTTTGAGATCCTCCACATACGTATGCCTACCGTTCAGGAAGCCTTAAACATGATAGACGGATCCCATTGTGTGAGTTAGGGTTTCTATTGCTGTGAAGAGACACCACAACCAAGGCAGCTCTTATAAGGGACAACATTTAGTTGGGGCTGGCTTACAGGTTCAGAGGTTCAGTCCATTATTATCATCATGGAGGGAGCATGGCAGCATCCAGGCAGGCATGTCTCTGGAGAAGGAGCAGAGAGTTCTACATCTTGTTCCAAAAGCAAACAGGAGAAGACTGACTTCCAAGCAGCTAGGAGGAGGATCTCCTTACCACTCCTCCAACAAGGCCACACCCACTCCAGCAAGGCCACACCTACTCCAATGAGGCCACACCCATTCCAACAAGGTCACACCTCCTAATAGTGCCACTCCCTGGGCCAAGCATATTCAAACCACCACACTCACTATCACAGGAACTACAGTGTCAAGGTCTGCCAACCCCAATAAGCTGATATGGCTTGCATGTGTTCATGTTTCCCTTTAACCTGGGGCCTTGTTCCTGCTAGACAAGGAGTCTGACTAAACTAAATCCTCGGTTCTCTTTTCAGTTTTTATTTTGAGACATTGTGTCAATTAAGCTACTGGAGCTGGTTTTGAACTCACTCTTGTGGCTCACTCTGGCCTTGAACTTGTGACCCTACTGCTTCAGTCTCCCAAGCAGCCAACACTCTGAGCCTGTGCCCCTAGGCCAAGTGGGAAATGTGTTTTTTATGGAGACCTGGGGGACTTTGTGAAAGTCCACATCGCTAAGCCTGCATACAAGGGATAGCAAGAAGGACTTCCAAGAGGAACAGAAATCTGACACATCTGGGCTCACGATGTGCAGAAGACGCTGTGAGAAGAGTGTTTCTCTGATGGGCTGAGATGGGGGGTGGTACAGGCGGTCCATGTGCGGCAGCCAGTATTCAAGGAGCTGCCAGTCCCTCAGGAAGGCCAAACACTCTGCAGGGTGGTGACGGGGGAAGAAAAGAGAGCAGGAGTGTTGTCCAGTGAAGGTCTGAGGATTTTTTTTTTTGTTGTTGTTGTTTTTTCAAGACAGGGTTTCTCTGTGTAGCCCTGGCTGTCCTGGAACTCACTCTGTAGACCAGGCTGGCCTCGAACGCAGAAATTCACCTGCCTCTGCCTCCCAAGTGCTGGAATTACAGGCGTGTGCCACCACCACCCGGCTAGGTCTGATGATTTTGTAATCTGTCTCCAGAATGCTGGAGGGTGATTTCTTAAGTAGGAGAGACAGAATAGAAACATTTCAAAAGCTCAGAATTAAATGGATGGATGGATGGATAAATGAAAACACTAGACCTGGTGGATCAATTATGTCAATAAATAACAAATTAAAAACAGAGTTTTAAGGAGGAGCTTGCCGGAAGAGTTTGGTCTCTTTTTCCAGCATGAGCTTGTTCTTCAAGACATTCTGTCCCAGTATTTGAATATTGGGTACCTTAATTCAAGCCCTCCCAACCTCCTCATCATCCTCTTCTTCCTCCTCCTCCTCCTCTTCCTCCTCTTGGCTGCCTGTCTTCTTCCACACATCATAAATCCAGGCACTTTACAACATTTTGAATCTTGATTGTCAACTTGATGGGATTTAGAAACACCATGGAAGGGAATCTCCAGGCATGCCTGCAAGGGTAGTTGAGAAGAGAAGACCAACCCTTAATTTGAACAGCATCCATTGGATGGGTTCAAATAAAATGGAGAAGCAAGGTGAGCGCAGGTATCCCCTGTGCCTGCTCCCTGACTCTTGACGCAATGTAACTGGTCACCTAACACCTGCTCTGCCACATAGATGCACCACCTCAGCCTGTGAGGCAAAAACTAAACCCTTTCCTCTTTAAGTTGGGTTTGTTGGTTACGGTAATGGGATGAGTCACAGCTGCAAGCTTCTTTCTTAGTTCTCAACCCAGACTCTCAAGGGAACCTTCTAATTGGCTCATGGCAGGTCAGGAATCTATTTCTGAACCAATCACCTAAGGCGAACAGCAGACTCGGGGGAAGTGACAACAGGCACTTTCTCAGCATCCTCATAATTAGAGTGCAGGACTGGGTGGGAACTGGCTTTCCTTGAGAAAATAAATTTCCCAAGAATAAATCTCTGTGAGTAATCCCTTCAAACTGACAGCTTGAAGATCTGAACTCCAGATAAAGTGTCTGCCGCTGAAAATGCTTAATAGTGTGATTTTTCTTTTCTTTCTCTCTCTCTTTTTTTTTTTTTTTAAAAAATAATGATCTTTAGCCAGAGCTAATGCAACTCTTAAGCTGCCTAGGATATGTGACAGTATTCGCTGTGTTGCAGGGTCAAGCAGAGGAGTTGCCGCTGGGGGGGGACAAAACGACTCACCACGAGCCCCTTGCCCCCTCCCTGACCCTCGGCCTCTCAACCCTGCGGTCAAAGAAGATGGCAGCCCCGGTGGAGACACAGTAAGTCCACGGATGACTCTAGTTGCCGGCTTGGCTAAAGCACATCGCCCTGTGTCACACCGAGTTGGCCCCAGCTGCCATGAGACCAGCTCTCGCTGACTCCACAGATGGCAAATGAATGGTTCGCTCCGCCCCTCGCTCCCAGCCCGGCTGCTCCCACATTCCTTGATAATAACGCTGGTTCGGAAGCTAGCACTTGGAGCCAGCCCTTGCTAGGCACAGCAGGGTGGGCAAGGCAGAGGAAGAGCTGGCAAGGACAGGAGCAGGGGCTATTTCCTTTACGCTGGCCTCAGCAGCCTGGAAGGCACCGTGAAGCGGGGTCAGCCAGTCCTCAGCAGATGAGAGAACTTTATCAAGTAAGGAGAGGTGTAGGGGCTGTAAAATCACAGCGCCGCCGCTTGCCAAGTCTCGGGGACACCTGCATCTAATTTAACACAAGGAAGTCTTTATAGAAAAACACATCTACCTTCCCCACAGTTGGACTCGAACTGAATCTAGATCGTTCTGTCTCCTGATGTTCTCTCCGACTTCTCCCCTCTCTCCACATCCTGCCTGCTCTCATCCACTGCATCCTCCTCCCTGAAGAGTCTCAGCGACCTCCCAAATGCTCAGTCACCTGAGAGGCTCACCAGTCCCGTGTCCAGGGATCAAAGTGACCTTTCTAAGCAGCCGGTTAGAGTAGGTCTCAATTCTGCTCGAAGCCCAGCAGCGAGGGCCAAAGGCAAGGCTCGGCAGTAAAGAGCATGGGCTGTTTCCACTGAAGACTGAGTTCCGTACCTCAAGCTGCCAGCAATCTGGCGGGCAGCTCACAACGGCCTATAACTCCAGCTCCAGAGCAGCCAATGCTTCTGGCTTCTACAGACACCAGGACACACACACACACACACACACACACACACACACACACACAGAGAGAGAGAGAGAGAGAGAGAGAGAGAGAGAGAGAGAGAGAGAGTTAGTTAGTTAGTTAAAGGTAGAATTATTTTAAAGCAGTAGCTCCTTCAAGCATAGACTCCCAATTTCTTTACACCAGTCCCTGAGGCTTCCACAAACTGGTCCTGGCCGGCCTCAGAAACCTCCATCTCCAAACAGGTCTGTGGTAGACAGCAGGTGGTACCTCACCTGACTCCCTTGTCTTTGCCATACTGGCGCAGATTTAAAAGCTGACATCCACTTCAAAGACTGTCTTTGGTAACTAGAGCCACACACACACACACACACACACACACACACACACACACACGAAACCACCTCTGACAATTTTAGGAGATGAGCAATCTGTACCCCAGGTCCATCACCCTTGGGGTGGAACAACTGAGGTTCGTGTCACATCAGCCGACAGAGCTCATCAGTTGCCCGCCATTGTGGCATGCTATCCTGAGGGAGACAGTCACTATCTTCATCAGATCCATGATGCCTATGTACGAGGGGCCGTTGGGATGGGGCCTGTTGACTGTTTTCATTACCCTCAGGGAAGTAGAGAATTGAGAAAGTCTCACCCGAGCTTCCAGCCTCGTGGATGTAATTCTTCCCCAACTGCACGGGCTCTTGGGAGGTGTTGGCATATCTAGGCTCAGGAGGGTAACTAAGAGGAGCTCCGCCCACAGGGCATTAGAGAAGCCACGGACCATACTTTCCGAGTGAAGCCTTCCCAGTGTGGCTGTGCTGGCTCCATTCCTGGAGGCGGCCCTTTCACTCCCGCTCTGTATCTAAGCACCATTGATGCTCCAGGCTGGAGTTTGGTGGAATCAGACTTTGGTTTGTCACTGAGACCTTGGGAGGAAGGAAGATGTTTACGTCTCCCCGGGAAAGGAATTCTCACAACACGTACAGTGGTCGTGTGTGTGTGTGTGTGTGTGTGTGTGTGTGTGTGTGTGTGTGTTTTAAAGCCAGCACCTTTTACCAGCTCTGTGCTCTCACAAGTCCATCACTGCACTGCCATTCCAGGCACCATCCTACACAGAACTCTTGTATGCACATTCTGATCTCGGGCTCTTTTGGAGGGGCCATTCCGAAACCAGGCAATTATTTTTTGTAACTGTATTTTCCTTTACATAGGTGGTTGCGTGTATTAGTCGGGAAAATGCCCCATTCTCTGTAGTCACTGGGGCTTTGCACAAGCTGTCTCCTCTACTTAGTATGTTCAGCCCTTGCCCCGACTCCTGGATGGATCTCAGACTACCTTGAAGCTCTGCCTCTTAGCTTGGGTAGAACTTCTATGGTAGAACTTCAATGAACTCTCTCTCTCTCTCTCTCTCTCTCTCTCTCTCTCTCTCTCTCACACACACACACTTTCGTTTCCCTTGGTTCTTTGCCCCTTGCACAGAGTTTTTTGGGTTTTGCCATTGTCCTGAACTTACCTGACATTCTTTGTCCCATGCATGAGTTCCCTCACTGAAATGTAAACCTGTTGAGAGCAGCGGTTCTGTCAGGAGCTCATTCCTGCCTCCCCAGAGTGAGGCGGGAATCATGAAGCTAATCAGGAGTGAGTTAAATATATTGTGCATTGGCTTCAAAAAATAGGTAGGAAAATGTAGATCGTAAAGTCACCCAGAAATGGGAGCGCTTTGCATATGCTAATTGGATAATCACAAACACCATCGCTCAGCATGAACCGCAGGCTAGGCATCTTGCCAAGGGCGGCTCTGTTAACCTTTATAGGCTGGCACCAATGTGGTCCCCATTGGACAAAAGGAGAAAGATAGTCACAGCAGAACAGCCTACACAGCAAACGGGGCACGAGCTGAGATGTAAACTCAGAGGGTCTGGCGCCCGGCAGCAGATGCTTAACCTCTGGCTCTCGTTCCTTCCTCTCTCCCCTGGAGACACACTCCACTTGGAGAGTGTTTCATCTTCACAGTGCATGTGTGCAGATTTCCCCCTCACAGGGAGTCAAGACTCTACGGATTCCTCGTGTGCCGGAATCTGGGCGAATGACTGAAGGCCGACAAGGCAGGAAGGTGTCCGGAAGTTCTCTTGGGAATTATAGAAGCCTGTCTCCCAATAGTGAGAGCAAGACCACAGCTACCATTGCTCAGTATATGTGTGTGTCTGTGTGTGTGTGTGTTGTGTCTGTGTGTGTCTGTATCTGTGTGTATATCTGTGTGTGTCTGTGTATGTGTGTGTATCTGTGTGTGTATGTGTCTGTGTGTGTCTCTGTGTATCTGTGTGTATATGTGTGTGTCTGTATATGTGTCTATTTATGTGTGTGTGTATGTGTATGTGTATGTGTGTCTATGTGCCTGTGTGTTTGGGTGTATATGTGTGTGTGTATCTGTGTCTGTATGTATATGTGTGTGTCTGTGTGTATATGTGTGTGTCTGTATTTATGTCTATTTATGTGTGTGTGTGTCCGTGTGTCTATGTATGTCTGTATGCTTGTCTGTGTCTGTATGTTTATCTGTCTGTGTATGTGTGTCTGTGTGTGTTTATGTGTGTCTCTGTGTGTGTCTGTGTGTATGAATCTGTGTGTGTCTGTGTGTGTATGTACCTGTGTTTTTCTCAACTATCCTGTGATATAAAACCTAGTACTGGGGCTCAGTGATTGAGAACACTTACTGCTCTTTCAAAGGACACAAGTTTGCTTCCCAGCACCCACATCCACCAGCTGATGATTGTCTGGAACTCCAGCTTCAGGGCAGTCAATGCCTTTGGGCCTCCGTGAGTACCATCCCACACAATGCATCCTGGACTCGTGCGCACACATCCCCAGGCAGACATACATACATACAGACAGACAGACAGACATGGATATTGTTATGAAATAACATTTTAAATCTAAAACAAAAACAAACAGAAATAAAAACCCTATTACTGGGCTGAGAGATGGTTCAGTCAGCAATGCGTGAGGACTTGAGTTGAGTTCCATCCTTAGAATCCATGATTTAAAAAAAAACAAAAAACGAAAAACTAGACATTGCTCTGTGCATTTGGGAAGGTGACACAGGCAGACAGTAGAGCTCACCAGCTGACTCTCCAAGTGTGCTTGGTTTTAGGCCAGTGAAAGCACTCATCAAAAAAAAATGGATCAAATCTAAGTTATGACAGCCTGGATTGTCCTCTGGCTCCCACATGCACACACATGAACACATATGAACATACGTGAATACATGTGAACACACACGAACATGAACACAGGTGAGCATGCACACATATGAACACATGTGAGCATGCACACACATGAATGCACATGCGAATGTGCACACATATGAACACATGTGAACATGTACACATGAACGCACATGGACATGCATATGGCCACATGTGAGCGTGCACACACATGAACACATATAAACATGCACACACATGAACAGACAAATGCATACTGTTATCACTATCCTGCTATTATTGATAAGCTTTTGAGAGCCTAGCTGACTTGCTGAGGGTCTCAAAGCTAATCAATAACACTGACAGGTTCAGACTCAGGTCTGAGGTTGGAAAGCTCTTCCCAGCTCACTGCTTTCCTAGACTCAGGATCAGCCTCTCTTCTTCATATGTGGCCTTAGTTTCCTGGCAACAGTGTCCACGAGGCCTGGAAAACTACCCAAATGTTCCCTTGACCCTACTTTGATTCAACTGCCTAAAACACATCCACGGCAACAGTCAGCCGCTACACAGCTCCACAGCCGCTTCCTGTCAACCAACCACCATCAAAAATGCCCAAGGACATAAAAGGATTGGGACACCATGCATCACCACATGGGAAAAAGAGAAATATACAAGCTGAAATGACCACCAACAGCAAATGCGTGGGCTGGAGAGATTGCTCAGTGGGTAGAGCTTGTCCTACAAGCACAAAGATCTGAGTTCGCCCTCAGAATCCATGTTTATTGGGGTCTGGGAGGAGCCAAATAACACCAAAGCTAGGGAGACAGACCAGTTAATCACCATGCAATATTTATGCAAAACATGGCAAAATCGGGCTGGCACTGAACTAGAAGTCTCCTTCCTGCCTGCTAGCTTTCACAGTACTAGAAGTTACAATTCAGGCTAATGGAGGAGAAACATCACCAGCAGGTCTTCCCAGATGTGCATATTACCAGTACTGACGTCCAGGAGAGATGGGGGCATTAGTGGGGCAGTACCATGACGGTTATAAGGATAACCAGCCACTCTCTTAGTGGCATCTAAAGGCTACCCCACAAATAGGAACCCCATGCCATGCATTGTAAACCTGGACAAAAGCCACGGCTGGAGTGTCCACCAGACCTGGGGGCACAGACTACTGTTGTTCTGTTAAATGTGCAAAGTGTCTAACTACGTCCTATAGTCTCATGCTTCTACCCATAGACCGGGGATGTTCTCAGCCTTGGTCGGAGTGGACAGCAGTAATATTTTTCTCCAGTCACGAAGAATAATTTTTTAAAAAAAAATGTTTTACCACAGGCAAGGTTATATAAGCTTTTACTTCCACAGATGGGGAAGTACTGTGGATCCCTAGGGCTCACTGGCCAGCTAGACTAACCAAATCTGTGAGTTCCACACCAGTGAGAGGCCCTGTGTGTGTGTGTGTGTGTGTGTGTGTGTGTGTGTGTGTGTGTTATTACTCTGTTGCTAGGATAAAACATCATGGCCAAGGCAACTTATAAAATAAAGCGCTTAATGATTGCAGACAGCCTAGAGCCTCTATCTTCAGCAAGCAGAAGACAGAGAGGTACACCAGGAATGTCATGAGTCCTTTGCAACCACTGGTGGCACGCTTCCTGTAACAAGGCCACACCTCCTAATCCTTCCCAAATAGTTCCACCAACTAGGGACCAAATACTCAAACATATGAGCCTATGGGGGACATTTTCATCCAAGCCAACACACCATGTCTCAAAAAACAAACAAACAAACAAACAAACAAACAATGTGGAAAGCCGTTAAGGAATGACAGCTAAGGTTACCCTCTGACTCCATACACATAAACACACACAGGCATGCATACTACCACATACATGTACAAGACAGACAGACAGACAGACAGACAGACAGACAGACACACACACACACACACACACAGAGAGAGAAGGAGGCAAGTTGGGAAAAGGATGGAAACCAAAGAAAGTGGAAGAAAGACCAGAGAGGGTAATGAGAGCTAATGTAATCAAAATCAAATACACATGTCTATGGTGATGTAATAAAATCCATTATTATGCATAATTAGCATATGCTAATGAGAACTTGGAGAAAGTCTTCTTGAAGTCGCATCAGGTGGCTTTCTCTCACAGTGGCACTCCTGGTGAATGCTTGTTTCACATAAAAATCTTGTGAATGAAGGCAGGAACTTAAGCCTCACACATGTTTAAGTTGGTGAGAAGTGAACCCCCCCCAGACTACGGTCCAGTTCCTACCACAGAGGCAGAAGCCGTTGTGAGAGAACAGAGTACCTCAGAGGCTGTCTGTATTGGCTTTCCAACAGTCCAAAGCCACAAAGAAATCAAAGTGTGACTGGATCCACTTAAATCCAACACAGCTCAAACACTAAATCAATACAGAAAGCAAAACTTTATTGTAATCAAGATACTATTGATCAATCAGGGACACACAACAGACTCAGAAGCTGAACTGTGACCCCCCAAGCCAGAATGTTCCAGAGCTTTAATGCCTGAAAACCACAAATATATGTGCCAAATTACAGTTACAGTTTTCCACCAACTGGGAAAACTTTCCTAGAGACATCTTCCTCTGTGGTACATTTTTTTTCATCTCTCCCATTGGTTGGTTTACTCCACTGTCCTGGGGGAACTTGCCCAGCATCATGTCTGAACTTGCCATCCAGGATATAAGTCATCCAGGGAGGTCTTGAGAACTTCAACTTAATTTGTCCCCTATTTAAAATGGAAGTTTTATTCAAAATGGCTCCAGTTCGGTTCCTTCTCACAAAGTGGGAAGAAAATAGGATAAAGCAGAGGAAGTTACTCTGCAGAGAGGTGTAACTTTAATTTTTTCAAATCCTATTTTTATGGCGATTATTAAACACTTTAACCTCCCTTGTAGCCCACTGTCTTAGTCAGGGTTTATATTCCTGCACAAACATCATGACCGAGAAGCAAGTTGGGGAGGAAAGGGCTTATTCAGCTTACACTTCCACATTGCTGTCCATCGCCAAAGGAGGTCAGGACTGGAACTCAAGCAGGTCAGGAAGCAGGAGCTGATGCAGAGGCCATAGAGGGATGTTACTGGCTTGCTTCCCCTGGCTTGCTCAGCTTGCTTTTGTATAGAACCCAAGACTACCAGCCCAGGGATGGCCCCACCCACAAGGGGCCCTCCTCCCTTGATCACCAACTGAGAAAATGCCCCACAGCTGGATCTCATGGAAGCATTTCCTCTCCCTAAGCTCCTTTTTCTGTGATGACTCCAGCCTGTGTGATGTTGACACAAAACCAACCAACCAGTACACCCACCGCCCACCAGAAGTAGTGGAAAAGAAAGGATATGGGGGAAGTGGACCTGTTTAGAAAGGTTTCTTTGGAGCAACGCCTGTCTGTATTGTTTGGAAATCAGCAGTTCGGTTCACAAGTTAGCACGAAGCAGCTCTATCCACTCGCAAACACTTTACGGATACACAAGCAGTTGAGTTCAGTAGAGTCAGGATGGCGACGGTGGGGGCACTACCCTAGCAGAGAAAGCCAGGCCTCACCCTTCACTCATGTCAATATGGGGGATCGGGAGGAATGCCAGGAGAAGTTCTTGTCTGTGCCTCTCTCTGGGAAGCAAAGATCAGTGAAGATGTGAGACCCATGAGCATTGCACATTTGGGTATACCAGTAAGCCACTCCATAGAGTGACTCCCTCTCCATAACGCTATAAAGTCCTATTTGTACCCTCCAAACATCACGTGTCCTCCACGGGCCATGCCTCAGCATAGGTCTTGCCTCAGCAAGTGCATCAAATCAGCTTGAGTCCATGGAGTCCCAACAAATGGTACAAGACAGGCCAATACATGTGTGTTGTTAGCAAAGAATCCTTCATCGCATGTCCTTTCACATGTTTGCATAAGCAGAGCATCCTCTCTCCTGTGTCTGCTTCAGTGAAACATTCCTTTATGAGTCTGCCTTCGTCCTTCAGCTGTGTTCACTTCAGGAAAAACACTCCTTCACATGTTTGCCCCAGGAAAACACCATCCAGCACAACTAATACCCCAAAGAACTCTTCCATTTCCACTTCAGAGAGGATCATGGGAAAGACAAGGATCACAGAAAAGATGGCTGCCTGGCCATAATCCAATCCCATGATGCCCTGGGGTCTATGAGAGTTTGCTGTTGAACACAGCCACATGACTATTTCTCTTCAGAAATCAGAAGATTCCTGAGGAAGAAGAGACCCACTGGGACACGCAACAGCCTCTCTCAGAGGCAGAGTAAGTATGTGAAGGGCTGCTAACTGCTCTCTCCTTCAGCCCTTGCCACTCAGGAACTCACATCCTGTCTTCCCCTGGGAAGAAGGTGAGCAGACCCCCATCAAGTCTTGATGGGACTCAGATGGCTTTGAAACTGGGGAATCTAAACAGAAGAACTGTTCTTGACTCTGCACAGTGTTTGAAAGTTTTTTCCGGTGCTGGCTATAAATAGTTACAGACCTGCTAATCCAACATCAATGCTTTGGCACTTTGAAAGGACCAAGAAAGGAGAAGCTATTTTGTTTTTTTGTTTTTTGGTTTTTCGAGACAGGGTTTCTCTGTATAGTCCTGGCTGTCCTGGAACTCACTCTGTAGACCAGGCTGGCCTCGAACTCAGAAATCCACCTGCCTCTGCCTCCCAAGGCTGGGATTAAAGGCTTGCACCACCACTGCCCGGCCAGGAGAAGCTATTTTAAGTGGCAGAAACTTTCATGACCACCTATCTCTTCCGTGCCTGTGATGATGCAACTTTGATGGTCTGCCTCAGTCAGCCTCGTTGGAGCCACCAGAAGCCCACTACTAAACACCCTGTTCCTATTACTCCTTCATTTGATATTTTAATTGAGCGAGCACCATCACTTCCCGGCCAACAGTCCCCATCTGCCGCTTCTCCATCTTTTTTTTTTTTTCCATGGGAGCGCCTGAGGCAACACCCCTTCCTGGAACAAGATCTGCTCTCCCTGGCTTCCTCTGAAAATCTACTCTGTTTCCTGAAGCCAGAACCATCCGCCTGCTGGAAGCAAATCTGTCCTAGCGGTGTCCCTCTGGAGGCCACCATCTGGGTTCTGAACTACCCTGATGGCGGGGGAGTTGGCAGTGAGTGCCTCGTGTCTGCCTCTGTGGGCTCCAAGCCAGCCTCTGCACACCGTGGCCTTTGGAAAGGGCCCCTTCGGGTTGAACAACGGCCAGTACAGCATCCATCAAATAATGACTTGGTTAAACAAATGGGCCCCCATCTTGCAGATGGTAGAAGAAACCAGGACACCGTGAGGCAAACGGAGAGGGAGCTGGGTAGACGGCTCAGAGGTTAGGAACGCTTACTGCTCTTGGAAGGGGCCACGGCTCAGTTCCCAACACCTACGTGGTGTTCATACGTGCGAGCAGGCATAACGGTTATACACACCAAATACAAATAAATGGAATTAAAAAAAAAATTCAACTCATATAGGTTCCAAAAACAGAAGGAGAACAGTTATAGCCTGAGTCAAAGCCTTCCCCCAAATGTATAGGTTATGAATTCAGAGTAGATATAGAACAAACACCCTCGTATTCTCTGCTAGAGTTGACAGAAACGGAGATGATACATCCCACAGCCCAGGCCAGTCTCATCTTAAACAACTCTTTCTCTCTGCATAACTTATTCCCATCCTTGATTCACAAAATGTCTGTGCAAGGTAACTTAGGGGAGGAAGGGTTTATTCGGACTCGGTGTTCAGAGCCCGCCATGGTGGGGAGGCATGACAGCCATGGCTTCAGACAGCAGGGTACATGGCATCTGCTGTCAAGAAGCAGTGAGAGCAGGGAATGCCCAGCTCTGGTTCGCAGGATGATGGGACTTCCTACCCCAGTGAACCTAATCTAACCCTTTACAGGCATGCCCGGGGGCTCATGTCATAGGCATTCATAGAGCCCATCAAGTTGACAATCAAGATTACCCATGGAACTATCCGACAGCATTGTAGAATAAGCCATGGTGGTCCTTGGGGATTTATTTATTTATCATGTGTGTGTATGTGTGTATGTGTGCATGTGTTTGTGTATGTGTGTGTATATGTGAGTGTATGTGTGGTGTGTGAGTGTGTATGTATTGTATGTGTATGACTGTATGTGTGGTATGTATGGGTACGTGTTTGTGCATGTGTTTGAATGTTTCTGTGGTGTGTGGTGTGTGTGTGCATGTATTTATGTATGTGTACATGGACATGTGAGAGTGTATGTGTGTATGAGTGTATGTGTGGTATGTGTGTGTGACTGTATGTATGGTGTGTGTGAAAGAGAGTGTATGTATTGTGTGTAGTGTGTGTATGTGAGTATATGTGTGGTGTATGTGTATATATGAGAGAGTGAGTATATGTGTGGGGTATGTGTGTGACTGTATGTATGGGGTGTGTGTGAGAGAGAGTGTTATGTGTGTAGAGTGTGTGTGCATGTGTTTGTGTGGTATGTGTGCTTGTGTATATATGTGTGTTTGTGTGGTATGTGTGTGAGGTGTGTGTGTGTGTGTGTGTGTGTGTGAGTGTGTGTACGTATTAGGTATATGAAGACCAGAGGACAACTCTTTATGAGTCAGTTCCTTCCTCCCATCTTACTTTGAGGCAGAGTCTCTCTCGACTGTGTCCCCAGTACACCCATGAGCTTCTAGCCAGTCCTTCTATCTCTTCTCCCATCTTGGCTGGGGTGACATATGCAAGCCACCAAGCTGAGCTTTTAAAGTGAGTTCTAGGAATGAAAGTCTGGTCTTCAGGCTTATACAGCCAAGGTTTTTGTTCCCTGAGCCATACTCCCAGCCCTCATAGTAGTTAGTGGCTCAGAGGTTAAGAGTGCTGACTGCTCTTCCAGAGGTCCTGAGTTCAATTCCCAGCAACCACATGATGGCTCACAATCACCCTTAATGGGATCTGATGCCTCTTCTGATGTGTCTGAAGACAGCTACAGTATACTCATATAAATAAAAATAAACAAATCTTTAAAAAAAGAAAAGAACAATTTTTTTAAAAAGTTCCTAGACACACCTAGATGAGCAAAGAGAGACAAATCCAAAGTAGTTCATGATGTTTTCTTTTACCCAAAATACCGCTATTTTGTTCAATCTTGCAAATAGGGGCCTAGGAGAGCTGCTGATACCTGGCTGACACCATTTATCACAACATGCATTGACAGATGTGTTCTGCTCAAAGCCAACTGCTAGAAACCAGCTCTGCTCTAGGAACCATGCTTATCAGAAACACTCCAACATAACAGACAGGACTTCCCCAACCCCATCCCCCTACCCCCCCCCGGGGGCAAGGAGTAAGACATATTCAAAACTCAGCATTTAAGAAAATGTAGTTGGGGATGTCACTCCTCTTTCAAGAAGAACGATATTGGAAAAACCCAAATATTTGTCAACGGGTGGGTATACAGGCCAGATGTGGTCTGTTGATAGAATCCCAGTCAGCTCTCAAAAGGAATGAAGTACTTATTTGTGAGCAGTATGAATGGACTTTGAACATGCTATGCTAAGAGAAATAAGCCAGTGATGAAAGGTTATACATCCCTCAGCTCCATTCTCATAAAATGTCTAGGAGTGTCAAGCCCAGATACAGAAAGCAGATTTACAGAATACGAAGTAGGTGTAGTTGAGAGTAAGTATGTGGTTTCTTTGCAAGTTGGTTGACAAAATGTCCTAGAAATAGATTCTCATGTTGGTTGCACAACTCTGTGACTATGGAGTTGAATAATTGATGGACTGCAGTCTCTAAGAGATAATAAACCCTTTCCTCTCCACGCTGCTTCTAATCATGGTGTTTATCTCAGCAACAGAACACCACCTAAGACAGTTCCCATGCCCACAGCCACCGTCTCTTGCCCTCAGAAGGCCCTGGGGGATGCACATGACTGGTATCACCCACACTCGGGAAGACAGAAGGAGGAGAGGGCAGTCTAGATGGGCCTTGGCAATGGACTCAAAGCTGTCTATGCCCTCTAGCAAGAGCAAGCAGTTGAGTAACTAGCTAACAGGTCACACCGCTCATGGCAAGTCAGAACGAGAAGGCCTTCCAGGTTTTCATTCACACTGGGTCCCAAAGAAACCCCCTTTCTAATCTGCTCAGTCTGTCAGAGACAAAGCATGTCTTCCCTACAGACACGAAGCTTTCACACAGAGCATCCCCAGGCATTCTTTACTGAGTGCCTCATCTGCATCCGGTGTTGGACAGGATGCCAGGATTAGAAAGAGAAGCCAAGGCTCTCGGAAGTGCAGTAGTGTCTTCAGGGCAATGCGTGCTGCAGACGGCCTCAGACCTGCAGGATGCTAACTGTGACGGAGCAGGTGCCACAAGCCTGAAACGAAACACATCACGCAACCCAGGGACATGTGGAACAGGGGACCCCTGGAAAAGGAGAGCCCGTCCAAGCACATCGGAGGCTGAGGCAGGAGGATCATGCATGATGAGTCTGGACTACATAGTGAAACCCTACCTGGGGGGAAAGATGATTCAAATCCCGAACTGCCGATTGGGCTATTTCCTAGGAGACAGGGAGAGCCAGCCTCAGCATCTACATCTCTCAGGAGAGATAATCACCTTGTGGTACTCAGCATAATGGCTGGGTCACATAAAGCTTGAGCTCAATAAAGTCTCAGCAATAATCGCTACGGAAAGGTTTTAGAAGACTCATTATATGATAATACGAACAGCTATTCATACGACACCTGTTGTTAGAGAGACACTTCCCTGTTGCTGTCAGGGCTCTGGTGATGTGTACACAGCGCTACGGCCGCTCCTCTGAATATTTATCACAGTTTGAAAATGCACCCAAAGGGCAGCGCCTGCCTGCGTCTCCCACCAGAATGAGAGAGCTCCGCAGGGGAGGAGCCTGTAGCTAATACTGATGCGGCAGCTAAAAGTTCAGTAGGGACTGAGGAGGCAGCTCTGCTGAGAAGGTGCGTGTCTGGCAAGTATGTGGACCTTAGTCGGATCCCAGCACCCATGAGGAAAAGAAGCATGGAGACATACTCCCAACAATCCAGCACTGGGGATGTGGAGATAGGAGAGTTCCCGTGCTTACTGGCCAGCCAGGCACACATGCATGTGTGTGCCGTGTGTGTGCCTATGTGTGTGTGTGTGTGTGTGTGTGTATGTGTGCATGTGTGCGCGCACGCACACACACACAAAATAGTGATTGGCTGGATGGTGATCTCATTTATAGTAATCCACAGACCTGGATACTTCAAATGAAGGCTCTGAAGCATACAGAAAGGCTGCCCAGTCTGTAGTGTAGCCCCCAAATGCAGAAGGCTGGATTCAAAGGGCAATGGGGAGACTGCTACACAGATGCCTGAAGGAAAATAGGCTGAAGAGTAGTTATCAGACCAGGAAGGTTTTCAGGAGGTTGGTGGATGAACAGGTGAGTGGGCGGAGGACGGACAGACGGATGGATGGATGGATGGATGGATGGATGGATGGATGGATGGACAGATGGACAGATGCATGGATAAATAAATGGATGGGTGGATGGATGGATGGATGGATGGATGGATGGATGGATGGACAGATGGACAGATGCATGGATAAATAAATGGATGGATGGATGGATGGATGGATGGATGGATGGATGGATGGATGGACAGATGGACAGATGCATGGATGGATGGATGGATGGATGGATGGATGGATGGATAGATGGATGGATGGACAGATGCATGGATAAATAAATGGATGGATGGATAGATGGATGGAGAACGGATGGATGGGTGGAAAACAGATGGATGGGTGGAAAACAGGTAGGTGGATGGATGGATGGTGGAGGAATTGAGGGATGGATGGGTAGTTGAACTGTAGATGGAAGAGTGGGTGGATGGGTTGTAGATAAATGGATGGTGGATGGATGGAGGGAGAGGTGGATGGTGGATATACAGATGGTGGAGGGACTTATATGACTTATATGAGTGAGTAGGTCAGGGGCTAGCTGTATGGATGAGAGGATACAGGGTAGATGGGTGGGTGGTAGATGGAGGGATGGAAGAGTGGATAAACAGATGGATAGACATTAAAGTAGATGGTGATAGTGAGTGGATATGTGGGTGGATGGATAAATAGGTGGGTGTGTGATAAATGGAGAGATGGATGGTTATATGTAGGATAGATATATAGGTAGGTGGGTAGTTGGATTGTGAGTGGGTATATGGGTAGATACATAGGTAGATGAGTGGGTGGGACAAAGATGGGTGATGAGAAGACTCTCAGAGGCACCCAGTCCCCTCATATGGAATATTTTACACATACAGTGACTGTTTTATTAACTGTAACCAAAATGGATATAAAACTGCTGTCCTGATGATTAAAGCAGATTCAGTACCATCAATGAGATTCGGGGGAATATAAAAACCCTCTCCACGAGGCCTTTATACCAATTTTTTCTAAGGCTCGCATGCTAAATCCTTCTTCCCTTTTTCCCTCCAAGTCAAATAAAGCATAGATCAGCCTTTAGCCTGTCATGCCTTCGGCAGATTTTCACATCCTGAGTGCCGAGGCTTTAAATTATTCTGTACCTAACTTGGTTAAGCGGCACCTGAGTCTAGCTAGGATAATCTGATTGTCAGAAAAACAGAGAGGGCCTGACCTGCAAAATGGTCCTGCAGATGCTGCGGCTGTCCAGGAGACTGATGAAGGCAACCGAGAACGGCTTTGAGAGATGACTGCTGTCCAGTTCAAGCTCACACCCAGTCCTGAGACTCCCAGGTGGTCCTTCTTCCTTACCAAAGACACTCTAAAGGCAAAGCTGGAGCTTGCTTTCTTGTTCTTGGGCCCCTCCCCCCTAGCCTCCCCTCCTCCCTATTGAAAGCACATATACTCACACTCCATGCTGTGTTCATGGCTATAGTTGACGAAATATATAAAAATAGTTTAAAAGAAAGCCCCACCACAGCGTCTTCCTATTTCCTTTGAAATTCTCCCATTACCAGTGCCTTCCTTTGCACTGAGCACTGCCTTCTTGTGGCCTGATCATGTCACTTAAAAAATCATAGTCAAAGAATTCACCACCAGGATGTACACGACTATTTCTCAGGGACAGTGAACAAACCAGAGAAGCATCTTTTGCAACATGCTCATCTCTGCGAGATGGATGCTGGGTAATTCTGACACTTGACACCCAAGAGAAAATGCTGCAGTCTGGTGGACCTACTCAGATTAGATCATTTAACCATGGCATCTTTGGGGACCAGCTCCTAGATGAGGTCACTGCATTAGATGCTTCTCTTACTGCATAATACCCAACAAGAAGCAACTTCAGGGAAAGAATGTATTTCAGCTTACTGTCGGAGGGTGCAGTCAGATGTGGCAGGAACAGCAAGGCGGCAGGAGGCAGCTAGAGACATTGTATCTACAGGAAACACAAGAGACAGAAAGTGAGTCTAGGCTGTAACAACCCAAGGCCCTGCCCCACAGTGAGCCGCTTCCGGCAGCAAACCTCCCACCTCCCACCAGGGTTCTATAACCTTCCAAAACAGCGCCACCGTCTGGAGACCAAGTAAACAAACACATGAGCCTTAAAAGAACATTTCCCACTCAAATCACTACGGCACCCTTCTCAAATGCCCATTGGGCCAAGTGTGCTATCTGTGGGTTTCTTCTTCACTTAGCTAATCTCTTTGTTTCTTTCCCTGTAACTGTGATCAAATACTCTGACAAAAGGAACATAGGAGAGAAGAGGGTCTCTTCTGGCTCACAGCTGCAGGTTGCAGTGAATCACAGCTGCAGGTTACAGTGAATCACAGCTGCAGGTTACAGTGAATCACAGCTGCAGGTTACAGTGCATCACAGCTTCAAGTTATAGTGCATCCCAGCTGCAGGTTGCAATGCATCACAGCTGCAGGTTACAGTGCATCCCAGCCGCAGGTTACAGTGCATCCCAGCCGCAGGTTACAGTGCATCCCAGCTGCAGGTTACAGTGAATCACACCTGGGGGTTACAGTGCATCCCAGCCGCAGGTTACAGTGCATCACAGCTGCAGGTTACAGTGCATCCCAGCTGCAGGCAGGTTACAGTGCATCCCAGCCGCAGGTTACAGTGAATCACAGCTGCAGGTTACAGTGCATCACAGCTTCAAGTTATAGAGCATCCCAGCTGCAGGTTGCAATGCATCATGGCTGCAGGTTACAGTGCATTACAGCTGCAGGTTATAGTGCATCCCGGCTGCAGGTTACAGTGCAGCCCAGCTGCAGGTTACAGTGCATCCCAGCTGCAGGTTACAGTGAATCACACCTGTGGGTTACAGTGCATCATGGCCGCAGGTTACAGTGTATCACAGCTGCAGGTTACAGCATATCACAGCTGCAGGTTACAGTGCATCACAGCTTCAGGTTACAGCGAATCACACCAGCGGGTAACAGTGCATCACGGGGCAGGTTATGGTGTATTATGGCCACAGGGTTGTGAAGTAGCTGGTCACAATGCATCCACAATCGGAAAGTTGAGAGTAGAGAATTGGGCCGCTTACTCTGCTCTAAATTCTCTTCCTGGGGAATGGTACCACCCACAGGGGGCAGGCCTTCCCCCCTCAATTAACTGGATTATGATAACTCCCCATAGATATACCCAGAGACCTATCTCCCAGGAGTCTAGATCCTGTCAAGTGGACAATACCACATGCCCTGCTTTTAACTCCAGAGGAAGTGTTACCAGTGCTGCACCTAGTCATCAAACTCCATTCCCTTCTTCTCCAGCTTGACTTCTTTTCATCATTCCCAGTGTTCTCCCTGCCACTGGGTTTAGGTCAAGTTCCCTATCAGTCGCTCCCTCCAAGCCTCTCTACCCATGTGGTAGTCTAGAAATTTGTGTACCCACTCTTATCCTCCAAGAAGCCCCAAGAGTCACCTCAAAATGATCTCTCATTCCCTCCCATGGAGCTTTGCTTCTGAGACAACTGGGGAGGTGACCTTGATTGGGTCCCCAGAGTTTTCCTGTTATGTTAATTCCAGCACAATGTCCTCATCACCAGCTTCCTTTACCCAACAAAGGAGATTAATATAATCCTATACAAGTTAGCCACCAAGCAAATGTTTACTGAATGATTAAAGGGCAGGATATTAAAATAATCTTATTTCTTGGAACTGGGCCAACGCCTCCTTTGGTTGAGCTACAGTGCCACCTACACAGGGCATGTCAACGCTTCGTGGTGTTAGACTGGCAGGCCTTAATCATCCTCTGTCTCTTGTGCTCCCTGCATAAGCACAGGTTAACAGCATGCTGCTCTTGTGCAGGGCCCAAGGTTGGACACCATCATCCATGTCAAACACTCACAACCGCCTGTAACTACAGCTTCAGGAGATCTGAAGACCTCTTCTGGACCCTGCAGATACCTGCATTGTGTGTATGTGTGTGTGTGTGTGTGTGTGTGTGTGTGTATGTGTGTCTATGTATGTGTATGTGTTTGTATGTATTTGTGTATGTGTGTTTGTGTGTGTGCATGTGCCACACACCACACCATGCATACATACACATACATACACACAATTAAAAATAAAAATAAACCTTTTTGATTTGGGTTTTTTTTTTTCTTCTGAGAAAGGGCTTCTCTGTGTAGTCCTGGCTGTCCTGGAACTCACTCTGTAGACTAGGCTGGCCTCGAACTCAGAAATCCACCTGCCTCTGCCTCCCAAGTGTTGGGATTACAGGCGTGCACCACCACGCCCGGCTAAAAATAAACCTTTTATAAAGCCAGGTGTGCTGGTGCACACCTCTAATCCAAGCGCTGGGAGGTGGAAGCAGAAGGGTGTTTAGGGGTCACCGGCTGATACGCCAAGTCAAATGGGTATACCCCAGATCCCGGTGAGAGACCCATCTCGAGAATTAAGATGAAAGGCTACTGAGGAATGTCTGAAGTTAGCATGTGGCTAACACACATACACACACATATGCATTCTAACCATGAACATACTCACGTACACATATAAATAAATACATAAATCCACACGAAATAAATAAGGTATGTATTTTAGACTGGGTAGGGAACGGAGGATGGTGTAATGAAAATGTCTTGTCTTGATACATGTGTGTTGGGGCTTGTGTTTTCCCACATCTAACTACAAGAGTGGAGAGGTCTCCTCCCCTCAAGCCAAGAGGAGAAGGCGCAAAGAACCTGCTAAGGCTTCCTGTTTTGTGGGATTATTGTTGTGCAGATTGTTAGACCCTCGGCAGGAGTTCTAGAGGCATGCCGGGGTGGAATCTCCTGAACCTGGGAGCAAAGGGGAGAAAGGGCTTCACTAGGAGCAGGCTGACTTTCCTGCTCCCAGTGACATAGCAAATCAGAGATGCATAGGCTGATAACACTGTGGTGGTGGTGGTGGGGGCACTCCAGGAGCATCTGTATAGGCTGGTGACATTGTAAAGGGCACTCCGGGGACATTGCTTGTCGATGTCTTCCAGCTCTCTTCCAAGAGCACTCTCTATCTCGCCACACACTTCCGGGGACCCTGACGATTCCGGTTATCTCCCATCACTGTGCCAAAATACCTGTCACAAACAACTGAAGGAAAGGCTTGCGCTGCTTCTGATTTCAGAGATACAGTCCAGAAGCCTCAACTCCATTGACAGTGAGTTCATGATGGGCAGAGAGCATCGTGGTGGGACAAAAGGTCACCTTATGGGCGGAAGAAAGCAGAAAGAGACAGGGAGAAGTCCAAGATGAGATACAGCCCCAAGCGCACACCCCTACTAACCTACTTCCCTCGGTGGTCCTCCCACTGCCTATGCTTCCCAGAAGGCCATTAGTGAAGGCTCATAGGATGCCAAGGCAGGCCAGCATGAACGCATTCATCCACAGTGGAAGAATCAGCGGCTGCCAGTTGCCAGGAGAGAGCAGGGGACCATAGCACGAGAGAGGGCTTCACGCTAAGATCTTGTTCCTAAGATCCCAAGTCTAGTGACCCTAAGCCCTCTGCTGAGGCCACACCTGAGTGGAGACCAGAATCTCACAGGACAGAAGCAAAGGGGACAGAATACAGGATGCACCCACCAGAGCGGAAGAGGAGAAGGGCGCGAAGCTGGAGGCATCAGAAGCAGAGCTCTGTGAAAGGGAAACCTAGGGGGTCAACCCAGCCCGACGGTCTCCATAACAGCGCAGGAAACCTCAATTAAGCACAAGTAACGGAGCGGCATGGGAGTCGGATCTCATGCAACGTCGTGAGAAAATAACAATTTTCACACAACAAAGGCAGGTCAAGCGTGCACAGCCATGGAACGCGGGAGAGAGGGGGCAGGAAACTCTCACCTAATATTTCAAGAGACGAGACGAAACTTAGAGAATCGCGGCTGAGCAATAGTTATATAGGACAGTCCCTGTGGAATAAAACCAAAAGCTATGCAATGAGGCACGTACCTGTTGCCGCAGTTGCTGGAGAGATCGAGGGGAAATGGCCCTGAGTTCAAAGCCAGATCCTGTCTCAACCACACACCCTACCCTCAATGAATAAGAGAAAATCAACCCAAAAAAGACCTCCTATCTGCCTATCTATCTATCCATCCATCCACCTGTGGATGTGGCGTGAGACAGTCTGTGGCCTGGAGACCCAATAGAACATCCTACAAGGGACGGAACCCGTGAGCCATGCTCCCAGACTGCTGACTCCTCCACTCCATAATCCGGTGGCCATCAGTCACATATGGCCACGCCCCAGGCCCCTAGCGTTCTGGCTGGACTCCACCCCTACAGTCACCTGGCTACAGCCAGGCTTTCCCCGCCCCTCGGTTACCTGTTGCCTGGTAACCCAGCTTATTATAAAAGAAGGCTTCTCGCCCCCTCTTGGCTCTCTTTATCTCTCTCTCTCTCTCTCTCTGCCCTCTCTTGCCCCGCCCCTCCACTCTTTCCCCTCTTTCCACATGGTCATGGCCATCCCTCATCCCTCCGTCTCCTCTCTCTCTCTTTATTTCTCTATCTCCTTTTCTTTTTCTACTCTTCTAATAATAAAGCATTGAAACTATAAACTGTCTCTTCTTATCAAAACCTGCCCCTTAGAAGCAGGGAGCAGGCCTCAGCGTTTCCAGCTACCAGGGAAGGATGGAGCCAACTCTCCGCCAAGCAGCTTCTTCTACAGGTGCCCGGGCCATGCAAACAGCCCCACCTTCTGGGCAAAGACCTCTACGATAGCCAGGCAGCTTCTCACTCCACAGGTACCTGGGCACTACCAGTCCCCATCCTGGTGCCGTGTGTGGGCCTACCAGTGTCCCCCTAACCCCCTTTGTGGGCTCTGCCTGCCATAGTTCTCCTATGCGGGCTCCGCCCCGCCATCCCCCCCCAGCGCCCCTCCCCTGCTTTTTTTTTCATCTATCCATCCATCTATCTCTATCTCTATCTCCCTCTCTTTCTCCATTCATCTATTATTTTGTGAGCTTATAAGTGCATGCCTTACTGCACATGTGGATGCCAGAGGACAATTTGTAGGAATTGCTTCTCTCCATCTAACCTCTGGGATGCAGGGATCAAACTTGGGTTTGTGAGACTTGGTGGCAGGCAACTTTACACCCAAAGACTTGAACTAATTATAATTGAGGGGCTATGGGAGATTGCTCAGTGGTTAAAGCATCCCCCTGTAATCATGGGGACCAGAGTTCAGACCGGCAGGACCTGTAAAAATGCCAGTGGGCGTGGCATTCTATCCTCAGAAGCCAGAGACAGGGGATCTCCAGGACAAACTGGCCAGCCTCTGCCTCTATGGATAAGTGTGATGGAGGGCGACTCCCAGTGTCAGCCCTGGACCTCCACATGCATGTGCAGCACACATGTGCAGGTGCACACACACACACACACACACACACAGTGACAGAGACAGACACACAGAGACAGAGACACTCAGCAAGCAAAAGAGAGACAGAGAGACATGTATATGACACACACAAAAATAAAAATGAAAAAAGACAATAATGGCAACATTGATAAAATAAAAAAAAACCTACAGAAAATACCCACTCACCTCCAAGATAAATGAACTCAACATAGTAACTACCACACTTCATTCTAGAAATCATGAAATGACCGACCTATTTAGGATCCTGAAGGAAATAAAACATGAGCCATAAATCTCTATCCAAAGCTGATCTTCAAACAAAATTAAATTTGGAAAGCAATTCCTAAATATTCAGAATAAAGCAAAACAAACAGATCTAAATGTGTGTTCAATTGGTAGCTACCATAACTACATTGACAAGAGCAGTTTAAGCATCTTTAAAGAAAATTTACTTTATGCCTCAATAATATTTTTAAACTAAAAAAGTAACAATACAGTCAAAAGAGTTAAAAACGGGTGTTCAAACAATTTTATTACTATTATTCACAACAGCCAGAAAGTTGGGAGAGTACCACTTACCACCGCTGGATTGGTAAGAAATATTTGGCGTATCTTGGTTTGGTTTCTATTTCTAGCACTGATGTAGGTCCTAGGGTTAGGGTTTCTTTCTTTTTGTTTTGGTTTTTCGAGACAGGGTTTCTCTGTGTAGCCCTGTCCTGGAACTCACTCTGTAGACCAGGCTGGCCTCGAACTCAGAAATCCGCCTCTGCCTCCCAAGTGCTGGGATTAAAGGCGTGCGCCACCACTGCCAGGTTTCTATTGCTGTGGTGAAACACCATGACCAGAGCAGAGAGAGAAACCCTTGAGGAGAGAAGGGTTTCTTTGGCTGGCATTTCCACATCACTGAAGCAACTCAGGACCTCAGGACGGGAACTCAAACAGGACAGGAACCTGGAGCTGATGCTGACACTGCTCACTGGCTTGCTCAGCCTGCTTTCTTCTAGAACCCCGGACCACCGGCCCAGGCATGGCCCCACCCACAGTGGGATGGCCCCGCTCACAATGGGATGGCCCCGCCCACAGTGGGATGGCCCCGCCCACAGTGGGATGGCCCCGCCCACAGTGGGATGGCCCCGCCCACAGTGGGATGGCCCCGCCCGCATAGGGAAGCTGTTTGGAATCTCTTTTATTATTTGATAACCCCTCCTAACTTTAGAATACTTTTAAGAATATATAGGAACTTTAAAAATAAATATACATTTAAAACAAAAAGCCCTCAAGCAAATTGGCAGTTTATCAGAAACTTTAAGGTTTCGTTGAAGACAAATTAGCACAGCTGTATTTATGTACAGAAATAATTGTTTCAAAACTATTTATAGTATAGTTGAAAATACCTGTGCATCTTCTTTTTTTAAAAGATATTTATTTATTTATTCATTCATTCATTCATTGTATATGAGTACACACTGTGGCTCTCTTCAGGCACACCATTAGAGGGCATTGGATCCCATTAAGGATGGTTGTGAGCCACCATGTGGTTGCTGGGATTTGAACTCAAACCTCTGGAAGAGCAGTCAGTGCTCTTAACTGCTGAGTCATCTCTCCAGGCCCCACCCCCACCCTGTGTATCTTGTAATAGGCACCGGATACCTGTGCTGCATGAATATATTGGAACTCGATGAGGTCATTAGAGCCCACCTTTCCTAAAAGCATTTAAGGAGCAGGAAAACAGCTATGATATCCTGTGAACAAGGAAATGCTGGGATATGCTGCTCGTGGAAAGAAACAGTGCAGAGAGTCAAGTTTAAGATCTAAACTTTCAGCCAGCATGGTGGCACATACCTTTAATCCCAGCACTCAGGAGGCAGGGGCAAGCAGATCTCTGTGAATTCAAGGCCAGCCTGGTCTACAGAGTGAGTTCCAGGATGGCCAGAGAGAAAGAGACATAGTATACATAGTGAGATATTGTTTTTCTCCCTCTTTCTCAAAAAATATATGTGTATATATATGTATATATATGTGTGTGTGTGTATATATCTATGTATATATGTGTATATATATTTATATGCATGTATATGAGTAGATATATATGCAAGTGTATATATGCATATACATGTATGTATATGTACACATATACATATATACGTGTGTGTGTGTGTGTGTCTGTGTGTGTGTGTGTGTGTGTGTGTGTGTATAAACTTTCTCTCTGGCTAGCACAGGCCCCGTATGAAAACAGTGGTGTGAATGTTTGCTACCCTAGCTGTTCGAACACACACCTACCTGGTGTTCTCTGTATTTCTCTTTTTGACAAATTATTTTTGTGGTTTAAAAGGAGCAATGAAGTGTGAACATGTTTCTGAGGACAAGATGGACTATCAGCTTCCTAACTCGAGACTGGACCATGACCGTCGCCTTAAAGGAAATGGGCAGGAGGTAGGCAAAGAGGCCAGAGCTGTCTGTCATCACGCCAAATGGCCAGCAGCCAGTGGGCCATCCTGCTGTGGCACAGCCGTGGCCTCTGAGAGCTAAGCTATCAGGGAGGCGGGTGAAGGAACATGGAGGTTTGAAGAAAACAGCCTGGACACTGGCCAGAGAAGCTGTACAATGTGGCAGGAACAGTGGGGCCTCCTCTATGTAAACGCAAGGGGCGGCAAAGCATCTCCTGCAGGAAGACCTAATTGAAGACTGCCTGAGAGACTGAGGATGGCTGGGGCAGACAATGCCAGCCAATCGGGAGCTGCTTAAGAAGAGGTGCTTTCTTGGAACCAATAGGGCTCCGGTGGAGGGTACTGAAGGAGCTTACCACAATGTTCAGATTGATGCTCCCCTCCCCCACCTCCCCCATCACCACCTCACCTCCAACCCCCAAGGGCAGGTAGGGTTGGGTGTCGGCTTCTCTCTTTTCCTTCTTCCTCTTTCCTGCTGAGGGTCATGTCCCTCCTGAGGAAGGTCCCAGGCTAGCTGTAGGATGTCTGTAGGGTTTGCCATCTTGTCTGTAGGGAATGCCCTCTGTCCATACTCGGCCATGGTGCAATGGGGCTGGAGAGATGGTGTAAGACCTGAAAGAAAAATGGGGGCACCCCAGCACTCCACGCCTCGGAAGCTGTCACCCCAATCACACACGAGAAACAGTCTTGATGCAAAAAGGCAAGATGTTTTAATTCCAGAGCTCTGGGGTTCACGGCCCCTCTCCCACACGTAGAGGACAGTGAACCCAGGCTGCGGAAACACGACTGCTTTTATAGATTTTCAGTAAAGCCCGCCTATACAAGCCACTCCATAGCTTCTAAGCCAATCAGTTCAAACCATCCGAGCCAGCGCTCTCTGAGAACCAATCAGTCTCCCACAGAGGCCGGATGGGACCTGGTTAAGTCATTTCTGCCTAGTGGCTGCCACGCACAGGGTCGAGCCAGGGAGCCAGGGTTACGCACAGCGTCGCATGCATACGTACGGGGCTGGTGCAGCGGTGTCCGCCCTTGTCTCAGCTTCTCCACTGGAGGGGAGGCGGGAGAGGATGCTAGGGTCCTTTCATCGGCTCAGCAGTTAAGAGTACTGACTGCTCTTCCGGAGGTCCTGAGTTCAAATCCCAGCAACCACATGGTGGCTCACCACTATCCGTAATGAGATCTGACGCCCTCTTCTGGTGTGTCTGAAGACAGCTACTGTGTACTTACATATAATAAATAAATAAATAAATCTTTTTTAAAAAAGAGAGAGAGAGGAAGAGATGGTACAGCAGCCCAGGGTCAGAACAAGGAGCCCAGGCTCAAGCCAATAAGTGAACCCCAGGGGATCCAGCTTTCTCTGTCCCTCCTCCAGTGCTTATGTTATGTTGTACTTGCATGCTGATGAGTGTTTGGCTTCTTAAACAGGTGCCGGGGCTCAAACCCGGGTCCTCACACCCAAAAGGCAAGCGCTTTTACTAACTGGGCCACTGCCTCATCCCTGTAACTTACTCTTCTCACGATTCAGTTACAGATCACTTAAATGGATCGAAATATTTTCAACGGTCATCAATAAATACACCCAGTCATGGGCACAGGAGACAAGAGGCTGTAGGGAGGGGCAGTGTTGTTGTTCGAGGAACCAAAGATGTTTCCAGAAGCCTGGTAGGGAAACTTTTACCTGTGGATGGATGTTAAAAAAAGAATTCGGTTTAGGGAGGGGGAAAAAAATCCCAGTCTCGAAAAATTAAAGGGCGGTTATTTGAATGACATTTTCCCCCTTTTACAAAATGGCTCACCATGGAGCCCCTTTACTCCGAAAACTCCCTGACTGCATAAGTGCCTGGTAGGATCATTAACTACTTGACAGAGAGCTGGAGGGCAGTGGGGTTGTGGGGAGGAAGGATGGAAGGGAATCTTAAAACCCGGCCCCTGCCCATTTAAGACCAATTTGAAATGCAGACTTCAGAAAGTCTGAAGGTGTAATTTGGGTAAATGTGCTAAGCGGGCGCCCCCTGAAATAACTCCTCCTGAGTTATTTCCTCCTTTAGACGGAGGAGCAGCCCTCCGCAGCCTTCAAGACCTTAAGGAGCACTGTTTTGGGAGGACATTGAGTGATGTCTCCAAAGCAGGTGGCAGTCAGCGCGGACAGGATGATTCCAATTTTGGATTTAAATGATTTAATCCTGGGTTAAAAAACAAGAGGAGTCGAATAAGAAATAACGGTGGGGCTGCTGTGACGGCTCCTTGCCACACACGAAGGAGGAACTAAGTTTGATTTCCAGACCCCCCCCCCAAAAAAAAAGCTGGGCTCAGTAGCATGTACCGCAACCCCAGCACTAGGAAGGAAGAAATGGGAGGATCCCAGAGACACATGGCCTGCCAGTTCCGGGGCCAGTGAAAGACCCTGCCTCAAAAAATAAGATAGATTTTATACTTTCACAATCAGTTATATTAATATTTTTTATTTATTATTTATTTATTTATTAAGATGGTTCTTGCTCCCCCGCCCCCCCCCCGGCCGCCCCAGGCAGAGTTTCTCCGTGTAGCTCTGGCTGTCCCTGGAATTCACTCTGTAGACCAGGCTAGCCTTAAACTCAGATCTCCTCCTGACTCTGACTCTGGGATCAAAGGTGTGTGTGCCGCCACTGCCCCTGAAGAGAGCTATTTAGAGATTACGAGTGGGTGCATCAGGGTGTGTGTTGGCTACATGCAAATACTAGGATGGTTTACATAAGGGACCGAAGCATCTGAGGTTTGGGAACCATTCCCAGGTGGCTTCAGAGGAGTGACCTTAAAGACACTCCCCCCTTCCAGAAAAGAAAGGTCTGGAGCCAGTAAACACAGCCTCCTGAGGGGTGGGGGAGGGAGAGGAGGTCTGGAGCCAGCCTCCTAGGGGTGGAGGAGGTCCGGAGCCCTTAAACAGGGCTTCCTGGGGGTGGGGGAGGTGGAGCAGGTAAACACATTCCACGGGACAAACTCTATAAAGACTGATCAAACAGTCTGGGGACGGGGGTCACCATTTCTCCTTTGGGTGCAGGGCGAATAATAAATTCCTCTTGCTCTTTGCATCGATTCTCAGCTCTGTCTTGTTTACTCAGGGGGTCCCAGGAAAACCAAGGCTCTCTGGAGTCTCACACCACCACCACCTGGTAGACTGGTGCTACTTTAAAACAGAGAAAATTAAATCAATTCATCCACCATGAAAAAAGAAAGAAAAAAAAAAGACTATGACAGTTATATTTTTATTGTGAGTTAATTGGGGGGGGTTACTAAATTTTAAAAAATACTTCTCCCAGTTTTAATAGGTATAATTAACAAAAAAAAGTGCATATTTAGAAGTAAAATAAAAAAGGTACAGAGTAAATGAGAAAGACATCCAACAATGACCTCTGGCCTCCACAGGAGTGTGCACAGACATGCACATGTATACACATAGACCACAACCCACTCCCATGCACGCACACACAATCTCGATGGTATTTCTACTTTGGTGGGAGAGTGCGGAAAAATGATTTCCAACTTCATCTTTATTCTTGTCGGTACTTACCCAAGTTCAAGGTTGTTTTTAGGGAGAAAGAGGCATGTGGGGACTATATCTGGGACTTGGAGAGAGATGGCTTAGAGGTTAAGAGTACATACTGCTCTCACAGAAGACCCATGTTTAGTTCACAGCTGAACATGAATTCATTGGTAATCTATTGAAAAATACATCAATCATTTATTGACTGAACACATAAAGTAGGGAGTCTCTCACTAGATAGGTCAAGACCCCTATTTCCAGTAGAATGACAGGCTGAGTTAAGATTCTTTTTTTTTTTTAAAGATATATTTATTTATTATATGTAAGTGCACTGTAGTTGTTTTCAGACACACCAGAAGAGGGCATCTGATCTCATTACAGATGGTTGTGAGCCACCATGTGGTTGCTGGGAACTGAACTCAAGACCTCTGGGAGAGCAGTCAGTGGCCCTAACCGCTGAGCCATCTCTCCAGCCCCACCTAAGTCTTACCATTGTTCTTCATAGGGGCTATGCTGTGAGCACTGTGCTACATACACCACACTTGTAACCACAGCACCAACTCCTCACAGGTACACAAAGAGCTACCGATTCCATCCCCTACCTCTAATTCTCCAAATGCTGACAGCGGAGTTCAGAACAGTGACCTGACCTGTTCAAGGGCGCCAGCCGTAGGCGGCCAAGCATGCAGGACTCCCGGCTTCCTCCTCAGGGCTCTATCTCCTCCCGGCCCTGAGCTTCCACAGACGCCCCAGTTAATAGGCTGAAAATATCCTGTAATTGCCCCATAAATAAGCCACGGAACATATTTATTCCTTACATTTAACTTATTATTTAGCATTTAAAGGACACATTACATGGAGCAGGAGCCATCAATCTCTCACATAACCCTCTGGCTAATAACTTGGTAATTATAATCCATAGTCACAAAACTGAATGTGCTTACGGTTGCCATGGTGGCAGATATCCTTTCAAGGAAGAGCGCCCATCAATTACCTCTGACCTGCCCACTCTCCGATCTGCATCCTCCTGGACCGACCACACTTAGCCCGGTGCTAAGTTCAGTAGCAATTGCTGAGCTCCCAAGTCTGAGGATTAAAAACCGCGTATCTACACAGCTCTCGAACAGGTATCCCGGACAGGTCGCCACCCCGTGATGTTAACGGAACAACCGTTTGCGAAGCATTCACCCTGCGTGCATCAAGCGAACTGCTTCGCTCTCGGGAAGCACGGTAGAGCGTAGGTACATCAGTCTTACTAGATCCAAGATTCCCTTGTACCAGTCAGCTTCCAATGGGTGGCGAGCAACCCCCAACCACTGAACAGCTTATGAAAGTGAAGTCGTCTCGCACACATTTTTGTGGTTCTCCTGAGATTATCTGGGTCCCGTGGGGTTAATGTTCACGAAGACAAGATGTTCCTGTTCTCAAGGCATGGCACAATAATGGGAGAAACACAAAAACTAGTAGGAACACGTGGTTCTACTTGAAAGCCAAGCCCGAGGCTCACACACCTCTATTAGCCATGAAAGCCTCAAGGCCACATTCAGAATCAGTGAGGGAGGAAGTATCAATAGTCAACAGCTGCTTTGTTCCTGAAACATCTCTCTGGATACACTCAGAAATAACACTGAGCAAGCTGCTTGGGCATCCGGTGGCCCAATCAGAGTGACACACAAATCTACCACCGTAAACCGTTACGTAAATGTTTATTGAGCATCTACTATGTGGCAGGCCCTGTTTAGGGCTCTGTAGCATAGACATGAATAGAGTACAGTAAACACGTGAAGCTCTGTGTCTTGAGTTCATTCGGTCTTCCATCATTAGGGCTTTACTGCTCTGAACAGACGTCAGGGCCAAGGCAACTCTTAGAAGGACATTTATTTTGTATATAGCAGTCTTGTGTATGCAAGCATGCCTGAAGACCAGAAGAGGGCACCAGATCCCATTACAGATGGTTGTGAGCCACCATGCAGTTGCTGGGAATTGAACTCAGGACCTCTGGAAGAGCAGCCTATGCTCTTAACCTCTGAGCCATCTCTCCAAACAAGGACATTTAATTGAGGCTGGCTTACAGGTTCAGAGGTTCAGTCCATTATCATCAAGGTGGGAACATGGCAGCATCCAGGCAGGCATGGTGCAGGAGGAGCTGAGTTTCACCTCTTGTCCCAAAGGCAGCTAGGAGAAGACTTCCAGGCAGCTAGAAGCAGGTTCTTAAAGCCCATGCACACAGTGACACACTTCCTCCAACAAGGCCGTACCTACTCCAAAAAGGCCACACCTGCTCCAACAGGGTCACACCTACTCCAACAGGGCCATACCCATTCCAACAAGGCTACACCTGCTCCAACAAGGCCACACCTACTCCAACAGGGCCACACCTATTCCAACAGGGCCACACCTACTCCAACAGGGTCACACCTGCTCCAACAGGGCCACACCTACTCCAACAGGGCCATACCCATTCCAACAAGGCCACACCTGATCCAACAAGGCCACACCTACTCCAACAGGGCCACACCTATTCCAACAGGGCCACACCTACTCCAACAGGGTCACACCTGCTCCAATAGGGCCCCACCCACTCCAACAGAACCACACCTACTCCAATAGGGCCACACCTGCTCCAACAAGGCCACACCTACTCCAACAAGGCTATACCTCCCAATAGTGCCACTCCCTGTGCCAAGCATATTCAAACCACCACAGTCATCAAATGCTACCTTAGAGTGTCTTTGGCTAGTACCAGCCACTGGGGGTACTGTGATCAGCAGGATGGGCGAGGTGTCTGCTCTCCCAGAGTTTACAGGACAGCTGATGACATATGAGTTAAAAGATTCACGGTTTGATGAAGCAATGCCAGTTCTGAGAAGGGCTAGAAATGGCAGGGACGGGGCAAGGGTGCTCTGAAATGCGAAGACACTGACCATTTCGGGTGGAAATGGAAATCACAAAGACTTCAGAATATGAAGTTGAGGCTGGCGTGGAGTATGCGTAGGGGAGTGGCTGGAAGTACAGCTCAGTGGGGAGAGAGCAAAGCTTGCCTAGCTGGCAGCAATCCCCAGTCTTAAGACCCAGCACCACACAGGAGGCCTAGATCCATGCACCCTTAGCCACAGCTATGGGAGGCAGGGGTGAGATGATCAGAAATTCAAGGTCATCCTGGGCTATATAGTGAGTTAAACACCAGCCTGGGGCTACCTGAGATCCTATTTCCCCCTCCCCCAACTTAAAAAAAAAAAAAGAGTAGGGATTAACTATGTAAAGATAATGAAAACTTTTGCATGAAAGGGAAAAAGCATTGCCCTGATATGCAGAGCCAGTCTGATGCTGGTTCTCGGCTTTGGCGCTATGATGGGTCTGCTGGCATGCACGACCAGGTATGTCACTCTTTGGTTGGATCCAAACAACTTTATTGAATGTCTCTATTGACTGTTGCAGGAAATACTAAAAATCGAACCATCACATTCCCACACTTGTGCCTCTGCCCCGGCAAGCAATGGCCAACCCGTTTTTAATCTCATGGAGACTCTCTTGCCCAGAGCTCCTAAACGTCTCCACCCCACTCACCAAGTTCCCTCTGGAGAGTAGCTACCACACCAGCCTCATGCTTCAAATCCTCCACGCCCTTCGTGGTACACATTAGTCAAACTCACGCTTTGCTGCCGTACTTTTCTCTCTTGAACCCAGATGAGGAAAACACAACACAAACTTAGTTGAGAAACAACAGTAGCTCAATCGCTGGGCACAACTAAAATCCTAGCTCATAAGCCTTATTAAATTTAAATCCTCTGGTGGCGAATCCTAATGGATCCGCCATTGAAAATGGGAGACACTTGTAGCTACTTCTTGTACTCACACTATCCCTGTCCAAAACAACCCAATTCTCCCGCCTCCTCTCTTCTCCTCTCCAACCCAGAAGTCCCGCCTACTTTCCCAGTGATTGGCTCCTTTATTCATTAGGGGATTGGTTCACAAGAACTCACCTGAGTATGACTCACTCCTCCGCTGCCCTTTCCAAGAGAGTGGAATTAGCATCAATATACAAATAACAACAACTACTAACAAGTACTAACTTCATGGAGGAGCCAGGCTACAGCAGGCAAGTGTGAATGCAGGCAACACACACTTTCTGAACAATGGAAATGACCAAATGTCCCATTTGTTTCTTTACCAACTGTATCTTAGTAGGCTGATCACTTGTGGTAGTCTTTCTCCCTCCAAGAAAGATCTATTAAAGGGCCCTAAGGTGGTGCTGGGGATATGGTTCTGTGGTAGAATGCTTGACAGCATGCAGTAAACCTCAGGTTCAAAACCCAGCACCACGTAAACCAGGAAGGGTAACTGGCGCCTATAATCCCAGCACTTGGGAGGTAGAGGAGCAGGAGGAACAGGAGCTCTAAGTTATCCTCAGTTAAAAGTCCAATCAGATTCCATCTCATTCCCTCAGGATTTGTCCCTCAGATTCCCTCAGATTCCTCAGTAAGACCCAAAGTCTTATTTTGTTATCCATTCATATTCCCAGACAAAATCTAATCCTGTGTGTGTGTGTGTGTGTGTGTGTGTGTGTGTGTGTTCTATTGCTGAGAAAAAGCATTTGAAGCAAAACAACTATAACCCTTTGGTTCCATCACCAGTAATCCCAGTGTCCCTGTGGTAAGATGAGGCAGGGGCCCCCAGAAGCTCACAGGCCAGCCAGCCCTGGTTACAGGGCAGCAAACAATGAGACACTCTGACTCTGGTCACAAACGAGACAGAAAGACAGGACCACTGCTCAAGTTTGTCCTCTGACCTACACTTGTGTACATAGTGTGTGCACATAAATAGATAGATTAAAAAAAAAAAAGCCTTTCTAACCCCTCAGCTCATGGATCCTTTGGCCCCTCTCCTCCCCTCTCACCGCTGTGAGTGATAACCCCAGCTTCTTCCATCCACAGTGGGTTCCTAGCAGACTTCTGCGGTGCTGACCCTTGTAAAATGCTCTCCAGAGATCTGAAGAGGCTAAGCCAGCCTCCAAAAGTGCCCCCGAGTTCAAGAAAATGAGAAAAGCTATTTGAACATGGAATGAATATTTATCACAGCTGGCAAATGACTTCTGGTGAATTCGAGACGGGATTGTGTTTTTGTGTGCAGTATGTACCCTTCCATGACACGTCAGGACCTCTGGTGAGTGTGTCTGGTGGATTCTTATTTATGTATTTCCCGGCATTTCCATACCTTGGACTTGGGCAAGTCTCCAGCTGTCCTTCCTTCAGGGTCCCCTTTGCTATTAATTGATTGGAGGACATCAATAGTGACCTTTCGCCTCTGGCATCTTGACTTTACTTGACCCCAAACAAAGCTCATTACACTTTCCTAAAATTCTGGGCACTTGGCAATTTAGGAGAACTTATCAAAATTTTAAATGTGTTTAAACTTTGACCCAGCAATGCTAGCTTGATTTTTTTTCCCTACAAAGACACTGGTACAAAAAGCCAAAAATACAGTCACTCTTCCTGCTCCATGGGCAATGACAGAAAAAGATCCCCTAAAATTTTATGGGCATTCAGCATGCTAAATGAGTGTTAATGTTTCCATGTGGCAGAAAGCTCTGTGGGTGTCAACATGGGGTTGCGAGGATTTAAGTAACCATTGGTAGGGGAAAGAGAGCCTGGCTGGGGCACAGCATCGTGGTAGAGGTCCCAGGTTTGATCTCAACAGCACCAAAACAATATGCTGACGTGGTCCAAGGTCAGCAAGCTATAAAGTGTTTGGCATGCAAAGCTGGCAGCCTAATCTTGAGCCCACGTAGAGCTGAAAGGAGAGAACCAACTGCATAAAGTTGTCTCCTGATCTCCACGTGCTCAGCGATGCAAACGCACACTCAGCACATAATGATAATATTAATTAGAAATCATTAAATAGTGGCCCAAGGTTACTATACACATGCACGCACACACCTGTATAAAAGCACATGCATGTAGCCTGTCTGTGTATGTGAGTGTGTGTGTGCACATGTGTACCTGCCTGCCTGCCTACCTGTCAGCTAGCTAGCCTGTGTGAATGTATATGTGCATACATGCTTGCATGCCTGCATGCATATCTATGTGTATGTTTGTGCATGTGTGCATGCATGTGTATGTGTATGAAATAGAGGAGGGCCACTTCTGGAGACTTTCATCCCCAGCCTGGAGACTCTCACATCATAGCCTATGTTTAAGGGCACATTGCACTGAGTCTGTGCATTTCCCGGCTCACCAAGCACAGTCCGTGGCAGGCATCCCACCTTCCTCCTTGTGTCCTGTTCCTCCCTTCTGCCTAGATCCAGACACTGACTGGGCACAGCCTTTCTACTTCTGCAGTGTCTCTCAGACCCTCGCCATGCTCCTAAGGTAGGTGTCATCAGGCTGCTCTTCCCTGTTCCTGTGTCTGCCTGCCTGCTTCTCTGCCTCCGTCTCCGCCTCCGCCTCCGCCTCTGCCTCTGCCTATGCCTATGCCTCTGTCTCTCCTTCCCTCTCCCTTTCTCTCTCCCTCGCTCTCTCTTCCTCTCTTTCATTCCCTCTCTCTATGTCTCTATATGTCTCTGTCTCTCTCCTCTGTCTCTGTCTCTCTTGTGCTCTTTTTCTCTGTGTCTTTGTCTCTATCTCTCCCCCTCTCTTTCCCTTTCTCTCTTTCTCTCTGTGTCTCTGTCACTCTCTGTATCTCCATCTCTTTCTTTCTCTTTCTCTCTGTGTCTCTCTGTATGTCTCTGTCTCTCTTCTCTGTCCATGTCTCTCTATCTCTATGTCTCTGACTCTGTCTCTTTCTGTGTCTTTGACTCTCTGTCTCTCTGTGTTTCTCTGTTTGTGTCTCTGTCTCTCTCTCTCTCTCCTCTTGCTGCCACACCAAACCATAACCTCTCCATCCCTCTCAGTTGGCCACTGTTAACTTTTGGACAGGCAGTCCTTTGTAGTAGAGTGGCTGTGGACATGAGGGACAGGGGATGTTTCCACGGCACCCGTCCTCTGCATGTGAAATGCCGGTACCGTGCCTCACCCCCATTTGTTCCTCCCAAAGGTTTTCAGACCTCAGCAAATCAGTCGGCATTTTCTGTTGCTGTGACAAAATGCCCAGGGAGACAGCATAAGGGAGGGAGGACTGACTGGTTTGGGCTCATGGTTCGATGCTTCGGTCCGCTGGCTTGTCATATGGCTTCTGATCTTATGTGTGACCGGGAGATAGACACCCTGGTGGAAAGGGACAGTGGGGGAGAAGCTCCTCACCTCAGGGCAGCCAGGGAGCAGAGTCAGAACAAGAGCAAGGACAAGATCTGTCATTCAGGGATCCATTCCTTGTAGATCGCGTGTCTATCTCGCCAGCAAGAAGGACACGAGACCGCCAGGATCCTTCCACAGACGTTTATTGTGGGGTTGATTGTAGAGGCGAAAGACCATGAAAAAAGGAATGGTGCTAACTTAAATAGGCCTAGGCAGGATGTGTTTCTACCTGATTGGTGCACGCCTCGATGCCTCATTAGTATGCTCCGGGTCTGAGCTGCGACCCGCCAAACCTCTACCCGCGCATGCACAGTAGGGCGCGGAGTGGAGTAAACAACAGCACATTGCTGATTCATCATAGGAAATGGGTGCCATCTTGTAATGGCGAATGTGGCTTCCTACAATTCCTTCCAATAGACCCTACCTCATAACTTCTGACGCCTCTCAATAATTCCATCAAACTATGAATCCGTCTATTAGAGTCCTCGAGAGGCAATGAGTTCTCAACCATTGGAACCAGCTGAGGATCAAGCCTTCAGCACACGAACCTTTCAGGGATTACATTCCTTTCCAAACCATAATACCAAATTTCCCCTGGAGAGACCAAAAAAAAAAAAAAAAATCACTGTCCGTTCACAATGGCTACCTTAAGCCTGTAGCTCACACAGCTCCATCCACTTGGTTTCTCTCTACTCCTTAAATCGTTGTTCAAATTGCTTCATCTGCAACTGTCAACGTTTCTACGGAGGCTGCAGAGATGGCTCAGTGGTTAACACTCTTGATAGTCTCATTAAGGACCCAGGGTCTATTCCCAGCACCCACAAGGAGGCTCACAAGCATCTGTAGCTTCAGTTCCTAAGGAACTGATGCTCTCCTTCTGGCTTTTATGGGTACCTGCATGTGCATAGTACATATAAATACAGTCAGGCACACATACTGTGATGGTTAGTATATGCTTAGCCCAGGGAATGGCAATATTAGAAGGTGTGGCCTTGTTGGAGTGGGCGTGACCTTGTTGGAGTGGGTGTGTCCCTGTGGGCATGGGCTTTAAGACTCTCATCCTAGCAGCCTTCAGAAGAAGATGTAGATCTCTCAGCTCCTCCTGTACCATGCCTGCCTGAACGCTCCCACCTTGATAATGATTGACTAAGCCTTTGAACCTGTAAGCCAGCCCCAATTAAATGTTGTCCTTATGAGAGTTGCCTTGGTCATGGTGTCTGTTCACAGCAGTAAAACTCTCTAAGACACACACACACACACACACACACACACACACACACACAGAGAGAGAGAGAGAGAGAGAGAGAGAGAGAGAGAGAGAGAGAGATACACAAATAAAGCAAATACATCTTTGAAAACAAAAAACTTGAGCACTAAATAGAGCTGATGTCTTGTTCTCTCTGTGCACGTGCTCGAGAAACAACGGCTCTGATTGGGTAAGTCAGGGCTCAGTGTGATCCTCAGGTCCAATCAGCAACGAGAAGGAAATAATTGTTGCCTAGAGCCCTGGGCGGCCACACCCTGTCATAGAGATTCTGGGTGCTTCCATGGCAGGGGCTGATGTGCCTGAACTTCTCCCTATATTCCCAATTTTCTCTCTTGTTATCATTCACTTCAGACACATCTCCCACTGCCAGACAGCCTAGCCCCTCCACAGCTATCAACTTTTGCTTTATGATATTCACACACTTTCTTTCTTTCTTTCTTTCTTTTTTTTTTTTTTTTTTTTTTTTTTTGGTTTTTCGAGACAGGGTTTCTCTGTGTAAAACCTGGCTGTCCTGGAACTCACTCTGTAGACCAGGCTGGCCTCGAACTCAGAAATCCGCCTGCCTCTGCCTCCCAAGTGCTGGGATTACAGGCATGCGCCACCACCGCCCGGCCACACACTTTCTTCTATCTGGAACTGTAACTCACAATAATTTTTGACGGCCGGGCGTTGGTGGCGCACGCCTGTAATCCCAGCACTTGGGAGGCAGAGGCAGGTGGATCTCATGAGTTCGAGGCCAGCCTGGTCTACAGAGTGACTTCCAGGACAGCCAGGGCTACACAGAGAAACCCTGTCTCGAAAAACCAAAATAATAATAATAATAATAATAATAATAATAATAATAATAATTTTTTGAGGGAGTGTCTCAGGTAGCTCAGGCTAGCTCAAACCCACTGTGAGGTGAGGATGAGAGTGGCTTTGAACTTCTGAGACACCTACCTCCACCTCCTAAGTGTTGCTGTTATGGGCGCAGGCCACCATGCCTGGGTTATCTGAGGACTGAACCCAGAGCTTTGGGCATGCTAGGCAATCCCTCTACCAATGGCAACGTATCTCCAGACCTTCAAAGTATGTTTTGCTTCTTCAGAGTTCGTCCTTAA